>CM064863.1:6107036-7307036 GCA_032719365.1 Prinsepia uniflora | reverse complement strand
GAATTGAACTCATTAATTGGTTGCTAACCTCTATATATTGCAATATTTGATGTTCAGGGTCCATGCTTAAAATTTCACTCCCTAGCTTGGAAGCGTTGTCTTGCTTTCTTCAATCTAAGTAGATCATGAAACTTGGTAATAACTGTTTATCTTTTCATTTCTGGTTTCAATCAATCTGTTATTAAACTTCTTCATCTGTTGTCAAAATCTTTCACTTGAATGAAGAACATGAATGCTATGCTTTTTAGATTTTACCGGCTCTTATAAGTGTGTTGTTGTTTCAGAAAGTGAACCGGTGTTTGGGCACTTGGGGATAAGCCACAAGCCTGATGCTAATCCTTTCGACCACAATGTCATTATTGTGGACTCTGCTGGATTACAATCAGACAATTGGATCGTGAAGGGAAGTCCGAATAGGGTTTCTTGTGGTTCAAATGAAGATGGTTTGAAAAAGAGTAGTGAAGATGAGGTCAAAGATTTTGCAAAGGAATCGGATTATTACATGGATAAGAGTGTTACGGATTGTGAACTGCCAGAATTGATCGTCTGTTACAAAGAGAGTAGTTGTAATACAGTGAAGGACATCTGCATTGACGAGGGAGTGCCTTCCCAAGACAAGACCTGGTTTGAAACCGCTGTGGATGACAAGGTATGCTGCACATTTGTATGTCCGGATGACAATCAGAATAAGGAACTGCTTGAGGAGCAAATGGATATCGTTATGAACATTCCAGATGCTTTAAAACATTGTTCTGAAAAGAATTTAGAGAATGCTTGCACGATTCCTTGTGACTCCAATGAGCCAATGCAGAGAGGCGACAATATATGTAATGCATCAGGCAATGAAACCGGACAAGTGACTGTTGAGGTATGTAACTAAACTTTCTATTGCTACGAGCAGTTATAGTTTCTTGCAATGGAAGTTAGGATTTTAGCTTGATGTTTAGCTGAATTGTATTTATGTATTTGATGTAGTTTCGTGTGGTTTCAATGCAGATTTCAACTGAAAAGGCAAGTGCAGTAGTACTTATTGAGAGCCTTGATTTGGTTTCGGAAACTGAAGACTCTAACCACGTTGAGAAGGAAGCATTGTGTTTGGAAGCTCAAGAATCAAACTGCCCTGGTGATGAGGTATCTGGTTTGGACCCATTGGCACATGTATCAACTGACAGAGACGTTTGCCCTCAAAATGCTGCCTGTGAACATGTTGAAACTCAAAACATGCCGGTACAGGATGATGTCATCGATGACACCATGTCTGATTCAGATGCTGTTCCAAACCAAGTTCAACCTTGCTTAGAACTTGAGAATGATGTCTGTCAAAGTCCCGATAGTACAAAGACATCCAGGGTTGATGACGAGAATCCCAATTCACCGGTGGTTTCAAGGCAAGTTCAACATTGTTTAGAACCTCTGGCCACTCGCAGATATGCGCGGCTCAATACTTCAAATGCACCCAAGGCTGACGATGATATTCCTGATTTATTGAGTGTTTCAAGCCAATCTCACCATGGTTTACCACCTCTGATTATTCCCAAAGACGAATGTCCTGAAAATGGTTTCTGTCCATGGCCTGAAACTTCATATGCCTCCATTATGAAAGATGTGAATTCTGACTCACAAAATAATGCTTCATTCCTTTGTCAACGCGGTTTTGGAGAGTCCAGTTTCTCTGCCCCTGTTAATTACGCATGCCTCATGAACACTGCAGGACCTTATTCCGCCAACGTATCCCTTCGATCAGAGAGTAGCACCACCAGCACGCGCTCATTTGCCTTTCCTGTGTGAGTTACTTTTTAAAGACTCAAAACACCTCATTATTGTTTGGTTCTCAAACTTAACATAATTGACACATTTTTTGTGTTTGGCATGACAGATTACAATCTGAATGGAACAGCAGTCCGGTAAGGATGGCAAAGGCTGATCGGAAGCACGCACGTAAACAGAGGGGTTGGAGGCACAGTCTTCTCTGCTGTAGATTCTGAGTGCTTATATCAACGTTTCTAACCATAGTTTTAGCTTATTTTCATCATCAATATATACATCATGTTTTCTGGGTCTTGGCATGTAATTTTCAGTAGTTTTTTTTTTTTTTGGGGGGGGGTGGGGTTCCTATCAATATAATAGGTGGCATGCTTTTTGTTATGCGTGCCTTTTAAGGTGTAAGAATTTATTTATCATTTTCTCATTATATTATTGTCCATTTATTCTTTCTTTTGAAAATTTTATTTCTTCATTGCACTGTATGGTGTTCATATTGGGCTTTGGGCGGCTTCTGGGTACATGTTCAAATTGGGCTGAAGCTTTCTTCCAATCCGGCCCAGTTCTTACTGTCTTGGAAATGTGTTTATGCTTTATGTCGGTTTGGCAAAATGCATAATTCAATATTGTTTTTATGAAATTATTATTTTTCATGAATTTTATATCGATATAGTTCAAGTTAAATAAAAAAAATGAAAATTTAGTTCAAAATTTGATATTTTTGAATGATATATAAGATTAATATAAGTATCATGGAAATTTGTGAAAGTTTATTTTTTTTTCCTTATTTCTATATCACAATCTTAAATAAAGGCATATTTATTTACGAAAATATTACAGATATTTTTTTTCTTCTTATTTCATGTTCAAATTCCAAAATAATGGCATATCTATAAAAAAAAATATTGCGGATATTTTATCTATAACTAGCTCTGACTAATGTGAGTAAGTCAATGATTTAGCCGCCAATTTTCTTACTAAAATAAATAGAGAAATAATGCTACAAGATCAAGGAATGTGTAGCTATCAAATGGAACATGAAAACCGAAAAACAGTCATTTCTTCCTCCGTTCCTCCTTTGCATTCATTATTATTATCTCATTTCCATAACTTACTTTTTCATATTTCAAGCCAAAACCAAGAGAAAACGAAAAATAAAAACAAAATGATTATGCAACGGGCGCAAATTTCCCTCCACGCATGCTGGCTTGCCATTTTGAAGCAATGAAACTTTGGGGGGCAAGTCAGTGGCCATGAATATTGAAGCTTGCCATGTTATTGTGTTTTCTATCTTGTTAGGCGTGAAACAGAAAGAATTAATGTGAGGTAGTGAGAGAAGGATTGATAAGACTGTGAGGTGGGCATTGGGTTTGCTCCTTTTGAGCTACATGATGAAGTTGTATGGGAAATGATAGAATCAAACACACATCATAATGAACTGAAGGAGGATATTTTCTTTCTCCCAATGGGTAGAGAAGGGTTTGAGCCATTGTTGAAGCTAGAATAGGCATTCACATTTGGGGATGATGGAGATGTGTGTGAGATTAACAAAGGGTCCTACTAAAACCGAATAGTAGTAATCAACCCAAATGGTGTGCAACCCTTGTTTTGAAAAAAGTAAAGGTTTGATATTATAAGCGAATTGAGATACATAAAAAAAAAAAGCATATATATGATCTGATCAATATGACTACTTACGTCTAACAAAAAAATGTATATATAATTAATACTTTTGATCTAGTATCACCTTCCACTGCTTGTATTGGAACTTTGCATTTTGTGCTTTGTGTCTCCTCTTTCTCTCTCCATTATTGAGTGATATAAATTCCAAGGCATACCCACAAAAGAGAGTCTCTCTCATTCAAATTACTATGGAGTTGGTATTTTTCAGTATGCAGCCTATGCTTTGCATTATAATCCTCTCAGCTGCTTGGCTAACACCCTCTGCATCTTTCCAAATTCAGCTTCAACCATCCAATCAACAACCCCCACCTCCAGGTAATCTCTCTCTCTCTCTCTCTCTCTCGTGTATATAGCTTTATCTGGTTCTAGCTAACTAGATGTTGATTAGTTTTACTTTATGTATGTGAGCAGCCAAGAAGGTTGAAGTATCTCTCCCTCCATTGCCAAGGAAGCTTAGGTTCTCTGAGAAAGCAACTGTAAGCAGCTACCATCAGCTCCTCCATTCCTCACAAATATATATATATATATATATATATATGTCCTCTCTTCTTAGCTAGTTCTTATATTTTCGGTCATCATGCAGGTTGTGGAACAACAAGATTCTCTACCTCGCATCAACCACAACCAAAATGCTTCACCAGGTAAGATTTCAATCTTCTTCTTCGATCTTCTCTTATTCAATTCACTAATGTTCTTCTTCCTTTTTTGAAATTCGACAAATTATATTACTTCAAAAAACGTCAAACTCCACTGCTACCTAAGAGCGAGTCGTTCGATTTCTGATCTACTCTACTTTTATAAGAACAAAAGGGTGATAGGAATTTTTTTGAACGGTAATAACAACTTGTTTTTCCAAGTTCCTTGAAACTCTTGTCTGCTGGTGTAAATTGAATATACAAAAACAGTTGTATATATAAACCTAGCTAATTTTCAAAGTTATAATTAAGAGAATTGGAGCTATATATATATAGGTAGCTAGTCAATGACCTCGATCTCCCACTATATATATGTCTGACACATATTTGACTACAAAATCAACAGTAATTGACCACATTTGAAATTTTCATAAATTTACATACACACGTGTCTTTTGCAGGAAACAAGAAGCCAATATTCCATAAACAAGAAAAAGGTCATCTTCAAAATGTGCAGACAATGCAGGTAGAACAAGTGCAAAGAAGCAGGCAGCGGCAGGACTGGACGCCGTCAACGGAGAGGGAGGAGGAGGAAGACACGACGGTGCTCATCACAATGGACTATACCAAAGTGAGACGACGTAGTCCCATCCACAACAAGTCTGTTTCTCCATAAAACATGGATACACACCCCGAGAGAAAGAGAGAGATGAGGGAGTGTGTTTGCTAACCAGCTCTTGTGGCCGACATTAAGGAGCAAAACCCAAGATTTGTTACTAACTAGGACGACCCTATTTCATTTTAAAACTAATCAAAATTCCTCTTCTCTTTCTTAATTAATACACTGGATAATCTCTACTTAGTCTTTGTTTCGTTGGTAGTCAAATGTGGGCTACAAACCCCAACATTTCCCAACATGCTCCTCTCTCCTCCGAAGTTTCAATTTATAAAATTCACAACTGCTAACAAAAAAAATATATATTTTTATATGAATGTGCTATCTTTTAACAATTAGCATATAATATGATTGATATTACTTATTAGTTAGTTTTTAATTAGTATTAGTTGGAACTCAATACATTAGTATTAGGAGGGTGATTAGAGAGCTAAAGAGTAATTAATTAAACTAATTTTGTTGTTTAGTATAGTAGTGGGGTGACCAGCTTCCTCAGTAGAATCCATGCTACAATGCCGTACGTTTGGCACATGTACTTGTTCATTATTATGGTTTATGCTTAATTAACTTCTCCTTAAACGAGGTATTTATATGCGTGCGTTTGAAACTTTGAATGCTATGCTTCCACCATCCATTCAAGTTTCAACCATCATTTTTAAATATTGTTTCCTTTTTTTTTTTTGAATCAAGCACATAAGAACTTTATTATTTTTTTGGATCAAACACATAAGAACTTTATTAATAAGACATGAACATACACATAACAAACACTAAGTCTATGTGCAGAAAATTCCAATAACGTACATAAGATTCAAACAGCCCAATTAACCCTAAATCTAAAAAATAGAAAGCCTCCATCACGCTGTTGCGGAAAATAGTAGAATGGAAATAATAACTCAACCCACAAAAAAGATAAATATGCAAGGAAATAAAAGAGCAAAGAATAGAGAACACCGGATATAACGTGGTTCGGCAATATGCCTACGTCCACGGGGCAACAACAACAAGAACCTCCACTAATGAAATTAGGGGTACAAAGAGATGCACAACTTCAAGAACACTACTTGAAGGAAACTCTCTCTCTCACACTTGTTTTGCTACCAACACTACAACACTCAACACTTTCAACTTGGAGTGGGCACTCTTCACTCTCTACTTGGAGGAAGATGTTTCTCTTAGATGAGATTGATGGAATGAGCAAATGACCTCTCCTTATATAGGCCAAGGAGTAACCATCTAAATGCTTTCATTAATGCTTCACCCACCCACTTACTTCATTTTGGATCCCACTTACCTACAACCACCTACTACATTTTGGATCCCACTTACCTACAACCACCTACTACATTTTGGATCCCACTTACCTACAACCACTTACTTCATTAACACTTCAAACAACATTTTGTAGATATATTTGAAATTTGGGCCTAGATATTTTACAATCTCCCCCTCTAGGCCAACTAGGTCAAAACGACGTGACTTCTACTTGAAGTCCACTCCAGCGGATTTGCTGCAATACTCCAACTTCTGTTGTGTAACAACTTTTGTCAACATATCTGAAGTGTTCTTGTTGGTGTGAATTTTCCTCAACTGGAAAAGCTTCTTTGATACTGCATCTCGAATCCAATGATAACGGAGATCAATGTGCTTCGTGCGAGGATGGTACACTGAATTTTTACTTAAATGAATAGCACTCTGACTATCACAATGCACCACATAACTTTCTTGCTTCACACCCAATTCTTGAATGAACCTCTGCAGCCAAATCATCTCCTTGCCTGCTTCATTTGCAGCAATATACTCAGCTTCAGTGGTCGATAAGGCAACACATTTTTGTAACTTAGACTGCCATGAAACAGCTCCCCCTGAAAAGGTGAATAAGTATCCAGAAGTGGATTTTCTAGCATCAAGGTCTCCTGCCAAGTCTGCATCCGTGAAACCTTCTAACATCGGTTTTGATCCACCAAAGCACAAGCACAACTTTGAAGTGCCTCTCAAATATCTGAGTATCCACTTGACTGATTCCCAATGCTCTCTGCCAGGGTTAGAGAGATACCTACTAACAACACCAACTGCATGTGCTATATCTGGTCGAGTACAAACCATAGCATACATAAGACTACCAACAGCTGATGAGTAGGGAATACCTGCCATCTTGTCCATATCCTCTTGTGTAGTTGGGCATAAACTTCTGCTTAACTTGAATTGATTACCTAGAGGTGAGTTCACTGGCTTAGCTTCTTTCATGTTGAACCTCTCAAGCACTCGTTCAACGTACCTTTCCTGTGACAACCATAGCTTCTTCGCCTTCCTGTCACGAGTGATCTCCATGCCCAAAATCTGCTTAGCTGGACCTAAGTCTTTCATATCAAATGATTTTGACAAATCTGACTTCAACTTGTGAATCATAGCAACATCGTGCCCCACAATCAACATATCATCAACATAGAGCAATAAAATGATGAAGTTACCTCCGGTGAACTGCTGGATATACACACATGGATCAGCATCTGTTCTCTTGTACCCATGACCCAACATGAATGAGTCAAACTTCTTGTACCATTGCCTCGGTGCCTGCTTTAGCCCGTACAAGCTTTTCTTCAACTTACAAACCATGTGTCCTTTTCTCTCAACTTCAAAACCTTCTGGTTGCTCCATGTAAATTTCCTCTTCCAAATCACCATGCAGAAATGCTGTCTTCACATCCAACTGCTCCACCTCAAGATCCATGCTAGCTGCCATGCCCAGAATAACTCGGATAGAAGTCATCTTAACCACTGGTGAGAATATCTCGTCGAAATCGACTCCTTCCTTCTGCCCAAAACCCTTGACAACCAAGCGAGCCTTGAACTTTGTCAACTGCTCATTCTCGTCCCTCTTCAACTTGAACACCCACTTATTTTTGAGTGCTTTTCTGCCTTTAGGAAGCTCCACCAACTCATAGGTGTCATTCTTCAATAAAGACTCCATCTCAGACTTCATTGCCAACATCCATTTGTCATTGTCTGCATGAGTCTTTGCCTCCTCAAAATTTTCAGGCTCTCCATCACCAGTCAACAGAATGTACCTGGAATGCGGGTCATCCCCATCACTGGTCGTGAGAATATACTGTGAAGAAGGATACTTAGTATTCGGCTTCGGCACTCTGTTTGATTTACGAACTGGTACTTGGGAAATCTCCGGTTGCTCCTCCTGGCTTGGCTCCCCCTGAATTTGATCATCATGATCATCGTCTTCAGGTTCAGATACTATCTCAGCACCTTCTGCTTCAGCCATGTCAGGAACGTCTTCATGTATAACCTCTTGAGCTCTGCCACTGGGTTCTTGTTGTAGCGGTGATGAATCATAGGTGAGTTGGCCTGCATTTTTAACTGTCTCCTTATCAAGATCTGCCACGGTCTGATCTTCAAAGAAGTGTACATTTCTGCTTCTGAATAGCTTGTTGGTCTTTGGATCCCACATGCGGTAGCCCATTTCTTCATTGCCGTACCCGAGAAAGATGCACGGTGTGCCTTTGTCATCTATCTTCAATCTTTTCTCGTCAGATACACGTGCAAATGCTTTGCACCCAAACACTTTCAAGTGTGAATATGAAACGCTTCTACCGGTCCATACGCATTCGGGAGTCTCAAAGTTCAATGGTACACTTGGTGATCGGTTGATAAGGTAACAAGCGGCTGACACAGCTTCGGCCCAAAAACGCTTTGATAGATTGGTTGTCTTCAGCATGCACCTGACCTTCTCCAGAATGGTGCGGTTCATCCTTTCAGCTACACCATTATGTTGTGGGGTGCCAGGAATTGTCTTTTCATGCCTAATGCCATACTTCGAACAGTAATCTCTGAACTCGTTCGAAGTGTACTCTCCTCCATTGTCGCTGCGGATACATTTGAGGGCTCTCCCAGTCTGCCTCTCCACCATGACATGAAACTGCTTGAAGGTTTGGAATACCTGGCCTTTTGATTTCAACAAATATACCCAAACCTTTCGTGAAACATCATCAATAAAGGTAACAAAATATCTATTACCACCTAGTGATTCAACTTCCATAGGGCCACAAACATCAGAATGTACTAGGTCTAATATTTTTTCTTTTCTTGTGAAGGTACCAGAAAAACTGAGTTGATTTTGTTTGCCATATAAACAATAATCACAAGAGTCGAGTGAGGTACCTTTGGCAAAGGGAATGAGAGACTTCTTTGCCAAAACTTGCAATCTTTTCTCACTCATGTGGCCTAATCTTTTGTGCCATAGATTTGGATGAGAATCGTCCGCGACATTCAACTCTCCTTTGCAAACCTTCCCATATGTCTTGTAAAGGGTGCAACACAACTTCCCTCTAGCGATGACTAGCGATCCCTTGGTAAGCCTCCACTTTTGATCTCCCCCATGATGATGGAACCCTTGTTTATCAAGCACACCGGTTGACATTAGATTGAGACGTAAACTAGGAACATGTCTCACATCTTTCAATAACAGCTTGTTGCCCAAATCAGTCTCGAACAAAACATCACCTATTCCTGATATCTTGGAATAGCTATCATTGCCCATTTTCACTTCCCCAAAGTCTCCGGTTTTGTATGTGGTGAAGAACTCCGAGTGCGCCGTGGCATGGAAAGATGCTCCAGAATCAACTACCCAAGAAATGTTTTTATCTTCATCAGCATGTAGGCAATCATTGTCAAGAGACAACAACTCACATGCTTGACTGGACACAGTAGCGGTAGCTGCAGTATTGGTTGTGTCCTCCTTCTTTTGGTAGGTTGAGCCATCTTTCCCATCCTTCTTGTTATTCTTTAGTTTGTTGCAATTCTTCATCATGTGGCCATAGAGATTGCAATTATGACACCTTCCATTGAATCGTGTCCTCGAACGGCTTGTACTTCTTCCGCGATCTCGACTGGGACCTTTACTCTTGCTCCTTCCTCTATTCTCCGTCACAAAGACTTGACTATTATCGGAACTAGATGACTTTCTCCTAGTCTCTTCATTGAACATGTTGTCTTTAACATTATCCATAGATAACACACCATTGGGAGTAGAGTTACTTACAGTAATGACAAAGGTCTCCCAGCTGTCGGGCAAAGATCCAAGAAGCAATAACGCTTGAAGCTCATCCGCGATCTTCATGTCCATCGTGGCCAATTGATTGACAGTGTTTTGGAAGTTGTTGAGGTGCTCAGTCACTCTTACGCCCTCCTTATACTTCATGTTGACAAGCTCCTTAATGAGAAACGCTTTCTTCGATGCGGACTTTTGTTCAAACAATGACTCCAACTTCAACCAAAGAGCATGAGCGTTAGTCTCGTTGGACACATGGTGGAACACACTATCATCCACCCATTCACGAATATGGCCAATAGCCTTGCGATTCAACTTCTTCCATTCAGCATCTCCCATATTCTCAGGCTTGCCTTCCTCTCCTTCTATGGGCTCATGCAGATCCTTGCAATAGAGAATGTCCTCCATTCTCGGCTTCCATGTAATCCAATTGGAGTGGTTGAGTCGAACCATGGTACTCCTTGAGCCTTCCATTCTAACTCTCAACGAACCTAGAGCTCTGATACCACTGTTGCGGAAAATAGTAGAATGGAAATAATAACTCAACCCACAAAAAAGATAAATATGCAAGGAAATAAAAGAGCAAAGAATAGAGAACACCGGATATAACGTGGTTCGGCAATATGCCTACGTCCACGGGGCAACAACAACAAGAACCTCCACTAATGAAATTAGGGGTACAAAGAGATGCACAACTTCAAGAACACTACTTGAAGGAAACTCTCTCTCTCACACTTGTTTTGCTACCAACACTACAACACTCAACACTTTCAACTTGGAGTGGGCACTCTTCACTCTCTACTTGGAGGAAGATGTTTCTCTTAGATGAGATTGATGGAATGAGCAAATGACCTCTCCTTATATAGGCCAAGGAGTAACCATCTAAATGCTTTCATTAATGCTTCACCCACCCACTTACTTCATTTTGGATCCCACTTACCTACAACCACCTACTACATTTTGGATCCCACTTACCTACAACCACCTACTACATTTTGGATCCCACTTACCTACAACCACTTACTTCATTAACACTTCAAACAACATTTTGTAGATATATTTGAAATTTGGGCCTAGATATTTTACACACGCCACCTGCCTCCTCAAGCCGCTGCCTGAGCCGTTGTGAACCTGTAAATACAATACCACAAGAAGCAAGAAAGTGAAGGAGAAACCGAAGAACTTAGCTGAAAATGAAAGTGAGTGTGTCACGAACGCACAAAGCGCTCATATAATCCATTGAATGAGTCCAAATCTCACTTTGAAAGCAACCCAGTGCCATGGTTTACCTAGGGGACTCGGGAACGAAAACAATTACTAGGTTGAGAGGTGGATTTCGATGGCGGCATGTAGGTTTAGGACTGACAAGAGTTGCCCATAAGGAATGAGGAAGGATTGAGTCATGGTGGAAGGAAACTGAAATGGAGATGGGAAAGTAGCTCTAGAAAAACTGCAGAAATCTCCAAGGAAGGAGAAGCAAAGGCCTCCATGACAGGAGGGGCTGAAGTAGCGCTACAGAGGGCAACAAAGGGCATAGCTGAAAAGGGAAAAACAAAACCGGAACAGAAGAGGGAAGATGGGATAAGGAAGGGAAAAGAAAACTAGGAACGATGAAGCAGGGGAGAAGAAGGGAAGGGAGGGAGAGATGGTAAACAAGAAGGATTTCGCCGTCGCACCACCACCCAACCACAGAGAGAGGCTAGGTCGAAGACGAAATGAGGGAGGGGGAGAGAAAGTGAAGAATAAAAAGAAAAGAAGAAAGGAGAACGGAGGGGAAAGAGGAGAGCGTGACTGCCATCGTCCCCAAGGGGGAGCAATGGCTAGGATATGGGTTTGGATCTAATTTTTTTTTAGAGAGAATGGCTTTAGAGAGAGAAGTGTTAGATTGAGGGTTTCCTACTTCTAATAAGCTATTTTTAAATATTGCTTCGATATGCAGAGAAATTTATTTGTTACGTAATGTAGGTAAATTTTTATTCTATTTATAATACAAAATAAGAAAATAATTTACTTTTGAAAATAGTCTATTAGAGTTGGACAAACTTACATGCTCCGCAACGTATGCAAGGTTCGCTCGATTTATTACAATTCAACTGAGACAGAAAGTTAATTATCGAAGAGAATTTTGTTATATAATTAGCTTGGAAAGAAAGTTTACAATTTGCAACGAACACATGTGAAGACATTTTTCTCTTTCGAAACTATTGCATTCAACTCAAATATAATTAATTTTTTTTCCATTGTTATCAACATAAAGTAGCCTTGTAAAACTTAATAGCTATTGAAATGAAACTTGACAGCAATCGTGTCTTAAATAACGAGCTTACCTCCCCCTTCCTCCATTCTACTATTTTTATTCGTGATTTAACTTGCAAGTGTGGGAAATGTAACCACATCCAATTTATCCTAAGAGTATCCATTGCCACCTTTTGTAACGAGCTTAGAATAATTTCAAGCTTTGTGTTCACTATTGAAAATAATAAAATGGGGGTTGAATTGTCCGGGCATTGCTGAGTTTGATTTCCAACAGAAACACATGTGGCGTGTCACGAATCCAGAAACTACAAATAAGGTGTATTAAATTTTAACTAGGATAAATTTTTTTTATCAAATTTCAATGATATTAAATGAATTTAATTGATTAAAAAAATATATATTTTATACGAAGAAATAACAAATAATCATGTAAATAAAATACAATAACACCTAAAATTACAACAACCACGTCTTTTACGTGGATAAAACATTATATAATTTTCAAAAACATCACAATATCTCTTATTTAAGTGTAAAATAATTTAATAAGTGAGTTATATAAACTAACATTACATAAAAATTTACGGCGAGTCATCAATTTCGGTTGGGCTGGAGCACACCCTAGTCCAAGGGACAGCCCATGCCTGATGTGGTCAAAACTTTATTTACATCTCGGTTCGAGTGGAAGTTTATCGAGGTGTGCACAAGTTGACTCGGACACCTCTTGATGAAAAAAAGAAGAAAAAAAAAGAAGAAAAAAAATGGAAAATTATTTGTGATTAAGAGAACAGGCCGATTAGTTTGATGGCGGGGAATGACATGCGTTTTAAAGCCATGTGGCGCGGGCACTGGGCAGCGCGCATTCAAAGATAAATGCATGCAGAGGCCGAACCGATGTCGTATGATCCAACACCTCTTTGCCAAGTGCCAAGTAGCCCTGTTAATTGGTTCAAAAAACCGACCGAACCGAAATTGAACCATAAAAAACTAAACCGAAAGAAAACCGAGTTGAAACTAAAAAACCGAACCGAACCATAATTAGTTCGGTTTCTGTTGATGGCTTTGAAGACCCGAACCAGACCGAAAAACCGAAGCCCAGTCCATAACTAAAGCCCAGCCTATAACTGAAGTCTGAAGGTTTGAACTTTGAACTCTGAAAGTCTGAACCAAAACCAGAAAAAGCCCAGCCCTTTAGCCCAAAACAGAAAAAGCCTAGCTAATAACCGAAGCCCTTTAACCCAAAAAAAAAACATCTCTCAAATCTCAAACCTCACTCACTCACCCTAATCTCTAATCTATCGTCTCTCATCGCTCTTCTTCATCTCTCTCTTTCGGACCTCTTAAATCTCAAACCTCACTCAATCACTCACCTAGCGGCCCCAGCCTCGCTAGTCGCGGCCTCACATCGCATCCTCACCACTCGCCAGTCGCCTCGCATCGCAGCCTGGCGAGTCGCGACCTCGCCTTGCAGACTCACATCTCATTGCCTTATGTGTATTTGATTTTTTTTATATAGATATTTGATTTTTTTATGATGAGTATTTGATGGGTATATGATGAGTATTTGATGGGTATTTAATTTTTGTATTTCTATTAAGTTTTTGATTAATTAGTTTAAATTGTATACATTGAAATCTGAAAAATTGAGATTGAGATTTTTGTATTTCTATCAAGGTTTCGATCTTCTTGTGCTTTCGCCTTATTCGTGTACTGCCATTTTGGAACTAAAACAAAAAATCAGTCCAAAATCGGTTTAAAACTAAACCGAACTAATTTAATCAATTTTCGGTTTAATCGATTTTGAAGTTGAGGACTGGACCGAATCAGAACCAATTTTCAACCCAGTTCAATTTCGATTTTGGTAAAAAAATTGAACCAAAAATTGAAGCAAATCTTGAGGAATAGAGTGGCTAGCAAGTAATAGTGGGACAAATGACTTAAATAATCCAATCAAATCCAAAAGGGCCAAAACGAAAAGGGGTTCAGCAGACTAACAATGGAAGACTTGTGGAAGCGAGCCAAGAGCTTCGCTGAAGAAGCAGCCAAGAAGTCTCAGACCCTTACCAACTCCGCCAAAATCACCGATTTAGTCTCCGAAACCGCCAAACGATCCCGCGAGTTCGCCGCTGAGGCGTCCAAGAAAGCTGACGAGATCAAAACTGCGGCGTTTAAGCAGGCCGATCAGATCAAGTCCCTCTCCGTCTCCGAGATCATTCCTCCTCAGCTCTCCTCTCTCTCGATCGTCAGCCCCACCTCTTCCTCCACCCCCGAGCCGCCGTCGCCCTCGGAGCTCAAGAAGTTCGGAGTCACCGACGATCTTAGAGACTTCGTCAAGGGACTCACTTCAGACACCTTCAAGCATTTTCCGATCGAAGGTATTAGCCGATTTCAGTTCATATGTTTGTTGATTTTAGCTCAATTACTTGAAATGAGCAAATGTGCCTTGTTGGAGTTGTTTCAGATGCAGCGGAAGAGGTCTCCGAGGTTCCGACTACAGCCACGAATGTGAGGAAAGATCTGACGGAGTGGCAGGAGCGACATGCCAATTTCGTTCTCACTACTGTCAAGGTCAGTTTGTATTGATGTATCTGTTTCAATTGTGATTCAGCGCAACAAAAGTGTTTTTAGTGAATGCCATACATTTGAGGTGTATTCCAAAAATTTGAATGGCCCGATTTATATTCCTAGATGATGCAGAAATGTGTTGGAATATTCTATTGTTATCCCTCATGCTCTTGTTGATGTTTTATAATTTGTATTGTTTCCTTTTGTGAATTAAATATTTTAAGTGTTTTACATCCTTGCTTGAATCATAATTGAGCATCCGTAATTCTTTGCTAGTGTATTGGATTTGAGTATCTTAAATTCTAGTCCTTGAGTTGTTGCTTGTGCAGAAATTCTTTCCCTCCTGCAATGAAATCAAAGCACGTATGTACTAATGTGTTTTCATGATTACTGGTTGCTTGTTTGCAGGAAATTTCAAGGTTGAGATATGAACTATGCCCGCGGTTTATGAAAGAAAGAAGATTTTGGAAGATATATTTTACCCTCGTTAGCAGTCATGTGGCTCCGTAAGTAGCAATTCATTTCAGTTGGCACTGCTGGTTTCAGTGCATTTTACACATGTTGTGCTCATGAAAAATAGAGATGATGTTTATCTATGCTGAATGAAAAGAAGATGCACAAGGAGTAGATCTCTAGCTACTTTTTGGGTCGTTAGAGCCTAAGTTTTATCTTATTTGTTATGGGGAGGGCACTGTGATTTTGGGGAAAGGAAAAAAAATATAAGAAATATCCTCGTTCTGTAGTGTTTTGCTTAAGTGACTATGAATTGTGATCAGATATGAGAAGCAATACATGGAGGAGCTGAAAGTCAAGGAATCTGAGCAATTAAAAGATGATAGTGTGAAGCCAGCACCTGTAGTTGGAGGGACGGACAAAGCTGAAGGATCAGAAACAAACACAAAGTTAGCTTCTAAGTCATCTTCAGCTGAGCAGGACTTGGATACTTTCCTCTTGGGTGATCTTGAAGACAGTGATGGGGGCGCAGGTTTGGAACCTTTTTAATACTATTCAAGTTCTATTATAGTTTACCCCTGTACAAATTTATACACCATGTCTGTTATGAAATTGACAACTGTCTAGGGATAAGGATAATATTTGACATTCGCCCACATTTCTAATGACTTTTAGTCTTTAGTCTTCCATCCAATAAAGAAATTGAAATCATTTAACTGTTATGAAATGGCCTAAAAGAAAGGTTGCATGAGGTTAGAGTCTGTGTATTTTACTCACATTATGAAGATCTATCTTCATCCTGTTAAAGCTATGTGCAGCTGTGTGTTGTGAGCAAGTTCTTACTGGTCTTAATTTTATATAGCTTTCTGCAGTTCCTATCTAGTTTTGATTGGATTACCCCTAGGCAATCTGCTCTTTTTCTTTGGTTTTCGCTTCTGTGCTTTTACCCCTCGTTTTGTTGACAATATTTTTCTTTCAGATGATGCTGATGAGAGCTTTGATGATGATTTTGACAAGATTGACAATTCGGTAAGTTTCATTTGTCCCATGACTCAACTGTGCCACTTTCCTTGTGGATTCCAATTCCCTATCGTATCTCAGTCAGTTTTTACATTACACGAAACCCTCTACCTCGGTTTGGAACTGTTTACTGGGACCATTTGTGCCATAAATGAAGTATAGTTTGTAGATAAACTGTGCCCTTTTAATGGAAATTTTCAGGATGTTGAAGACGAGAAGCAAGCAAAGAAATGACAACTGCAATAGAATAAAATGAGTATCGGAGATAACTTGAAAGAGAAATTAAATTGCTTCTATCATACTGTAACAAATAGATGGAATCATGGAAGTATCAGCCAAGGGCAGAACGTCGTCACTCATTTTTTCATCATCTCTTACTTTCTCTTAAAAATTTCAAAATCATCATTTATTTGTTAAACTTGTCACTTGTAGACAAATGGGTCGACCCGATTACTTTTTCGGTTTTTCCTGTACAGATGACCTGATTATGTTATATATGGTTCTTTACTTGATTTCTACATATGCGCTTATAATTGCATGATGGTTTTCATCTGCCATTGAGTAGAATATATTAGACACCTTTTGCTTCAGAGGTTGTAAATCAAATATCAAATCTAAGTATTAGTACCAATTCCTCCTTGATATTTCATGGATTTTTGAAAAGGGTATTCCTTCCTCCGCCTGTCCCAAAGAAAGCCCCTTCCACAATCTCGGTTCATGGGCTGACGTGGCAGGACCCCTTCCACTGGATGTCGACCCTGATCTCTCCGAGTATCTTGACAAAGAAAATACATATGCGGATGCTTTCATGGCTGACACCCAAAACCTGCAACGCACTCTTTTCTCTGAAATGACAAGTTGAATGCCCACCAAGATTTCTACTCCTCCTGAACGCTGGGGACCCTGGTTTGCTCAAGTCGCCACCTTGCCTTTCAGTTTCAGTCTGAGTTGGACGTGGAAGTCATTCATGGCTCTTCTTTCTTTCGTCGTTAAACCTCACCGCTCAGTCAGAACGTGCTCGTTATCCCTCTCATCCCTCTTCTCTACTCTCGCAGAAGCGACTCCATTTCACCACCTCCGCAAGCGTCTCCGCCTGTCCCCAAAGAAAGCCCCTTTCACAATCTCGATTCATGGGCTGACGTGGCAGGACCCCTTCCACTGGATGTCGACCCTGATCTCTCCGAGTATCTTAACAAAGAAAATACATACGCGGATGCTTTCATGGCTGACACCCAAAACCTGCAACGCACTCTTTTCTCTGAAATGACAAGTCGAATGCCCACCAAGATTTCTACTCCTCCTGAACGCTGGGGACCCTGGTTTGCTCATTCTTCACCCACCCATTTCATATTTTTGGGAAAATTTGTCTTCTTTATTTTGCTTAAATTCGTGAATTTTCCCCTGATTAATTTTTTAAACCAATTTAGGCTATCCCGCATTGTGATTTTTCAAAAAGTAAGCTAAGCTACAAATTAATTAAAAGGGGTAAACAACTAAACATTAACAAAATTTCAAATCTGCGGTGAGGAGTGGAAGTGTTTTACAAGGTTGCTACTGATTTTTTTGTTACTTCTTGTATTTTGTTGCATATGTGTTTAAAACATGAGAATGAAATGATTGAACTTGAGCAGGTTGTATTACCAATACATTCCAGAGGGGAAGGAATACCCTTTTCTGTGTAGAAAATTAGAAGTTGAAAGAAATGATTGGATTAAGAAGTTTCTTCATAAGGCGAGAAGAGTTGGAAGGGAGGAAATTTTGCTAGACTGGAATGAAATTGCACAGAAATATGGCAAGCTCCTTTCTTACTTTCTCATGTGACATAATCATCATATATGTGGATTCACAAGCGCACACACATTACATCTAAATAGTTATCTTTACCTCTTTTTTTGTATGCTAGGATAGCTGGAGGGTTTTTTCAAACATTCTGATGCAAATCCCATCCAGTTTCTCTAGAATCAGCCCTTTTTATCATTTGATGCGTTGAGTAGTTATGTTGAAGCAAATGATATAACTAAACCTTTTCCCTAGTTTCTACCTCACTATATGAGCTAAAGATTTATTTTATTTTATTTATTATTATTATTTTTTTTAAATCGAAGAAAATCTTTTTGTGGTGGATGGGGAAGGAAAGAATGGTCGAGTGGAAAGCTTAACAACATTGATTTTATTTGATGTTTATGCAGTCAAATTGAATATGTGACATGGTTGAAGTGCATAAGTTCATTCTCGATATTTGCTGATTTATACTATGCATTTGATTGATGGGCACATTTTGTTTGTTAAAGCTGGTGTCTTTTTACAATATAAGTGATTTACTGAATTTACCTACCTCCATTGTAGGTTATGTGCATGTCAGCACATGTAGAATATCACCAGACCACCACTATTTAGCTTACACACTAAATGCTAAGGGAAATGAGCAATTCATGCTTCAAATTAAGGATCTAAGAAGTGGCTGTATCATTCCCGAAGTACAAGTCGATTGTGTCGTTAGCTTGGCATGGGCTCAAGATGCGAGAACTCTATTCTATACAGTATCAGATGAGAATCAACGACCTTGCAGGCAAATTCTAATCTCTGTTCTGTATCCCTTTTTTCTTGGGATGATAATATTATCTTACCTCTTTGTCTTCTGGCAGAGTATCCTGCTTAAAACTAGGATCTGATGAGATTGAAAATATCACTGTATTTACAGAAACAAATTCCAGCTTCTGTGTGGATATAACAAGCACAAAAGATGGCAAGTTTATAACTGTCAATTCAAACTCAAGGACTTCATCTGAGGAAGGAGTTTTACTGTTTCACTTTTTAATGGATTACTTACTTTGATAACATCCTCCTTTGGTAGGTCTAATATTTGTGGCTTTTACTAACAGGTTTATTTGATAGATGCGGCCAACCCATTACATGGTTTGCAGAAAGTTTGGAATCGTGTTTCTGGTGTACAATATTTTACGGAACATCACCACGGATTGTTTTATGTTCTTACAAATGCTCCTTTGAAAATAAGGAGTGGTCTGATGAAGGTTATTACCTAGCTATTTGTAGTGTTAAGGAACTACTATCATCTAATTGGCAGGTCAGATGTTCTTACGCATGGTGTTCTCTATTTTTTATCTAAACTTTAAGTTCTTCGCTGTTGACCATCTTTTAAACTTTCAAGTCCCTTTTCTTGTATTGATATACTCTTTCTTTTAGAATATCATCCTTCCAAGTGAAGATTTTAGCATACGAGATATGGACATGTTTGATGGACATCTGGTCCTTTTCCTCAGTAAGGAGGGTTTTGCTATGGTGTGTTCCATTGACTTACCTATCGTTGTTGATTGTAAAGTAAGGATCTCTCTGCTCATTTACATTCTTGGTTATGGATGAAAATACGAGATACAAGTTATAACGATAAAGTTTACGTTTTTCATTAATCCGATACTTCTATTTATTTGATGGGCAGCACCAATTGGAGATTGAAGATCTTAATTCATGGTTTTTTCCTCTGCCCTCAGATTCATGTAATGTTGTTCCAGGTTCAAATCATGATTTCCAGAACTCAGTATACCGTGTGGTGCTTTCCTCCCCTGTGGTTTGCTCCGAGTTATAGTACTGTATATGCTTCATTCCTGCTTTCCTGCCTGTATGACCGTGTCCTTTCTTTTTGAAATTTGTAGATGCCTGATGTAGTTGTGGACTACGACATGTTGAGCAGGAGATTCTCAATTGTGCAGCAAGAGGAAGTGAGGGATTGTTGTGATAAAACATGTCCACGAACTAATCACATAGACATGACTCAAAAATTTGACTCACAATATGAGAAGGAAGATGTCCAGATAAGTGAATCACACAGGTGGAAGGACCTTTCCAATGCATATTCTTGTGAGAGGAGGGAGGTGATTTCCCGTGATGGTGTTAGAGTTCCTTTGACCATATTGTACTCTCGCACAGCCTGGCATAAGGATCAGTCACCTGGCCTCCTACAAGGCTATGGTGCATATGGAGAGGTTTCAGATAAAAGCTGGTGTGCAGAGCATCTAAGTTTACTTGATCGGGGACGGGTCATGGCTTTTGCTGATGTGAGGTTGGTGTCTTTTTTTTTTTCTGAACTTTAAAATCGCTCAGATTTGCTAAAGTTGAACCTGCATGTAAATAGGTGTGCAGAGCACCAAGTCATTCTACTTTCTTAGCTGAAACAAATGGGCTGTTGTCGCTTCTGAATTTTCTTTATCTTCAATTTTTGTTAAATAACTTGACGTGATTGTATGGACAGGGGTGGCGGTGGAGATTCTTCATGGCATAAAACTGGCAGTGGGTTGAATAAATTGAATTCAATATATGACTTTGTATCATGTGGAAATTATCTGATTAAAGAAGGATATGTACATAAAGATCTTCTCGGCGCAATTGGACATAGTGCTGGAGGTTTCCTTGTCGGAGCAACTATCAATATGTATCCACATCTTTTTCATGCTGCTATTTTGAAGGTTAGTATTTTGAAGCAAAGCAGCTACCAGCAGCTACCATTCTGCTATTTTGAAGGTTAGTATTTTGAAGCAAAGCAGCTACCATTCTATGTGCCTATGTTAACTTGAGTCTGTTTGTCAGGTTCCATTTCTTGATATATGAAACACTTTAATGGATCCTAGTTTACCTCTCACCATTCTGGATTACAAAGAATTTGGCAATCCTCACATACTGTCCCAATTTGAGCATATCTTCAGTTATTCACCGTAAGATAACATTTCTTATGGCAGTTGCTACTCTTCAGTGCTTGTTACAGCGTCCCTTCATGACTCGAGGCAAGTTCATCTGCAAAGTGCTTTCCGTCATCCTATTTACAATCATCTCTATTTCCCAGTAGGCAGACATGCATTCCAGATAACTTTGGTTGCATTTGTATCCATTTTTCAGGGTTGGGTTTGCCAAAGTTCTAGGTAGTACATGTCCTGGTTGTTTTCGTGCGGTTATTCTAAAGGCAAATATGGCCGCTGGAGGACATTTTAGCGAAGGTGGAAGGTGGAAGGTGGAAGGTATGGCCAATGTCAGGAAGCTGCTTATGATTATGCGTTTCTATTCAAAACTATGGGGCTGCTGAAGAATGAAAAATAAGACTTGCTGTGGACAATATCAGGAATCAAAGGTCATGAAATCCCCCGGAATGAGTGAAATTTTTTTAGAATCTAGAATTTTCATGCAGTGTTTTGCTGAGGCTTTCGAGTGAGTTCAACACTCATTAACCGCTGCAGACAAACGAGAGGCTGACCAGAGACGGTTTTTGAACTACTTGGCCGGGGAAGTTCTGTGCAATCTTCGTCCGATCTCTCTATTCTGTGTTTGTGACTGGAAGGAAAGAAATGAAAGAAGGAAATGACGGAAGAGGTTTTTAAAGCATGGAAGATGAAGGTCATTAATTAAGGGCTGTAGCCACAATGAATATTTGACATTGCAATCTGCAAATACATTCATGGAATTATTATTTGAGACCCATATATTAACCATTGTGTTATTGTGATTTATGTCTCTCTCTCAAATTTTGAATCCCAGCAGAATCTGATATGTTGCACGTTTTGGATGTATAAATTATCTATTTTTTTGTCATTGAAATTTTAAGATAACAATGAGAACGGAAGAACTATATTGCCTCATTCTGAATTAAAATATGCAGAAAGTTGAAGACGAAGGCACAATCATATTGGTTAGAGCAAACGTGTTTTTGTCAAAACACCCCATATTGAATCCTCTCTCCTCAAAATTGTTAGGCCAGTCACAAATTTTGGTTAAATGCAATGGTATTAGTCTCCGTTACTATTATTGCTATAGTTTTAAATTTTAATTATAAATTTGGGCACATAATTGTTGATTGATGGTTCCATTTTCATGTTCACCTGTTTTGTCGGTATCTTCCTCTTTGTTTTTTTGCATGTCGTGGAGTTATTATTAATTAAATCTGTCAAGCAGATTAATTAGCAGAAAAAAAAAAAAGCAATGAATGAAAATCTCTGTCGAATACATAAATTCTTCAATAGAAAAAATACCAGCCTATGTGGAAAACAAGTTAGTTGGTCTGATCCTCTTCTTTAAAAGGGCAACTCTAAAACGCTCATATTTCCCAGTTCAGTGTGCTCAATCTTAATACCAAGTGAGCGCGTACAAGATCAAAGAAGTCTTTTGGGAATGGCTAAAAAGGATGATGATCCGAAGGAGCCCGAATCCGGGGAGGTGAAGGAGAAGCCCTACGTTAACAGTGAGGTCAGGTACTTGCGGACCATTGGAGTCTTGAAAGCTGAAGTGTTGAAGGGTTTGGTTGCTCGAGGGATCAAAGCTGAAAAGTTGAAGGCTTTTATGAATGGGAGCATCAAAGTGAAGAAGCTAAAGGGTTTGGTGATTGCTAGGACTCAACTGGCTCGGTTAAAGCTGTGGGCGAGTCGAGCCATCACCATTTTGCTGCTATGGGCTATAGCCATGCAGCTCAATGCATTCGGATACACCTTGTTGCCAAGGATTTCTAAAAGCTCTTTTTCACCTCCAAGTATGGTTACAAACCTACAATCTCATAACAAGCATTTGTTTTCCGTCAGTATTTTGTGAGATTGAAAATTCAAATTTGAACATTTTTTTTGTGACCTGTGATGATTTTCGATTTTCAGGGGTTTACGAGAACAATGGATATCTGATGGTTTCATCCAATGGAGGATTAAATCAGATGCGATCTGGTGTAAGTAATTTATTCCCCGCATTTCAGATTCCTATGAAGTAGAATATTATTTATACATTTCAATGTAACGTTACAGATATGCGATATGGTGGCTATTGCAAGATATATGAATGTGACACTTATAGTTCCTGAATTGGATAACACCTCCTTCTGGAATGACCGCAGGTGAGGCTATATTTTGAAGGAGAACAAAATGTTATTGGGGACTTGCATGTCATCAATCTTTTTTATATTCCTGTTCATTAATTAGATCTAAGATGTTTATATGATGTGGCAGTCAATTCGAAGACATATTCGACGTCGATTATTTCATTTCATCACTAAGAGACGAGGTTCGAATTTTGAAAGAACTGCCTCCTGAGCAGAAGAAGAAAGTGGAATCAGAATCCCTGTACTCCATGCCTCCCATCAGCTGGTCTAACATGTCTTACTACTATAACACGGTTGGCATCATCATTCATTTTTCACTAGTCATGATTAGTGGTCACTAATCGTCGTAATTATATATGTTCTATTTGCTTAATTACAGATCATTCCTCGCATGAAAACATACGAAGTTGTGCACTTCACAAAATCTGATGCTAGGCTGGCCAACAATGGGATTCCTGAAGAGGTTCAAAGGCTTCGCTGCCGCGCAAACTACCAAGCTCTGAGATTTGCTCCTCCGATTGAGGCGTTGGGAAAGAAAATCGTGAGTATTCTTAGGGCAAGAGGCCCTTTCTTGGTCCTTCATCTCCGATATGAAATGGACATGGTGGCTTTCTCTGGTTGCACGGAAGGTTGCAACCAAGAAGAGATTGAGGAGACCACAAAAATGAGGTAATATTAAAATGTACATTTCTCCAATTTGTATAATTGATTCACAGTGTGACAACATAACTTATAAACATGATGAAAATGAGTTTGACTCAAATGTTTTGTGTATGAAAGATATGCGTATCCATGGTGGAAAGAGAAGGAGATAGATTCGGAGAAGAAAAGGAAGGCGGGATTGTGCCCTCTAACGCCGGAGGAAACAGCCCTGGCGTTACGGGCACTGAACATTGACGGCAATATCCAAGTCTACATTGCTGCCGGAGAAATATACAAGGCAGAGAGGAGAATGAGACCTCTTAAAGAAGCTTTCCCAAACTTGGTAATTAAGCTAATTAGTTCACATCAATTTAACTAATGGGATATTATCGAGTTGTAAATATAATTATGACCGAACAGGTGAGAAAGGAGACATTGGTAGAAGCATCAGAGCTTATGCCTTTCCAAAATCATTCAAACCAAATGGCAGCATTGGATTATTATGTGGCGATACAAAGTGATATTTTTGTCCCTTCCTATGGAGGAAACATGGCCAAAGTTGTTGAGGGGCATAGAAGATACTTGGGGTTCAAGAAAACTATTCTTCTAGACAGAATGTCTCTGGTTGATCTCATAGACCAGTACAACAATGGAACTCTGAGCTGGGATGATTTCGCCTTCGGAGTTAGGGTCGCTCACGAAGACCGGATGGGAAACCCGAAAAGACGATTGGAGGTTCCCGGGAAACCGAAATTGGAGGATTATTTCTATACAAACCCACAGGAGTGTTTGCCACCTGAGGAGGATGGTGAAGATATGAAGTAGTCTAATTTAGTAATTTTTTGCAATATTTCTATTCATTATTAAGTGTATTTTATCAAATGTTTATGTTTGTGTAATTATTTCAAATTACAATTACCACTGTTGCCGAAAAATTGTGAATGCAAGGAATCAAATGTAAGATACTTTTAATTGAATATGAGTGCAAAATTTTCTGGGAAACTTGTGTTCTTTGTGAAAGCTTTTTTTGTTAAGCAATTGTTATACAAATAGAACTATGCAATAGCGACTTAACCTAAACCTCAGTTCTCATTTGGTGGCTTCCTAACGACTATTTAATACTTATTCGACGGATCAGTGCCATATGCAAGATTTATTTAGAGTGTGTTTGGATAAAGAAAAATAATAAGAGATTTGATAAAAAGTTAGAATTTTATAATTTCTAAGCACCGATTTCTTTGTTTGGATAATAAAAATTAGAATTTACAAATTCCAAAAAATAGAAACAAGGAATTTGGATATCCCAAATGATGAGTTGAAATGATATCTTAAGGGACAAAATTTTCCAAATGATGAGTTAAAACAAGTGAAATTTTAATTTCTATGATTTTTAACATTGATATCCAAACGTTAGAATTTGCAAATCATGGAATTACAAATTATGAAATTTAGTAAATTCTCATTAAATTAGAAATCGTTCGTCCAAACACACTCTAAGTGAATTTCAATTCAAAGGGAAATTATTACAAGGTCTCGCATTATAATTATATGATGCATTTCGTTCACATGTTATTATATGAATAGATATTAATTATTAATATACATTTATTATCATTGTCGTACATTGATATTATAACACGTGTATTGAATACACTATTATGTTTGTATTAACATGTGTATTGAAAGTTTCCTTAAGTGATCGGTTGATTGCTGCCGACATTGCTCGTTGATTTTGGTGGCATCTGCCGACATGCTAGATCTTATTTTTGCCATTACCTTTTGGGTTCGACTTGTAAAAGAAAAGCTCAAATTAAGCCCGATATAATTTCAAACCCAACCAAACTCGAAGACTACGATATTCGGCTTGAGTTAACCCAGTTTGTTGACAACCGCAACCATAATCACTAATGAACGAAATAAACCACAAAAAGAAAAAAAAAAAAAGAGAGGAGAATCGAACCACATAATTTTCTTAAAATCTTGTCGAAATTTTCAAAACCAATCCACTTTTCTTTTTCGATGTTAACTAACAGAATTGGTATTGATTCCATTAGTAATTAATAGAGATGGCCCAGAAGAACCTATGACCTATGAGTGTCCCTTTAACAAGTGTTATATTCATATGAATTTCACACAAAATTACCTAATTGGCCTTGTCAACTTTTAATTCAGTTTTGGTTTATATTTACTGCTTTGATTTGCATTATTATTAAAGATTAAAACCTATCATCCATCCACTCCACAATCATATATTAACTTTTTTCTTCAAAAGAGCCATCATACTAATTTGGATCGAGTGGCATTGTTTGTTAACTTATAACCTCAATGAAATTATACATCTAAACTATCAGGTATGGTGCAGTTAGCAAATGACAGCTTCCATAAGACAAATTTTCTAATGTCTAACTAACAGGAGTTTGAAACTCACCAAAACCGAGAATTAAGCCCATCGGCCATTCGGGTGTAGGGACGACTTCTGTGTTTATAATCATTTAATTAAGAAGATGTAAGACCAAGTGATTAAGAAGATGTGTGACCTCAAACCTTTATTACTATTATTTATGCACGGAATCTCTATCTGCATTTACATTTGGCTGATGTGTACGTACCTGTGTGATGGGTGAGTTTTTCTTATTTCCTTTCAGGCTTAATGCTAATGAAACGATATATATACATTTGTGTGCTAATTTAAAGCAAAATAATTACCAGATAGCAAAATATAAAATTATAAATCGATCAAGAACAATCCTTGATTATATAATTTATAGCTAGCGGGGCTTAATTTGTATGTATAAAGGCAGCAATGTATCTCCATGCATTGCCAGCCTGTGGCTCCTCAGCTCAAACCAGCTTTCATATACGAAAAAAATAAAGGACAGAGAAAGCTGGTTTGAAACCACCTTAAACTCCACAAACGAAACCTCAGATTATTTCCGTTCTTAAACACCAAAACAAATTCAAACCGGAAGTAGCAGCTCGCTAGAGAGAGTACGTACGCGTGGAGAGATAATCGATGGACTCCAAAGCTAAAGTTGGCTTGGAAGAGTCCAATGAATTCGGGGAGGCAAAGTACAAGGAGTATAAGATGGAACAATGTTTTTTAAACAACTTTGGAGCTGGAATTAAACTGGACAAAATTATAGGAGGGTTTCATTTCAAAGGGGAGAGATTAAGCAGCTTGATCGCAACGCAGTCGCAAATATCCAATCTCATCAAGTTGTTTGCAGTTGTAGCTACAGCAATGCTGCTGCTGCTCTGTGTCTGTGCACTGCAGCTCACCACCCTCAGCAGCAGCAACTTCGCCAAGCCCCCGGTTCTGAAGTTCTGGTCGAATTCTCAGCCGCCACTTGCTCCACCGCAAGCTACTGAGAGTGAGTGCATGGCTTCCTCTTTACACAAGTTGCATAGCTAGCTATTAAACTTTTATGACATAATGTAGCGTTGGATTTACATTGTTGATTTGTTCGTAGGAAATTATGAAAATAACGGATATCTGATGGTGTCATCAAATGGAGGATTGAATCAAATGCGAGCGGGTGTAAGTGATTCCGTTTCTACGTAATTTGACACTAAATCTCATTCCTAGTTAATTTGTATATCTGCACAACAATTCAATGGATACCAAATCTATGCTGCAGATTAGTGACATGGTAGCTATTGTGGGGATGTTGAATGTCACACTTATAGTTCCTGAGTTGGACAACACCTCCTTCTGGAATGATCGCAGGTCAGTCACTCAAAACGGGACAGGATCGAGATGATCAATTTCAATGTTTCATTGATTAAAATTTGACAGTTGATGATCAGTGCTTAATTGTACAGTCGGTTTGAAGACATTTTCGATTTGGATTATTTCATTTCATCTCTGAGAAATGAGGTCCGGATACTGAAAGCTCTGCCTCAAAAGCAGAGGAGCAGAATTGAGATAGCTACCCTCTACTCCATGCCGCCTACAAGTTGGTCCAACATGTCATATTACTCCAACGTGGTTAGTTACTAATTCCAACTAATTCCGGTTTAAGATTGATTAGCCAAGTTTATTAGCCAAATTAACGTTGAAGGTTTGCGCGCAGATTCAGCCTCGGATTAAGAAGTATGAGGTGCTGCATTTTACCAAAACTGATACGAGGCTGGCGAATAATGGGATCCCTGAACAAGTTCAGAGACTGCGGTGCAAAGCGAATTACGAAGCTCTTAGATTCACTCCTCCCATTGAGGAATTGGGGAAGAAGATTGTTAGGGTTCTGAGGGAAAAGGGTCCTTTCTTGGTTCTTCATCTCAGATATGAAATGGACATGTTGGCATTTTCTGGTTGTACAGAAGGTTGCAATCACAAGGAAATTCAAGAGTTGACAGATATGAGGTGACAAATCATAACTTCACTCCCTATGCGCCTGATTTTGAATCTCAGAGTTTCACATTATTTCTTTGCATGTTTATACCAAGCAGGTTTGCTTACCCATGGTGGAAGGAGAAAATAATAGATTCTGATAAGAAAAGAAAAGCTGGGTTATGCCCTTTGACACCGGAGGAAACTGCCCTTACATTAAGGGCACTGGATATAGACCCCGGCATCCAAGTTTATATTGCTGCCGGCGATATATACGGAGGCGAAAGGAGAATGGCATCTCTGAGATTAGCCTTTCCTCATATAGTTAGTTGCTTGAACCCTATGAAACAACCATTATATATCCATATGTATATTTATTTTTGTGTCAAAGTGCAGGTTAAGAAGGAGACATTGCTTAAAGCCTCAGACCTTGAGCCTTTTCGAAACCATTCGAATCGGATGGCCGCGCTGGACTACATTGTGTCCCTGGAAAGTGACATCTTCGTGCCTACTTACGGAGGAAACATGGCAAGAGTTGTTGAAGGCCATAGAAGGTATATGTATAATATATATTATCCAAAACATTTCCATCACTTACATAATTTGTTCTTCGTCTGAGACATTTCTGATTTCTCGGTACAGATACTTGGGATTCAGGACAACGATCCGGCTAGACAGAATGCTTCTGGTGGATCTGATAGACCAGTACAAGAATGGAAGTCTGAGCTGGGATGAATTTACCCAGGCAGTGAAAACTGGGCATGCTGGAAGGATGGGAAATCCAACTCAAAGATTGGAGATTCCTGGCAAGCCCAAGGTGGAAGAATATTTCTATACCAATCCACAAGAATGTTTGCCCTCAATTTCTAAAAACCCTAAAATTCTCTGATTAATATGTATACATGTCACTCACACAGAATGAAATCAAAATGTACCATAATCAAATTGATATAATGCAAGGATAGCAGAGCACTGAGACAAGGACAGGCTTTCAACTTAGATTACGAATAAATCAGCCCAGAGTTGCTTCATTTGATTCAGTAGAAATAATTATGTACGATACAACTAAAATATTATGGGTGATGGCATCCCCTAACATCGGTTCCTCGAAGAAATCTATAAATTAAGGCAAAGGTTCCCAACACGAGTTCAATGCAATAGTGTAAAACAATAAAATGAAAGACAACGCACCCCATGTACACTACTAAGACAGCTTCTGTACACTACTAAGCAGAAGAAGCTGATACTACGACATCCCAAAGCAGACTAAGGCAAAGAGTAAAATCTGTGAGAAATGGAGAATAAGGAGATGCTGCACCATTTTATGTCTTGAGGCGCTTATGAGCTTGATCTGAGTCCTCTCCACTGCCAGTGTCCCGAAAATGTGTCATTGTATGATTGCTTGAATGGGGATTATCGTGATCCTGAGAAGCAATGAGAAAAATAATTGAGAACATCCATCTTTCTTGTGAGAAAGAGTGAGAATCATCAGCACATTCCAGTATAGGGTAACTGCTATTGGGAGAGATACCCAACATCAAAACTCAAATACCATATATACCTTAGAAGCAGGTGTTGCAGAGGCCAGCCCTCGGTTCGCACGATTCCCAAGATCAATCTGCACTGATATACTAGCATGTGACAGATCAACACCTGCACTCTGCAATGCTTGACTCAGAGAGTCCAATAACCTGTTCATCATCAATTTCATGCCTGTTATCATCTTATACCTTAGGACCCAGGCTGTAGAAAATGCTTTGAGGAAAATGCTGAACGATAAGTACCAAAAATAGCAGAAATTTCATCAAGCAGTAAAATTCTTGGGAGAAACTAGGCATAATCTGAGGCCAAGTTTAAAATCAGCTGCACACTACTAACCAAAATGTAGATTGATTGAATGAATTTGAACATTTTATAAATTGGTGCTTCATTAAACAGAAAACAACAGAACAATTATACGATCACTATCACTGCACAATAAGCCTTGGTACGAACAAATGCGGACAGTTAGAAGAAAAGATGGTAATCAAGAAAATGCATCAGGTATAATGTATAATGATGATAATCTTGTAAGTAAACAAAATGCAACATATAATAAAGGTCTGAAATCTCACAGTAAACAGGCGCACGTAAACAAATTGACTTGATGTAATTGACAGGGCTAAGTTAAGAAATAGCGTAGAAAGTAGAGTACACACCCTTGTGAGTAAACACTTGAGATGCTTATTGTTCCACCTTCAATAGACAGCTCCTCCTGTTGATTCATTACATCACTAGCACTAGTAGTGGGGCATTGGGTTGATTGGGCATCAGAAATTGGTGCCTGAAGAGGATGAGCAAGTATACCATCACTTCTCACAGGGGGAGTCATGCTTGGAAGAGGAATCGGTACGGGAATTGTCTTGTTCAATATTTCAGGTTGCTGATCCATCATTTTTGAGGCAATATCCCTGCTAGGATCAGATTCTACTGGATTCCGTGTACTGCTTGTAAGCATGTTCGGGGTGATGGAGATGTTGGCTTCATCAAATTTTCCTGGAAATGGTGACACTGCACCGGTATCATTCTTTATGGCCTGAGGATGACCGACAAAACTCTGAACACGCCAGTGACTATTTCTCTATTTCACGCAGGATGCCAACATGTTAGATCAAGAAGTATTTTTTACAAGAAAGAGTCATATTCAGAAGTTATCCTCATTGTCTTTTATCCACTACATGATAAAATCAGTTGAATATAATTCCACCTTTGCGACAATTGAGCCCATACTAAAATTACCTAATAAATTAACACATTATGCAATGAATCAGGGACAACTCCAAAATGAAAATAAGGTGTCCACAATTGTTCATCCCACATTAGAACATTAATGATTACATACACTAGCAAAGCACTATGGTCTGCTCAAACAGGACAGAAAGAAATCAGATGCTCTGGTGTATACCACAGCTTAAGTTTTAGCTGTATAACTTTATAGATCAATCCTATTTCAGAAGTAAGCACATTAGACACAGAATATATAAGTGGAGAATCAAAGGCTTACCCATGGCATTAACTTGGCAGGCTCAGGACTCCATCCCTGGTACGAACCCTCACATTTTTGAACCCTTTCCTGTAAATACTGGACATACTCAATCACCTGCAAAAAAAAAAAATTACTTATCATCAATATATTAAAGTACTGTACTTATAAAACAAGTTTTAAAGTTACACTGTTGATGCACCCACGAATCATATATACCTCTAGCAGGAATGATGCCGTATCTCTTTTTTGATCACTATGGGGTATTAGATCTCTCAATATCTGGAATCTGAAACAACAAGATTGATAACTCCAAATATCAATTACTCATCAAATTCCACCAAGAATAAATGAAAACCGAGCAAGCTTCAAACTTATCTACCCTTTAGAACTTGAATTACTCAAGCAACTGATTTCTTTACCAAAAGAAATAAAATTCACAAGGTAAACAAGCAAGTGGATGATTTAGCATCATCAACTTATCATCTGCTTCATTACACCAACTAAATGTTAATTGAGCGACGGGTAAAGGACAATGCTATATAGATATAACCACCCTTTCTCCTCCTGTTTTTGAGCAATTGCCCCTAGGCCATGTCAAAATTTGAATTTGATGAAAAACAATTGCAAAAAAGGCATACCTCTCATTGATCTTGCTCCTCCTCCGCTGCTCCGTCACTGAATGCTTCGACCGAATAGCACTGGCCTTATCGCTGTTCTTGGCATCTGATTTCCATAGCCAAATTCCAAATTTCAAATTAGAAAACAGAAATTTATGGCCCACTTAATACACCCACAAAATCAGAAGAGAAAATGAAGCTAAAAACAGAGAAGGTGCCGCCTTCCCAAACCATTAAAAGATAAACAAATTCCTACCAAAATTTCAGGGAGACTAAGAAGATTGCGATTGCTAGGCTTAGAAACATGCGGTTAGATCTAAATATATGTGTAAAAGCAAGTGGTTACATATAAAAAGGTCACCTTTGCTGTTGGAATTGGATGAAGGGCCCTCTTTCCTGGAGGACCCATACTCGTCATCATCGTACTCATCCTCCTCCTGATTACCTTTGGCGGCGGTTCTCATCTTCCCTTTATGTGAATTGCGATGGGCGTAGAATGGCTTTCCTTTACAAATCTGGAAAACTGCCGGATAAGAAAATTTGAGATACGTTACGCCCAGCTGAGCAATTGGAGAGTTAGGAGACAAGTGAAGTGTTTTGAATGATGGACTTAGAAATTGAAGGTGGATAGATGAGAATTTGGGTGTTTTGCTCCGACTGAGCCGATCACGACGGCGGCACCACCGCAGTTCGGTAGAAACAGCTAGTGATGTCTGGGCTCTCTGTCGATGCCTTGTGACCTGTGTGTCACCATGACTCGTTTGCGCAAACTTGATGGAGCAACGTTACCATGTGGGTGACCTCACGTGCTTCCCGTGAGGTCACTTAATGGCCTGGCTTCTTTTTTCCAACTTTGATGGACTCAACGGTCAAGATGTAATGAAAGGCCGATGTTAGTCATTTTCTTTTAAAGGAAAAAAAAATTATATATACATTGATACTATAAGAAAGAGATTACACCCTCGATAAAAAAAAATATATATATCCACATTATATCTCTGGAAAAATTATGTTCGATTTGTTTAACACTTCTTACGTTAGGAACTTCTCGTTATAATTTATAACTTTCGTATTAAAAGAAATAATTAGAAGAATATTATACATATTAGATATAAATAACTTATACTACAATACAACAGGTAGATAATAATATTGGTGGAATGTTAGCTTTCTTTTCGGTTCAAACAAAAATAGGTACAAGGTTTAGATCAATTAGCCTAGCAACAATTGTACAAAGATCGATTTAAATCAGTACATAATCTTAGCCAAGTGACCTAACCACATTTGTATAAATGATTGAGTTAAGAAAAGGAATATGTGCATTATCTCAACTAACTGACCTAATTACATATGCATGGAGAGATTGATAGCATATGCTTGCGCCCTATTTTCCAATATTATTGTATCGACAAAAAAAAATTGTTCTTTGTAACCAAGTTGGACAAGAGTTCTAACCATTATTTGCTGGGCCGATATGCACTTTTGGGCCGTATAAATGGAAACAACTTTCCCAATCCTAACCTAAACAACCTTGTACCACTTACACGGCACATACCCTAAGTCCACTGAAGTACCCGGATTCCGGCCCACCAAACCAAACTCTAATTTCCTCGATGGGTTGCGTCATCACTGGAGCGCCACCGATAACGAGCGAACGTGCTTGGTATGTGGGTACATATATGCACCACACACAGCAAGTAGCAACCACAACGCCGCCACGTAAACACCGCCCTGTTTGCTAATTCCTTCCTAATCCCCTATTATATTATTACCTCAGCATCACCCTCCCAAGTCTCAACAGTCAACTCAACCCTGATTCACCCAAAGATGGAGCCCGCATTGGAGTGACGTGGATTGAGACTAGTCCCTCCCCTCATCCACCACGTGGCAATGTGGCATGCATCGACTGGGCACACGCCTCTAATTGAGCTAATTAAGTTGTCTTAATTAAAATTAAATTAAGAAAACCTGAATTAGCTCCGTAATGGTGGATGATTGGATGAATGAAATTATATTATCTTCCGTTCTTCTAGCCTTTATCAATTGGAGTCTTAAGCCAAAACACTTCCCCATGTAAAACCAATTCACTTTATTATTTTTTACCGTTTCTTCAATTTTTTTACTGCTGGAAATTAAAAATCAATGCCTTGTAGGAACTCTCAGAATAACACAAATTCAATTTCCACTTTGTTGTTTTAAGTGGTAAAATTGTGGGCAAAGGCATGCCTTTGTGTAGCTCTCTCAGTCTTCCTCATAATTTGCATCCCATTTTTAATCTTTGCGACTCTTCCTTTTTTCGTTGCTTTTTTGTGGGCATTTTTTCTCTTTAAGATTTTGTGTTTTTTCAGATTGTGCCCACAGTTTAGGCTCCTCGAAGTGAAAATGTTGATGGATTACTTTGGGTACAAGGCTCCCAAATTAACAAGTGACGCAAATTTCAAGTATAATCATAATCGTCATCATCATTCATATGAATTGGTGAATACTCACAACGAACTGACAGCCAAGACTCTCGAGGATAAGCAAGAAAGAGTGGAATTGGACCCATCGGAGGTTCCATGTTTGCATGAATCCGATTTTGATGTTGATGAAGATCACCATCAAGAGATCAAAGGCAAGAAAAGAGACGAGGGACGAAATGGAATAGGTCAAACACCCATGTACGACGGCTCGTGGCAAATTCTTATAACAAATCCATATAAATGGGGAGAACCTCAATCGGTACGAATGTTCATATTTAATTTAATAACTAATTATAAATTAATACACTTTTGAGGCATAAAATATAAATTAGTCTATTTACCGATTTATCATATTCCTCTAAGTATTTTACATTTTTTTATTTAATTGGTTTTTTTTTAATTTTCCTAATACCCTTTAAATCCTTTTAAATGACTACTTACCTACTATGTGGTTTCAAATTTTAAATATTTTATTTGATTTTAATTTTAATATTTATTTTGGTAAAGATAATTATTCCAAATAAATTTCATACGAATTTCTTTTTATGAGTCATTTTTAATCGTCTGAACTTTTTAGATATTGTATGATATTTTTGCAAGATTAGAGTTGTACATGTATTTTATTTATCTTTTAAATTTTTTGTTTTATTCTTTATGATTAAAGCTATACTAGATAACCTAATGATTTTTACCTAAAGGTAAATTAATAATTATCTACCTATTACTTATCTTTATATTCTATGTTAATCCACCAATCTATTTCCAGAATTTTAACACTTTAAAATTTATTTGATCTACCAAAATAAAAATATTTACAAACAATTAGATTTCAAAAAGTAAATTGTGGATACAATTATATATGAGAAAGATTGACAGGACCCACCCCGATTATCGCCTCGATAATCGGGAAGCATCCTACTCCCGTCTGGCAATCGAATCCAAAAGACCGGAAAACCAAATAATATTACATCACACCCATTGTCAGACCAGGGAGATTAAACAAATACAACGACTGGACCTCAAGTCCTTAGTTTCACAGAGCAATAATATTACAAAACAAGTTAAAGAACAAATACTACTCTGTGAACTAACTACTCTGCAACGGAAAACTTTATGTCTCTGCCTCAGCGCTAGCCCCCGAACTTGTACCACGACCTAGAGGGTAGTTAAAAACAACAAAGTGTGAGTGGACCGAAACAAAAGTTTGCAGAAAACAGTTTAAAGAATTCGGGGTTTGCCCTCCAGTTTTACAACACGCATGCATAACCAGACATTCGAAAACCGCGTATTAAACATTCGAAATCCCTTTTTCCGAAACACATGGAAAACATTGCAGAAAACCATCATAACTCGTGTAAAAATCATGTAAGATTACCAAAATTCAGAAACCGTCATTTTGAAACATCAATTACGCAAATCAAGTAAAAAGTGAATCAACAATCACAATTAAACCGTTGGATCCATCCGAGTCTTTAAACTCAATATCAGGTCTTCCCGGGATATCAACGAGTCTTTAAACTCAAAACATAATCAATAGGCCTCGGGGGTATCACAATAACCGAGTCTTTAAACTCAATCCGGGTCTTTAAACCCAATTTTCGGGTCCGCCCCCATCATCAATTAACCGGGTCTTTAAACCCAAAACCAGATCCAACAATCAATCGGGTCTTTAAACCTAAAACCATTTATAAAACACAATAAGCCAGGATTCAACACGATTCGTTTTCCAAAAATCATTTCGAAAATCGTATCTTGTCATAATAGGACTTATGTCCGAAATCACATGCAAATTCCAAAACATGCAATTCCCGAAATCACTTCACAAATATAATCAAACATCATAAATACGTAACATGTATAATCATATCCAAATACTTCATCAAAAACATCATTCATGCATAGGCGAAAACTGTAACCTCGAAATGCGTGAAATACGATATTTATCTCGAAAAGCTTGAAATCACGTAAAACCGAAATAGCATATTTATCAACATAAAATCATAAGCGAAGACACAAGATAAATAAGTAAAATAGTCATGCATGCACAATTTGGAAATCAAAAGTCCACTCACGATTTTAGGACGCGTCAATCGCGCCCCGTGCGCTCCTCAGTAGCTTCGGAAATGTCCGGGCCTGTAAAAACGTACAAGGAGGGTTACAATCATCCCCAAATAACTCGTATGCTTTTTCCTAATTTTTCCGGATTTTTCGTCGAAATTAACCTTAAGGACCTAAATTTCTGAACTCCCAAAATTATCCCGATCGACTCGAACTCTAAAGATAAAATGTGAATTAGATTGAAAGGAATAAGTTTCATGTTGACCGTGATCGGAGATGACATCACACGCGCCGTCACGGGCCGCCCAAAGTGGCTGCGCGTGAAGGCCACGCGCCTGCTACAGTGACCCTGCTACAGTGTCACCATCTTCACCCGACTACCGATGTTCGGATCTTCAACCCGCGTGTTCAAACCGTCCAATTAACCATCAATTCTCACTCAATTGCTCTCGTTTTTTATCCTAACATGTTCTATAATCATCCAATTAGAGTTCTAAGTCATTTAATTACTTCGACATGCCCCAAATCGATCAACCCAGACCCGAATAGTCGAACGGGTCATCATCTAGAACTCACCCAAAACAGTTCCATTATCCAATTAACTCAGACAGTAGCTTAAGGATACCTAAACTAACGTAACCACACGATCAATTGAACAAATCGTTACATGTAAATAGCCGTCCTCAAGTTCAAAAATTCTCAGAACCAGGGGCCTTAGTTCTTGGCCAATTCGTGAGTGATGTCCTTCGAAATCGATGTGGTCGGTTTCCTATTGCTCCCAGAAGACTAATACGGCCCTTGGTTTCGCTCAAATGGCCTCACAATTTGATCTTCGATTTTCCCTCCAAACTGGTTTTTCTCTAAACTGGTGACTACGCCCAAACTACGCATCAAATTAAACACGTAATTTGAGTGTTATGCAATTTAAACCCTTTTTGTGTAGATGTAGTATTGATAAATAGGGATCGTTCTTAACCGGGGAAATTAGGAAACATTAATAATGTGTTAGTGGGAGATGAATAAAAGAATAATGAATAAATTATTGAATTAAAGAATAAAATCAAAGAATTAAATAATCAAAGAATTAAATAATCAAAGAATCAATAAATTAAAGAATAGAGGAATAAGAAAATAAAGAATTAATAAGAAAGCTAATTAATAAGAAAATCTACAAGAAGTTAAAATGGTCCCCAAAAATGTCTCTCAAAAGAGAGAAACAAAAGAACTAAACTAAGAACTAAGAAAAATGAAAGAAATGGAAGAATGAAACTAATGGGGGACTCCCCAAATACAAGAATTGAAACCCTATTTATAGGTGAAAAAAACTATCAAAAATACATAAAAAAAAATACAATAAAAAATGTTAAATAATGGAATGATGAGTAATAAAGATTAGTGATGATGTTTAAAAGTGGTTTGAGTTGTAAAGTTGCAAAATTGGGTTGGAAAGTGAAAGGAAAGTGGCTGGAAATTGAGTGGAAGTTTGCTGGAAAAGAGGGCAGGAAATTCGGCAGCAAGCTGCTGAAAGATGGACTGGAATTTCGGCAGCAGCCTGCTGAATGGAAGGCAGGGAGTTCGGCTGGGCGGCGCTGAAGATGAGCCTGGGCGATCGGCAAGCGCGCGCCGAGAAGATGTACTGCGCGTCGGTAGGCGCTGAACGGCTTGGCAGGCGCTGAAGCAGGTTGCTGCGTGGGTGGGCTGCACGGGCTGACGTGATTGGGCCGCACGGGCTGGAGAGTTGGGCTGCACAGCGACGCGGGCCTGGGCCGGAGCAATGCTTTATTTTTTTTCTTTTTTCTTTTTTCTGTTGGGCTGGGCAGCATTTTATTGGGTTTGGGCTACATGATTTTATTTGGGCTGCAAAAACAATTAATTAATTAATTTAATAATATTTCACCTAAATTCGTCCATAATTTATTCCTTAGAATTCCGATCGAGATGATTCTTTCGCCAAAATACTTCAAATTACAAACTTTATTTATTTAAACAAAAATAACACAAAATAAATTATTTTATCTATTTAATTATTATTTTAATATTAAAAGTTAAGTATAAAGGGTATAAAATAATATAAAATAATGCTTATTTGAGGACCTTTCAAATACCCCCACACTTAAACTTTGCTAGTCCCTAGCAAATACTAAAATTAAACTACGAATTCAAAACAAGTAAACCTTTAACCATTTGTCTCAATATTTCATTATTATCATGGTATAAAAGATTTTCACTTAAAGAGTTTAAGCATATGAAATTCAAGAGTTAATACATGGTGACAAAATGTTGTAACAAGTAAGATAATGAGTAAATATGGTGAAATTGATCTCTACATGAATAAAACAAGTATAAATCAACTCACAAGGATATGCACTCATAAATTCACTCAATTTGTGAGGGTTTGTGTTTGCACTCAAAGTATGTGAGAAATACTCACATAATCGAAATGAAGTACTTTTGCAAAATCTCAAACAAACACCTCAAGATAAAAACAAAACATACTTGCACAAATGAACCAAAACTATAAGCTTACTCAAGTGATTAACTCAACTTAATCAAAATTTACCATCTTAAGGATCATAAGGTCTTTACGAAGGTTGTAATGGGGCTAAGATTAGAGACAAGTAAAATATAGGACAAGTGGTGCTCAATTCGTTCCAAGACTCAATAGACTCCCAAAACGTATCATAGCTTCCCAACCTTAGTGCAATGATGTCAGTAATCCATCCCTTCGAACATAGGCCTAATTCCATCATGTTGGGCCTCATAATCATTTCTTGTGTCGGATTTACAAATGTAAGAGACTTAACTCAAACATTACATAACCAAACCTTATTACCTTGATCGAGACTAAACTTTTTTTTTTCTCTTTTTTTTTCTTTTTTTTTTCTCTTTTTTTTTTGATTTTTTTATATCAAGGTAATAACATGTGTCAACAATACAACAAAGCTTGAGTCGGTAAATCCAAATAATTCACATAAAAGTCTTTCCAACATCATTATTTTTTCTTTACACAATCATTATGTCTTTAACCGAGTTCTTGGAACAAGGGTAAAGGACGTCTATACTAAGCTCAAGTGTTTAGATAATCATGGTGATGAAAGAAAGGCTTAATGTGGGCTCGAAAGGGTTAAAACTAAGGGGGTCGCAACTTGTGCGCACAAAATAGGGAACATGGATGTTTGAATTTGTGGTGTTAACCCTAATGCCTTAATCATATCCAAAATCAGAGAGTTTATTGACTCAAAAGTTTTGAAAATCACATAAAATAAGTTCTAGTACTCTAGAGTTCATTAAAAGCTATGGCAAGCAGTTATGAGGCATATGTATATCAATTTAAACAAAGAACTTATGAATCACTCATCAAAGATGTATATAAGGTTCTAAAGCTCACATAAGGTTCATATGATTCATACTTATCTTATCATGCTCGTTTATATGCCAATTTACATGCATTATCTTCAAGTTATAACACTTAATCACAAAATATTAACAAACAAATTCAAGTTGTAGTGATTATCTTTATAGCCATAACATATTCATTTATCTTCATTTATGTCATTGACAAGTTAAAATGGCAACTTAAGACTCATAAAAACACTAAGTTAAAACAAAAAGATTCAAGAAAACAATAATTTTTTGAAATTTTTCACCTTTTTATTTATTTTTGAATTTTTTGAATTATTATTTTTTTTTATTTTTTTTTGGAAAATTAAAATTGTAAACAATTCCCTCACACTTAAATTCTACATTGTCCTCAATGTAGGAAAATACGAAGTAATTAAACATAGAATCAAAGTAAGGAAGATGATTTACGAAAATAATAGGAAAACATTAAATAAACAAAATAAAAGAGAGTGAAGGGTAGAAAGATAACAAATTTGTATTGATGACTCCTTCACATCCTGGGAACACATTGGGTTGCCTCCCAACAAGCGCTTGAAGTTTAACGTCCATCCAGCCTAGACAGAGATGTAAGTTAGTTAGTCAGAGATGTACGTTAGTCAAGAATGCAAGTTAGATATGCAAATTGAAGTTAAAGATGCAATTTGAATTAAAGATGTAAGTTAGAGGAAGAGTGCAAATGCAAGTTAAACTAAATATGCAAGTGAAGTTAAAAGTGCAAGTTAAATGAAAGATGAAATGCAAGTTAGAATGAAAGATGCAAGTTAGCTTTGTCATGACAAATAATGTAAATTAAGATATAAACAATATTTACATGTCGGGGGAAGTCAAAGATATATATGGTTCACATAGCCTCAAAGTTTAGACGGAGACTTATACGTTCGTGCGGTCCAAGTAAATATCTTGGATTAATTCAACTGTTTGGGCAAGTTCAAAGGTGACCAGGTTAGAAAGAATACACATAAGAGGCAGGGCTAATTTCTTAGACCCAAAACCCGTTATGAGTACCGTCTCTTGTCCTAGACATCACCCTCGAAAATTTCTTACTCCAGAGGAATTAAGATGACTCAAGTGTTAACAATCACTGTGGGTGAGAGTTAACAAAAGAGTCTTCGCCAATAAAGATCAAAATCTAAATTTCGAAACACAAGTGATCTACATATAGCCGAGACTAATGCATGAATGCAAGAACTATGTATAAGTACGTTTTTATGCACAATTTACAAATATAACAAGACAATTTACGTATGAACAATTTATTTACAAGTATGGTTTCATTCACAAGTAATGATATTTACAAAATAATTTCTCATTAACAAACTAACATATGTATAAGATTTATTTAAATTTACACTAACACAAAGTGAAGATAAGAAAGTTTTTTTTTATTAATTTTTTTTCGGAATTTAAAAATTAAATAAATGAAGAAAAAGAAATTTTTTATTTAATTTTTTTTTACGAATTTTATGTTTTTTTTAATTACAAAAAAATAAAAATAAAAATAAGGAAAAGTGAATATTTACCATAAGCATTTATGAACAATTAAAAAGAATGAACATTATGTACAAGTATGAATAAGAATAATATAACAAGTAAGAGAATTATAAACAAACATAAATGAAAGTCTATTATGAACAAGTATGTATGTATACTATGAAATATAAAAGTTATGAACAAGTATAAAAGGTAACAAGTAACATATATATAACATTTATTTACAAGTATGAATTAACACTAACATAAAGCTAAAATAAGATTATTATTTTTTTAATATTTTTTTATTTCGATTTTTTTAATTTATTATTATTATTATTATTTTATGTTTTTTTTATTCTGATTTTTTTCTTTCATTTAAAATTTTAAAGTCTAAAAAGACATAAACAAACAATTAATTACATAAGAATAAAATAAGTGTAAACATAAAGTTAGTGGAACATAAAGTTGATAAAATTAATGGAAAAGAAAGTTAATGGAATAAAGTTAATGGAATATATTTAAAGTTAATGTAATAAAGAAAAAAGTGTGAATAAAAAGTTAATGGAATATATTTAAAGTTAATGTAATAAAGAAAAAAAAAGTGTGAATAAAAAGTTAATGGAATAAAGAGTAATGATATAAAATGTAATGGAATAAGGTTAGTTAAACAAGAATAATGGAATAGTGTAAAAATAAAAGTTAAACACATGTACAATATGTAAACATTATTCACGAGTATGAACATTTTATATATAAACAATTTATATACACATTAAGAATGAACATTATAAACAAAAATAATATTAACAAAAGTAAAATCTATAAACAAGTATAATATGCACAATTTATAAACATACACTAACAAATTAAAAATGATTTTCAATTTCCCCGGCAACGGCGCCAAAAATTGACTACGCCCAAACTACGTATCAAATTAAACACGTAATTTGAGTGTTATGCAATTTAAACCCTTTTTGTGTAGATGTAGTATTGATAAATAGGGATCGTTCTTAACCGAGGAAATTAGGGAACATTAATAATGTGTTAGTGAGAGATGAATAAAAGAATAATGAATAAATTATTGAATTAAAGAATAAAATAAAAGAATTAAATAATCAAAGAATTAAATAATCAAAGAATCAATAAATTAAAGAATAGAGGAATAAGAAAATAAAAAATTAATAAATTAATGAATTAAAGAATAAAAGAATAAAGAATTAAAAGAATAAAATAATAAAATAATAAAAGAACAAAGAATTAAAAGAATAAAAGAATAAAAGAATAAAGAATTAAAAAGAATAAAAGAATAAAAAAAATAAAAGAATAAAAGAATAAAGAATAAAGAATAAAGAATTGAAAATGGGGGTTTTGAAAAGAGTTGTAAATATAAAATAAAGAAAATAAGTAAAAATAATTAAATATTTAATTCTACTTCTACTTTAACTTTTGTACTAGTGAACTTTCTTCAAACACATATTTTTACCAACACTCTAACATCATGCTCATATTGAACCAATCACGAAATCATACCTTAATCATCTCAAATACATGCATACATTTTTCATATTATAAATGCACCGAACAGCGGATTATTACTTACAATATGATCCACCTTAAGTAAGTGATTTAATGCGCCGAACATCGATCAAACATTAAATCTCTTCAACTCTATTCTAAATGCCCCGAACAGCAGATCAACATTTAGTTTCGAATTGAAGTTTAAGTACTAAAACATATGAAGTAAAAGAAATTCAAAAAGTAAAACACATGGAGATTGCATTTTTACTTACAAATGTTAGAAAGAAAATACCAACACATATATTGAATTATAAATAAAACCAATAACAATAACAAGAATTTAAGTAGAGAAGTATGGATTTTCACAAGAATCACCGAACAGCGGCAGGAAACTTGTGAAGATGGAAGAAGAAATACGAGGAATTCGGTCTTAAAACTCTTGAATTGCCTTAGAATCACTTGGCCTAGGTATTTCTTAAGGAAAACATAAAAATCTTTTTAAGAGATCTCAAAGAATTATCACAAGAACAAAGTAAAGAAGAAATGAAATTAAGAAAAATAAAAATAACATAAATTAAGAACAAGAATTAAAAGAAAGCTAATTAATAAGAAAATCTACAAGAAGTTAAAATGGTCCCCAAAAATGTCTCTCAAAAGTGAGAAACAAAAGAACTAAACTAAGAACTAAGAAAAATGAAAGAAATGGAAGAATGAAACTAACGGGGGACTTCCCAAATACAAGAATTGAAACCCTATTTATAGGTGAAAAAAACTATAAAAAATACATAAAAAAATACAATAAAAAATGTTAAATAATGGAATGATGAGTAATAAAGATTAGTGATGATGTTTAGAAGTGGTTTGAGTTGTAAAGTTGTAAAATTGGGTTGGAAAGTGAAAGGAAAGTGGCTGGAAATTGAGTGGAAGTTTGCTGGAAAAGAGGGCAGGAAATTCGGCAGCAAGCTGCTAAAAGATGGACTGGAATTTCGGCAGCAGCTTGCTGAATGGAAGGCAGGGAGTTCGGCTGGGCGGCGCTGAAGATGAGTCTGGGCGATCGGCAAGCGCTCGCCGAGAAGATGTACTGCGCGTCGGTAGGCGCTGACTGAACGGCTTGGCATGCGCTGAAGCAGGTTGCTGCGTGGGCTGGGCCGCACGGGCTGACGTGATTGGGCCGCACAGGCTGGAGAGTTGGGCTGCACAGCGACGCGGGCCTAGGCCGGAGCAATGCTTTATTTTTTTCTTTTTTATTTTTTTTGTTGGGCTGGGCAGCATTTTATTGGGTTTGGGCTGCAGGATTTTATTTCGGCTGCAAAAACAATTAATTAATTAATTTAATAATATTTCACCGAAATTCGTCCATAATTTATTCGTTATAATTCCGATCGAGACGATTCTTTCGCCAAAATACTCCAAATTACAAATTTTATTTATTTAAACAAAAATAACACAAAATAAATTATTTTATCTATTTAATTATTATTTTAATATTAAAAGTTAAGTATAAAGGGTATAAAATAAAATAAAATAATGTTTATTTGAGGACCTATCAACTGGAATTTGAGTTCCTGAGCAATCTTTGATCAAATCTCTTCAACTCTTGCACGGTTGTGTTCCTGTCACTCCCAGAAAGCTTCCTCAGTGTCTAGATTGGTCCCAAAACCCGTAGAAATTGAACTCTGGATTTTTCCCCCCAAAACCCGAAATGGTTCTTCACGGCTCTCTCAGCTTCTCTCAATCTCAACAGATAGCAAAATGATGCCAAATGAATCCTCTCTCCACTCCCCTACACGGTTAATCGATCAGTGCAACCAGCAGCTCGTGGGAGACCAACTGAGGTCTCTGAAAATGGTTTCCCGCAAACACAGAAACCATGGCCATTTTTAAACTCTCCTGTGCACTGAGCTCTGATCAGTCACCCATGTGTGCTTCCCACTGCCTCAATTCACATAAACAATCCATCTGTTCAATCCACTATTGCCATAAACAATTGCACGCACAAAAGACCACAGCATGGTCGTGCACTCTGTTTTTCACGGTGGTGCTACAGTCACCCGTGTAAAAAGACCAAAATGCCCTCAGGGCAATAATTACCAAAATGCCCTCCAACTTCCGTGACCCGTAACTCGGTCACCCGATGTCCATTTCAAGCGTACCGCCTGTCGTTGTACTCGGGGCTTCGAGACGAACCTAACGGTCTTCGATTCATGTGAAAATCAATTGTATTTAAAAAAGTCAACATTTTCCCCCTATAACGTCCAAATTACGGAAATGCCCCTGAACTTCCGAACGTCATAACTTTTTCCCTGGACGTCGGAATTGGACGTGCCACCTGTCTATGATCTCGTGACGTCCTGAACTACGTCACGGTCATCGGTCAACGTCCGTTCGACCTACCAATCAAAAAGTCAACAAATTGACCATATGAATCACAGGGATAAAAACGTCATTTTATTCAATATTTTACAATATTACATTTTCCGAATTTCCGGGGCGTTACAAAGATACATTGGGTATAATATACATATGCCCACATCCAGATAGAAAAACTATCTCAGGTAAATTAAATTTCAAATTACTAGTCATATATATACATGTGTGTATTTTTCTAAAAAAATAAAATAATACAGAGCATAAATGGTATGCTTGTAATTTTTTTTTTAAAAAAATAATGGGCTAAAATAAAGATTGAACAATAGTTAAAAAATTGCGTGATAATAGTAGACTAATTTATAATTTGAACTCTAATAAGAAGACCTATTTATAATTACTCCTTAATTTAATATATGTTTCTTTATGTTGTATTGTTTATTTGATAATTTTTTTTATATTTTTATTTTGTGTGCAGTTCTACGATGTTCTGTCATTCTGGAAGCACAAGGAGAAAGGAAATGAACTCTAATGAAAGAATCCAATTCCATCTTGTAAGATTGTATAGCTTGTTTAGGACGCACTTGGTTTTTTTTCTTTCTTTTTTTGACTATTTTCCATGCAGTCACAAATGTTTAATGGATCTCTCCACATTTTGTGTTTATTTCCATTTTCGAGTACGCTAATTCACAAATTTGGATTTCTCAACAATTTTACTGGATTTGTTCGGAGGGAAGGGAATGATCCCAACAATTTGTCAGATTGTGACGGTTTTTTTTTATAAGTAAATAAATTCAATTAAACAGAATCGGAAAAAGCCCGGAAGCCAACAATCAAAGCCAAACAAAGGCACCACAGACTAGAGCCAAACACTACTACAGGCCAAAAAACTAAACATGAACAGCCCAAGCTAAAGCAATCCTACGATTAGCAACAGAGCGAGAAAAATTAATAGAACACAACTTGGTCCTAACCATATCAATGATTTTTCCGGATAACGAAGGGAGGATTCCCTTCGGCTCCAAACACACGAGCATTCCGCTCACACCAAAAGCAATACACTGTGGCACCAAGCGCCACCTTATTGACCGCCACACCAAGGGATTGTGACGTTTTTGACTAATGAAGTCTTTTATGACTCGTAGTCAAAAGTGTTTGCATAATGAATTCTCAGGAGTCAAAGACACGGCTCGCTCGGTTTCAGGCGAGTCCACCATTGACCCAATGACCCGATTGTATCATATCTTATATTAGGACCAGCCCAGACGTCATGAAAATGAGCAGACTTAAAGGGCATTGGGCTACATTTGACACCAATATATTTCTGTTCTGTTTAGCCCATGACATCATTAGTATTACTGTTTCTGGTCTTTTTTCAAAAGATTTATATTATTCTTTGAACATCATCATGAGTGTTAAGGAATAATATAAAAATAATAACCAAGGAACATTATTAAAAAAAGTTGATGAGAAGGCCAACTCGATTTGAAATTAAGAGCTCATTTGATATGTAGGAGGAAATAAATAGCACAAATTAGAATGAAGGTGGGTGAAAGAAATGCTTATATACACATGGAAATTTGAAAACAATCTTATATTCACTTAAAAGCAAAAACTAAACAATTATCGTCATTTGATTTGAGAGGAATTTTGAAATGTTGAAAGGCCATCTTAATTGTTCGTACCCAAACTGGTAGGCCTGACTAAAGTCCAAACTGATCCGCCTCACGTCTGATCAATCAGTCCCCAGGCCGCCTCAGATCATGCTAACAAGCCCAGAGCGACCCAGGAAGAACAGATTTGATCAGCCGGACCCACTAACAAGTCATAAATGCTGTCCAGGACCACCATGGGACACCTGGAAGCACCCAAAGGCAGGAGCATTTATCCCACATTGATAACCACCAACAAACACATTCAATGCTACTATAAATATAAGGGCATCCCCCTCCAAAAGGTAATGACAATCTTGCCCTTACACTGCCTAAATTGCAACAATAACTTTTCCGCTTAAACTAACTTAATGTAACGACCCGTCCCGTAAACCGGGATTAGATTAGTGATTACTGACGGATTAGTAAAGTTAATCGGTGATTAGCTGGTTGATTTCAGACGGACAGTGTGAAATGACGATTTTTCCCCTAGAATTGGGCAAACAGTTGACTTTTCGTTCGGGCGGTCAAATGGACTTTGACTGATGACCGTGACGTAGTTCGGAACGTCACGAGTTCATAGACAGGTGGCACGTCCGATTCCGACATCTGAGGAGGAAGTTATGATGTTCGGAAGTTCAAGGGTAATTTGGTAATTTAGTTAAAAAGGACAATTTGTTGACTTTTCAAACGACATGGACTTTTCACGTAATTCGAGGACCGTTAGGTAGGTCTCGATCTCCTGAAGAAAATATAGGCGGCATGCGCTAGTTGGAGGATGAACGGTAAAGTTACGGGGTCTAGGAACTTGAGGTGCAAAATGGTAATTGTGAAGGTAAGGGCAATTTGGTCATTTCCTACATTGGGATCTATGCCCAATTAAATATGGACACTTGGCCTGCTCTGGAATGTGTGACCACCAGGTTTTGGACACCTGGCTGGGTCTGGATGGCTGTAGAACCTCCCTGTCACCTCACGATTTTGTTTTAAAATAGAACCGGTTTATGCACGATAATGGGAAGGAACAAAACGCAGAAAACAGAGACAGAAATGATCATGGAACCCCCAACCCTCTCAAACTTGATCAGATGAAGAAGGGGTGTGAAGGAAAGCTAGAAGGGCGGCTGTGCTGAGATGCCTGGTAACCACGACGAGGCTTGGCGACGGCGGTAGGTGGTCATTCCCGTGAAGTGTCCTGTTTCCCTTCAACATGGCAATTCATCCTTTGAAGCGTGGTGATCGAATTAGTGGTTATGAGAAGATTCAGGAGACTGTTAGGAATGTATAGGGACTTGTAACGCCCCGGACGTTCTGGAAATGTAATATTATAAATATTGAATAAAATGACGTTTTACCCCTGTGTTTGTGTGGTCGATTTGTTGACTTTTTGATTTGGAGGTCGAACGGACGTTGAGTGATGACCGTGACGTAGTTCGGGATGTCACGAGTTCATAGACAGGTGGCGCGTCCGATTCGGACGCTCGGAGTGAAAGTTATGATGTTCGGAAGTTCGGGGGCATTATCGTAATTTGGGCGTTATAAGGGGAAAAAGTTGACTTTTTGTTTTACAATTGATACTCATTTGACTCGAAGACCGTTGTGTTCGTCTCGACACCCCGAGTACAACGACAGGCGGCACGCTTGAAACGGACGTCGGAGGACCAAGTTATGGGTCACGGATGTTGGAGGGCATTTTGGTAATTATTGCACAGAGGGGCATTTTGGTCATTTCACGGTGGTTACTGTAGCACCACCGTGAGAAGCAGAGTGCGGCCGTGGTGTTTCTGAGCGTGCATTTGTTTAAGGCTAAGTGGACTGGTGAGTGGGTTTAGTTTATGGATTTTGAGGTTGTGGGAAGCAGCCATGCGTGTCTGGGCAGAGACTGAGTGCACGGGAGGAACGAGAATGGCTGTGGTCTCTGTGTATGCGGGAAACCTGTTTCAGAGGCCTCAGTTGGTCTCCCACGGGCTTTTGGCCACAGCGATCGAACAACTGAGAATGGGAATGGAGTGAGGTTGGAGTTAGGATCATTTTGGTTCAATTTGGAAGCTGAGCTTGAGAGGGATTGTGAGAGAAACCGTGAGCAACTGTTTCGGGTTTTTTGGGGGGAAATCGCAGAGTTCAATTTCTAAGGGTCGAGGGATCAATCTAAACACACAGTGAGTCTTCTGGGAGTGACAGAGTCTCAGCCGTGCAAGAATTGAAGGGATTCGAGCACGGATTGCCCAAGAACCCAAGGTCCAGTTCGAAGGAAAAACCAGTTGGAGGGAAAAATCTCATTCAATTTCTGGAGCCTGTCGATCGAAACCAAAGGCCGTGTTAGACTTCTGGGGTCACTTCGTGCACAACCGTGCAAGAATTGAGGGAGGAGGAGGACAGTTTGGCCGGGAACCTGAGTCTCAGTTTCAGGGGAAAACCAGTGCTGCGGACGACGACTTCCAGGTAACGGCGAGTTAAATTGTTAGTGCCATTGTGTGCGTATGGGTCCCTTATTGCTACTGGTGAAGTTAATTTGGGAATGGAACCGTGTAGGGTGAGTTCCAGGAGTCGACTTGTTCGACTGTTCGAGCTTGGGTTGGGTCGATTTGGTGTAAGTCGAGGTTAACCATTGATGCAGACCTAAAATAAATGGGTTAGAGAAGATAATAGGATTGAAAACGGGTAGAATTGACTGAGAATTGAGGGCTAACTGATCGGGTTGAGTCGCGGGTATCAGACCCGTTTAGCAGGCTGTTCGGGTAAGGGAGATGACACTGTAGCTTGGCGCGTGGCCTTCACGCGCAGCCGCTTTGGGCGGCGCGTGACGGCGCGTGTGACGTCAACTCCGATCACGGTCAACATGAGAATTAATCCTTACAGTCTAACAAACATTTTATGTTTAGAGTTCGAATCGATCGGGAGTCATTCGGGATAATTTCGGGAGTCCGGAAGATTAAGTCTTTAAGTTTATTTTCGCCGAAAAATCCGGAAAAATTAGGAAAAATCCTACGAGTTATTTTGGGATGTTTGTAACCCTTCTTGTACGTTTTCACAGGCCCGGACACTTCCGAAGCTACGGAGGAGCGCGCGGGACGCGATTGACGTGTCCTAAGACTGTGAGTGGGCTTTTTGATTTCTAAATTGGGCATGCATGACTATTTTGCTTATTTATCTCATGGTTTTACATATGATTTTATGATGGTGAGATGATATATCGGTTTTACATGTTTTCATGTTTTTCGAGGTATTTATCGTATTTCACGCATTTCGAGATTTCGGTTTTTGCCTATGCATGCGTGATGATTTTAATGAAGTACCTGGTTATGAATATGCATGTTTCGGATTTATGATGTTTGATCATATTGTGAAGTAATTTTCGGAAATTGCATGTGTTGGAAATTGCATGTGACTTCGGACATAAGTCCTGCTATGTTGTGATATGATTTCGGAATGATATTGGAAAACAGTTGTGATGAATCATGGTTTATTGTGTTTTAAAAACGGTTTTGGGTTTAAAGACCCGGTTGATGGTTGGATCTGGTTTTGGGTTTAAAGACCCGGTATGTTGATGTTGGGGGGCGGGCCCGAAAATTGAGTTTCAAGACTCGTGAGTTTAAAGACTCGAATATTATGATACCCCCGAGGCCTACTAATCGTGTTTTGAGTTTAAAGACTCGTTGATATCCCGGGAAGGCCTAATGTTGAGTTTAAAGACTCGGATGAATCCAACGGCATAATCATGATTATTGATTTGCGTTTTACTTGATTTGTGCAAATAATATTTCAAAATGACGGTTTCTGGAATCTGGTATTATTAAATGGTTTTACATGAGTTATGACGATCCTTGTAACGTTTTTCATGTGTTTCGGAAAAAGAGTTTTCAAAAGTTCAATACACAATTTTGAATATTTGGTTATGCATGCGGATTACAAAACTGGAGGGCGAACCCGATTTCGGAAAAACTATTTTTCCTGTTAAACTTATGTTTCGGTCCACTCACACCTTGTTGTTTTAAATTCCCTCCAGGTCGTGGTACAAGCGTGGGGGCAAGCGCCGAGGCAGAGGCGGAGGCATAAAGTTTTCCGTTGCGGAGTAGTTAGTTCACAGAGTAGGACTTGTTCTTTAATTTGTTTTGTAATATTGCTCTGTGAAACTGCGGACTTGACGTCCAGTCGGATGTATTTGTTTAATCTCCCTGGTCTGACAATGGGTGTGTTGTAATTTTAACTAGTTTTCCGGTCTTTTGGGTTCGATTGTCAGACGGGAGCAGGATGCTTCCCGATTATCGAGGCGATAATCGGGGTGGGTCCTATTAGGACTGGTTTCGAGACCTGCCATGGACAGCGGCCGTAGAACCCGTGTCTTGGTAAGTTTTACTTAATCATGGTACCTTAAGTTTTAAATGTTTGTAATTGATGATGATAATTGGGAACTGTTTCTGGAGGCTCTAGAGTTTGGCTGAGATCAAAATGAGGGGAGAAGGTGGCCGGAAACACAGCAATAGGACAACGAACAGAGCACAGCTCCTCCTTCGATTTGAGAGGTACGATTAGGGTCTTAATTCTATGTTTTTTAAGTTATAGATTGATGGGAAATCATGTGAGGGAGTTAAAGAACTAAAAATGGTCGAAAACGGGTTTAAATTGGACAAGATAGGACGTTGGACTACATGCGCCGGTTCGGCTGGATCGGGCTAAACCGAACCAGTCTGCACCCGGTTCGGCGTGAGGTTGAAGATGACCTGCTGAGGCACATGAGGCCCAAGCACAGCCCCTTTGGGAGGCGCTTGGGGGTGCGTGACACGTCTTTTGCGGATGGTTCCAACATGACTTTTAAATTATTCGATGTAACGAACATTTTGGCACTAGTTTCGAGTCGATCGGACATCGTCTCGACATGTTTCGGGATGTCTGAAGGTTTTAAGGCTCGATTAAAAATAGTTAAAAATTCAGGAAAATTACGGGGCTTGAGTATAAGCTTTATGAAGTAGTTAGTGACCTTATTATGGGATTTGGACAGGTTCGGAAAAGCCGGTGATAGCGGATTAGCCGAGAACGGCGTAAGAGCGCGCGTATCGAGGCAGCGGCGTAATGGTCTGTGAGTGGACTTTGCTTTCAACTTATGATGCATGCATATATGTTTTATATGTTTTCTATACATAATTTATATATTTGCCAATTGATATTGATGATTTGCGGTTTTGGCACGTATTTCGAGATATTTACGGAATTGCGCTTTTTACGAGCTTTCGATTTCTATTGTGATTTGACCATGGTTTTGATGATTTACTTTTGGGATTTGAAATATGATGTGATTTCAAGGATTTGAAATGGATTTCGGAAAAGTGATTTCGGACTTGGAGCCCTGTTCATGTGATTTCGATAAACGAGATTTCAGTTTTGTAATTGATTTCGGAAATGATGTTTCGGATTTGATTTTGGAACTTGAAAGAGAAACTTTGGATTTGGGTTCGGAATGATGGTTACGGATGCCGGCTTACGGAATCATTATATGGATTTTCTATGGTTTTCACTTGATTGAAAAATGGTTTTGGGTTTAAAGACCCGGAAAGAAAAGAAAAACTGCTGGATTTAGTTTTGAGTTTAAAGACTCGGTTGATTGACGGGGGGAGGGCCCTGGATTGATATGTTTTGAGTTTAAGGACTCGGTTTATGTTTTGAGTTTAAAGACTCGGTTATGATACCCCCCCTGCGGCCCGTTGATTGTGTTTTGAGTTCAAAGACTCGTTGATATCCCAGGAAGGCCTGATTATGTGCATGGTTTTGAGTTTAAAGACTCGGGCGCGCTTGAGATCCAACAACTCGCATGATTGATGTTTTTCACTAGTTTTCAGATGTTTTGGGCAATGGCCCAGATGATTTGGATTTAATGAGTTTTGGGGCTGAGTTCTCGTGCTTTGATGTTTGATTTATGATTTCGGGCTGAGGCCTTGGATTTCAATGGTGGATTTGAGAAAAGAAAATGTTTCCGGTTTTCATTGATGGTTTTGCATGTGAAATGGTTTCATGACACGAATGTTATATGTTTTATTCATGCATTGGTTTTTGCGTGGAGGGTATAAATTGTGTTTTCTGATAACTTTTTTTCTGAAATTATTATTTATTTTGTCCACTCATAGTCTTTTCATGTTTTCGATACCCTCTAGGTTGTTGCGGTACAGGCTGTTAGTCGAGAGAGACGGAGACATCACATACGCGAACCACAGTAGAGTCTGCGCGTTCTTGGAAGTCTGGAAGTTTGGAACGGTGTGTTGAAAAATCCCTTGTCCAACTTACGTGCCACATGGAGGCTGGACGTCGGTTTAGCCTTCGTGTCATGCGTAAGTTAGACGGGAGCAGGACTTAGCCCTTAATCTAGGGGGATTGGGGGTGGGTCCTGTCAAATTGGTATCAGAGCAGATTTTGTGCACTCTGCGTGAGGTTTGGCTCTCAGAGTCGTTGGTTCGTCGACTTGAGAGATGTGATTCTACTGTGGATGTGATGTCTCAACGCGGAACAACCTGTCATCAACCTGGATACGCGAGTGTTAGCAAGTAGTCGTACGATAGCTAGTGGCTTAGTTAGTGGCTAGAGTATGAGTGGCTGGGTGATGCGTTGCCCGATACACAATTTGAGGTGTTACTTTTCGGCTTAGGGCCGGAGTAGTAAGCATGTTTGACGCTGGAGATGATTGATAGTCGGTTGGCCTTTAGGGTCAGATGAAGTAGCGCTGATAGAGGGTCGGCTGTGTGCTAGGGTGCTTCCCCTGCTAGTGAGATACGACTGATGATCGACTCGTCAGCATGTGGAGCATGATGACAGCTTGTTACACTGGTGGTACACGTGGGTCGAAGAGGCTGGTTGACGATTTCCTGTTGGACCGGGTAGTGATTGGATGACGATAGTTTGGAGTGGTGACCCTTTTGGTAAGTTTGGTTGAGATTGGATTTGTGTGGCTACAAGTAGCCGGAGGCCTCGAGTGACAGGGTATAGGAACTACTTTAAGGAATTGAGGGATTCCCCCTAGTATGGGTCGCTGGTGAACGTTGGTGTGTAAACTTTACGATCAGGGATAGTTTTAGCCGGGTGTGATGACCCGAGTGGTAAGGTTGTGGTGAATTAGTTGCTATCGCGGGTTTGGATAACCCATATGACGAGGATGACTTGAGGAACCCCGTGGGATGACTGGTCTGGACTATGAGTACCTTAGTGAGAAACCCCAGGGCAAGTGCTTAATCTGGAAACTGTGAGTTGGGGGTTGTGGTTAGATAGTTGGTGTGGTTGGGCCTATTTACAGTCGATTTTGGCGATGGTGCTGCTGGGATGCAGCCGAGGTTTTTGGCTTGGTAGATGACTCTGGACGATTCCGGTGCGATTGAGGCATTTTGGTTGAGCATTAAGTGCTCAGAGTTGTGGCTTACGAGGGATGTTAGTTTCCCCGACCCGAGTGTATATTAAAGGATTTGGCTCGGTAGGAGCAGAGGTTCAAGACTGGTGTGCTGTGAGCACTAAATCGGAATGGTGTGCCACGATTTAGGATGCTTGTAAATGGTCGGATGGGCACATTGAGTCGAGGTTGTGGCCAGTTGTGAGGTGCCGGTGTTTGGTAGGAACCATTAACCAAGTGGGGCTATGTGATGACCATTGGTAGGTCATGTTTCGGTACGAACGGTCAGGATACCATTAGTTTGATCAGAGTAGCGCAGCGGAAGCGCGGAGGACCTATGCTTCGTGTTGGATTGGGCTAGGTTTGTATGGTTGCATTTGATCGGTCGTGAGGGTTGTTTTAGTGGACTCCCCCTGATGTGTTGGCATATGTCGGCGGATGCCGAGGTTGGCACTTGGTGATTGGTGACTTCGAGGGTGGTAATTGGGGAGTCCGAGGTCAGTGATTGTGGATTGAGGATTCCGAGAGTTAGTGACTCGTATTCTAGCAGGTGCTCGGAGTTGAACTTCGAAAAGGTTGAGATGCCATCATCAGAATTAGTGATGATTGACATCCTTTTGGATGTGCATACACGGTGTTAACCGACGGGTGAGTTGGTTTAGTTACGAACACGTGGTTGTGATCCGTAGGAGTCGTGGATCGCCTAAGTGTAGCGGTGTTGACGTTTAGACGGTTGGTCCAATGGTGGTATTCGTGTTTCGGATTGAGTTCCATGGCTGGAAAAGGTGGATATACTTCCAACATGGTTAGAATCTCGGAATCAGGAGCTGTTGTAGTTTAGACGTTGAGATATGTGTTGATTCCGAGTTGGTGTTAGATTTCGCGTGTGAGAGATGGATACTTTGGAGTTGATCTGGGGATTCATTGAAGGAACTTTAAGGAATTGTGACCCCAATTGGTCGTGGTGACGGGTGGATGTGTTCGGGAGTAGAAAAAGTACTTGGTGACGCCGAGGGTGGCCTGTGTGGCGAGTGCCATAGGATTGTGTTGAGTTGGATTAAGATAGGATGACTTGTGATGTCATGGTCGAGAACCATTGTGTGTTCCGTTGAAGGATGACTGAAGGAAACTGAGAAGGAGCGACTATAACTGGTCGATATGAGGTTATTGAAGAGAACGCAAAATCTAGACGTGCGGTATATAAGATCGATTGGATTGATGCAGTAGTCTGAAACCTAGTCAATAGGATCCACGTAGGAGTGTGTGGATCGGGATTGGATTGCCTCTAACAGGTTTGAGTAATTGTGGGGCAGAAGGATCGTATGTGAGACACAAGTTGGATAGTTTGACCACCTTAGAATTGTGCAGGACATGTGTGGTCCGTCTCGCAGACGTATGGGTATTGGACTTGGATCTAGTGTGGGGTTTGCCATGTGTACAAAATGAGAGGTGTTTGAGGTTCATACTGGCCGGGAGACCTAGGAGACCAGGAGAATCGGGAGACTCGGAAGAGACTTGAATTGGATTTCCCCAGAAAACTTGTAGTTCAGCCTAGGGGAAAGATTGGACCGACGGGCTGCAAAAGTGAAGTGTGTTTGGCTTGCAGTCAGGGGGTAGTCAGTGTAGATATGAGGATGATTAGTGTGCCCTGGAGACACATTGTGAAAGTGACAGGTACACTATGACATTGTTGGATGGACTTTGGCCCTAGTGGAGCTCGACTGATGCCGATGTGGTTGATTAGTGGACGTACCGTAAGATGATGTTGGAAGTACGTGAGGATATACTCTACGAGCTGTGTTTGAGGTATTTAAAAATATCTTTGTTTTAATCAAAGTTCGTAGAGTTGTCCTTGCGTGTGTTTGGTGGTAAGCACCTTGATTCTGATTGGTAGTGATTGGTGCATGTACTTGAGATATGTTTCGATGCGATGGACGTGTATCGTGATGTTCTGATAGAGGTGTTGGTAACCGGCTTAGTGTCGAGGGATGTTGTTGGTTGTCTTGGTGAATCAGGACAATTTCGAGGTGATTGAACGATTGAGTTGTGGACTGGATTAGGGTGATCCTGAGTGATTTCTTGGTTATGGCAGGAGTCAATACGGACATGAGCTGGATGCTCTGAGCCATGAGTGGCTGGTGGGACCCTGATATTGAGATGTGCAAGCATAGTTAACAAGATCTGTGAAAGGGTCCGGTTGCAGCCAAGTAGTGTGGGACGTGGATGGTGTCCCCATAGGTTGGTTGTGTTGGTGGTTAGGGGAACCACCGGTGAGATGATTTGTTGCATAAAAATTATGAGTGGAATGTTGTAACTCTGATGAGGTCGGCAAGAATCGTGAACAGAAGTCATACGGATTGTGGAATAGGTATTGATGCTTGAGAGTACCAAGGTTAGTAGGTGCCGTTTTGTGACTTGGTGTATTTGAGCTTTGTGCCTATTAACGGCAAAATCGCACAGTGTACTGAAGTGTTGATACGAGGTACGCTTGACTCGAAAAAGGCTTAAGAATAATGAGACTGGTAGTAGTGGTGTGGTGGCGTGCCTACTGTTGATGGAGCCGAGAGTGTCGGCTGATGCACTGTTCGGGGTACCGCGGGTACGAGTTAAACAGTGTTGACCTGGTGAAAATCAATGGATTACTAGATGGACTGGAAGTTGGTTGAGTTGGCTTGCTTGGCTGAGATGTGGTGACAGTCTGGGAACTGTCACGATAAGCTGAAGTGGCAAGTGTGAGATCAGTTGGATTTTCCCCTAGTTAGTTACGGAAGTACGAGATGCGGAATTTCGGGGAAGAAATTCTTTAAGGGGGTAGATTGTAACGACTCATCCCGAAAATCGGAATTAGATTAGTGATTACTGACGGATTAGTAAAGTTAATCGGTGATTAGCTGGCTGATTTTGGATGGACGATGTGAAATGACGATTTTGCCCCTAGAATTGGGTAAACAGTTAACTTTTCATTCGGGAGGTCAAATAGACTTTGACTGATGACCGTGACGTAGTTCGAGATGTCACGAGTTCATAGACAAGTAGCACGTCTGATTCCGACATCTGAGGAAGAAGTTATGATGTTCGGAAGTTCAAGGGTAATTTGATAATTTAGTTAAAAAGGACAATTTGTTGACTTTTCAAACGACATGGACTTTTCACGTAATTCGAGGACCGTTAGGTAGGTCTCGATCTCCTGAATACAACGACAGGCGGCATGCGCTAATTGGAGGACGAACGGTAAAGTTACGAGTCTAGGAACTTGAGGGGCAAAATGGTAATTGTGAATGTAAGGGCAATATGGTCATTTCCTACATTGGGATCTGTGCCAAGTTAAAGATGGACACTTGGCCTGCTCTGGAATGTGTGACCACCAGGTTTTGGACACCTGGCTGGGTCTGGATGGCTGTAGAACCTCCCTGTCGCCTCACAATTTTGTTTTAAAATAGAACCAGTTTATGCACGATAATGGGAAGGAAAAAAATGCAGAAAACAGAGACAGAAAGGATCATGGAACCCCCAACCCTCTCAAACTTGAACAGATGAAGAAGGGGTGTGAAGGAAAGCTGGAAGAGAGGCTGTGCTGAGACGCCTAGTAGCCACGGTGAGGCTTGACGACGGCGGTAGGTGGTCATTCCCGTGAAGTGTCCTATTTCCCTTCAACATGGCAATTCATCCTTTGAGGCGTGGTGATCGAATTAGTGGTTAGGAGAAGGTTCAGAAGACTGTTAGGAATTGATGGGGACTAGTTTCGAGACCTGTCATGGACGGCGACCGTAGAACCCGTGTCTTGCTAAGTTTTACTTAATCATGGTACCTTAAGTTTTAAACTTTTGTAATCGATAATGATAATTGGGAACTGTTTTTGGAGGCTCTAGAGTTTGGCTGAGATCAAAAGGAGGGGAGAAGGTGGCCGGAAACACAACAATGGGACAACACACAGAGCACATGTAACGACCCGTCCCGGAATTTGGGATTAGATTACGGACTAATCATGATTAGCAGGGGTAATTGGTGATTATTTGGGCGAACTGGGACGAACGGTGCAAAATGACCGTTTTGCCCCTGGTCGTGGGCGAGACGTTGACTTTTAGTTCGGACGGTCAAATGGACTTTGACCAATGACCGTGACGTAGTTTGGGACGTCACGAGTTAATAGACAGGCGGCACGTTCGATTCCGACGTTCGTGGCGAAAGTTATGACGTTCGGTAGTCCAGGGGCATTTCCGTAATTTTGGTGAAATAAGGGAAAATGTTGACTTTTTGATCGGGAGGTCCGATGGCCGAGGACCAAGGACCGTTAGGGAGGTCTCGATGCCCTGAGTCCGTGGACAGGTGGCACGTATCAATCGGAGTCCGGATGACCGAGTTACGGGCCTAGTTTCGTGAGGGGCATTTTGGTAATTTTCTGCACAAGGGCAGAAATGTAATTTCACAGGGTATTGTTTGAACGGTTATTGTTGCATCCGTATTTGGGAATCACGATCAGTGCACGGGTGAATTGTTTATGCTTGATATTGGAACGGATTATGGGCTAAAGTGTATTCAATTGATAATGGGTGTGTAAGTGGGAGGCATTGGCTGCAGGAGGAGCGTGCACGGGCATGACTGGTGTCTTTGGTGCGGGTTGGAACAGAGGACTGTTCCCCACACTCGATCAGCCGTCCCAAGGCCAAAACTGAGTGTTTTGTAAGCGGGAAGAGAGTTAAGGGGATGAGAGGAGTATTCTGAGATGGAGAGAGGAAGAAAATGAGAGGAAAACGGTGAATGAGTGCTCTGAAAACCCGAGCGGGTACTGGGTGAAATTCAAATTCGAACTTCCGGTTTTAGGCCAGCCCATGACTAATTGAAGATTGATTGAGCTTCCTGGAACCTTCACAAGTCGATCCAGACCAAATGGGGCCATTTTCGAGGCTCCTGGAGCCGTGCACAGACGTGGTGGATGGCCGGAAAATCCAAGCTTGGAGTCGTGATGATTGAGGTTAGTTCTCGTGAAATTACCTGTGTAATCATCCTTATAATGAGCATACAGAGCTTCCCAACTGATTAATTGAGAGAAACTGAGACTGTGGAATGAATGGGGACTTTGGACCCGACTAGGACCCGTATTCGATTGTGCTGGCTTTAGGCCATGTCGATGTGAATGAGTAAAACAGAACTTAAATTAGGTCCATTACTATGCTATCTGAGAGTTTAATGGAAGGAATTAAGTGGATATTCGCAGGGATTGAACCGGGTTGTCACGCGGGTTGCAGGACCCGTTTGCAGAGGAAACGGGCGAGGAGGACGACTGTTCACCGTTACTGTAGCTGGCGCGTGGGTTTCACGCGCAGCCATTCACGGCGGAGCGTGACAGCGCGTGGGCACAAATCCTGAGGTACGGTCAACACGAATTTTGTCCTATACATTATAACGAACATTTTAGCGTTGGTTCCGTGTCATTCGGATCTCGTTCGGATGTTGTTCGGGATGTCCGAAGGTTTTAAGTCGGGTTTAAGAATACTTAAAAATTCGGGAAAATTACGGGACTTGAATAGGATGTTATTGGGGAGGTTAGTAACCCTCTAATGTGATATGAACAGGTTCGGGAGTCCCGGTGTTAGTGACGAGGCCCGGGGAGGCCGGTGGCACGCGTATCGAGGCGCTCGGTTAAACTGTCTGTGAGTGGACATTTGGCTTTTATAAATTCTATGCATGCATAACTGTTTCATGATTTTTATAATTGTGATTATATGATTTATTTTGGATGTCGGTAAATTTATATGATTTCACGCATTTCGAGGCGATTTACGGGTATGCGCGTAAATCGAGATTTTCTGGATTTGTATTGAATTCCATAATTGTGGTTGGATATGATTTTATGAGACAGTTACGGAATTGATTAAGTGAATTCGGGCCAGGGGCCCAGTTGTTTTATATATGTGATTTCGGGATGCTTTTCGGAAAACGGATCGTGAGGGATCCTGATTGATTGTGTCTTATAAAAAAGTTCGGGTTTAAAGACCCGGGTGCCATTGCTGGAGCACATTTTGAGTTTAAAGACTCGGTTTATTGATGACGGGGGCGGGCCGGAAAATTGGGTTTAAAGACCCGGATTGAGTTTAAAGACTCATGAGTTTAAAGACTCGGTTATTGTGATACCCCCGAGGCCTATTGACTATGTTTTGAGTTTAAAGACTCGTTGATATCCCGGGAAGGCCTGTTTATGCGCATGGTTTTGAGTTTAAAGACTCGGGCACACTTAATCCAGCAAACGTGTGTGATTACAGTTTTCACTCGTTTTGGGCAGTGACCCGGATGAACTGGATTTGATGAGTTCTGGGATTGAGTTCCCGTGTTTAAGATTTGTTAATGAAGTATTGTTGATTTCTGATCGTTTGAAATGTGTTGGGGCAGTGGCCCGGTTTATGAGACTTGATGAACTGGAGTCACGATGGGTTTCCGGATTTGATTGATGATTTTCGGCTAAGGCCCTAATAGTTATTTCTAATAAATGTTTGATTACCGGTTTTTGATGCATGCATACGTTTTTACTGAGGGGCATAGTTGTCTTATAAAATGTTTTTAACGAACTTGTTTATTTTCGTCCACTCACAGCTTTTGGTTTTCATGCCCTTCAGGTTGATCTCGGATGCGACTGCAGCAAGGGACCGGGACATCGCATGCCTCCTCCATCGATCTTTGCGCACTCTGGCTGCCGTAGGGGCAATGGCTTCGGGTTATCCCTTGTCTGACACTTCGTGTCAGACGGGAGCACGTCACATCCCGTGGTAATCCCGGGGGATTGGGATGGGTCGTGTCAGCACAGCTCCTCCTTCGATTTGGGAGGTAAGATTAAGGTCTTAATTCTATGATTTTAAGTTATAGATTGATGGGAAATCATGTGAGGGAGTTAAAGAAATAAAAATGGTCGAAAACGGGTTGAAATTGGACAAGACAGGACGTTAGACCGCCTGCGCCGGTTCGGATGGATCAGGCTGAACCGAACCGGTCTAGACCCGGTTCGACGTGAGGTTGAAGATGACTTGTTGAGGCCCGTGAAGCCCACGCGCAGCCCCTTTAGGAGGCCCGTGGGGGTGCGTGGCACGTCTTTTGAGGATGGTTCCAATACGACTTTTAAAGTATTCGATGTAACAAACATTTTGGCATTGGTTTCAAGTAGATCAGACATCGTCTCGAAATGTTTCGGGATGTCCGAAGGTTTTAAGGCTCGGTTAAAAATAGTTAAAAATTACGGAAAAATTACGGGGCTTGAGTATAAGTTTTATGAAGTAGTTAGTGACCTTATTATGGGATTTGGACAGGTTTGGGAAAGCCGGTGATAGCGGATTAGCCGAGAACGGCGTAAATGCGCGCGTATCGAGGCAGCGGCGTAATGGTCTGTGAGTGGACTTTGCTTTCAACTTATGATGCATGCATATATGTTTTATATGTTTTCTATACGTAATTTCTATATTTGCCAATTGATATTAATGATTTACGGTTTTGGCACATATTTCGAGATATTTACGGAATTGCCCGTTTTCCGAGCTTTCGATTTCTATTGTGATTTGACCATGGTTTTGATGATTTACTTTTGGGATTTGAAATATGATGTGATTTCAAGGATTTGAAATGGATTTCGGAAAAGTGATTTCGGGCTTGGAGCCCTGTTCATGTGATTTCGATAAACGAGATTTCGGTTTTGGAACTGATTTCGGAAATGATGTTTCAAATTTGGTTTTGGAACTTGAAAGAGAAACTCTGGATTTGGGTTCGGGATGATGGTTCCGGATGCTGGCTTACAGAATCATTATTGCGAATTCGGATATGGATTTTCTATGGTTTTCACTTGATTGAAAAATGGTTTTGGGTTTAAAGACACGGAAAGAAAAGAAAACCCGCTGGATCTGGTTTTGAGTTTAAAGACTCGGTTGATTGACGGGGGGAGGGCCCTGGATTGATATGTTTTGAGTTTAAAGACTCGGTTATGATACCCCCCGAGGCCTGTTGATTGTGTTTTGAGTTTAAAGACTCGTTGATATCCCGGGAAGACCTGATTATGCGCATGGTTTTGAGTTTAAAGACTCGGGCGCACTTGAGATCCAGCAACACGCATGATTGATGTTTTTCACTGGTTTTCAAATGTTTTGGACAATGGCCCGGATGATTTGGATTTGATGAGTTTTGGGGCTGAGTTCCCGTGCTTTGCCGTTTGATTTATGATTTTGGGCTGAGGCCCTGGATTTCAATTGTTGATTTGGGAAATGGAAATGTTTCCAGTTTTCATTGATGGTTTTGGATGTGAAATGGTTTCATGACACGAATGTTATATGTTATATGTTATATGCATGCATTGGTTTTTGCGTGGAGGATATAAAATGTGTTTTCTGATAACTGTTTTCCGAAATTATTATTTATTTTGTCCACTCACAGTCTTTTCATATTTTTTATACCCTCCAGGTTGTTAGGGTGCGGGCTGTTGGTCGAGAGAGACGAAGACATCACATACGCGAACCCCAATAGAGTCTGCATGCTCTGAGAAGTCCGGAAGTTTGGAACGGTGCGTTGAAAAATCCTTTGTCCAACTTACGTGTCACATGGAGGCTGGACGTCGGTTTAGCCTTCGTTTCATGCGTAAGTTAGATGGGAGCAAGACTTAGCCCTTAATCCAGGGGGATTGGAGGTGAGTCCTGTCACTTATTTATCAGAGACTGTTAGGCCGACACCACACTGGTGTCCCTTTGCACTCACCCTCCTCCTGTGCAGATCACAATACCCCGAGAGGAGAAACGAGGTAGCTCAGCGAGGCAAGACTAAGTTGATCATTTCTTGCATCAACATTAATAATATTTCCTAACCTTTAAAATTGATGTGTTAATAATAATAATCATAATTTGCATGCCCTTGTTATAAGGGGTTGAATTTAAGTGTTCTCAAATTTGATATATTCTTGATTCGTCTTTGGTTCATTTTTTTTTTTTGCGACTTCTCTTATTGTGAATATAAATGTGTTAAGAAAAAAATGGACTGTCATGATTTACTACTCTTTTCTGGTGACTTCTCTTATTGTGAATATAAATGTGTTACGAAAAAATGGACTCCCATGATTCACTACTAATTAATTCATTTTGGAAAAAAAAAAATTTGAATCACTAGAGCTGTTTTTTTTTTTTTATTAACATTAGGGAATTGAAAATGAAAGAGAATAAGCATCCCTTAGAACTAATTGATAATGCCCTCGACCATAAAGAGATGAAGTACAAAATAAGTCAAAAAGTTCTCTTTATTCGCTCCTTTCATTTCAAGCTCTAGATATGCATGGTTCTATAATCATTTAAATATATTCCATATTACCCAAAAATGTCACGATTTCCAAATAGACAAAATAGGTAGCGAATCTCTTGTCATGTGTCCATTTTTGTTTTTCTGATAAGAAAGCTTTATATCCGTTTGTATTATGCGATATTATCTTATTCAATTAAAAAGAGTTCAACAAAAAAGAGTTCTAAGTAGTGTACGAATATACCTTTTTAACTGACTAAATTTTAAATATTTTATATTTGATTTTATTGAAGGAAGGAAAAATTGCACCTTGATTCTCGGTCCTTAATTCTCTAATCATATCAACAGTATTTATAACATAGATAAATTAGAATTACATATATACTAAAATGGTTGTGTTTTTTTTATTGTTCACGAGCAGTGCATTTCCATTTTTACCCTTTAATCTGCAAATTTCCAAAATTGCCCTCAAGTCAACAGCTTTCCACTTCGTTTTGGATACCTCTTGATAGTGAATTTCGTCGATCAAATCGGCCATCATCTTCATCGTGCGTCTTCCTCACCATCATCATCACATTCATCAAACTCATAGGAATCAATCTTCATCAGCAATAGAATCCTTCATCATCATCTTAATCGGTGATGCCGTTAATCGAATCGGTCCTCATCATCATTGTCTTCGTCAATGATGTCGTTGAAGCCAGCAAAAATCGAATTTCAACTCCGCAATAATTATGGATCCTTCAAAGGTAGCGTCTTTCAATTCGATGTTTTGTAATTTTATATGGGTTTTTTTCTCTATGTATGTGAATGTCTTGTATGTTTGTTTTTTGGGTCTAGATTTGTTATTATTTTTGTTTTTCCTTTGGGGTTTCCTAGAGCTTCAATCTTAGAAAGAAGAAAGCAAAATTTCAGTTGCATCGTCGACAGAAAAAGAAAGCAAAATTTCGATAAATTTGATGCTTTAGTTAGGTTATTGTGATGGATTTTGTGTGTTGATTCTCTTGCATGTTGGTTTTTGAAAGGATTGAGGAAGAAAAAGGTGTTGTCGGATTTGGATGATTTTTCAGGTAATTTTTTTTTTATGCTCATTAAATTTTGTTTTGGAATTGTTTACATTTTCATAAATTTGTTACGAATTTAAGGTTAAAGGTTAATTAATTAAAATTTTGGGTGAAGCCAATGCATTGATATCAGATTCAGTAACAACCTCAAAATCATTGCATAGATTTATTCAACCTTCAAATCATTTACTAGATAGGAATCATGTTTTGTGATGGAATTTCACTGCCTATTTGCTATACTTATCAAATTGGATATGTTCACTGTATAGCTGCAGAATTGGATTCTATTTCGATTTGTTGTTGTCATTTCCATCTATTTTTGTATATGTTATACTTCAAATTTCCAAAATTTTCCTCAAGTCAACAATTGTCCTCTTCATTTTGGATGCCTCGATATTGTTATAGAAGCTTCGCCTGTCTTTCTTCTCCAAATCCAAAAACCTTAATGTCAGAAACTCCAAATTCCTGCTACCAGTAGTCAACTCCATCGCTCTAAGAACTTCACTTGATCTCAACGAGGAATTAAGAGAGTAAGTGGTGAAGCGCATCTTCAACTACCAGTAGCAAGTGAGAAGTTCCTACAACAAGAAGGTCCGACTCCGGCACTTTCTCCCAGGTGATCTTGTTCTCAAGAAAACGTTTGCAACACCCAATCATCCAGGGTCTCAAAAATTCAAATCCCCATGGGAAGGACCCTACCGAATCTACCAAGTAGGCAGAAAAGGAAGCTACACCTTAGAGACAATGGACGGAAAGTTAGTGAGTGGATCCATGAACGCTCATCACCTCCGAAAATATTATATATAATGCAAACTAGAGCTCAAAGCTAAGCTAGTCTTTGTTTTGTGGCAAATATAGACTTTATTTTCAAGAATGATGTATTTAGACTTATCAATAAAGCTATCAAGTAATTCCTAGTTCACATATGTGTTATTATACTTTCGGCAAGGTTCTCAAAGCCTTCCTCCGGGAAGCATCCAAAGCCTTTTTCCGAGAAGCACTCAAGCCTTCCTTCGGGAAGCATCGAAAGCCTTTTTCCGAGAAGCACTCAAGCATTCCTCTTGGAAGCACACAAAGCCTTCCTATCGGAAGCACTCAAAGTCTTCCACTCGGGAGCACTCAAAGCCTTCCTCCGGGAAGTACCTAACGACTTCCTTTAGGAAGAGCTCATAGCTTTCCTCCGGGAGGCAAGCAGAGCTTTATGAAGGAAACACTTAAGGCCTTCCACTAGGAAGCACACCAGGTCTTCCCCTAGGAAGCATTTCCAAAACCCCCTAAATTAGAAGTGCTCAAGCTTTCCATTATTTAGAACTCGCCGTTGTTGCAGTGGGGGCATATGAATGAGCTCATTCTAACTGATTGACAAGCATTTGAAAGTGTTTGCTTCGACACATTAAAAAGTGGATAGAAGAAAGTTAACACTTGCATTCCAACAATTGTTCCAACAATTCAGTATAAATGATTTTCTTATTTATTCATTTGGAGGGTGTTTGGCAAATCACATGTCGATTGCTCACACCGGTTATTCACTATTGGAATAAAAATTACAAACGAAAGGGAAATAACATAAAGAAACTACGGATGCAGGTCTTCAAAACCCATTGTTTTTCTGAACTCTTCCCATTCTTCTGCTGAAAGTAGGGAAGTGTCGTTAAACAATGATTCAGCAGTCTCAGGGGCAGCTTCCTTTCTGGTCACAGTCTCAGGCTCTGGGTCGGGTTCCGGTGCAGGCTCATACTCTTTCTCCAGCTCTGGTTCCCGCTCTTTGGTGGTGATCCCACTGCAGCTTGCCATGTCCAACTTTTGCGCCTCATTTTCTTTTTGGCACAAAGTTGTGAGGGTATGTGGTGGCCGTAAATGGTCGTGTCTCGGAAGCCTTCCAGTCTTCAGATTCTGGATTTCCACCTCTAAAAGTTTGATTCTCTCATACGAGTCCTGCAAATTTCTGCGCAACAAAGTGACCTCATCTCGGGCAACATCTCGCTCATTCTCTATCAGCATCCTTTTTGCACGGCTTGTCTCCAGCTCACCCACTTTGCCTTCCAATGTGTGGATTCTTCCGACCAAGGCTTCATTGTTCCGTCTAGAGTGATCTCGGGCTTCTCGAAGGCGTTTGCACTCGTTCTTCATCCGCTTGTTTTCATCTTCCAGACTAGCATTTCCACGAAGCATGTCAACCAACTTGTGGGCCCCAGCTTTCGCAATCCTAAGGTCTCGGACTACCTTGTTGTAAGTTCCTTGTGGAACGGTTTTTGGGCTTTCTTCTGCTATGATGGGGGCAGCTATCTTATCAGGAGTCTTGGATAATGACCGTGTTTTCTCCACTAATCGGTCTGAGCCTTCATCCCTCAACGCTCCAATTACTTTAAGGGAAGTGGGAATCTCCTTCAGCTTTTTAGGTTGTTTGGCTGCAACCTCACAGGGACCATCTGAGATTTTGCGCTTGCTAGAAGACTCAGCAGGACTAGAACGGTCGGGCTTGGAAGGAACCTGATGATCATGCTTTTTCTCCAAAGAGCCAATGGGTCCTTGCATGTTGTTCTTCTTCTGAGTAACAGGTTTTTTCAAGCGCAGTGGAGCACTCAGCCATTCCTTGATTAGGCTGTCCGAAGGCCTCCCGCTTCATGTCTCTGAGCGGAGAGAGTAGCCAGCTCATGTCTCGAAACTCCAGAGGAATTTTCAAAGCCATGTCAATCTTTTTGAGATCAGGATGACCTTCAAACCTGCTGTACATCTCATCAAACATGCGGAAGTGAGACGTAATCCTTAAGTCCGGGGAGGCATGTTTGTCCCAAGCGCCACCAACTTCAATGTAGTTGAATCTGTACGTGTTGTCATCAAACTCCGTGCTAAAAAATAGCTCCACCTTGGGTACGACTTGGGAAAGCCGACCGCCGATAATCCCGTTGTGCGACACAAAGTAGCAATGCCAGAATTCGTCTTCAGCGAGTCCCAAGCCAAAGAATTTGTTCAGCTTCTCGAAGCACATAATGTGTCGATAAGCATCGGTGTCCAGTTAAGCATGGCTGCATCCCATCCGGCCAATAATTTTGGAGAAGAACTTCAAGAACGGGAACTTAAAGCCCCACCCAATGATCAAAGGGTGGAATTTAGTCCATCGACCGCCGACAGGGTTTTATCCTCTTACATTCTTAAGAGCCTTCATGGAAGAGCATCTGTCGCCAAGCTCCACGAAGACGTCGTCCGGAAAGGCAACCTGATTGCGAGCTTTCCACTCCATGAAGTCTTCAGGCTTCTCGAACTCCATATCTTTCCCTCGAAATGGACTTTGGCTACGAGAACCGTCACGCTCCCACAATGCTAACTTGTTAGGTCTCTCGAGAAGTGCACCTTAACGCATCTTGAAATGACCGGCTCAAATAAATAAAGTGGGTGCCGCTTGAGTCGAAACTAACGGACGTCATGAACTCCCGGAATGAGTAAAAACGTTCACCTACAATAAAGGAACGAAACTATTAGTTCCTGAAAAAATATATACCGCGTATATATGCACTTGAATACATACATAAAAAATTATTCAAGATACGTATGATATTATTAAACACATTAATAATATTAATATATTAAATATACTTTTTAATATATTGATAAATTTATATGAAATAAATACACATATAAATATACCTGAAAAAATTTAAGTTTGTACGTTTTTAAAACGTATAAATAGCAGGGAATAATGTGTATAATATATATACTTTATATACTAAGTATAAACTCACTTAAATATAAACTGAGTGTATATATAATATATGAATTATATGCAAAAAAAACAGGGAAAAGACAGCAGCTCTGTCGTTTAGACAATTTGGCCCGCGCTAGCGCGCGTGACGCGCACACGCTAATCCGGACCGCATATTGTCACTCCTCCAGCACAAGCCACACGAGACGTAACAAGCAAAGCTGCTTATCTGCAACAAGCAAAGCTGCTTATCTGCAGCTTGCTCAATCCTGTCACAATCCTACCAGACAGCAACAAGTGCGCGGGACCCACTGTCTTCACTGCCAACCAGAAGCTTCCACGCATCCTTCTCTCCCTCTGTAGTGATGACCATGCAACCAAGTATGGCCCACCCGCTGAAGACCCCAGTTGGCACGACACATGTGGGCAATTTTTTTTTGCGCAGTTGCTCTGCCATTGGTACTACATCCACATCTTTTTGGTCTCTCACTCTCCTCACTTCATTCTTGACCCAAATACCAAACACAAAAAACAAATAAACAGTGAGGAAAAAATAAACATATATTTTACCTTTCTTTTTTGTCTCAGCTCACAACTTCCAAGATGGTTCTCAAAAATCCTCACGTGAGACAGCTCCAACACTCCCACTACTGATAATTTTTTCTTCCCAACACATCCGTCCAAAAGCACCTTTAAATAAATAAAAAAAACCACAAAATGTTTCCATGGGATTGATTTCACCTTTTAATAGGGTTAATTGCCATAAAAGGGTGATTTATGGCCCTGGGAACAACGAAGGAAACTAACAGCTTTTATGGGATGACTTTTTGGCCAAATAAAAGTCAATTTAATTCAAAGATTTTTTCCTTAGACGCTCAAAAACCTAAACTAACACGTATTATGCTTATTTGAGTTGCAAATAAAAGCCAATTTGATAACAGAAAAACCCAAAGTTTGTACATCCCTTAGGATTACATGAATTCCTAAGCGATGTGGAGGCATTTGTGGAACCCAAAATCATCCGAAAATTGTGGAGCTACCATGTGGCCCATAATTCTCAAAATGACCAAATTGTCCCTGGCAATGACACTAGTCATTTGAAAACATCCACACATTAAATAATTTATTTACCAGCTAAATACGTTATTTAATCGGGTTAAAATCTCCGTAATATTAATATTCTCCCCGAGAGTTAATTGTCATTATTCTTAGTAACGGACAATTAATATTAATATTAAAACACAATAATTATCATTATTATCATACTGAGTTAATATTATAATTATTAAATAATATTTTTTATTAATAATATATTATTTATTAATTACAAATTCAACCGACCAATCAGAACGCTCCGAGACTTCCAAGATTTTCCTATAAATAACGGAACATATTTCATTTCCAAGGTACGTCGATTCTTCGCTTCGAAGTATATCCTTTTCCTCTCTCAAAGATAACTTAGGCATCAGAGTGCTCTTGGTCGAATAACCCCCCGGGTAAATCGATCGAGGTAACAATAACTAATTGTTTGCTGTTTGCAGGAATTGTGAGGACTTTTCGCGGCGGGTTCGATTTTTGATTCAACAGTCTTGCATGTTTGTTTTTTGGGTCTAGATTTGTTATTATTTTTGTTTTTCCTTTGGGGTTTCCTAGAGCTTCAATCTTAGAAAGAAGAAAGCAAAATTTCAGTTGCATCGTCGACAGAAAAAGAAAGCAAAATTTCGATAAATTTGATGCTTTAGTTAGGTTATTGTGATGGATTTTGTGTGTTGATTCTCTTGCATGTTGATTTTTGAAAGGATTGAGGAAGAAAAAGGTGTTGTCGGATTTGGATGATTTTTCAGGTAATTGTTTTTATGCTCATTAAATTTTGTTTTGAAATTGTTTACATTTTCATAAATTTGTTACGAATTTAAGGTTAAAGGTTCATTAATTAAATTTTTGGGTGAAGCCAATGCATTGATATCAGATTCAGTAAAAACCTCGAAATCATTGCATAGATTTATTCAACCTTCAAATCATTTACTAGATAGGAATCATGTTTTGTGATGGAACTTCACTGCCCATTTGCTATACTTATCAAATTGGATATGTTCACAGTATAGCTGCAGAATTGGATTCTATTTCGATTTGCTGTTGTCATTTCCATCTATTTTTGTATATGTTATACTTCAAATTTCCAAAATTTCCCTCAAGTCAACAATTGTCCTCTTCATTTTGGATGCCTCGATATTGTTATAGAAGCTTCGCCAGTCTTTCTTCTCCAAATCCAAAAACCTTAATGTTAGCAACTCCAAAATAATGCTTAAAATCTTGAATGTGAGTTTGGAGGAGGAGGATTTGGAAGTGTTTACTGACATCATCTTTGGGATGGATCACAAGAAAATACGAGCCTTTTCAGTTTCAGTTATAATTTTTTCTGAATTCTGATGGTTGCTCATTTATTCTAACATTATGATTATTGCTCATGGTTATTTGATCCTTTTGTAGGTTGATTTGTAGTTTTAAACCTTAAAGCTCTCATTATTATATATACTATTTTATCATTTAGATTCTAAAATCTCATTCATTCTATTTATGTTTTTTGGCAATTTAGATTACTGCAATTTCTCAATGGTCTTATGATTGTGAATTTGTGAGAATTAGATATGACCATTGTTCAAAATATTCCTAACTTTTTGTTTGCAATTACAATAATTTTACTCGCCTACATTTCTGTCTAATTGAAAATAGAATAGCATCAAATTGCCAATAAAAAACTTAATTGTTCAATTTAACTCCACAAAGGAGGCCAGATAATGATAGTGTTGATTTTATGTTTATTGTTTCTGTCTAAATCTTGATCATGTACATTTTGTTTGTTCAATCTTGCATTTTGTTTTATGATGGCAGATTGTGCCTTTAAGACTAAAGATTAAAAGAAAAACCCAAGATCAGAAAATGATGTGTCCTAATATTGATTCCCAAACTGGCAGTTGTGATGATTTGGTTGAGTCTACTCTAAATCATTTTATACGGTATTTTTCTTTTGCCTAATTGCATTCCATTCATAAGAATTCAATGTGTTTGTATTCCTGTTTTAGTGAAATGTGATAGGTCGATTTGATGTTGCATGGTTCATTTATTACCTTATTGATTTTATGTTTTACTTTAGTGGATGCTGATGAATATTTGGATGTGTTCATGAATGTCGATTTGTTGGTGCTTTCCACTATGGACTCTTCAAAAATCTATATATTTTTGTTCCATAATCATACTTGTCAATGGGTTTTGATGTGTGTTTCCAACCTTTTTTGTTTCTATAGTCTAAGTTCTGATTTTTATCTATTGCATTTGGATGTCATAAAGTTAATAAGGTGATATAAAAGAGTTTTTGTGCATAAATTGGAGTAATTTCACATTTATCAATATTTTTAATACGTTCCAAGAATTTAATACATGATGGAAAACAGTGTTGTAATCTTATTATGTAACTGAATTAATATCCTGGTTGATGCAACAAATTATTGATGTCTGACATGTTTTGTGTATTGAGTTCTTCATATGCTATTTTGAAACTCTTGCATGTTGCTTCAGTGTCAACGATTGGAGAAAACAGTGCTGAGTTTTGGAGAATTTTAAGGTAATTTATGCTTTATAATTTATTGACAATTAATTTTAGCTTCCTTTCTAATTTTCTTTTTGTTTGCTCTTTACTAGATTCAGAACAAAAACCAACATTCTGTCCATATGTACATGTTTCAGCTGCTGATTGCTGGTGGTATGAACATTCTTTATGTTAGAATAAGAATTTTGTTGTTAATTATTGACTTTGATGCACCTATATTTTAGAATTTAAATTTGTTGTTAATGATTGATTCTTTACGAGTTTTTCTACTTATATGATATTCAACTTTTCAGATTGGTTCTAATGATCGGAAATTGGGTTTTCATATTGAGTTGTCTTAATATTTGTAAGTGGATTTTGAATTTGTATTTTCAGGTTGTAGTTTAAAGTCATTAGTGTATGATTTACATATTTAAAAGCAACTCTCGATCTGCTTTTGATTGTGTTTTTTTCTTTCATTGGACTGCTTTATTGTATTCTATAATGTATAATTCTTTCATACATAGTGTTGACAATATTCTTATTCGTTAGGGGAAGCTATTGACCTTTTAGAAGTGTTGTTGATCATTTAGAATGATTTTGCTTGGTAATAGGTCACTTTAGTCATTTGTTATTATATAATATGTTTACAATTAAATAAATGGTTATATAAGATGTTGTTTTACACTTTTGTGATGTTAAACTTACAATTTGATCATAATATTGAATAGTTTTTCCTAATTTCTAATATTCAATTTTGAATTTACAGGATTTAGATACTGTAATATTTTTACTATCGATTGTAAAAATTTACTTTCAACCTATATATTATAGAAATTTACATTGTGCTATTTTGAAAATAATTTTTTGACCCGCGACATCGCCCAGACTTCTTTCTAGTTATACCTATTATAAGACGTCCTAGAATATACATTCTATCTATGTATAAAGAATTACTTGTATTCTTGTAATTCAGAACTAATAAAAAAACACAGAGAATTCTAAACTCCTTCAAGATGGTATCAGAGCATCTATCTTGGTGCCTCTGCAACTTTTAGTTTCGGCAAACCATAACCACCACTCCTACGATCCTACCGAATTCATCACCATTATGGTAAGTCCGTCCGATCACAAAGATGAACTCAAGGGACCCAAGGTGGATCCTTATGCGACTCTTTCAAATCCATATGTGCTCCATAATTCCGACAACCCAAGGATGACCTTGGTGTCCAAACCTCTCGAAGGTGATAATTACGACACATGAAGTCAAGCCATACACATTAGTCTGAGTCCTAAGAATAAGATTTGGTTCATCAATGGTTCAATCATACCTCCTTATGAAGACGATGCCATATTTCCTTCATGGAAATGATACAAAAATATGGTGTTATCTTGGGTCCGAAACTCGCTTAATTCTGAAATTACAAGCAACGTCGTATATGCCAATACAACGGCAGCTATTTGAAAGGATTTGCGTGAGTTCTTCTCTCAAGGAAACGACTTTGAATTTATTAACTCAAATGTGACATCGTTTAATAACGACAAGGACAACAATCCATCTCTGCTTACTACACAACACTGAAGAGTTTATGGAATGAACTTTCATCCTACAATGAACATGTTACTTGCTCCTGCTAAGGGTTGGACAAGTACGCCACAAAGATGAGAAAGAACAGGTCATGGATTTTCTCATGGTGCCTCAATGACAACCATGCTTCTATTCGGGGCGAAATCTTATTGATGTAGCCCCTTCTTAATACTCTTTGTGTCTATTCTCTTGTACTTCAACAAGAGAAACAAGTTGAAGTAGCATTTCACTAAATAAGAGTCCAACACCACACCATGGCAACAACCAACAAAAGTTCCACCGTTGTTGCCTCTACGACAACACAAACCAATTTCAAAAAAGGAAAAACAACTTACATTGCTCATATTGTGATCAGGAATTTCATTTGGTGGAAAAGTGCTAATATTGGTGTGGTTTTTCTCCTAGTCATAAGTTTCATGGGAAGAACGTGAAGCCACAAAATCAGTGATGTTCCAATGCCAATCAGGTGAAGACTAGACTTGAGGCACAAAAAGAGACTGACGCACACCCACTAACAAGCAATAGACCTTGTTTCACCAATGACTAATATGACCAATTAATGGCTCTGCTCAAGGAAAAAAAATGGTGGTAATAGGTTTACACACTGCAGGTACTATCATACATGTATTGTAAAGACCCAAAAAATTCGAAAAAGATAATTTCAAAAATTTTAAAAGGAAATAGAAAATTTTGCCCCTATAGGTCAAAAACTAACTTTTCATCTTGGGTACTTTTTCGATTTTTGTAAGGACCTTTACGCAGGCCTCGAAATCCTGAGTCTGTAGATAGGTGGCATGTTGAAATTAGAGATCAGATGAGTTCATTACTTATCATTAATCCATTGTGGTCTTAAAACTATATAATCTCTCCAAACTATACAATAATGGAAACAACAACCCTAGTTTCCATGGGGTCTAAATTGATCAGAGGGATTTTGGTAAATTTTGGTATTAGGGGCATTTTGGTAATTTCAGAAGTGAAGATATTTTGCTGATTTCATGAGATGGTAACAAATGTCCCTTATTTATCCCATATGTATGCGTACACCGACTTAGGGTGCATGGTTTTTGTGTGTGTGTTTGACGGTTTTGATGTGGTGTGTAACGACCTGTTCTGAATTTTAGGATTAGATTAGCGATGAATTTAAGGATTAGCATGACTAATCGAGGATTAGTCGAGAAATCGCGAACTGACAGTGTGAAATGACCATTTTACCCTTGAAATTGGGCAAAAAGTTGACTTTTGACCACTCGAGTCAAATGGACTTTGACCGATGACCGTGATGTAGATCGGGACGTTATGGGTCCGTAGATAGGCGGCACGTCGAATTCGGACGTTCGACAGGAAAGTTACGGGTCTAGAAAGGTTTGCAATACTATTCATGCAAACCGAGGATTTCGACATTGGCATGATTTGATTGGGGAAAAATCTAGAAGGACCCACCAGATGAGTGACACGTGTCACCCATCTGATTAGCCCAGAACCCCATATTTTGGGGTTCTTATCCTCGTTAGTCATCTTCATGTCTCATTTCTATTTTTCATCCCATAACCCGTGAACACCCAAACACCCAAAACCACACCACCACCCCCTAATCTTCATCTGATGCTACTGGGTCGTGAACGAAAGTTGAAGGGGACGTCGAGACAATCACGGTGATGGCCACGACGGAGCAACGACGGTGAGGTAAGGGCAAAACCCGAAAGCCCTGTTTAAGTTCAAAAATGGAAAGTTTCATTTGAGCTGGTATTGATCGATTTGGCTGTTTGGATGAGGTTCTGGAGGTTGAGGCGAGCTTAGAGGGCTTGAAATCGTAGCCAACAATGGCCGGATTCACTGGCAGTTTGAGGTTGCTGGTGACAGGTACTGTTCATGGTACGAACAGGTATGATCCCGTCCTGATTTCTTAGTTTGGATCATGTAGATTGATAGGGTAGGCGAGGGCAAGGCTATAGGAAGAAACGAGGATCAAATTGAGTTAGTATGGAAGGTTTTGGAACCGGGTCGGGTCCACGGGTCTACACCACCCGAATTGTAGACCCAGATGGAGGTTGAAGACGATGATGACGTCAGCGGGTGACGTCATCATCTGACAGCTGTTAGAGGTGGACCTATGGGATGTCAACACATGTCACATGTCAGTGCACAGTCAGTACTGACATGTCAGTGACGTGGACCAATGGCAGGCTAACTTGTGGCACTGTCAGAGTTGTCATTGCTGACGTCAGTGATGACTGTTGTCCGCTGACGTCAGCGTTGACTTTGCTGACGCCAGCAACATTGACTTTTGAGTTGACCACTCGCGTGGGGAGTGCGTAAGAGTGAATTTCGAGGTGAGACCAATTTCATTCAAAGGGTTTCGACAATTCAGATCCAATGGTAGTGGTTTCGACTCGAACAGAGATCATTAGGTTGGTCAAATCGAGGTTTTTCACCCCTAGAAATGTGTCCATGACACGTTGACTTTTCCGGGAGTTTTGGGCTTTTATCCTATATACTTGTATAAATAGTTAGTGACCTTTGGGTATGATTTGGACGGGTCCGGAAACCCTGGAGATGGTGGATTAGCCTCGGCGAGGCTTATGATACGCGTATCGAGGTGACAATAAGGACGGTCTGTGAGTGGACATTTGTTTTATAAATATGATGCATGCATAACTATTTTATATGTTTTATATATGTGATTTCTTTGATTATGATTGTGGTATTTATGATTTACGTATTTGCATGTATTTCGAGGTTTATGGTATTTATATTGTGTCAGCGTGGTATCAGAGTGAGGTTTACATGTTGTATTTTGATACCAGAGTGGTATCAAAGTGAGGTTGTCAGTTTGGAACCAAAGAATTGGCGCGCAGGTGTTGGGGATGTGATGTCTCTACGAGGATCAGCCCGTCATCAACCTGAATGATAGGGTAAATAGTACGAGATTGAGTAGAAAGGAATACTAGCATAGCTATGGAGGGTATCGACGTCATAGATCGATCGGTGCCATGGTTTAGAATTGGACCCGAGAAGGGTCGTATATGACGAGATTTCAGAGCTAAGGTCATTTATTGGTCATGTTAGGCTGGTTTTTCTGCTCTCAGCGGCAGAAATCGTGAGAATCGGTTAGGTCAAGTTGGGAGTGTACTGCACCCAGCAGCCGGGTTCGAGGTACCCTAGTTTGTGATTGTTGGTTTGGAGAATATGAGTACCATGGAACTAGTAGATGATCTTAGTGGGTTCGAGTGGTTGGTCTGGAATGCGAGTAGGATAGTTAGATTAGGGTTGTGACCGGGGGATCAGTCAGGTTGTCTATTGCGCTGCAGAGTGCAGTAGAGTTAGTGGAATGGTGGGATCCGATTCCCGCGTACCATTAAGAAGATTAGTAATATTTGGGGGTCCAACCCTGGACTGATTAGCAGTTGGACCGGTTGTACCAGTTGGATCGGTTAGATCGATTAGTAGTGTGGACGTGGGGACCTGGTGAGTCCAGTGAACCTAGTAGAGATAGTTAAGGCTGGTGGGAATTGGGTGACGTTGAGGGACGTTCCCTGTTCTCTTTTCCTGGTATGGTTTGTCAAAGTGGTTGTACCCAGATGTCTGACGTCCTAGACGTCTAATAATAGTAATCCTGCTCCTGAGTCACTATACAGTTCGGTCACTCCGTGCAATGACTCCTAGCAGGCAATGCGCCGTGACTATCCCAGTATCCTAGACAGCTGGAGGTGATCATCCACATATCCACATATAAGGATGGTATATGGAAAAAAATTTATAAAATCAGTTCAAAGCATCTCAAAGGGGAACTGGCCCAGAAAACCGTGTCCATAAACAACTGTAAATCTAGAAATGGGACTCATGCCCGATATTATAATCAACTGCGCCTCCAGCCCAAGAGTTCATACTAAATGGTTCTCAGCCCGATGCTTTATTAAATCAAATGGACTCCAAGTCTGATAGTTTCCAAATCAAATGGGTTTCATGCCCGATTCCATATTTCCAAATCCAAAACCATTCTATTAAACCATCATGGAAATACCAGCACGTATAAACACAGTAGAAAATAATAACCTCGAAATATGTGCAAATATGTAAATTATAAATACCACAATCATAATCATAAAAATCACATATATAACAAATTTAAAACAGTTATGCATGCATCATCTTTTTGAAAGCAAATGTCCACTCACAGACCGTCCTAGATGCACCTCGATACGCGTGCCATAAGCTTCTCTGGGGCCAATCCACTATCTCTGGAAATTCCGGACCTGTCCAAATCATATGAGAGGTCAATAACGGACTCTATAAGGTCATACCTAAAATCTATGAACAGTACCAGCCCGGAAATACATCCTAAACACGCTTCCCGAGGCTAAAAACCTCGATTTGACCAATCTAACGATCTAGGATGGACGGTTCAAAATGACAGTTTTTCCCCTGATCGTGGGTAAAATGTTTACTTTTGATCCGGAAGGTCCGATATCTGAGGGCCGATGACCGTTACGTACATCTGGTGGATACAAATCCGTAGATAGGCAGTACGCTGAAATCGGACATCGAACAGGAAAGTTATTATTCACGGAAGTTCGGTTGCACTATGCATGCATTATGAGGCAAGGATTAGGTGGCATTATCTGATTGGTTGACTTATTAAGTGGGACCCGTTGATGAGTGACAAGTGTCACTCATCCTATTGGTCATTAACCCCAAAAAGTAGATCTTAATCATGATTGGTGGGTTTATTATTATAATATTAATCTTTTGATTATTTTATAATATTTTCACCCACCTCTCATCCTAACCATCCATCTCTACCCCCTTCTCATCCTCACCGTTCCTTTCTTCTCATCAGACCCATCATCATCATCTAACTTAATTTCTCTCTCTCCCTGCGACCCATTTTCATTTCTTCTTCTTTTCTTTCAAAACCGAACACACATATCACCACCACCACCCCATCTCATCTTCATCTGCTATTATGAACGACTGACTAAGAGAGTGACCTGAGGGACTGAGGGCACAATGGGGACGACGAGGTGGGAGTTCGAAGGTAAAAACCGAACTCTATATTCGGGTTCAAAAATGGAAGGATGGATTTGGAGGACTGTCAAACATTTTGGAAGATGGGAGGAATTTCCTGAGGACGAGGCAACCGTGACGGTGGCCACGGAAACTGACAGGACCCACCCCGATTATCGCCTCAATAATCGGGAAGCATCCTGCTCCCGTCTGAAGCAGCTTTCGTGGACCCTCGAAAGCTCTGGCGGTAGTGCCAGCCGGTAGGCCACCGAGCCAATCCTCTCGGTAATCTCATAAGGTCCAATATAACGAGGGCTCAACTTTCCTCGCCTGCCGAATCTCACTACACCCTTCCAAGGGGACAATTTCAGAAATACCCGATCTCCGACCGCAAACTCCAGATCTCGAATCCGATGGTCCACATAGCTCTTTTGTCTGTCCTGGGCTGCCTTGAGCCGATCCCTGATGAGTCTGACCTTCTCTGTCGTCAGTTCCACCAATTCGGATTTCGTCAGTTTCCTTTCACCCACGTCCGTCCAACACAACGGAGTTCTGCACTGCCGTCCGTACAAGGCTTCGTACGGAGCCATCCCAATGCTCGCTTGATAGCTGTTGTTGTAGGCAAATTCCATCAAGGCTAGATGTGACTCCCAAGTGTCCTGAAATTGCAAAACGCAAGCTCGCATCATATCCTCCAAAGTCTGGATGGTCCGCTCAGACTGGCCGTCAGTCTGAGGATGAAATGCAGTACTGAAATGAAGTTTCGTCCCAAATGCTTCCTGTAGACTCTGCCAAAATCGAGAAGTAAACCTCGGGTCTCGGTCAGAAACTATTGATTCCGGTGTACCGTGCAGACGAATAATCTCGTCGATAAACAACTGGGCCAACTGTGTCATCCTGAAGTTATCTCGCACTAGCAAGAAGTGAGCTGATTTCGTAAGCCTGTCCACAATCACCCAAACTCCATCGTGACCCCTGGGTGTCCTAGGAAGTCCAAACACAAAATCCATCGTCAAGTGATCCCATTTCCATTCTGGAATAGGTAGTGGTTGCAAGGCTCCATAAGGTCGTTGTCTCTCAGCCTTCACTTGCTGGCAAATCAGACACCTGCTGACAAACTCGGCAATCTCCCGTTTCATCCCCGGCCACCAGTAGTGCTCTCGCAAGGTACGATACATCTTGGTCCCACCAGGATGCATCGCGTAGGCCGAACTATGAGCTTCGTCCAAGATCTCCTTCTTCAGTGCCTCCACGCCAAGCACACACAACCGTCCTTCTTTTAGCAAAGCTCCATCCTCCCTGACTGTAAAATCTAGCCGTTCACCGGCTTCCACTTCAATCCGAAGTACACATGAGACAGGATCTTGAGATTGAGCCTCAACGATCCGATCGACCAGAGGTCTCACATGAAAATTAGCCAGCAAGACACCTTGGCCATCCAAACCCAAATCAATGCTATTCTTACGGAGTTCAACCAAAAGTGGTAAATGAACCGTCCGTAGATGTTCTACAGAATGCGTTGACTTCTGGCTTAGAGCATCAGCCACCACATTGGCTTTTCCCGGGTGGTACTCAATCGTGCAATCATAGTCCTTAATTAGCTCTAGCCACCGTCGCTGCCTCACATTCAACTCCTTCTGAGTGAACAAGTACTTCAGGCTCATGTGGTCCGTAAACATTCTGCAAGTCGCACCATACAGGTGATGTCTCCAAATCTTCAATGCATGCACAACAGCAGCTAACTCCAAATCGTGCGTAGGGTAATTGCGCTCATGCGGTTTCAACTGGCGCGAAGCATAGACGATCACTTTCCCATGCTGCATTAGTACACATCCCAAACCCTGTAAGGATGCATCACTGTACACTTCAAATTCCCCACTATCGTCCGGAAGGGTCAGTATGGGAGCAGATGTCAACCTTTCCTTTAGCTCCCGAAAACTACGCTCGCAATCGTCATCCCACTCAAACTTGACTCCCTTCCGCGTCAGTCGCGTCAACGGGGCAGCAATGGTAGAGAAACCCTCTACAAACCTCCTGTAGTAACCAGCCAAACCCAAGAAACTTCTGACTTCAGTGACGGTCCTCGGTTGTTCCCACTTCGCCACTGCCTCAATTTTCTGAGTATCCACACTGATCCCGTCAGTTGAGATCACATGCCCCAAGAAACTCACGCTCGTCAACCAAAACTGACATTTGCTGAGCTTCGCGTACAACTGGTTTTCCCTCAAGGTACCTAGCACCATCCTTAAGTGCTCCTCGTGCACTTCCGCACTCCTCGAGTAGACCAGGATATCGTCGATGAACACGATGACAAAGTGATCCAAGTAAGGCTGCAACACTCGGTTCATCAAATCCATAAACGCTGCGGGTGCGTTGGTCAAGCCAAACGGCATCACAAGGAACTCATAATGACCATAACGGGTCCTAAAGGCTGTCTTGGGTACATCCTCATCCTTAACCCACAATTGATGATACCCAGAACGTAGATCAATTTTGGAGAAGTACTGCGCTCCTCGCAGCTGATCGAACAAATCATCGATCCGAGGCAACGGGTATTTGTTCCTGACTGTTACTTTATTCAGTTGCCTGTAATCAATGCAGAGTCTCATACTCCCATCCTTTTTCTTCACAAACAACACCGGGGCTCCCCAGGGGGATACGCTCGGTCGAATAAATCCCATCTCAAGTAATTCTTGTAACTGCGCCTTCAGTTCTTTCAACTCGGCTGGCGCCATACGATACGGAGTCTGAGAAATAGGTTGCGTACCTGGAACCAGATCAATAGTGAACTCAACATCTCGATGCGGTGGCAATCCCGGTAGATCCTCCGGAAAGACATCCGGGAACTCCCGTACAATCGGTATATCCTCCACCCTCAATGGTGCAGCTCGTGAATCCATCACTCGGGCTAAGTATCCCTGGCACCCCTTCCTCAACAACTTACTTGCCTTCAGGGCAGATATCACTCCGACAGGAGTTGCTCGCTGAATTCCCTGAAAAGTGGTTTCCGGTAACCCCGGGCTCCGAAAAGTAACCCTCTTATCGACACATTCGATAGAGGCATGATGGAGCGTCAACCAATCCATACCCAAGATGACATCAAAGTCATGCAAGTCCAAGAGTATCAAATCTGCCACCAGACCAACATCACCTACCATTACGGGGTACTCCCGCAACACTTGATTCACCACAAACACATATCCGGTGGGCGTACTCACTCCCATGTCACAGTCCAGTGCGGACACCTCTCTACCCGCCAACAACTCACAGTCCCGTGAAATAAATGAATGAGTAGCTCTGGGATCAATTAAAGCACAAACATCATGTCCAAAGATCGTGAGTGTACCTGTCACAACACCAGGCGCTGCCCTGGCCTCCTACTGCGTAACAGCAAAAACTCGGGCCTGTGGTCCAGCTGCTCGCCCACGGCCCCGGCCCCTCTGTCCATTAGCCGCTCCGGTACCACCTCCTCGAGTGCTCCCAGTCCCAGAAACTGCAACCGTGCTCCGTCCCTGCTCTGCTCCACCCCGACCTGCGCCACCGCCCTGTGGCAAAGATGGACAATCCCTCCAGTAGTGGCCCCGCTCGCCACAGAAGAAACAGATGACACTGGAAGCATCTCGAACAAACCACCACCCTGCCGTCCCGTGGAAGCAACAGAAGTCGCGCTCGCCTGCGGAGCAGTCTGCGCCCTAGGCGCTCGGAATCCGGAACCCTGATAGTTACCAGGCCTGCCATAACGATCATTGCCTGCAGATGAGGCTCCACAATAACGTCCCTTCTTCGAGGCTCCCTGACCATACGATCCAGAATATGAACGCCCGCGACGTTGTCCACCACCAGAATACTGTGGACGTGTCGGGAGACTAGCCTCAACCCGCACCGCGGCATCAGACAACTCCCTGAGAGTAGCAAAAGCTCCGGCCGTCACAATGGCCCGTATCTCACCCCGTAGGCCAAGCTCGAACCTACGGCATTTCTCAGCCTCAGTAGATACAAAGGTAGGAGCAAAACGAGCTAGCATCTGAAATTTCTGTTCATACTCCGCTACGGACATGCTCCCCTGCTGGAGCTGCAGGAACTCGGTCTCCCTAGCATCACGGAATGAACGGGGATAATACTGATCCAGAAACCGTTCACGAAAGGTCTCCCAAGTCACTGTACGGGCATCCCAACCTGACAACTCCAGAGTGTACCACCACTCATAAGTAGATCCATCAAGTAGAAATGTAGCCAACACCACACGCTCCTCAAGAGGACAGTGCATCACAGTAAAAATCCGCTCAATCCGAGAAATCCAACGGTGAGCATCCTCAGGATCCGCTCCACCACTGAATACCGTAGCCCCAAGACGCTGGGCTCGCTCGATCGAAGCGCTCTCGGTATCGCCATTAGGTCGTGGAGGGGGTTCGCGTCGCGGAGGCATGGCCGGTCGTCCTTCTCTGAAAGAGGCATAAGTTAGTACAATAATCAAGGCACACCCGAGTGCCGGACACGAATCGTAAACCTAGGCTCTGATACCAAATGACAGGACCCACCCCGATTATCGCCTCGATAATCGGGAAGCATCCTGCTCCCGTCTGACAATCGAATCCAAAAGACCGGAAAACTAATTAATATTACCACACACCCATTGTCAGGCCAGGGAGATTAAACGATTACAACCGACTGGACGTCTAGTCCACAGTTTCACAGAGCAATATTACAAAACAAATTAAAGAACAAGTCATACTCTATGAACTAACTACTCCGCAACGGAAAACTTTATGCCTCCGCCTCTGCCTCGGCGCTTGCCCCCACGCTTGTACCACGACCTGGAGGGAATTTAAAACAACAAGGTGTGAGTGGACCGAAACATAAGTTTAACAGGAAAAACAGTTTTTCCGAAATCGGGTTCGCCCTCCAGTTTTGTAATCCGCATGCATAACCAAATATTCAAAATTGTGTATTAAACTTTTGAAAACTCTTTTTCCGAAACACATGAAAAACGTTACAAGGATCGTCATAACTCATGTAAAACCATTTAATAATACCAGATTCCAGAAACCGTCATTTTGAAACATTATTTGCACAAATCAAGTAAAACGTAAATCAATAATCATGATTATGCCGTTGGATCCATCCGAGTCTTTAAACTCAACATTAGGCCTTCCCGGGATATCAACGAGTCTTTAAACTCAAAACACGATTAGTAGGCCTCGGGGGTATCATAATAATCGAGTCTTTAAACTCACGAGTCTTTAAACTCAATTTTCGGGCCCGCCCCCAACATCAACATACCGGGTCTTTAAACCCAAAACCAGATCCAACCATCAACCGGGTCTTTAAACCCAAAACCGTTTTTAAAACACAATAAACCATGATTCGTCACAACTGTTTTCCAATATCATTCCGAAATCATATCACATCATAGTAGGACTTATGTCCGAAGTCACATGCAATTTCCAACACATGCAATTTCCGAAAATTACTTCACAATATGATCAAACATCATAAATCCGAAACATGCATATTCATATCCAGGTACTTCATCAAAATCATCACGCATGCATAGGCAAAAACCGAAATCTCGAAATGCGTGAAATACGATAAATACCTCGAAAAACGTGAAAACATGTAAAACTGATATATCATCTCACCATCATAAAATCATATGTAAAACCATGAGATAAATAAGCAAAATAGTCATGCATGCCCAATTTAGAAATCAAAAAGTCCACTCACAGTCGTAGGACGCGTCAATCGCGTCCCGCGCGCTCCTCCGTAGCTTCGGAAGTGTCCGGGCCTGTGAAAACGTACAAGAAGGGTTACAAACATCCCAAAATAACTCGTAGGATTTTTCCTAATTTTTCCGGATTTTTCGGCGAAAATAAACTTAAAGACTTAATCTTCCGGACTCCCGAAATTATCCCGAATGACTCCCGATCGATTCGAACTCTAAAGATAAAATGTTAGTTAGACTGTAAGGATTAATTCTCATGTTGACCGTGATCGGAGTTGACGTCACACGCGCCGTCACGCGCCGCCCAAAGTGGCTGCGCGTGAAACCCACGCGCCAAGCTACAGTACCTTCGTCCTTACCCGAATCAACTGATAAACGGGTCTATTACCCGCGACTCAACCCGACCAGTTCAAGCCCAATTCTCAATCAATTCCTCTCGTTTTTGATCCTATTATCTTCTCTAATTCTTTAATTTTAGGTCTGTATTGAAGATTAACCGCGACTAGTACCCAAACGACCCAACTCAAACTCGAACAGTCGAACAAATCGACATTCTGGAACTCACCCAAACTAACCCCATTCTCAAATTAATTTCACCAGTAGCTTAAGGGGACTTATACGAACACAATGGTACCATCAATTGGTCTCGCCGTTACCTGGAAGTCGTCGTCCTCAAGCTCGAGAATACTCAGAACCAGGGTACTCCGTTCTTGGCCAATTCGTGAGTGTCGTCCTTCGAATTCGACGTGGTTGGTTTCCTTTTGCTCCCAGAAGACTAGAATGGCCCCTGGTTTCGATCAACAAGCCTCAGAAATCGAATTCAGTTTTTCCCTCCAACTGGTTCAACTCTGAACCGTAACTCAGGTTCCTGGGCGAAACGGGCTCCAATCCCTTCAGTTCTTGCACCGTAGTGATTATTTCACTCCAAGAAGTCTCACCGTGTGTTTAGTTTGATCCCTCGACCCTCAGAATTTGAACTCTGCGATTTCCCCCCCAGAAACCCGAAAATGGTTCTTCACTGGTTCTCTCAATCTCTCTCAGATTTTCCACAGCAGGAAGGATGCAAATGAGTCTCTAAGTCCAAAGGCATTCAGAGTAATCGATTCAAACGGCCAGCAACTCGTGGGAGACACTCTGAAGTCTCTGAAAACGGTTTCCCGCAAGCACAGAGACCACAGCCATTCCTCACTCTCCCGTGCTCTGAGCTCTGCCCAAACGTGCACCAAGGTCACTCAATCCTGCTTCCACTGCCTAAAACTACATAAACAAAACGTCTGAGCCCTTCCACTAGCCATAAACAATTGCACGCACAAAACCCATGGCCGTGCACTCTGTTTTTTCAAGGTGGTGAACAGTAACCACCGTGAAATGACCAAAATGCCCCTCTGTGCAATAATTACCAAAATGCCCTCCAACATCCGTGACCCATAACTCGGTCATCTGACGTCCATTTCAAGCATGCCGCCTGTCGTTGTACTCGGGGCGTCGAGACGAACATAACGGTCTTCGAGTCAAATGAATATCAATTGTCAAACAAAAAGTCAACTTTCTCCCCTCATAACGCCCAAATTACGATAATGCCCCTGAACTTCCGAACATCATAACTTTCACTCCGAGCGTCCGAATCGGACGTGCCACCTGTCTATGAACTCGTGACATCTCGAACTACGTCACGGTCATCACTCAACGTCCGTTCGACCTCCAAATCAAAAAGTCAACAAATCGACCACACAAACACAGGGGTAAAAACGTCATTTTATTTAATATTTATAATATTACATTTCCAGAACGTCCGGGGCGTTACAGAAACTCTCACGACGGTGAGGTATGACCAAACCTGAGAACCCATTTAAACCCATTTTCTGGAAATCAATATTTAACGTCTAGGGATCGACTTGGTCGATCATGTGTGATTCTATGAACCATGACGAGTCCATTGGACGTGGTTTCGAGGCACGGGGTGGCCTGAGTCGACGGGGATGATGGTCAGAAACTAGGTTGCTGGTTTTAGAATCCCAGGTATGGACCTCGATCCATTTTCTAGTTTTCGAGTCCATAGATCGTTAGGTTAGGCTTAAACGAGTTGAATGGAACAAAAGGCACTGAAAATGTTTAGCGAAGTTGGGAGGAAAGATCGGGTCAAGCCGCGGGTCAAGGCGACCAGTTGCAGAATTCAGGTCGACCCGACCGAAGGTCAGGGATGACTGATGACATCATCACATTGTTAGATCTGACAACGTCATACTGACATGTCAGAACAAGGACCAATAGGGGCTTGCCACGTGGCACTGTCAAGTTTTCAGTGATGACATCAGCATGATGTCAGCATTGACTTTTCAACAGGGTTGACTTTTGCATTGACTAGCGCGCGTGGGCTCATGTGAACAGTACTAGAGGTGGGCCCAATGTCATTTTAAAGGTTTCGACGATCCAGATCCAATTGCGGTGGTTTCAGGTCGATCAAAGATCGTTAAGTTTGTCAAATTGAGGTTTTTCACCTCGAGAATCCTGTTCGTGACACGTTGACTTTTTTCGGGAAAGTTTTGGGTTCTTATTTTGGACTTGTATAGGTTAGTAGTATCCTTTGGGTATGATATGGATAGATCCGGACGGTCTATGAGTGGACCTTGATTTCTAAACTGTGATGTCAGGACCCGTCCCAAATCCCCCGGGATTAACGTGGGAAGCGCCTGATCCCGTCTGGCACAAAGTGTCAGACCAGGGAAATTTCCGTCTCTAGCCCTCACCGGCCACCAGAGTACGCTAGGATCATAGGAGGAGGAGTGTGATGTCTCGTCTCTGCTGCAGCCCGCATCCGCGATCAACCTGAAGGGCATTAAAACATCAAAAGTCGTGAGTGGACAAAAACAATCATTTTAATAAAAATATTTTTGCTTTAAGACATTTATGCCCTTCACTAAACTGTGAGTGGACCTTGATTTCTAAACTGTGATGTCAGGACCCGTCCCAAATCCCCTGGGATTAACGTGGGACGCGCCTGATCCCTTCTGACACGAAGTGTCAGACCAGAGAAATTTTCGTCTCTAGCCCTCACCGGCCACCAGAGTACGCCAGGATCGTAGGAGGAGGAGTGTGATTTCCCGTCTCTGCTACAACCCGCATCCGCGATCAACCTGAAGGGCATTAAAACATCAAAAGTCGTGAGTGGACAAAAACAATCATTTTAATAAAAAAAAAAATCGCTTTAAGACATTTATGCCCTTCACTAAAAGCATATGTATGCATTCAAAAACCGTTTATCAAAACGTTCATAAAACCATTTGAAAACATTTTCTCAGAACCTTTCGAGGGTTCATGCCCGGTCCCCATAAACCGTCATGACCCATAAAAATCTTTCAGGGGTTCATGTCGAATCCCATAAACCGTCATGAACCAAAAATCCATTTATGGGTCCCCGACCCAAAATCATAAAAACCCGTAAATCCATACATGTGGGAACTCAACCCAAATCAACATACGTGGGTCTCAGCCCAAAACCATACTCAGTGAAATACCAAAACATACAAATCACTTTCCTAAATATAAAACATTGAACACGAGGTCTCTGCCCCCAAATCACTTTCATAAAACCTCATACGTACTCATACGTATAACCCATCCACGGCACATCCGAGAAGATGCCAACTCGGGGCACACAACCCCTAGGGAACACATCCCTGATAAATGTCACGATATCATCTCTATAATAGTGTGCACACTACTCGGGGTCTCACTCCGAGTCTTCTCCCAGGAATTATCCATCTGGGAGGCTCAATCTCTAGATCTTGTCCGAGCTCTCTCTCTGGATCTTGTCCACACATCTCTCCGGAATCTGGTCCGGGACCACAACAAAATACATATCTCCCACTCCTGGAACGGGATCCCTATGGGGATACCCACTCTGTTCTATGGATCGTGACTCTCTAGGTCGACGTCTGGAGAAGACCATATAATCATATGGAGGGTTTCATACATTTTCAAATACTTTCTTTCTTTCTCAAATACATTTCTCAACTGGGTCTCATACCCAATTAATCTCAATAGGATTCCTCGAATCCGATTCAAATCACTTTCACAGGCCTTGGCCTAAATCCACAGTTCAACAGGGTCTCATGCCCAAATACTCATTTCATAAATCGAACTGAGACTCAAGCCCGATTTTACAATCAACAGGGCCCCAAGCCCGATACCACAGCGAACTGGGCCCTAAGCCCGAAACCACAAATTAACAGGCCCTCAAGCCCGATACTACAGTCAAATGGGCCTCCAGCCCGATATCACAACCAAATGGACCTCAAGCCCGGATTCGTAAACCAATGGGACCCTCGATCCGATCGTATAACTCAAATGGACTCTCGGTCCGATTTCTCGTCAAATCAAATGGACTCCAAGTCTGAGAGTTCGTAAATCAAATGGGTCTCGTGCCCGATTTCATATTTTCAATTCCGAAACCCATTCATCAAACCATCATTGAAAACCTAGCACGTATAAGCATCGTATAAAATTGGAAATTTCGAAATACGTGCAAATACGTAAATCCTAGGCTACCACCAAAAAAAAATGCACTCATGGCATCACAAAACATATTCTAAAACAATTATAAAACATTTATGCATGCATCGAATTCATAAAACAAGTCCACTCACAGACCGTCCGAAGTCGCGCCTCGATACGCGTGCCAAAACGTCTTCCTGGGCCAATCGTCACCTCCGGGATTCCCGAACCTGTCCAAATTAATTTAAAGGATTACTAACTACTTATATAACCCATCACTAAAGCCCCGTAATTTTCCGGAATTTCTAACTATTTTTAAACGCGAACATAAACCTTCGGACAGCCCGAACTATATCGAAACGATGTCCGATTGACACGAAACCAGTCCCAAAATGTTCGTTACATCGAATAGATAAAATTACATGTGGGACACTTCCCCAAAGGAAGGTTCACGTGACCTCACACACCCAATGAAGGTCCTGCACTTGGGCCTCACGCGCCGGACTGTTCATCTTCTACCTTGGCCGAACTAGCTGGTCTGGTCCAGCCTGTGCAGCCGGTCTAACTGGACCGGCGTGACCAGTCCAGGGTTATACACTCCTCATTTTTCATCCAATCTTCTTCTTTTTGATTCCTTTCTTCCTATTTTGATGTTTCCTATCCAATCCCTAAACCTAAGGAAAACCCCTTAAATCCTATCCAAGTTTCAAAGGCCTCACGTCCATTTTTTCCCAGTTCAACCCCCAGGCTTCCTCAGCCATGAACCGCCCTCAAAATCCTCTTAAAACCCCCCTAGCAACCCACTAGTCCTTATCCAAGCATCCAAAACAAACCATAAAGTCCAAATCAAACGAACATGAAATTTGGGCTTAACCGGGTAATCGAGTGGTTACCTGGTTTCCAGAGCCCTCGCCGCTGTGCACGGTGGTCTGCCTTCACCAGTCTCCATCTTCATGCCTCACGCTCATCATCTCCAGCCCTCTGGGTTCATGGTCGATCAACAAGGTAAAGGGGGTGGGTTGTGAGATCGGGTTCATTTGGGTTTGGCATGCACGAACAAGAATGAAGATGATATGCATGAATGTAAAATGATGTCCAATGGATGAGTGACACTTCTCACTCATCCATTGGGCAGCACAGAAATATCTGGGCCCCACTTAAGTCCAAAAGGTCCTCGTCTCGTAAAACGTGCAATAGTACCTTCGGAATTCCGTGAACCGTAACTTCTCCGTCGAACGTCCTAATTGGACGTGCCACCTGTCTATGGATTCGTATCATCTTGATCTACGTAACAGTCCTTGGCCCTCATCCATTGGACTTTCCGGGTCAAAATTCAACTATTTGCTCCTATTCGACCAAATTACCAAAAAGCCCTTGGACTTCCGATCGTCATAACTTTTTCCACGAATGTCGGAATCGAGCATGCCACCTGTTTATGAAATCGTGACGTCCTGAACTACGTCACAGTCATCGGCCAAAGTCCATTTAACCGCTTGAACAAAAAATCAACGATTCGCCCATTATAGGGGCAAAATCGTCATTTCGCCTTGAACGCCCGTTAATCCTCGTCTAATCCAGGATTAGTCTCGCTAATCTGTCATTAATCCTTGATTAATCCTGCTAATTTGAGACGGGTCGTCACATATGATTCATGCATAAATGTTTTATGAATATGATTCTATGATGTTGATTTGGATATTTGTGAATTACATAGTTGCACGCATTTCGAGGCAATTTCCTTGCTTACACGTAAATCGAGATTTACAGTTTTCCACTGATTATCCGGGGGGGATTGGGACGAGTCCTGAAAAAACCAATCATCACAATCATCATCATAGAAATAACATATATAAAACATATAAAACGATTATGCATGCATCACAGTTTAGAAAACAATGTCCGCTCACAGACCGTTTTACGATGCCGCCTCGATATGCGTGTCGTAATCCTCCCAGGGCTAAATCACTATCCTCGGAATACCCGAACCTGTCCAAATCATATTATAGGATTACTAACCACTTTATTAACCTCTCATTAAAGCCCCCAAAATTTTCGGGATTTTTAAACGTATTTTACATAGACTTTAAACCTTCGAACACCCAAAACTACTCCGAAACAGTGTCCGATCGACACAAAACTAGTCCCAAAATATTCGTTACATCAAAAAGATGATTTCATATGTTGAATACTTCACCCAAAAATGCCCCACGTGCTGCCCAAATGCGCTGTGTATGGGCTTCACGCGCCGGGGTACTGTGCTTCTTCAACCTCGCATGAACCGGTCCGGTCCGGTCCAATTATGCAACTGGTCTAACTGAACTGGCGTGACAGGTTCAGGGCCATATCTCCTATGTTTTCGGTTCGTTTTCATCCATTTTCATTCCTATAGCTTCGTCTAGTCCTACTCTATCAACCTATGATTTCAAAAACATGAAAACAAGCCAATATCATACCTTCCCAATTGATGTTTTAACCGGCCAACCTTCCTTCTTTGTGTTTTCGTGATTCCAGCCACCGTTGACCTTCGTTCCAAACCCACTAGCTTCCTAAAATCTTCCAAAACGCATTCCAATCGTCAAATCTCAACTTACCATTTTTTAATTCAAACGGAATTTCACGACAAACTCACCCTACCGTTGCCGTCATGCATGTAATGACCCGTCCCTGAAATCGGGATAAGATTAGTGGTTAATGACAGCTTAGTGAAGTTAATTGGTGATTAGTTGGCTGATTTCGGACAGACGGTGTGAAATGACAGTTTTGCCCCTAGAATTGGGTAAACAGTTTGACAGGACCCACCCCGATTATCACCCGGATAACCGAGGTGAACCCTGCTCCCGTTTGACAACCCAACACGAAAGACCGAAACAACCTCACTAAAACCCACAAATTTCATTGCTAGACAAGGGAGAATTTTAAAACATCCAAGAGTCAACCGTTATACAGAGCATAGTACAAACAAAAAGACAGAAACTACACTAAAAGTATCTACACGCACAACAGAAAGATGAAAACACTCCAGGATAACGCGCTATAGTGCTCTATGCCTCCGACACTGCCTCAACGTCAACCCCCGCGCTAGCTTCATGACCTGGAGGGCAATTAAAAACCAGAAGGTGTGAGTGGACTAGAAATAAAAAGAGTTACAAAAACAATTTCATAACAAACCAAGGTTTGGCCCTCCGTTTTGAAAACATGCATGCATAACTCAATGTCTGAAAAACATTTATAAATCATATCATTTTCATCATGGAAATCGCAGCAACATAAACACAGTATGAAAACAATATAAAACATTAGCAGTAAAGCATACGATACCAATATCATTATCCAATCAAACCTGCTGAATCTATCCGAGTCTTTAAACTCCCGAGTCTTTAAACTCAATCCAGGCCTCAATATAATCCGAGTCTTTAAACTCAACAGGCCTACGGGGGAAATATCAATATATCCGAGTCTTTAAACTCCTCAGTCTTTAAACTCAATCCGGGTCTTTAAACCCAATCCGGGCCCGTCCCCCGTCATATCATAATCCGGATCTATAAACCCAATAATCAGATCCAAAAAATCCAATCCAAAACCATTTGAAAACCATTTCTAAATCCATATGCAAATCCGAATTCGAAACCACTGGTTTGAAGCCATTCCGGCATCCAGAACCGTCATTCCGAACCCAAATCCGGAAATCCATTTTTCAACTTTAAAACCAAATCTCACTTTCCGAAATCCGATTCTAAAACCGAAAACCCTTGATTATCAAATCATGTCTCAAAATCCATTTATAATCATTGAAAACCATTTATCGTTTGAAAGCCCAAAATCATGGTATCATAATCAGCAATCAAAGTCTTTCTCGTAAAACGAGCCAAATACGTTATTTCTCGAAAAACGTGCAATTATATAAAACAGTTATAGCATATCCAATAATCATGAAATCACATGTAAAACCATAAAACAAGTAATTAAAAGCAGTTATGCATGCTCAGTTATAAGGAATGAGTCCACTCACAATTACCGGGCACGTCACTCGCGTCCCGTACGTTCCTCGATCTCCTCGGGGATTCCTGATCCTGTCACAAGTCACCAAAACTCGTCACTAACACGTCAACGAAGGTTCTCCTAAGTTTCCCCAATTTTCTCGAACGGTAAACGTAACTAAAACGGAACCCTAAACCTTCGATCCCGTAGAACTAAAACGAAACAACGTATGCTCGTCCCGAAACTTGTCCCAACAGATTCGTTACAACGATTAGACCAAAAACTATGTTGGAAGTTTCCCCAGAACAGCCACCACGCGCCCCCACCGCCGCCTAAAGTGGCTGCGCGTGGGCTTCACGCGCCTGCACACAGGGCACTGTTCATCGTCTTCTTCGATGGTCACCCGGTCTGAACCGGCGTGACCGGTTCTCCGCCGTCCTCCATCCATTTCTGTTCCTTCCAATGCCCTTAGCTTCGTCCTACTCTAAGCAACTCAATCCCCTACTCCAAACACGACATCAAAGCCCACAACTCGTCTTCTCAAGCTCAAATCAAAACCATCCGAAAACCCCCGTTTCGGTTCCCGGCCACCATGGTTTCCCCCCGTCACGGCTTCACAACCAGAAGGTTCCTAAGGACCTACTGAGTCGACTAGAACTCACCAAACACCTCGACTCGACCTCAAACTCCACGACTTTCAGTTTGAACCAAAAAGGCAAAACAGAGCAATCAAAAGGAATTGAGGAATTACCTGCTTGTCGACCGCCACCGTGCTCGCCGCCGCGTTCCCTGGAGTTAACAGAGCCATCCTAGCATCCCCTCGAACCCAATTGGATCAACTTGATCACTGATGGTTGCACCACACCCTCGACACCTCTCTGTTTCCCTGAGAAACTCACACCCTCCTCACACACAAACACTCGACTCCCAGTCCTTTCAACCCAGTCCCTGCACGCTCAGCCTCCCTCTGATCACACTCACACACTCACAAGGATCACACCTCCCTGCAATTCGATCAATTTCACCTCTCTCACTCAGTCTCTGTTTCTCTCTTGAGTGCACGACTCACACACACAGCACAGATTTAATTTTTGCCCATGCAACCTAGAACCCACTAAACCACTGCTAGGTGTCCAAACCCCATGGTTCCAATCTCAAAATATCCAATGGCACACTACACACTTGTCCTTATCAGAATTGCACAATTCCCAATGTGCCAAAGCATTCCGCTTGTCGCCCGTCCGACCCGTAACTCGTAACTCGCCACTACAACCCCATGACCCGTAACTCGCCCGTCCGACGTCCAATGAAAGCATTCCGCTTGTCGTTGAGCTCAGGACGACGAGATCTACCTAACGGTCCTCGGTCTACGTCTAAAAACCTTGTCGTGCGAAAAGTAAACTTTTCCCCCTTTGTTTAACCAAATTACGAAAATGCCCTCAACCTTCCGAACATCATAACTTCCTCCTCGGATGTCAGAATCGGGCTTGTCACTTGTCTACGGACTCGTGACGTCCCAAACTACGTCACAGTCATCGGTCAATACCCAATTGATCGCCCGAACTAAAAGCCAACTTTTTGCCCAAAACAAGGGCAAAATCGTCATTCTACGCCCAAAGTCTAAAAATAGCCAACTAACCACCGATTAACTCAGCTAATCCGTCACTAATCACTTCACTAATCCCGACTCCCGGGACGGGCCGTTACACAGTTGACTTTTCATTCAGACGGTCAAATGGACTTTGACTGATAACTGTGACGTATTTCGGGACGTCACGAGTTCATAGACAGGTGGCACATCCGATTCCGACATCCGAGGAGGAAGTTATGATGTTCGGAAGTTCAAGAGTAATTTGGTAATTTCGTTGAAAATGGGCAATTTGTTGATTTTTCAGACGACATGGACTTTTCACGTAATTCAAGGACCGTTAGGAAGGTCTCGATTCCCTGAGTAAAAGGACAGGTGGCACATCATCACTGTACTTCAGACGAATTAATTATTGGTCTTAATGTACGAGGGGTAAAATGGTAATTTTGCAAGTCAGGGGTAAATTGGTCAATTATCACATTGGGATCTATGCAGTGCAATTGTGACACTTGGCTGTTGTTGGGATTGGTGCCCAATGGATGTGGGACACATTGTAACAACCCGTCCCGGGAGTCGGGATTAGTGAAGTAATTAGTGACAGATTAGTTAAGTTAATCGGTGGTTAGTTGGTCATTTTTGGAAGTTGGATGCAGAATGATGATTTTGCCCCTAGGTTGGGCAAATTGTTGACTTTTAGTTCGAACGGTCCATTGGGCATTGACCATCGACCGTGACGTAGTTCGGGACGTCACGAGTTCGTAGACAGGTGGCACGTCCGATTTGGACCATCAGAGAAACAGTTATGGTGTTCGGAAGGTTAAGGGCGTTACCGTAATAAAGGGAAAATATTTAATTTTTTATGGACGCTTGGTTTTCACGTAGACTGGGGACCGTTAGATAGGTCTCGAGGTCTTGAGTACAACGACAGGCTGCACACTGTCATCGGACGTCGGACGGTAAAGTTATGGGTCTAGGAAGTTGAAGGGCAAAATGGTAATTTTGACTCACAAAGGGCATTTTGGTCTTTTTGCACATTGGAAAATGTACAAATCGGATTGAGACAAGTGTACAGCAGTTGTGGGATATTTTTGGGTTGGCTAGAGGCTTCTACAAGTTGCACGGGCAAAAATTTAAAGGGTTTGTTGTTTGAGTTGATTAACCGTGCTTGAGAGAACAGAGACTGAAGACAGTGAGGGGCAATTGATCCAATTGAGGGTTTGTGTGAGTGTTGAGGGATTCTATTGTGTTGAGTGAGGTGTGTGATCGTGTTTGAGAGGAAGTGGGAGTGACTGAGTGTGTGAGTGGTGAGGAAACACCAGAGAAACAGAGATGGAGGTTTGGTGGTGGTGCTGCTGTGTTTCGATCACACTGGTCGAGTTTGGAGCTGTGGGAGTGTACTAAGGACGGAGGAGAAGTGCTAGCCGGATTAGACCCACGACGGAGCTCACGGTGGAGGTCAACAAGCAGGTAATTTCTCAGGTTCCCTCTGTGTACTCTGTTTTTCAGTTTAGTTCAAAGTTATAGTCGTGAAGGTTGGGACTGAGTCGAAGGATTCTGTGGGTTCTACTAGGTTTAGGAAGTCCTTAGGAACCTCCAGTTATGAAGCCGTGATGGGGGATTGCTTGGTTGGCCGGGAACAGAAACAGAGGTTTCGGACAGTTTTGGTTCGAGCTTGAGGACGACGGGTTAGAGACTGTGATGTTTAGTTTTTAGGATTGGAATCGATTGCTTAGGCCAGGATGAAGCTAATGGGATTGATTGGAGTGGAATTGGCCTGGTATTGAGGGAGAACTGGTCACGCCGGTTCAGTTCGGCCAGCCCGGTCTGAACCGGCTGGACAGAGGTTGAAGATGACCTTGTAGCAGGCGCGTGAGGCCCACGCGCAGCCACTTTGGGCGGCGCGTGGAGGCGCGTGCTGTGGTTTCTGGGAAAACTTCCAACTAGGTTTTTAGTCTACTCGTTGTAACGAATCTTTTGGGACAAGTTTCGGGACTATCGGACGTTGTTTCGGGTTAGTTCTGCGGGATCGAAGATTTAGGGTCTCGTTTAAAGTACGCGTAGAAGTTCGGGAAAATTATGGGATTTGAGTAGGACTTTTGTGAAGTAGTTAGTAACCTCGTTATGGGCTTTGGACAGGTTCGGGAAAGCCGAGGATAGCAAAATGGCATGGGACGGCGTAAGTGCGCGCTTATCGAGGCGACGCCGAAATGGTCTGTGAGTGGACTTTGATTTCTAACTCTTGATGCATGCATATATGTTTTTATATGTTTTCTATACTTGATTCTATGATTTGATTTATGATTGTGATGGTTTACGGTTTGTGCACGTTTTTCGAGGAAATGACGATATTTCACGTTTTACGAGATTTGATGGGTATTGTGATTTGAACCTGGTTTTAATGATTTGATTTCGGGATTTGAAATACGATTTGATTTCAAAGAAAGTAAAAGGATTTCGGAAAAGTGTTTTCGGGCTTGAAGCCCAGTTTAGAAAAGTGATTTTAAGAAACGTGATTTCAGGTTTTGAATCGGAATTCCGGATGACAATTCGGGATTCGATTTGGGACTTGGAAGTGGATTTCGGGTTTGGGTTCGGAATGGTTATTCAAGATGCCAGCTCACGGAATGATGGTTTCAGACTCGGATCTGGAAAGGAGATGGATATGAGTTATGGGTTTGGATTCGGGATCCTGATGAGATTGCGGATTCGGATTCGGAAATGGAAAAAAGGTTTCAAACGGTTTTGGATTGGATTTGCTGGATCTGGTTATTGGGTTTAAAGACCCAGATTATGTTTGACGGGGGACGGGCCCGGATTGGGTTTAAAGACCCGGATTGAGTTTAAAGACTCGGATATATTGATATTTTCCCCCTTAGGCCTGTTGAGTTTAAAGACTCATGAGTTTAAAGACTTGAATTATATTGAGGCCTGGATTGAGTTTAAAGACTCGGGAGTTTAAAGACTCGGATAGATCCAGCAGGTTCGATGGATGGAAATGTGGTTCAATAATGTTTTGATTTTCACTGAGATTGAGAATGATGGTTTTCAATCATGGTTTTCGATGGTCGTGGGCTGAGGCCCGGGATTTGGAAAAAGGAACTTGTATTCGGTTTTTCTTATATGGTTTGTTTAACCAGAATATTGAATGGTTTTATGACATGAATTTGATATGCATGCATTGGTTTTTGAATCGGAGGGTATAAATGTACTTGTTTTATTGAACTGTTTTTGAACTTATCCTTTCTTTTTGTCAACTCACAGCCTTTTTGTGTTTTCGATACCCTCCAGGTTGTTGCGGCATGGGCTGTTGTTCGGGAGAACGGAGACATCACACCCGTGATCCACAGTAGTTCGGTACACTCTGGGAAGTTCGGTTACCTTTTTGGATGGTTGGATCGAGAATCCCTTATCCGAGTTACGTGTCACATGAAGGTTGGACATCAATTTAGCCTATGTGTCCTGTGTAAGTTAGACAGGATCGGGATTTAGCCCTTAATCCCGGGGGATTAGGGGCGGGTCCTGACACACATGTCCCTTCTTTGGAAGGTCGTAGAACCTTGTAAGCCACCTTTGTTTAATTTAAGGACGGTGATATTTGGTTGCACGAGCTGGGAACGCAGAGTGGAAAACAGAGAGAACAGAGTGATCAAGAACCCAACCCTTCCATCTATTTGACCCTCATCCTTTCCTGTGATGTGTGAAGAGGAATGAAGGGAGGTTGAGACGAGTGGTGGGACTGGTGGAGTGCATCGTCGTGCACGGTGGTGGACGGCTAAAGGTAGTACGTTGTTTTGAAACTCGACAGTGGGGTTTGTTTAAGCACGTTTTAATCCAGTCTAATCACTTGGTTACTGATTCTGACAGTGAGACAAGTTCAAAGAGTAAAGAATGGAGGGCTGCCGTGTTGGGTGGCCGTGAAAATGATGGAAGGTAAACGACGAGGTACAAATGGTAAATTATGTTTTAGGATTGGTTGAGCACTTTTGACGCTTGGAAACTGTTTCTCAAGGTGCCAGAGGGTGTTTAGGAACAAAGGAAAGGCCAGTGTTGGCCTGTGGTGCCCAGAACCAGAGAAGGACCATGGCCGGTTCACCATTCAATGTGGGAAGGTAAATTCTAAGCTTCAACTCTCCATTTTGAGGTCATAAATCATTAGATAATGAAGTATTGAACCTGTAGGAATAAAAAGGAGGAAAATCGGACTGGAAAATGTTGAAAAACAACCCTGAACTGCCTGCGCCGGTTCGATCGAACCGGGCTGGTTCAAACCGGTTCAAACTGGGTTTGTCTCAAGGTAGGAGACAATGAATAGTGGGCGCGTGGTTCCCACGCGCAGCCCCTTTGGGCGGTGCGTGAGGGCGCGTGGGGCCTCTTTTGGGAAAGGTTCTAACATAACTTTTAAAGTATTCGATGTAATAAACATTTTGGCACTGGTTTCGAGTCGATCAGACATCGTCTCAATATGTTTCGGGATGTCCGAAGGTTTAAAGGCTCGGTTAAAAATAGTTAAAAATTTGAAAAATTACGGGGCTTTAATAGAAGCTTAATGAAGTAGTTAGTAACCTTATTATAGGAATTGGACAGGTTCGGGAAAGCCGGTGATGGTGGATTAGCCGGAAAAACTATTTGCACGCATATCGAGGCGACGACGTTAATGGTTCGTGAGTGGACTTTGCTTTCGAACTTATGAGGCATGCATATATGTTTTTATATGTTTTTATATGTTTTCTATATGTGATTTCTATGTTTATGATTTGATCTTGGTGATTTACAATTTTGCACGTATTTCGAGATAATTATGTATTTGTACGTTTTACGAGATACGGTTTTCTGCTATGGTTTCGATGATTAGATTTGGGGATTTGAAATATGATTTGATTTCAATGAGTTCAAAGGGATTTTGGAAAGTGATTTCGAGCTTGAAGCCCAGTTCATAAAAGTGGTTTTGATGAACGCGATTTCGGGTTTTGGAATCGGATTTCAGGATGACGATTCGAGATTCTATTTTGGAACTTGAAAGTGGATTTCCGAATTTGGGTTCGAAATGATTGTTCTGAATGCTAGCTTATGGAATGATGGTTTCAGATTTGGATTTGGAAAAAGGGATTCTGGATATGATTCTGGATTTGGATTCAGGATGCTGAGTTCGGATTCGGCTTGGAATCCGAAATGGTGATTTTGAATTCGGATTTGGACATGGATTTGGAAATGGTTTCAAATCGTTTTTGATTGGATTTGCTGGATCTGTTTATTAGGTTTAAAGACCCGGATATGATTATGACGGGGGCCGGCCCGGATTGGGTTTAAAGACCAGGATTGAGTTTAAAGACTCGGTTATTGTGATTTTCCTCGTAAGCCTATTGAGTTTAAAGACTCGGGAGTTTAAAGAATCGGATAGATCCAGCAGGTTTGATGGATTTCAAATGTGTTTTGCATTTCGATGATAATGATGGTTTTTCAAGTAATGGTTTTTCAATGTTTTGGGCTGTGCTCCGGATGAGATGGATTTCGATGGTTTTGGGTTGAGGCCGGAATTTGAGAAAAAGAAATACGTTCGGTTTTCGTGATTGAATATGAACTGATTTTATGAAATGAGTTTATTATGCATGCATTGGTTTTTAAAAAGAAGGGTATAAATGTAATTCCTTATACACTGTTTAATAAAACTTATCCTTTATTTTTTTTTCCATTCACAGTCTTTTTATGTTTTTGATACCCTCCAGGTTTGATACGGTACGGGCTGTGGTTAGAGAGACAGAGACGTCACACACGCGATCTACAGTAGATTCTGCGCACTCTGGGAAGTTTGGAACTAGTGGACGGTTCGATTGGAAATCCCTTGTCCGGCTTACGTGTTCCATAGAGGTTGAACGTCGGTTTAGCCTTCGTGTCACGCGTAAGTTAGACGAAAGCATGACTTAGCCCTTAATCCCAGGGGATTGGGGGTGGGTCATGTCAGTTCACCACCGTTGACACGACCCATCCCAATCCCCCCCCCCCCCCGAATTAACGTCGGATGCGTCATGCTCCCCGTCTGATACGAAGTGTCAAACAAGGGATAATACATACCTCTGCCCATACGGGGCTCCCAGAGCGCGCTAGGATCGGTGAAGGAGTGCGATGTCTCGATGTCTGCTACAGCCCGCATCCGTGATCAACCTGAAGGGCATTAAAAACAACAAAGGCTGTGAGTGGACGAAAATCAATAAGTTCATAAAAACACATTTCATAAAGACATTCATGCCCTTCACTAAAAAGTACGCATGCATCGAAATCCATTAATCAAAACATTTACTCAAACAAGCCATTAGGGACTTAGCCCAAAATTGTAGAATACCAAATCCGTAAATGCAAAACCAAGTGGGTCACTGCCCAAATCCAAAAACACAAATCCAACCGAAAAACCATTTCATAGATCTAATAGTACATATTTACCACATAACCATCTCCGGCATCCCAGATGCCTAGCGTCCCAGATGCTTGACATCCTAGACGTCATATCTCACGGTAATAAGAAAAGCGTGCTACATGGGGTCTCTCCGGGTCAATATCTCTGACATCCCAGATGTCTGACGTCCCAGACGTCTAATCATAGCAATCCTACTCCTAAGTCACTATATGGTCTGGAGGCTCCGTATAATGATCCCTCGCAGGCAATGCACCGTGACTTCCCCAGTGTCCTAGACACCTGGAGGAGACCATCACATATCCTCGTATTAAGATGGTATATGGAAAATAGTTTTTACAAAGTCATTTCACAACATCTCAATTGGCCCTGCCCGAAATCTCCATAAAACATCACAAATCCATTTAGGGTCCCTGACCCGAAATCACGTTTATGAAACATAGGGTCCTAGACCCGAAATCACATTTATAAAACTCAACTGGGCCTCATGCCCGATTTGTAAACCACTGGGCCCCCGGCCCGATCACAAGACTCAAAAGGGCCTCAGCCAGATTTCGTAAACCAACTGGGCCCCTGGCCCGATTACATAATTCAAATGGGTCTCATGCCTGAATTCATCTTTCCCAAACCAAAACCATGCCGTAGGACCATAGTTAGACTCACAATCACAAAGCCATAGCATAAACTCATAAACCTCGAAAAACGTGTAAATACGAGTTTACCTTGAAATACGTGCAATCTTATAAACCACCAGTGCCACAATCATCACCATAGAAATCACGTATGTAAAATATATAAAATAGTTATGCATGCATCACAGTTTAGAAAACAAAGTCCACTCACAGACTGTCCTACGCTGCCGCCTAGATACGCGTGCCATAGGCCTTCCCGGCCCCAGCACTATCTCCAGGACTTCCAAACTTGTCCAAATCACACTAGAGGGTCACTAACCTCTTCATTAACCTCCTATCAAAGCCCCATAATTTTCTCGAATTTTTAACTATTTTTAACCTCGATTCAAAACCTTCGGACACCCCGAAACATATCGAGACGATGTCCGATCGACACGAAACCAGTCCCAAAATGTTCGTTACACCGAGAGGATTCAAAGTCATGTTGACCTCACCTTGAAACAAGGCTCCAAGCGCCCTCACGCGCGGCCGTGAATGGCTGCGCGTGACCACCACGCTCCTGCTACAGTGTTGTCGTCCCAGCCCGATTTCCTACAATCCGGGTTCTACAACCCACGAGACGACCCGACTCAATCCCTGTCAATTATGCATCAATTCTTTCAATTGATTTAACTAACATCATCGTTTTAATGTTAATTAGAGGTCTGCATGTTCAATTACATAATTCCTTACCTTAATCCGACCGATTCAAAGATGAACATTCGAAGGATATCTCCGCACTGTTCATTCTTCAATTAATCCATCCAAAAGCTTCGTAGGACTACGATAAACTTGTTTTCGATCTCAATTTCACCGTTCAATCCTTCCAAAACCACAACTCAATCCTCAAAATTCTTCATTTTTGCCATGTCTATTCTAAGCCAAAGAAACACCATTTCTCTTAGTTCTTGATGTGATCCTGGTCGAGACAATCCCAGAAAGCTCAAACCAATCTCCATTTGAAGCATTACGACCAACAATTCACGATTTGCAAATTTCAAGTCGAAAACGGAGTTTCGAGCAACCGTTTCCCGTTGTCGTCGTTGCACCGCCGTGAACATCACCCTCACACTTGTTCTTCACAAGCTACCCACAACCGTGCAAACTCATCACCCCTTTTACACAATTAATCATGGATTAACGGGAAACATGATCCATAATTTAAGGGTATCAAATCATGGGATGAGTGACACTTGTCACTCATCCAAGGGTCCATAATCATTTATCAAACTTCAATATTTTATTATTATTTCAATCGAATTCCCGGGACGTAAGTTTAACCGATTTCACTCATGTGACCATAACTTTCCCGTTCGATGTCCGATTTCGACGTGCCGCTTGTCTACGGACTCGTATCGACTCAATCTACGTAACGATCCTCGGCCCTCGGCCATCAGACCTCCCGGGTCAAAATTCAAAATTTTACCCACTTTTCAACCAAATGACTAAAGTACCCCTCGACTTCCGAACGTCATAATTTCTTCCTCAAATGTCGGAATCGGACGTGCCACATGTCTATGAACTCGTGACGTCCCGAACTATGTCACAGTCATCGGTCAACGTCCATTTGACAGCCCGAAATAAAAGTCAATATTTTACCCACGTCTAGGGGCAAAACGGTCATTTTGTACATTTCATCCGATTTCCCTCAACTAATCCCCGATTAGTCATTCTAACCCATAATTAATTAATATTTAATTCCGATATTCGGGATGGGTCGTTACAACTGTGGCCACTACCAGCATCGTCTCACTTTCCTCTCTCATTTTCGTTCACACACCAAACACAGATAAGGAGGATTGAAGGATTAGTATAGGGTAGGGGTTCATGGTTTAGAACCTTCACGGGTTTTGGGAAAGAATGGAAGAGATGATCGATGATGGTGAGGGAAAAATATCCCACTGTGTGGGGGAATGGGCCAATCAGATGGGTGACACTTGTCACTCATCTGGGGGGTCCTTCCAGAAATTTCCACCAACCAAAACCTGCCACTTGTCCTCTTTTCTCGGTTTGCGTAAAGCGTCCTAGACTCATAACTTCCCCGTTGAACCTCCGATGTCGACGTGGTGCCTGCCTACAGACTCGTTACGTCCCGATCTACGTCACGGTCATCGGTCAAAGTCCATTTGATCATCCAGGTTAAAAGTCAACTTTTTGCCCAATTCTTAGGGGTAAAATCATCATTTCATACCGTCCGTCCGAAATCTGTTGACTAATACTCGATTAGTACCGCTAATCCATGATTAACCGCTAATCAAATGCCGAAATTCGGAACGGGACGTTACAACACTAGTCTCACCTCAAAATTCTTGCCCACACGGCCCACACGCGTGGTAAACGCGAAAGTCAACTCTACCAAAAAGTTAATGCTGATGCCACGTCTGAAAACTCTGATAGGTGTTAGAGCTGACAGTGCCACGTGTCAGCCACCCACTAGTACAAATCACTGACATGTCAGTGATTCGTTGCAGCACGTGATTGGGCCCCACACGTGTCATCGTTGACGCCACCTTGTCTCCTACCTCTGTAAAGACCCCTAAATTGGGTCGCATAGACCCGCGGACCCGACCCGGCCTTAAATCCTTCAATTCTCCCTCGATTTCGATCACGTTTCTTCCTATACCATCGTCCAACCATTCCTAATGGATCTATAGACTCAAAACTGGAAAATCAACCTTAGATTTATACCTTTGATCGCATGAACAGTAGCCCCGTTTTCCTCCGTCGATTTCTCTCAGCTCTGGCCACCGTTGCCTTCGATTCCGACCTTCCTAAGTTCCTCTCATCCTCTAGAAGCTCGTCCAATCCATCAAAATGGTCAACAGTCATCAAAACGTAAGTTTCCATTTTTGAACTGAAACCAAGTCACGGGTTACCTGTGCCGCTGTGATCTTCACCGTGGGTTTGAGGGGTTTCACGGGTTTGAGGGGTTTCACGGGTCAAGGGAACAAAGAGGATGAAGATAAAGATTAACCCAATTAATTGGGTTTTGGGCCAACCAGATGGGTGACACTTGTCACTTATTTAGTGGGTCCTCCCCAGATATTTATCCACTCAAACTGGGTCACCTGTCCAATTTCTCGGTTTGCATTAATAGTACCTATTTCTATTCTAGACCCATAACTTTCCCGTCGAACATCCGATTTTGATGTGTTGCCTGTCTCCGGACTCATAACATCCCAATCTACATAACGGTCCTCAATCCTCATGCCTTAGACCTCCTTGGTCAAAAGTCAGCATTTTATCCATTTTTAGGGGCAAAATAGTCATTTTACATCGTCCGTCCGAATTATCTCGAATTATCCCCGATTAGTCACGTTAATCCTCAATTAATCATTAATTAATCCCGTAATTCGGGATGGGTTGTTACATACGTGGGGGTGGCTTTTGGCTAACTTAATCCAAATTGCTGGATTATGCCAACTAGCGTTTACACGACCTTTAAGCTTGACCAGACTCTTCCCTAATCCCCCTGGATTAACATGGGATGACATGTTCCCGTCTGACACAACGTGTTAGATAATGGATAATATTGTGACCCAAACAAGGTTTCCAGAGTACACAACTTCATGTGATGCCTTAATCTCTATTACAGTCTGCATCCGCGACCAACATGTAATCTCAAATGTTTTCTTAAATAAGTTATGTTTCTTTTCAAAAGCAAAACACGTGAAAACATCTGGACATAAAATAAGAATCGAAATCATGGCCAATCCTCGTATTCATCATCAATCTCATCTCATATCATCATTAGTCATCACATATTATCATTAGTCACGTCATCTGTGCAACAAGTACAAATAATCTCCAAACACGGCCTTAAAACCCAGGTTCAGAATAAAAAACAAGGGATAAAAAGTTCTCAGTTATACCTCTATGCACCCTCGTAGACGGAGACACTGCTCAGCCAATCAGCTGACGACACTTGATGTGATCAAATTGGGAGAATCTGTCAGGTTACGTGGCGTGATGCCATATATGGAATGGGATTTTGTCTGTTGCATTTGTTTAGGTACAAAATACACTCATCGAACGTATCGGGTGGCTGACTGGCTCTCTCTATATTCTGGCTCTGTTTATGGTTTTCATTTTGAATGTTTCACTAATTTGTCTGATATCTGATCATCAATAAAAAGACAAAATATGGCCCAATGAATGTCGCAGAAAATTAATATACAGCTAATCACAAGTATGGCAGCAGCATGCATATCAATGAAATTCAATGATGAATGACGTAGGTGTTCGTTCACAATTTGGCAATGAAACCATGATTTGGGTGAGATCGAATTTGAGTCAAGATTTTGATTTATCTATCCTCACTAACAGGTGAAGATTTATTTTGAACATCGCTATATCGATTCTTATATTATTTGGATTTCATTAGTTACCGATAAATCGAAGTAAAATTAACTATTTTTCTATTTTCTCTTCATGTATGGATATAACTGAAAATTGGTCTAATTTTTTCATTATATTGTATATATAAATTAATATTAAAAAGAGAGATCTAGTATAATATAGACATTAAAATTATGTTTGGTACGCCGTATAACAGACTAAATAAGATAATATAATATGAAACCAGTGTTTGATACCAGTCGTATTAATTAGTCGTTTTATAAATTAATACGGTTGAATATATTTATACGGTACAGACACGTTAAAATAATACTCTTAAAATTGTCCGGATTAAATAGTCGGATGACTAATAATTTTGAAAAGTATAATAATAATAATAATAATAATAAATAAAATAATATTAACAATATTTAAGTAAATAAATAGTAATAATAATAATAATATATCAGTAACTAATTGAAAATAAGAAGTTAATAATAATAATAATAATATTTATAATTAATATTTATGATATAGACATTTTTTATCTATTATTATAATATAATTTTAGTATAATATAATTGATATTTTAATCGAATGAAACACTAGATATCTAATTAAACCAAATTAATCAATTCAATTAAAATAATCAATACGATGTATTAAATAAAACTTAAATATTTACCTATTTTATAAAAATTATATCCTATAATTAAATACTAGATATCCGACTGAATATTAATCGACTAATTAATCAATCCAAGAGACATGAAGACCTACCTATTTTATAAGAATCGAATCCTACAATGGGCTAGAAATCAATAAATCCTACGATGGGCCCATTGAATCGTAGAAGAAGGCAGTCACGATCATGGTGGATAATATGACAACTTGTACTGAAAAAAATGTTAATTAAAAATAGGAAGATATGGTAGGATAATATCGACAGGTCAGATAATAAAGTAATTATTATTAGATTCACAGTCACCGTCACCTCCACGTGTAGAGTGCAGTCTGTGCAAGTGTTGCAATGGCAGCCATCGAACGACTAGTCCTCATACTCAGCAACCTCCCCTCCTCCTCCCATGTGCCTCCTCGCACGTACGTACGTACTCTCATTTCTTTAATGTTGCTCTAATATCACCGTCCTTAGGTCCAACGTCCAAGGTAATTAACGTAATGTGGCTATTTTATATTCAAATCTTTGTCCTTTTCCACTTAACAAGATGATGATCAATTTTGCTGTTAACATGTGCTTAAGATGATTGCGATCATTTAGTCTCATTTTACGCAATACGACTCATTCATCCCTTTTTCATCGGACCTCCTCCAAAGTCCAAATAGGGTTGATGAAAGAAAAAAATCTAATTTTTTTTACATAAATAAAATATATTAAATTAACAAAAAATAAGTTAAATTTTTTTTTTATAAAAACATAAGAAAACATTAAAATAAAAAATATAATGTAATAAATAATTTGTGCATTATCAAAATTTACTCCCTAAATAAATCACATATATGTTGTTGTTGACTCGTGCACTCATTTTTCACAATATTTTGGGGGATATTTTATTTTTTATTTTTCTACTAATGACATGCTCCATAACTTTCCCCAGCACCGAATCCACAAATTCTCTGAGTCATCTGACCAAAAGAAAAGAGCAAAATCTGAGATAAGGGCAAATCAAACCGTACGATCAGCCCCACCCATCAAACACACCGTAATAGAAGACCCTACTTATTTTTCTTTTTATTTCCAAAGCCCCAACTAATTCCTCAAAATTCAAATGCCTGTAATAATTTATCATTTCTACCCTTGCATTTTCATGTCTCCTTACGTATGTACAAAATTTAATTATGTAAAGATAATATATTTAATTTTTAAGTAACTTAGTTTGCACTACTTGTGTATTTTTCTTATTCAATAAATATCAAAGTTAATACTTCATTATAACTAGTACAATTTGATTTAATTGTATTCTTACTCATTCAAATTATATGTAACAGGGAATTTTGGATTTGAATTTCGTAAAGTACGAAATTCATAACCAATATATATAAGCTTAAAATGTAATTATATTTTTTAGAGTAAATCATTATTACACCCTTAATAATTTTTTTTTTATTAAAAATCTTTAATGTTCGTATATTAAACAAAATAAGACTTTACGTCAAACTTTTTTATTCAAAACATCCTAAATAGAATTTGTAAGTAATAAATTTCACATCTACCCTTTTATTTCTCAATAAAGAGGATAAGTGAGTTATTGAGAATTTATTTGAACAATTAAAAATAACATTATATTTTTTGTGTCTTCTTTACCCCATGTGCCCCTTAGTATTTGATTTATTTGGCCTCTAGGGCCCTTTATTATATTATGCATATAATAAATATTATATATATACTATATATATATATTGTATTTAGTTACAATTGAATTTTTCTAAAAAAATATATAAAGTCCGTATTGTCTGGGGTTCAACGGTAAGGTATAATTTTTTTTTTGGGAAGGGGCTTGAGATGGTGGTGAAAAATCGTATAACATAGGGTTTAATTATTAAATTTTGTGCCAAAATTCAAGAATTAAACTCTAAACTATATGAAATTAACCAAATTATTTAATATCAGAAGATAGAGAATTTTTTTAATTTTAAATTTAAAAGTATTTTTGAAGAATTATTTCTTATAATTATCTTACTTTAAGTTAGATCAGATACTCATATTACTTTTAAAATGAGAAAGTGAAAAAAATATATATATATAAATAAAAGTAATGTTTTCATAATCCTCAATATAATCTTATAACAAAAAAAATACAAATAAAAAATAATGTTGAAATCATAATAGATTTTGGTAAGTGTTTTATAGATTGTTGTTGGACTAGTTTATAATTGGATTACATTAGTTGAAATTTATATAAAAACTATAGTCTATTTTAAATTATATAGTCGTTAAATGACCTATGAGTTTAATTTTTCTATTTGCAAGTTTTTGAATAAATTTATATGTTAGTAAGAACCTATGAGTAATTGCCCTATTTTTCACTCTCATTGTATAAGAAAAAAACAAATTACATTTTAATGGATTTCAATTATGGAAATTTTAATCAACACAAAGTACCGTAGAATGAGTAAATTTGTCGAACTAAAAAATTACTAGTAAATGTAAAAAAAAAAAAAAATCTCTTCAATGTTATTTGGAAGATTTTGAGTTCGACTTTTGTTTATGCCCAATTTTCATTATGTAATTCCCTCCTCGATTGTTATTGTGTCCAAAGAGTACTTATCGAAACAAAAAACTTTGAACTTATTGAAAATATTTATGTTGTTTACTTGTATTTATTAAAGGAGTGCTAAATTTCAAGTAAACAAATACAAATTGGAAGTGTAATTAACACGAAGGTGAATCAAGAAAAAATTAGGGAAATTGATGGAAATAGATGGTTTGGCAAAAACTTATTAAAAAATAGGGGCCTTCAAAAATATTTTTACAAAACTATACACTATATAAGTGTTATAGTAACCTGATAGTCAATAATTTATTCAGTTGAACACTTTATCAGGAAGAAACTATAAATCCTAAATCGCGACTACCTTCTTCTGCTCATTTACTTCTTCATCATTGCAACTACCCAACTACTCACCAAGAACAAAATCTTTCTTCAATCATTGCGACTTGGCGGCTACTTATTCTCCATTGCTTATTCCTCACCGATCTCATCTTCTCATTGCTCTCGTTCATTATCAGCCATAATGACATGACCCGTCCCTAATTTCCTTGATAATCAGATTGGCTCTACTCTCGTCTGACAGCTCTTGTTAGATAAGGGATCTCACCAATTTTATTCATGTCCATAACTTTTTAGATTAACCAAAATATGCCCACCACTGCGGGGTTACTGCCCACATCTAGCCCACCAACTCTGTGAAGTAGTGAAAAAATTACTAACTTGTCCTTATTTGGAGTCTTACTTCCATTATTAAAAATCATCATGTTTTACCATCTCATCTATATATATAAATAATCATAAGTTTAAAATACTTAATTGTTTACATCATCAAGTCCACTTTGTAAAATATGAATCAAAACCTCTAGTGACTCGTACCCAACTTAAATGTTCATATTAATCTTTAATTTATTCTCGTATAACAATCCTTCTAGTTAATCCTTCTTTCTAACTTTTTTTATAAATTTATCATTTTATAAGTAAATAGCATCATAATTTACCCAACAAAATGCTCACATAAACAATACTCATAATCAATCACCACCAAATCCATTATATCATTATACATCATAATAAATACCATTAATAAAGTCTTAAATAACATCTTAAATAAATTCCAGTCATAAAGCATTCACATGATTCAATCGTTTCAATCCAATCCTTAACTCCTTATACAAAACATTGTACACCAATATTCTCGCATATCTCACCATCATGAGTCTAAGAATATTTATTCTCTTCAAACAATCCATTTTCACAAAGTTATTCAAATTTTCATAGTCCTCCTTACTAAGCTCTATAATATTCACCTCCAAATTAACCGAGCTATCAATTAATTTCACATCCAAATACCATAACTCATCTTAATCAGCTTCATTATAATCAAGATAGGTAGATAGTTAAGCCCTTGACTATTCCCAAATTTTATTAAGGATGTTTAAGTAAAACATAAGAACTTTGAACAAGCATGACCTTCTCATACGGTGTCTATTTAACTCAAATTTTTGACCATTGGACTCAGAATGACAGCCTAAACAGTTTTCATGTTGGCCTTAATCCCAAATTCTGACACACACACCGCCAGAAGTTGAGGACAGTCTCTGTCCGTGGGCCTCACGTGCATGCGCAGTGGTTGTCTTCAACCTTGCGAGTCCTGTTAGTCGGGTCACCCGACCCTGAGACCTGCCCCGACTGTATCTTATTCGTTTTACGTCTATTTCATTTGCTTAATTTGTCCAAACGTCTTATCTCTTACTAAAAAACATCTTTGTGGCCTCAAAATTACGAAAATCACACTATATAATGTGGAAACTCACCTTACATATCTCGGCCATGGTTCCCAGCATTGCCCCGTGACGTTTCCATGTCCCAAACTCGTCATTTTGGCTCCTAAATGGTCGTACAAACTCACTTATCACACTGGTATCACTAGCTTCGAGTAAGAAAGCCTTAAGCCAAGTGGTGACCTATAACCACCTAAGAACTCCCCACGGGTAATGGAGGATTTCCTCCTCCTCGCCCATCATTTCCACCAGTTTCTTCCTCTCTTTATCTTTCTTTCTTCTTATCTTCTTCTTTGTTCCTGCTCATCTCCCTTCATCTCCCCCCCCCCCCCCCCCCCCCCCACCTCTCTCACGATTTCTTTCGCACACTCATATATATACACACACACACACACACACACACAAATAAGTCGGTGGGAAAAGAAATAAGAAGAAAAGTGAAGACTTTTCTAGAACTCTTTCTAGAACTCTCTAGGCCTTTTGTGTAAAATTACTAAAATACCCTTAATAATCAAAATGACCAAAATACCTTTATATTATTTATACCAAAAATGAATATATCGGGACTCCATTTTTAGAATCCTACATGTCTACGCAATTAAGAGGTCGAGACCTTCATAACGGTTTTTTCGAATTATTTAAATAATGTCCCGGTCAAAATGTCAATACTTTGACTTTTGGTCACAAGTCAACTTTTACAGGACCCCACACAAAACACACAGATAATATACACCGACCTTCTCCCATCTAACAAACACTTTATTAGACAAGGGATAAACTCACAACGCACTAGTTCATGCCTCCGTCTCTCGAGCCTCGGTTTCCGTGTAATGGTCTTGAGGGTTTACAAAACCAAGAAAACGTGTGAGTGGACAAAAAAAATAGTTTAAAAAAACTTAATTTGAAAACATCCAGCTTTACCCTCTGTTTTTTCAAAACCATGCATGCATACGAAAACCCTTTCAAAAATCATTTCATTTCGATTAAAACAAAATACATTTTATATTCTCGAAATACGTGTAAAATATTCGTAAAGCATATTACCAGAAATCAATCGTTCACCACAAATCAGTTTAACCACGAAATATGAATGACTACGCCCAAACTACGCATCAAATTAAACACGTAATTCGAATGTTGTGCAATTTAAACCCTTTTTGTGTAGATGTAGTATTGATAAATAGGGATCGTTCTTAACCGGGGAAATTAGGGACATTAATAATGTGTTAGTGGGAGATGAATAAAAGAATAATGAATTAAAGAATTAAATAATAAAAGAATTAAAGAATTAAAGAATTAAAGAATAAAGAATAAAAAGGAATCAAAGAATAAAAGAATAAAAGAATAAAGAATAAAAAGGAATCAAAGAATAAAAGAATTAAAAGAATAAAAGAATAAAAAATGGGGGTTTTGAAAAGATTTATAACTAAATTAAAGAAAACACTAATTAAGAATTAAAATGCAAATGCTCATGCTAATTGGAACTTACAAACCATAGAGTAGTTTCATAGACAAAACCCACACTTTTACGTAAGTAATTTCGAATTAACAATCACATTATTTAAACTACTCCTAAAAATAGACTTCTTTATAACATTTTGCTCATAATAAACCAATCACGAAATCCTACCTTCATCATCTCAAATACTTACATATATCTTTCAATATTATAAATGCATCAACCATTAATGTGCGTCAAACATCAATATGCTTCAAACATTTACAACATGATTTACCTTAAGTTTATAATTAAATGCGCCGACAGCGATCAACATTTAATCTCTTCAATTCTACTCTAAGTGCACCGACAGCGGATAAAACACTTAACATCAAATTGAAGTTTAAGCACTAAAACATATGAAGTAAAAGAAATTCAAAAAGTAAAACACATGGAGATTGCATTCTTACTTACAAATGTTAGAAAGAAAATACCAAGAACAATAGTAAAGAAGATGAAAATAACAGAAAAATAACATAAATTACGAATAAGAATTAAAAGGAAACTAATTAATAAGAAAATCTACAAGAAGTAAAAATGGTCCCCAAAATTGTCTCTCAAAAGAGAGAAACAAAAGAACTAAACTAAGAACTAAGAACTAAGAACTAAGAAAAATGAAAGAAATGGAAGAATGAAACTAATTGGAGACTCCCAAAATACAAGAATTGAAGCCATATTTATAGGTGGAAAAAGCTATCAAAAATAATATAAAAATACAATAAAAAATGTGGAATAATGGAATGATGAGTAGTAAAGATTTGTGATGATGTTTAGAAGTGGTTTGAGTTGTAAAGTTGCAAAATTGGGTTGGAAAGTGGAAGGAATTTGGGTGGAAGTTGGGTGGAAATTGGGTGGAAGCTGCTGGAAAAGAATTCAGCAGAGAGCTGCTGAAAAGAGGCATGGAAATTCGGTGGACTGCTGCTGATTAGAAGGGAAGAAACTCGGCGGGGACGCGCTGAAGGAGAGAGCAGAGCTTCGGCAGGCGCGCGCTGAGGAGTAGGCTTGACGTTCGGTGAGCGCGCGCCGAAGAGAATCGGTTGGGCTGGGGCGCCTGAAACGGATTGGGCCGCACGGGCTGACAGAACTGGGCCGCGCGGACTGACGTGATTGGGCTGGGCTGCATTTATTAATTAATTTAATTAATTTAGAAATATTTCACCGAAATTCGTCCATAATTTATTCGTTATAATTCCGATCGAGACGATTCTTTCGCCAAAATACTCCAAAATATAAAATTTATTTATTTAAATAAAAATAACACGAAATAAATTAATTTATCTATTTATTTAATATTTTAATATTAAAAGTCAAGTATAAAGGGTATAAAATAATATAAAATAATGCTTATTTGAGGACCTATCAATGAACACGTCATAACATATGAATTTATCACATAAAATCCACATAACCAAACCACATCCATTTTCACATCAATGATCAATCCATACATTTTATAGTCAATCCATCCTCGACTCACAATATCAAACATCAAATCACTGCCCCACTGGCAGGCACATCACAAGTTCACAACAACCACTCAACATCGATGCATAAGTATAAGAGCAATCATTATGTGCACCACATTAATCATCGTATCAGTCATCAGATCAAAAGTGCACTACCGGTTGGCAATCTACTCGGGAACTGGAGGCCTACTCGACGTCCGAGTGACACTGACTCAGAAACGGGAGCCCTGCTCAACGTCTGAGTCATCACAAAAATATAAGTCTCACACAGTACCAGTCTCAGGATTCGGAGCCCCTGCCTTGACTTCTGAGACCAATCAATCAACGAGCATCATCACACATAATCAACTCAAGTCCACATCACAATCATCATCACAAATTTACACCAAAAATACTAATAACACATACATGTGTCACATCTCAATATCACAACTCATTACCACACATTAAACCATAATCAGGTCCTTGGGCCTAAGCCCAAAACCAAGCTACACAACATTCTCGTAAAACGTGCAATTTACACGACTTTCGATAAAACCGATTGGGCAACACATAAAAATCGTAAACATTCCAAAATTACATTATTTCTTATAATAATCCACACTCAACTCAAAATCACATTTGAAATGGTGTTTAAAAGATAGTTCACCGAAATCTCGTAAAATGTGCAATATAATATTAATTAAATATCCGTAAAATCACCGAAAATTTAAATAAAATTCCAACCAACCAAAAATAATAAAAATCACATAGAAAACACATTTAAATCATGTAAGTATGCATGCATAATAGTTTAGGAAAAAAAATTCCACTCATACACTTCCGAATTGCCAAATTCACTTTTACAAGCATTCCCGTAATTTCTAAAAATCTCAAAACCTATTGTAAATCACATTGAAAGGTCACAAACCATCCTAAATATCCTCTATTTTAATCCCATAATTTTTCGGGATTTTTAAACGTATTAAAACGAACATTAAACCTTTGGACACCCAAAACTACCCTGAAACAACGTTCGATCTACTCGAAACCTGCACCAAAATGTTCGTAACATCGAAAACATTAAAAACCATGTTGATCTCATCTCAAGAATCTCACCCATGTGCCCCAACGCGCCGCCCAAAGTGGCTGCGCCTGGGAGCCACGCGCTTACTACAGTACCGAGTACTGTTTATCTTCCTCACCCGATTTTCTCTGCAAAACGGGTTGTATGACCCGTGACCCGACCTAGCTATATCTTGCTAGTTTTTCACTTTTTCACTTTTTTTTCTTCCAATACACTTTAAACTAGGTTATCAATGGATTTACACAATCGAAACCACGAAAACGTTACCTTAAAAACCGTGTGCAAGCTTCCATTTTTGGTCGTCTGCAATGTTCTCTGCTTGTGCCATTTCCAGCGTCAAAACCTCAACTCAACAGACTTCTAAGATCGTTGAATCTCAAGGGAAAACACTTGCAGGCTCATAGTCAGGTTCCCTAGCTAGGAACATGATCGTGCAGGTTAAACCCACACAAAACTCTTCTCGGTTTGGCTCGAATCGAGGGCCTCCACCACTTTTCCTTCTCCTGTTTTCTTTTCCTCTCTCTCACTCTCTGTTTTCTTTCGTTCTCCCATTTTCCCTCTCATCTCCCTCTGGTATATTTCTCTTCATTCTCTCTGTTTTTTTTTGTTCTTTGGCCGAGACCCACGAAACACACACACCCACAACACAAATATAACTCATCACACACAAGGACGGTGACACAAATACCTAAGTGATAAGGACACTTGTCCTTCCTCTATTTGTCCACAATAAAAATCTCACAATGGAAATTACCAAAATACCCTTTCTTTCAAAATTACTAAAATGCCCCTATGTAACTTAGACCAAAAGTGAGTCAAACCGAGATCCATTTCCAGCATGTCGCTTGTCAACATACTCGGGAGACCGAGACCTTCGTAACAGTCTTCTTGGATTACCCAAATGAGGTCCTGGTCAAAAAGTCAACATTTTGACTTTAATAAAGAAAAGTCAACTCTTTGACTTAGGGGCAATTTTTCCCGATTTTGGCGTCTGGCTACGAACTCAGGATATTGAGACCACATAATGGTCTTCCAGAAACCTCTTAACAGTGTCCCAATTTAAAAGTCAACAGTTGAATTTTCATAGGAAAAATCGTCATTTTTCCTCTTAAATCTTCCAATTTCAAGATTCGAGTCGTTATAAATTCTTTGACTTTTAGGGGGAAAATTGTCATTTTTCTTTTCTTGACTTTTCGGGTCGTTACACACAACCACGACTTTGAATCAGCTAGTTGATTCTTTTTTTTTTCTATATCTTTATTTTTTTTCCTAATCATTATTATGGGTGTTTTGTGTTTAGTGAATTTGTCAGGGCCCACCCCTAATCCCCCGGGATTAAGGGCTAAACCCCGCTCCCGTCTGACTTACTCATGACACAAGGGCCAAACGGATGTCTAACCTCCGTGTGACACGTAAGTCGGACAAGGGAGTTCCGATCTGACCGTCTCAATAACTTCCGAACTTCCCAGAGCGCGCAGAGTCTACCGTGGATCATACGTGTGATGTCTCCGACTCTCTCGATCGATAGCCCGCGCCACAACAACCTGGAGGGTATCGAAAACACGAAAAGACTGTGAGTGGACAAAAATAAAGTTTAAGTTCAAAAACATTTCATAAAACAATAACATTTATACCCTCCGTTTCAAAACCAATGCATGCATATTAATTTATGACATAAAACCATGTAAGAAAACCAAGTAGTGTCTTTTTCAAATTCCCGGGCCTCAGCCAAAAACCATCGAAAACCATTTCATCCGGGTCACTGCCCAAAACATCATCATCAAGTCTCAGTGAAATCCAAAACACATTTAAAGCCACATTCTCATCCATCGAACCTGCTGGATCTATCCGAGTCCTTAAACTCCCGAGTCTTTAAACTCAATCCAGGCCTCAATAATCCGAGTCTTTAAACTCCGAGTCTTTAAACTCAACAGGCCTACGGGGGAAATATCAATATATCCGAGTATTTAAACTCCGAGTCTTTAAACTCAATCCGGGTCTTTAAACCCAATTCGGGCCCGTCCCCCGTCAATCACAATATCCGGGTCTTTAAACCCAATAACCAGATCCAGCAAATCCAATCCAAAACCTTTTGAAAACCATTTCGAAATCCATATCCAAACCCGAATCTGAAACCACTGGTCTGAAGCCTTTCCAGCATGCAGAACCGTCATTCCGAATCCAAATCCAGAATCGTATTCACCTCATTTCCAGTTCCGAGTCCGCAACCATCATTCCGTAAGCCGGCATTCGGAATAACCATTCCGAACCCAAACCGGAAATCCACTTCCAAGTCCCAAATCGAATCCCAAATCGTCATCCGGAATTCCGATTCCAAAACCCGAAATCACATTTCCGAAAACCACTTTTGAACTGGGCTTCAAGCCCGAAATCCCTTTCCGAAATCCTTTTACTTTCTTTGAAATCAAATCGTATTTCAAATCCCGAAATCAAAACATAAATTAGGGTCAAATCCCGACATTTATCAAAACCAAGTAAAACGGGAAAAACCGCATTTTCTCGAAAAACGTGCAAATACCGTAAACCATCACAATCATAAATCCAATCATAGAATCAAGTATAGGAAACATATAAAAACATATATGCATGCATCAAGAGTTAGAAAGCAAAATCCACTCACAGACAATTCCGACGTTGCCTCGATACGCGCGCACTTATGCCGTTCCCGGCCAGTTCGCTATCCTCGACTTTCCCGAACCTGTCCAAAACCCATAAAGAGGTCACTAACTACTTCACAAAAGTCCTACTCAAGTCCCATAATTTTCCCGTATTTTTAACTATTTTTAACCGAGCCCTAAAACCTTCGGACAGCCCGAAACATATCGAGCCGATGGCCGATTGACTCGAAATCAGCGCCAAAATGTTCGTTACATAGAATAATTTAAAAGTGGTGTTGGAACCTTCCTCGGAATCCGTGCCACGCGCCCACACGCGTGACACTATTCACTGTCTTCTTCCTCTATCCAGCCCGGTCTGAATCGGTTCGGTCGAACCGAACCAGCGTGAACGGTTCACCAGTTTCTCTAGCTTATTTTGTCCCGTTTTCTACCATTTTCATCCATTAGGTTCGTCTATATCTTCCCTACACAATTACACAAACAAGACAAAGACTTGGGGTCTAATTAATACTCACCAAATCGTAAAAATACGAACGATCCTTCCTTTCTCTGTTCTAGCTTTTCTGGCCTCCATTAGCTATGGGCTCACATCCTAGAAGTTCACCTGAACTTCCAAATCAACACTTAAGTAACCAACACGATCGACAATCAATAAATAACCACTTACCATTTTTGAATTTGAACATTACCTCTCACGGTTTTACGTCCCCCGACCATGGCAGGCTTCGTGACCAACTTCAATCGATTCACAAGACCTCCAGCAACACATCTCAGTGACTGAATTGGGCAATACTCAAGAAAAACATGGTTTTCCCAATTAAGGAAAAACAGGGGATTTACGGTTTTGCTTCTCCTTTCGCCTACGTGGGCTCCGCCGTGGCCTCACTGTGGCCACTAGTCACCTCCACACACCCCCTCCTCCAACTTTCTTTCACACTTCATCTTCAACTGATCAAAGTTTAATGGGGTTAAGGTTCCAAGTTCCTCCTTGTCCCTGTTTTCTCTGGTTCTCGTGACGACACACACACACACACACACACACAACCACCGTCCAACCTCACTATACAACACTTTCACACTCACCAAATCCTCCTTCAATCACTCACACAAACTCAAGGGCTTCAATCATTTGAAATCGATCCACCAAGCTCACGGTTTCACTCTCTGTTTTCTACTCTAAGAACAATTGCACGGTTAAGATTGTGCAATTTGTAGCCGTGCACACGGTAAGCCTCCTAGAAGCCTCTAGGTGTTCCCCACGTGTCCAACTCTGTAACGACCCGTCCCGAATTCCGGGATTAGATTAGTCACTAATCTCGATTAGTGAGGTTGAACGGTGGTTAGTAGGACGGAATCGGACAAAATGTGCAAAATGACCATTTTGCCCCTGGTCGTGGGCAAAATGTTGACTTTTTGATCGGGCGGTCAAACGGACTTTGACCGATGACCGTGACGTAGTTCGGACGAGTTCATAGACAGGTGGCACGTTCGATTCCGATATTCGTAGAGAAAGTTATGATGTTCGGAAGATGAGGGGTATTTTGGTAATTACGAGTAATAGGGGTCAAATGTTGACTTTTTGACCGGGAGGTCCGATGGACGAGGGCCAAGGACCGTTACGTAGGTATCATCGATACGAATCCAATGACAGGTGGCATGCCGAAATCGGAGATTCGATGGCGAAGTTGTGGTCACGGGAACGAATTCGAATAACCGAACGAACCGAGAGTTTGATTAAAATAATATTAAAATAGGTGAACAGTAATTGATGAATCTGGACCCTTGGATGTAGGCCACGTGTCACTCATCCCCACCTTCCCTAAAATCTGGATCCTTGTTGGCCATTGGATTATTTAATCCATTTTCTCCCCTTAAATCCTCACCATCCATTCAAACCTCAGATCAAATCTGGGCCCTTGATCTCATCTCTTCCTTTCCTTTATCTCTGATCACACTCATCTCTCTCTCACTCTGTTTTCTCCCACCCGAAACACATACACACACAACCCCTTCTCTGTTTTTGGAACCGTGAGCGAACACAGGGAGACTGAGAGGAGTTTTGTGTCGCATGTGGCGGCGTGACCACCGTGGGTGGCGGTGGTGACCGGAAAACAGAACCCGTGCACATGCACACCCGCACACGGCTTCCCATTACACATCCCCACCACATCTGTAACCATGAGGCTGTGCGGAGGAATGTGAGTTGACTGCGGTGAGGCTTGAGAGACGACGGGAGGCGACGGAGACGGCGGGGACAATGGCGGCAAAACAAAAACAGGGGAGGCCCGAAAACTCAAAAGTTGGAAAATCATTGAGGACTGGTTTTGATCGTGTTTGAGGGGTGAAAGGAGTTCCTGCGATCAGTCTGGGCGTTGTGGTGGACACGGCGGTAGCCACGGCGGCGAGGTAAGCCCCGAAACCGAGAGTCTGTTTTCGGGTAAAAATGGCAGTGTGAGTTTTGGGGCTGGTAGTACGATTATGATAATTGGGAGTTGTTTCTGACGGTCTCAGGAGTCTTGTGAGTGCAATACCAAGCCGATTGGTGGCCGGGATCGTGCAGACACGACGGTTGCAGGTGGCCGGTCTGCACACCTCCACGAACAGGTAGTCAAACGTGTTGGTTTCTCAGTTGTTAACTCATGGAACAACTAGAATTGATGAGACGATCTTGTAGGAACAAACAGAACTAAAAATGATCAAGGAATGGCTGAGAACCAGTCGGGTTGGGCCGCGGGTCACGGTGACCCGTTTAACAGACAACCGGGTCAGAACGATACACTGTTCACGGCGCGTGAGTTTCACGCGCACCCACTCAAGGCGGCTCGTGACGGCGCGTGGGCACGAATCTCGAGGTGAGGTCAACATGACTTTTAATCTATTCGATGTAACGGACATTTTGGGATTGGTTTCGTGTCGATCGGACACCGTCTCGATATTGTTCGGGATGTCCGAAGGTTTTAAATTAAGTTTAAAAATAAGTAAAAATTTGCGAAAATTACGGGACTTTGATAGGATGTTAACGATGAGGTTAGTGACCCTTTAATGTGATTTGGACAGGATTGGGAGTCCCAGTGATAGTGGTGTGGCCCGGGAGGGCCGGTGGCACGCGTATCGAGGCATACCGTTAAAACGGTCTGTGAGTGGACTTTGGTTTTATAAATCCTATGCATGCTTAAATGTGATATATGGTTTATATACATGATTTCTATGATGGTATTTTTGAGTATTGATTTCGGGTATGTTGCACGTATTTCGAGGTGTTTTCCGTATTTCACGTGTATCGGGATTAACGGTTTATTTGTGGTTTTGCGTACTTGTGGTTAAATAAATAATATGATAAAACGGTTTTTATATTGGAAAGACGAATTCGGGCTTGAGGCCCACTTGTTTTGGAAATCTCGGACTTAGAGTCCATTTGAGTACGTAATCGGGCTGCGGGCCCAGTTGGTTTATAAATCGGGTCGTGGGCCCAGTGGTTCATAAAGTCGGGCATGAGGCCCAGTTGGATTAAAATGATGATTTCGGGCCAGGGGCCCTATATTTAATAAATGTGGTTTCGGGTCAGGGACCCTAAATGGAAATGTGTTGTTTTATGGAAAATTCGGGCAGGGCCCATTGTGATGTTGTGAAATGAATTAATAAAAACTGTTTTCCATATACCATCTTGATACAAGGATATATGATGGTCTCCTCCAGATGTCTAGGACACTGGGGAAGTCACGGTGCATTGCCTGCGAAGGGTCACCATACGGAGCAGCCGGACTGTATGATGACTCAAGAGCAGGATTGCTATGATTGACGTCAGGGACGTCAGACATCAGGGATGTCAGATACATGGACCCGGAGAGACCCCGGGCATCACGCGTAGCTTATTATACCGTGAGACATGACGTCTGGGACGTCTAGCATCTGGGACGCTGAGCATCTGAGATGCTGGAGATGGTAATGGTAAAATACGAATTAATGAAATGGCTTTCCGGGTGGATTTATGATTGTGTGATTTTAATGAATTGATGTTCATTTATGGTCGTGGGTGGTGACTCACATGGTTGTTTATGTATAGTTGCGGTATTCCACAGTTTTGGGCTGAGTTCCCACACTTGGTTTTTGGTTAACGGTTTTTGGGCTAAGGCCCTAATGGTTCGGTTGAGCAAACGTTTTGGTCACTGGTTTTCGTGGCATGCATACGTTTTTATTGGAGGGCATAAATGTCTTATAAATGTATTTGATGACTTATTGGTTTTTGTCCACTCACAGCTTTTGGTTTTAATGCCCTTCAGGTTGATTACGGATGCGATTGCAGCAGAGACTGGGACATTGCACACCTCCTCCATCGGTCCTTGCGCACTCTGGATGGCCCGTTTGGGCAGTAGCTCTTGGTTATCCCTTGTCTGACACCCCTTGTTGGACGGGAGCAGGGCACATTCCATGGTAATCCCGGGGGGATTGGGATGGGTCCTGTCAACTTGGTATCAGAGCAGGGTTGCTCTATTTGTGTGCGCAGGTCGAGGGTGTGATGTCTCATTGGGCTGCAGTTCGTTATCAACCTAATAGGTATTTTTTGGGTTTGGATAGTGGATAGAGTGTGATTGGCCCGATACGCCGTGCGTTAATGTGATTCGACCCATGTGGGGTTGATTGTGATGAACTGGTATTGTGGGACCGTCGGTTCGGTCATGTAATATTAAATTGTTGTGCTGCTAGGTGCAGCCAGGTTCGGGGAACCTCATTTGAGTATGGTCAAAATGTGAACCCTTAGTGGTGGTTGCTAGTGTGAGGGATGTTGGTACATCGGAGTTGGCCGATGACCTTAGTGGTGGAACCCACGTTGATGGGATGGTAGGATTGAATTTGACGTCTACACGATGTCTAGACCGCGGGGTCGGTCAGGTTGTGGATTTGATATTACGGAAAGTGGTTGGGTTCGGTTGAACCATAGGGTGTGATTGTGGAATCCTAGTATATGATGGATTAAAAAAAAAAGGTAAACCTTAATTGTGACTAGTGGATGAGAACTTGTGCTGCGACGAGTGGCTGAGGTCATGGATGACCATGTGGATGGCTCTGGTGAGTCTCGTCAGAACTATGGGATCCGATTTACGGATATGGTTCTGAGATAAATTATGGAATCCCGTGTTGGATCGGGTATTAGTGTGAGGTATGGATGCGGATCTCGATAGCAATGACAGTTAGTCAGTAGTCATATGGAGATGACTGGCTATCGAGGGTAATTAGTGTGGTTATAATACTTGGGGATCAGGGGACGTTCAGGGAACGTTCATTATCCTGATGTGAAAGGTCAGAATAGTGGTACCCATAGTTGTGAGGTACGTGATCGTCGTTCGGTATGAGCGGAGATCCAGGAGGTACGAGTAGAGGTGCGGGATCGTCGTTCGGTATGAACGGAGATCCAGGGTTGTCATATTTACACACGGTGTGCAAGTATGGATGTTGTATGTTGGTACTTTTGTACCAATGCTAGTATGGATGCATGGGTGTTGATACTAGTGTTGTCGCTAGTGTGTTGGTGCTGGTACTAGTACTGGTGCTAGTGTCGGTAATGGTGTTGACGTTGAGCCACAAGTTGGGGTGTGACTCCGTCATGATGAACATATGTTCGGTCTTTGAGATTCGGTAGTGGTTGAGTGATGGACTGGATGGGATCCAGTAGCGATTGTAATGCGTTGGGATAAGTCCCAATGGTGGTGAGATAACCAGTAAGGAGTGGATTAAAAAGGTATAATTGAGAACTTGGGAAACCGAGTGTTGAACCTGTAAAGGTTGGGATGTGCGAACGGAACAATAACAGATTGATTGTGGGCACGTGGTTGTCCAAGTGAATTGAGGAGGTAGGTAGTCTGGTGGTTGGAACCTTTGTTTTGAGGAAAGTTGTGATTGGGGAACGAGAGTGGTGCTCGTTTTTGGTGATTGGTATTCCGAAGTCATTGGGATTGACATCTTGCTTTCTGCCCTGGCAGACATTGACTGTAGTTACCAGTACGTTGAGCGTGTATTGGTTGGTGGGCCCATATGTGTTGTGAGGTCATTAGGAGGAGCTACGTATTCGAAATTAGGTAAACGAGATTTTTCATTTTCTGCTTGGTGGCAGACGATGTGGTGTCACATGGCGTGGTGAGTGCAGTGAGTTTTGTTGCATCCACGTAGGATGAGTATTGGTGTCATCATTTTTGGATCATCCTTGGTTTTTCCTAGGTGGAATGACAAGGATCGATACGAACCTGGGCATGTGAGTCGTAAATGACGGGGTTGAACTTCTTTTCGAAGTGGGGCCCGTATGGTATCTTACTCGAGTGAGTAGGTTTCCGACTGGTCGAACTTTGTCAACCTTAGACGTGTGGAGGTTGGATTGGCTTCCCTATGAAGTCAATTGGAGGTATTGAACGGGTAACCGATAGGTTCGGTTTTGGTGTGTCTTGGTAAATGTGAACGAGATTTCGTGATTTGGAATCGAATTTCTGGGTGACGATTCAGGATTCGATTTTGAAACTTGAAAGTATATTTCTGGATTTGGGTACGGAATGATTATTCCAAATGCTAGCTTACGGAATAATGATTTCGGATTCGGATTTGGAAAATGAATTAAAAATTTGATGTCTGGGCTTGGATCCGGGATTTCTTACGAAATTGCGGATTCGGATTCAGAATTGGAACTAGATGATGGGTGGAGTTTCGATTTGTCTCATGCTGGATTGGGCAAATGGTGCTCCATTGTTGAAACGTGTTTGGCTATGACCTAGGTGGTTGTAGTCTGGTCATTAGATAGATGTGTGTACTTCGTACATGGTTCGAGGTACAATACTTTGTAGACTTGTGATGTCTAGTTACGGTATACGGGATATACCCGAGGTGTGTCGGTGAACGTGTTGGTAGTCGGATTGGTTCCGATACCATGGGATTGGTTGTGGACCGGACATTACTATGCAATGGGTCATGGTAATTCCGATGTGTTTAATTACACACAAGTCGTGTGAAAATGTCGGTAAGGATATATTTAAGTCAAGTAAGTTGATGGCTTGTGTGGCCACGAGTGAGTCTAGTGTCAGTTTTCGACTGACAATAATTGTGTGGTGACAGATTGTCAGGATGTGTCAACATAGATTGTTGAGTGGGGTCAGCTGACTCCTAGTGGGAGTGGGAAAGGAACCGTCGAGTTGTGCGTCAACGAAAGCGGTAGATTGAACAAGTGGTGTCAAATTCGAAACAAGTAGTTTCAGTCATTCGACGGGGTCGAATGTAGTCATTGCGTTTTGAGTATTAGTGGTACGTAGAGTGCAGACCAGTTTTGTCTGGTTAGTTGGTGTACGGGTGTACACGTGTTGCGAGGTCGATTCCACTTTCCACGTGGTGTTTGTGGAATCAGGGTAGTCGAGTTTCGAGAGCGAAACTAATTAAGGAGGGAAGTACGTTGAATTTAGATCGGTTGGAATTTCGAGGACGAAATTTATTAAGGAGAGAAGATTGTAACGACCCGTCCCGAATTCCGGGATTAGATTAGTCACTAATCTCGATTAGTGAGGATGAACGGTGGTTAGTAGAGCGGAATCGGACAAAATGTGCAAAATGACCGTTTTGCCCCTGGTTGTGGGCAAAATGTTGACTTTTTGATCGGGCGGTCAAACGGACTTTGACCGATGACCGTGACGTAGTTCGGGACGTCACGAGTTCATAGACAGGTGACACGTTCGATTCCGACATTCGTAGAGAAAGTTATGATGTTCGGAAGATGAGGGGTATTTTGGTAATTACGAGTAATAGGGGTCAAATGTTGACTTTTTGACCGGGAGGTCCGATGGACGAGGGCCAAGGACCGTTACGTAGGTATCATCGATACGAATCCAATGACAGGCGGCACGCCAAAATCGGAGATTCGATGGCGAAGTTGTGGTCACGGGAACGAATTCGAATAACCGAACGAACCGAGAGTTTGATTAAAATAATATTAAAATAGGTGAACAGTAATTGATGAATCTGGACCCTTGGATGTAGGCCACGTGTCACTCATCCCCACCTTCCCTAAAATCTGGATCCTTGTTGGCCATTGGATTATTTAATCCATTTTCTCCCCTTAAATCCTCACCATCCATTCAAACCTCAGATCAAATCTAGGCCCTTGATCTCATCTCTTCCTTTCCTTTATCTCTGATCACACTCATCTCTCTCTCACTCTGTTTTCTCCCACCCGAAACACATACACACACAACCCCTACTCTGTTTTTGGAACCGTGAGCGAACACAGGGAGACTGAGAGGAGTTTTGTGTCGCATGTGGCGGCGTGACCACCGTGGGTGGCGGTGGTGACCGGAAAACAGAACCCGTGCACATGCACACCCGCACACGGCTCCCCATTACACATCCCCACCACATCTGTAACCATGAGGCTGTGCGGAGGAATGTGAGTTGACTGCGGTGAGGCTTGAGAGACGACGGGAGGCAACGGAGACGGCGGGGACGATGGCGGCAAAACAAAAACAGGGGAGGCCCGAAAACTCAAAAGTTGGAAAATCATTGTGGACTGGTTTTGATCGTGTTTGAGGGGTGAAAGGAGTTCCTGCGATCAGTCTGGGCGTTGTGGTGGCCACGGCGGTAGCCACGACGGCGAGGTAAGCCCCGAAACCGAGAGTCTGTTTTCAGGTAAAAATGGCAGTGTGAGTTTTGGGGCTGGTAGTACGATTATGATAATTGGGAGTTGTTTCTGACGGTCTCAGGCCTTGCATGTGTTAAGCATGCCGCCAGCGTTCATCCTGAGCCAGGATCGAACTCTCCCCAAGCCGATTGGTGGCTGGGATCGTGCAGACACGACGGTTGCAGGTGGCCGGTCTGCACACCTCCACAAACAGGTAGTCAAACGTGTTGGTTTCTCAGTTGTTAACTCATGGAACAACTAGAATTGATGAGACGATCTTGTAGGAACAAACAGAACTAAAAATGATCAAGGAATGGCTGAGAACCAGTCGGGTTGGGCCGCGGGTCACGGTGACCCGTTTAACAAACAACCGGGTCAGAACGATACATTGTTCACGGCGCATGAGTTTCACGCGCAGCCACTCACGGCGGCGCGTGACGGCGCGTGGGCATGAATCTCGAGGTGAGGTCAACATGACTTTTAATCTATTCGATGTAACGGACATTTTTGGATTGGTTTCGTGTCGATCGGACACCGTCTCGATATTGTTCGGGATGTCCGAAGGTTTTAAATTAAGTTTAAAAATAAGTAAAAATTCGGGAAAATTACGGGACTTTGATAGGATGTTAATGATGAGGTTAGTGACCCTCTAATGTGATTTGGACAGGATTGGGAGTCCCAGTGATAGTGGTGTGGCCCGGGAGGACCGGTGGCACGCGTATCGAGGCATACCGTTAAAACGGTCTGTGAGTGGACTTTGGTTTTATAAATCCTATGCATGCTTAAATGTGATATATGGTTTATATACATGATTTCTATGATGGTATTTTTGAGTATTGATTTCGGGTATGTTGCACGTATTTCGAGGTGTTTTCCGTATTTCACGTGTATCGGGATTAACGGTTTATTTGTGGTTTTGCGTACTTGTGGTTAAATAAATAATATGATAAAACGGTTTTTATATTGGAAAGACGAATTCGGGCTTGAGGCCCACTTGTTTTGGAAATCTCGGACTTAGAGTCCATTTGAGTACGTAATCGGGCTGCGGGCCCAGTTGGTTTATAAATCGGGTCGTGGGCCCAGTGGTTCATAAAGTCGGGCATGAGGCCCAGTTGGATTAAAATGATGATTTCGGGCCAGGGGCCCTATATTTAATAAATGTGGTTTCGGGTCAGGGACCCTAAATGGAAATGTGTTGTTTTATGGAAAATTCGGGCAGGGCCCATTGTGATGTTGTGAAATGAATTAATAAAAACTGTTTTCCATATACCATCTTGATATAAGGATATATGATGGTCTCCTCCAGATGTCTAGGACACTGGGGAAGTCACGGTGCATTGCCTGCAAAGGGTCACCATACGGAGCAGCCGGACTGTATGATGACTCAGGAACAGGATTGCTATGATTGACGTCAGGGATGTCAGACATCAGGGATGTCAGATACATGGACCCGGAGAGACTCCGGGCAGCACGCGTAGCTTATTATACCGTGAGACATGACTTCTGGGACGTCTAGCATCTGGGACGCTGAGCATCTGAGATGCTGGAGATGGTAATGGTAAAATACGAATTAATGAAATGGCTTTCCGGGTGGATTTATGATTGTGTGATTTTAATGAATTGATGTTCATTTATGGTCGTGGGTGGTGACCCACATGGTTGTTTATGTATAGTTGCGGTATTCCACAGTTTTGGGCTGAGTTCCCACACTTGGTTTTTGGTTAACGGTTTTTGGGCTAAGGCCCTAATGGTTCGGTTGAGCAAACGTTTTGGTCACTGGTTTTCGTGGCATGCATACGTTTTTATTGGAGGGCATAAATGTCTTATAAATGTATTTGATGACTTATTGGTTTTTGTCCACTCACAGCTTTTGGTTTTAATGCCCTTCAGGTTGATTACGGATGCGATTGCAGCAGAGATTGGGACATTGCACACCTCCTCCATCGGTCCTTGCGCACTCTGGATGGCCCGTTTGGGCAGTAGCTCTTGGTTATCCCTTGTCTGACACCCCTTGTTGGACGGGAGCAGGGCACATTCCATGGTAATCCCGGGGGGATTGGGATGGGTCCTGTCAAACTCTCCCTGGACAACAATTAAAATATCCAATCACTCTATCCCAAATGGCCTTATCTGATTGGCCCAATGTGAAAAGACCAAATTGCCCCTAGGTATTCAATTTACCATTTTGCCCTTCAACTTTACAGAATCAAAACTTTACCGTCCGACGTCTGATGACGGCGTGCCGCCTGTCATTGTACTCAGGACGTCGAGACCTATCTAACGGTCCTCGGTCTACGTGAAAACTAAGAGTCGAGCAAAAAGTCAACATTTTCCTTTTAAGTAAACAAATTACGAAAGTGCCCTCAACCTTCTGAACATCATAACTTCCTCCTTAGATGTCGGAATCGGACGTGCCACCTATCTACGGACTCGTGACGTCCCGAACTACGTCACAGTCATCGGTCAATGCCCAATTGACCGCCCGAACTAAAAGTAAACTTTTTGCCCAAACCAGGGGCAAAATCGTCATTCTACGCTAACGGCCCAACTGAACACCGATTAGGATCACTAATCCGTTACTAATCACTTTACTAATCCCAGCTCTCGGGTCGGGTCGTTACAAAATTTGTTTAAATACGTGTTAGAAAATCCAAAAATTAAAGAAAATAACCAATTGAAGAGTGAGGAAGATGACTTTGTAGGTGTGAGATTGAGAAAATGATGTTGGGTTGTGTTGATGTACAAAATGTGCCAACTTAGGGAGCAAATATTGCTCGGCCACGTGTCCTTGAACAGACCTGCAAAAGAAGGAAACTAGTTGGTCGGTCAGACTATAGGCACCGCTGTGGTACCAGTCCAAAAGTACTCTTACGGCCAAATTAGTGGTTGGTCTGAGGTGTAAGAAGTGTGGTGAATAATATATTGTAGAGTAATAATGAATAGTCAAAAGTGTCTTACCTTTACAGAACAGATGGACCCATTTTGTATGAGTGTGATGTGTGTAATAAATATATTCTTCCGATGTGAGACAAATATCAGTCATTATGGGACCAACACGTGGAATGTGGGGTCTGTCCATGTGTAGGCGTTGGCCAGGCCCTGCTGGGATTTACTTGTCTGAGTGGGCCTGGGCCTTTTGGCTTTTGGAGGTGTGTTGGGGCAGAGGTGTTGGGTCTCCCAGTCTGTCTAGGCCGACGTGGTATTGATAGAGAGGCTGGGCCCCCTGGTCGGTCTAGGCCGACGTGGTATTGACAGAGGAGCTGGGCCCCCTGGCTAGTCTGGGCCGACGTGGTATTGACAGAAGGGCTGGGCCCCTTGGTCGGTCTGGGCCTTTTAGTCTTGATAGAAAGACTAGGCCTTCTAATGGGTCTGGGCCAATATGTTATCAACAGGTTGAATGCCATAAAAAATGATTTTCGTATATGCAAATTTGATATGAGAATATTTCTAGTTTGATAGTGTCCCAATAATCTAGTAGTCTAATAGTATTCTCACAATCTGATTGTGCCCCCATAATATGCCTCATAGTTTACTAGTGTCCTCATAGTCTAGGCAGTTTTAGTTGCTTTTATTAGTGAAATTGATGTGTTTATGTCCTCATTATGATATGGTAGCACATGCTTACAGCTGCCAACCATATTTAGTACATTCACAGCTGAGTAGAGATTTTCCATGTTTGAAGCACTGAAGAAGGAAGTTCAGGCTAAAAAAGGCAGTTAATGATTTCAAGAAAAGTGATGAGTTTCGTGATGAAATGCTTGCTACAAGAGGATAGGGGTTTAAGATATGTCGTAATTATCTCATGTTAGTGGATTCAAAAAGGAAATAAGACCTTATTAATTCAGATGAAGTGTGTGAAGTCAAGAGTTCTTCATACTCGGAATATAACAATCATATTCTGGTGGCAAAGAAAAAGCCAAGCTGTGAAGATGTAGAATAATCGTGTTGCAAGGATGTTAGCGAAATGCATTTCCTTAAATTTTTTATGGTGGCGGATTAGGTTCTGCAACCTACTTTTTTGTAAAATGGGCGCTTATTTTCCCACTTTTTAAATATGGATATGTTTTGTTAAGTTATTGTCAATGTCGGTTATCATGTTCCTTTGTTCATATACTTCAATTACTTAGTATTATTGTTGGAAACTATAGTCTTGTGTGAGAAAATATACGAATATCACTAAATAGATTATGAGGGCATTACCGGACTATGATGACACCGAGTAACATCCTCTAATCAAAATCCAGAAGAAAATATACAAATATCACTAAACAGACTATGCGGACACTGCTAGAGTATAAGGACAACAAGTAGCATCATTTGATAAAAAATCAGAAGAAAACAAACAAATATCACTGAACATTCTATAGGGGCATTATGTGACTACTAAACTATTTAGACACTATGTAACGACCCGAACCGGATTTATTAATATTTTAATGTAAAATGGCTATTTTGCCCCTAAGGGGGGAAAACTTTGACTTTTGACCCGGGAAATAATTTGGACTTTGACCCGTGACTATGATGTAGATCGGGACGTCACGAATTCGTAGACAGGCGGCACGCCGAAATCGGAGTTCGTATGAAGAAGTTATGGTCACGGAAGCGTTTTAGCGGAATTTACGAACCGAGAACAACTGAATAAAATATTAATTAATTATGGGAATCCGTGCCAAACTCAGATTCAAATCAAACCAGCAGATGAGTGACAAGTGTCACTCATCCAAGTAAACACTATTCCCATAAAGTTGGGTCTACTCCTATAGGTCCAATATTTAATACTTTATTTCCTCTCAATCAACCCTAGTCATTGATCTCTCTGCCCAAACTAATCCTAACCCTCCATTTTCTTCTGCTTTTTCTCTATCCTTGCACGATCCTTTCTCTGGGAAACACAAAACACACACACACACATTTTCCCTAACCCGTGCACCCATCTTCCCTTCGATTTTCTCTCGACCCAAACACCCTAACCAGCAACCCTCACACCACCAGGCGACCACCCACAGCACCACCATCATCCCCAGAACCCCACCGTGCACCACCAGCAGCCACAACCCTTCCCCCGGCCTGCACAGACCCGAACAACCTCAAACCCGAAACACAGAGGAATCGGATCCAAGGAGCAAAACTCCACCTCCTCACCATCTCGACTTGAATGGAGCTCCAGTTGACACTTTGAGGACCCCAGGAGTACGACTGAACAGACGGCGAAGGCCACGGCGGCGACACGGCGGAGGTGAGGCCCAAAACCCGAGAGACCCGTTTGTGTTCCCTGTTTCGAACCAACCCATTTTAACGTTTAGGAATCGATTCTTTGGTTATGGACATGCTCTAGGGTCAGAGATGAACTGATAGGGACTGATTTGGACGGCTGAGACGGAGTGGATTGACAAGACCCATCCCGATTATCCCTCGATAACCGTGACAGATCCTACTCCCGTCTGACAATAACTCGAAAGTACCAAAAGTAGTTTCAAATATATACATATAACACATATAAACGATAACATTGTCAGACAAGGGATAGTTCAGTATTCCGAGACCGTTGACCTAGTCAACAGGTTTACAGAGCATAGGAAATATTTACATGTAGGGAGCAAAATCCTACGCTGCAAAGTGTCTGAGTACGCAACGGTCCGTTTATTCCTCAGCCTCGATATTAGCCTCAGTACCTGTGCACTGGCCTGGAGGGCAAATAAAACATCAAAGGTGTGAGTGGACAAAAATCAAGTTTAGAAATACATTTATCAAAATATAGTCTTACCCTCCAGTTTTCACAAACATGCATGCATATCATAACTCATAAATCAAATAATTAAGATATGAATATAAATCTCAAACATCAATAAAAACACAGGATCCAGGTCCAATATAGAGTCACGTTATCCCTGCAACGCGTGCAAATCAATAGGCTCAAGGACCACTCAAATCCCGAGCATCCGCCGCTGTGAACACATCACCAGCCGGCAATCCAGGTCGTCATGAACATATCACTGACTGACCTCCATATAATCCAGCACATCTGGTCTGAGTCGAGCCTCCATTTGGCTGCACGACAACAGACCGTGCTACGTAACCTCTCCGGGGTAAACACTTCCATCCCGGAGGCAAGCGTTATCTCCAGGGTCCATTTCGGGGGGAAACATATTCCACACCGAAAGCCCTCATATATCATCATCATGAAAACCAGTGAAAACAGTTGCATTTAATATCAAAACCATTTTTGAACTGGGCTTTAAGCCCAAAAACACTTTTCACAAATCCATAAATCAATCCACGCAAACATGCGCAATCACAATCTTATTTATGACATAAATCCATCAAATCTAACACCAGACTCATAATCCGAGTCAAAATCAAGTTCAAACCCCGAGCCTTAGCTCGAAATATCAGTTTCACAATTTTCTCGAAAATCGTGCCCAAAAGCATATAAAATAATATAATATTCCCAAAAATCCGGAAATCATCATATCGAAGTATCAATCATACCAAATTGTTTTAAATCATATTATAAGGCATTTAAAACATATATGCATGCATTCAGGGTAGAAAACAAAAGTCCACTCACACACCGTCCAGATTGTTCCGTTTCGAGCTGTTCGTATTCTTCCGACGTCCTGAAAGTATGCAGGCCTGTCAAACAAATAATATAATATTACTAGCTTATCACATAATCCCCTGTACGAATTTTCTAATCGTCGAAATAAAATAATATTATTTTAAACGTAACCTATACGCTTCGGGTACACAAAACTACTCTCAGTTCCTATCTGATTGACCCGAAACCAACGCTAATAGGTCCGTATCATCGAGAATATCAAAATTGTTGTTGGACCCTTCCTCAGATTCCCGTCCACGCGCCCTCACGCGTCGCCGTAAGCGGCTGCGCGTGAAAGCCACGCGTCGTGAACAGTGCCCTGCTACAGTGTCTCTCTCTCACCCGTTTCTCTGGTATTCGGGTCTGCAACTCGCGATCAGACCCGACTCGATTTCTTTCAATTCCAACTCAATTTCTTCTGTTTTTTCATTCATTAATCTCAGTTTAATCTAATTTACAGGTCTATAGGTTCAATTTAATCACACAAGCCCTCACAATCCTCGACTCACGATGAACACCCGTCGGGTTTAAATTCGGGTTCTATTAAAAAACAACCTGTTTCCTTCAATTGTTCATACCAGAAGCATCCTAGGAACATTATAAGTATGAAATTGAAATCAATTTCAAGAACCATTACCTCTAAGTAATCGAACTCAAGCTCAATTTTTCAAAACCGTCGTAGGGTCTGTTCGTCACGGTTTCTCCACCAATTTCCTTCCCAATTGATTCAGTTTGGTTCGTCCAGTTCCCAGAAAGCTTAATCTCACCTCAAATTCGAACGAAACGGTCCTAAAAATTCAAGTTCGAAAATGAAGATTTTGAGATATTTTCGGTTAAGTTCAGTAGAGTAGTTCTTGGGTTTGTCTGGTCCCCCTTCGGTTTTTCACTCTTCAATTGAGTTAATTACTTGCTCAATTTCTCTGGTTGCAACAGAATTCGATCAAGGTGAAGGAGAAGCAGGAAGGGTCTCTATGCTGTGTTTGAAGGTTTTTGGTCGTGTACTATTCGTGTACTGTTCATCAAATATTCAAATGTTTATTAACCTCAATTAATTAATTAATCCATGCCACTAATCTCTTTTAACAAGTGACACTTGTCACTTGATAAAGCTAATGACTCATTTGCTGAAATGAATCAGCATTCTAATAGATGAATTAGCATAAGGACAGCACTTGCATCACTCATGATTTACAATTACCATTTTACCCTCCTTAAGCACAATTACCATTTTACCCCTACACTTCACAACCCCATAACTTCTTCATCCGAACTCCTTTTTCGACGTGCCACCTGTCTACGGATTCAGCGTTCCGAGACCTACACAATGGTACTCGAAAAATGTGCAAAAAGTATTTTAAACAAAAAGTCAACTTTTAGCTATATTCCATCAAGGGTAAAAATTTCATTTTCACATTATTTTAATATTTTACAAGTTTTGGATTTTTCGGGGCGTTACATGGATAGCCAGAGAAGACGACTGTACTTTGGCCATGATCTTCATCGAAGCCTAGGTGAGTTTCTACCGGTTTTCTTCTAGTTTTAAGGTTATAGAACCATAGAACAGACCTAGACGACTCTATAGGATTGAACCCCGTCGAAAATGGTGGCCGGAAATAGACTGTGGAATCGGGTCAAGCCGTGGGTCAACGGCGACCCGGTTCCAGTAAACGGGTTGACCCGATACTATAGCAGTGATGACGTCATCATACTGACGTCACCTCTGACGTCATGATGACGTCATCCTGTCAGAAATTGTCAAATCAGGGGCCAACCAGAGCGTGCCACGTGTCACCTGACAAGTGTCAGTGATGACATCAGCAGCACTATAGCAGCGTTGACCCACGCATTGATCAGACACGTGGGGGCGCGTGTGAACAGTATTTTTGGTGGGACCGGTACCATTTTTAAGGTTTCGACGATACGGATCCAATGTTGGTGGTTTCGTGTCGATCGGAGATCGTTAAGATAGTCAAAATGGGGTTTGAAGCCTCGAGAATAGTGCCTAGGTTGCGTATTCGAGGCGAATCTGTTCTAGGGTCTTGGTATTGGAGTTATAGGGTCCTTTAGTGACTCTCAGATATGTTAATACAGGTTTTAGCGGACGTTGAGCAGCGAGGACCGAGCGTGAGTGGTCTGTTTGATTTATAAAAGGCTTGCATGCATAAACTGTTTTACTATTTCCACTTATGATTTCGATGAGTCTTATATGAACTGTTTATATCTTCTATTAAAATGTTTTGGGCATGAGACCCGTCTGGATTATATGTGGATTTTGTTCTGGGATGTCCGCGAGGGGGGGGGGGGGGGGGGACATAGGGTAAACTATACTGTTATTGTACTGTACTTTCCTACCTGTCTATCTTGTCTCCTCCAGGGAGGGTCGTTGGCCCGGGTGGACCCTGGAGTAGTCACGGGGCCCTGACTGAGTGAAGTTGACCCCCGTTGGGCTGCTTACTCTCAGGAAGGCATGTTCGTATACCTCAGGCAGTGACCGGGATACCGGACACTGATGTACCTAGAGAGTCTTGGGTGTGAGACCCTGAGTGGCAACGCGTAGCCTTAGAACTGTGACATCATTTGGGTTGGGTTTTACAGTGCACTGATATGTTAGTTTCTCCTTTCGATTATTATTATGCTGATTCTGTGATTATGATTTCATTATAATACTATGTTTTCATTGCATGCAAGATTTGGAAAACAGATGGGTAAAACCTTATGATTTACTTTATTATGAAATTGATTTATAAACTGTTATTTTTGGCCCACTCACTCTTTACTTGTTTTACTGACCCCTCCAGACCGTGACACGGAAATAGAGGAGGATCCGGAGGAGGAGGAGGAAGAGGCTTAGTTTGTTAGCTGTGCACCTGTACACCTCCTTGTGGGTAGGTTGAGCACCAGAATAATGTACTCTGACTATTGTGCTCACGTTTTGTTATTTTACTATCCCTTGTCTGACAGCTATCGCTCTGAACAATGTTGTTGCATGTTATTTATCTATTTGAATATTTAGTTTTAATTAAGGGTAATTTTGGTATGTTTGGAGTCGTTGTCAGACGGGAGCGGGGCACGTCCCCGGGTGGTCCCAGTGGGATTGGGACGGGTCCTGTCACACTATCAGATTGGATCTATTCTCATTTTGCAGACTCGTTATGACCTTTAACCTAGCATCATATTGCAAACCTCAGACCTGGGAATTCATTTTCCTCACTCCAAAATTGGTTATTTATCTTTTTTTTTTGGATTGCCTAACAAATATTTAAATAAATTCACCAAACACAAAACATTAAAAATAATGATTAGGATAAAAATTAGAGACATAGAAAGAGAGTGATGAGAAAATGAGAGCGAAATGAAGATAATGAGCCGATCTAAGTAACAAAATTTTGGCCGAAAAAAAGTGTCATAGTAGGAAGTGATCTTCTATTCTCTTTTTTAAGATAATAAAAGTTATTATAACACGTATATAATATATAATTTTACAAAAATACTTTAAAGCCCATTATTTTTAAATAAATTTTACCAGATGACCTATTTTCATCTATTTCCCAAAAATTTAATTATCCAATGATCATACTATGATTCAACTGTTTGAATCAATATTTTATTGTGATGATTATATTACTATCAATTACTATATATTTTGTCATGTACGGACCCGATGTGATCCGTCGATCAAATACAGAAACTGTAAAATCTAATATATTTAGTTAAAATGAAAAATAAAATAAAAAGTCCATCCGAGGGCGCGACCAATATGACGGTGACAAATGCCATCTAATCACCCAGTCCCTATCTCCACGTCACCGCGACCCATTCCTCCTTAACAGGACCAAGGAGACCAATTACATCAGACGGCCCACGGTTCTCCAGGGGTTCCCCGATCCAGCGGCTCAGATTTCGTGTTCTAGAGTCTTCGAATCAAGCCACAGAGAGAAGAAAGAGGAGAGAGGGTGATCATCTTCTAACCATGGTTGGTTTGTTAACCCAACTTTCTGCGATGGGTTAAAGAGCGTACATGGGAGGAAGAGACTGCTCTGAGAGAGAAGGCAAAGACAAAGATAGACTCAGAGAGCAAGAAGAAGAAGACGAGCGGAAACTCGAAAGGGTTTTGTGAGTCAACTCGGAAGACTCTCTCCCATTGCGTTCAGCCCTCTGCGACTCATTCCATTAAGCCTTTGATTCTCTTAGTCAAAATTCAAAACGGGCTTAAGGTTCAAAAGTTATAGTTTTAGCGGCCGTGTTCATTTCTCAGCGGTTCGGTTGTTAACTTCCCCAGATCTCGCATTCCGGTGAGTCGCTGCCCCTGATTACGCTCTTCTCTAGCTCAACAATGTTCAGATTTTGTTCTTCATTGTTGGTTTCGGTTGATGCTTATGGTATTATCATCAATGTTGTCTTGTTGTTCGTATTTTAGCAATAGATGCATTTCTGGTTCCAGCGTTTTCGATTTGGGGCTCAACAAACCCCAAGTCGATTTTATAGGGATTAGTGTCAGTTTCAGTGACTCGGATTTAAAGCTTGTTACGTTTTGTTACTAATGAGTTAGTAAGGGAGTTTCAAATTAAAGTCTATCGATGATCTATCTGGATGGTCGAGATGTAGATAAGCGAACAGTTTGGTCCTCGAAAACTGTTAAGAGTGCATTAATCTCTATAATTCCTGCATTTGGTGCTGTGCAATCTAGGCATCAAATTAATGAATTAGTGTAGATACTGATTTATTTGCAGTTTGTGGATACTTGAGTTTATCTTAATGTATTTGATATTCATTATGTGATCTGCCATCTGTATTCGACCCACTCTCTGGGTCTCTTGGATCTTCTTATCCGTGAAGAATTGGTTGATTTAATGTCGCCTGTTGCATTTTGCTGCAGATTCTTTATTATTTTCAGTAGAGCATGGCCTTGTCGTCTCTCTCTATGTGGCATTGAGTTAGAGCACTACTTTCGCAGTCTCCATTCATTTCTCTGGGGTTTTTTTTCCCTCTGAGAATCTTTGGGATTTGAAAGTACTTCTCTTTATCAATTGATGATCGTTTTGGAATTCTGTTTCTACTTGGTCTCTATTCGGCTTCTCTGGAGCTTGGCAGATTTTGGGGAGGGGAGAAGCTCTCTTCCACTTCCACCTCTTGTCCCTGCCCCCTAAATTGTCACTTCTCTTTGTTTAATGTCTCGTAAACTGGATAGTCCAGTACAGACCCAGATGGCAGTGGCATTATTTAGCAACCCACTCAGCGGGGAGTACCATGGAAGTAAGAGGATGGAAGGGAAGCAGCCTACAGGAAGGAGGAGAGTTTTTGTGCAAACTGAAAGTGGGTGTGTCTTGGGGATGGAATTAGAGCGTTGTGATAATGTTCATACTGTTAAGAGGAGATTGCAGATTGCCCTCAATGTCCCAACTGATGAGAGCTCATTGACATTTGGGGATATGGTATTGAAGAATGATCTTAGTGTTGTTCGGAATGATTCCCCTCTTCTTCTCACAAGGAACCTTATGCATAGAAGCTCATCAACTCCATGTCTCTCGCCTACTGGGAGGGATCTACAGCAGAGAGATCGAAGTGGTCCTATAGAGATATTAGGGAATTCTGATCGGTTTGCTAGAACAAAGCAAGTGGTTAAGGACATGGTGAAGGCCATTAAGATGGGGGTTGATCCAATTCCTGTTCATAGTGGGCTTGGAGGTGCATACTATTTTAGGAACAGCAGAGGTGAGAGTGTTTCAATAGTGAAGCCAACCGATGAAGAACCTTTTGCTCCTAATAACCCAAAAGGCTTTGTTGGTAAAGCTCTGGGGCAACCGGGTTTGAAGCGTTCAGTTCGGGTTGGGGAGACTGGGTTCAGAGAAGTTGCAGCATTCCTGCTTGACAAAGATCACTTTGCAAATGTGCCCCCTACTGCCTTGGTGAAGATCACTCACTCAATCTTTAACATAAATGATGGGGTGAATGGGACCAAGGCCCCTCAGAAGAAGCTGGTCAGCAAGATTGCGTCTTGCCAGCAATTCATACAACATGATTTTGATGCCAGTGATCATGGGACCTCCAGCTTTCCAGTAGCATCTGTGCATCGTATAGGGATATTAGACATTAGGATTTTTAACACAGACAGGCATGCAGGGAATCTCTTGGTTAAGAAACTTGATGGTGTCGGGATGTTTGGTCAAGTGGATCTCATTCCAATTGACCACGGCCTTTGTTTGCCTGAAACTTTGGAGGACCCGTACTTTGAGTGGATTCATTGGCCTCAGGCTTCTATTCCATTCTCAGAAGATGAGCTTGAGTACATAGAAAAACTTGATCCCCTCGAGGACTGTGACATGCTGCGAAGGGAGCTTCCCATGATTCGAGAGGGTTGTCTCAGGGTTCTGGTCCTCTGCACCATTTTCCTCAAGGAGTCTGCTGCATATGGTCTCTGTCTTGCTGAAATAGGTGAGATGATGAGTAGGGAATTTCGTAGCGGCGAGGAGGAACCCAGTGAACTTGAGGTAATTTGTATGGAGGCAAGGAGGATGGTAGCAGAGAGGGAGGAGGTGTTGTCCCCCAAAGATGACTTGGGAGATCAGGAGTTTCTATTTGACATAGACTGTGAGGATGCGGAGTTAGACTATACCTTAAAGCTTCCAGCAGATGATTATGTGAGCAGGGCACCCTCTCATTTTGGAAATGGGAGCGGGCATGGCCGTTCTCTTCTCTCTAAACTGGAAGAAAGCATTGAGGAGGAAGAGAACAGTGAAGCGGAAGAGCAAGAGGCACTCGCTAGTCAGCCAACGACCCCTGAAAAGATCTCAAGCGTTTCCAAGCTTTCTATGTCGCTGAAGAACAGTGTCTTGGGTGAGAAGAGCCACCTGAAATACATAGGATCAAAAGCAGAAAATGGATACTTGGTAAATACATCATCCGGACACAGGAGTGCAAATGAGCAACTTCCTGCAAGCACTAGCTTTGTGAAGCTTGCTGACATGAGCGATTTTGAGTGGACTTTGTTCCTAGACAAGTTCCAAGATCTGCTCTACCCAGCATTTGTAAAACGCAAGTCAATTACCCTAGGTCAGAGGCTGAGGCAGAGGCTTGGCACGTCGTGCCAGTTTTGAGGTTGAGGTTGAGGCAGCAAGGCCGACATATGAGATAGAGTTTACTGGAGATGAACAATAAAAAGTTTAGTAGGTATGTTCAATATTAGGAGTGAAGGATTGTTTACTTTGCTACAGCCTACAGATAGATTTCGAGTTAATGGTTTATCCCATGGAAGGCGTTTGTAGTGATAAGTGACTCTAGTAGGAGGAGCTGCTGTACATATTCTTGGCATCAGCTGAGCCCGGAGTTGAATAGAATTGCTTGTATTTCTACTTTTTTTTCTTTCTTTTTTTTCTTTTTTTTCTTTTTTTTTTCTTTTTGTTTCTTTCACTCCTTCCTTATGACTTGTTTGATAAATAATCTTGTAGAATGAAATCAAGAAAAAAAAGTTTTATGTAAATAGTGAAACTCTGTTTGTTCCCCTTTGTTTCAAGTGGCGTGTTTTTTTGTTGAGAAAGTTGGTGCTTTTTTTTAATGCATTTTACGGGGTTGATTTTCGCCGCTCATATTTCATTTTAAAAGTCCCATGTCTTCTTCTTTGCTAGTCTTTTGTGGGTGCGTAGGTGAAAGCTTTGGATAAGACGTCTTTTCTGTTCTTTTATCCGTCCGAAACATCTGGCTGCCACCCACAGGTATAATTTGGCGGTGTCCATTATTTCTCGCTGTCTCAATTCAAGTGAAAGGAGTACAAAGAAAATTTGGCTATGCTGACATAGAAAAGGTCCCACGAATAATTGGAGTGTTTTTTTCTTCCAATTTGGTCAGGTCAGCAGAAGATTTGTTCGGCCTGCTTTTCGCTCCACATTTAAACTCGAAAAAACATATTCAAATTCGAATAGAAGAATAAAACTCTTTTAGCCCACTTAATTAATTACGCACACTGGCCTCAATTACTCAGTTAGTGGTAGGCCTTCGCTTTTTACTCTTGACAAGGTTCATTTTGGAGTATCCACAAAGATTGAAGATGGGCATTGTTACTGTTTGGAGAGGTTCCTCAACGAACAATCTTTGTGGAGAGTCAAAGGGCTTCCCATTTTACCTGATGCAAATGTTGTTTGCTCAACCAATCAACTTGGTCGGAGTTGATATTAGCATTATATTTTATTAGTATTTCTATCCATTCTTGTAAAAATGAGATCTATATCTTCAATACAGATTGTACAAGAAAAATTATATAATAAGAGTTCACATGAATACATAGATTAATTATGTGAAAATGAAATGGGTATCGAGTGATAGTGATGGGCGGAGAGTGCAATGAACTTAGGTGGTGGTAGCCTAATCTTGAAATTGAAGTGAATCAATATTATTATAATTGTTGGCATTTGGCAAGCTGTGGGTGATGGGGTCATCTACTTGTTCTTCTTCTGGGTTGGAAACTTGGGATTGGCTTTACTGGGATGGCTTTCGGCTTTAGGTGCAAGACAAAATGATATCCATTAGCAAATATCAAGTGAAAAGAGAGACAAAACGTGGGAGTGGGGCATGTCTACTTGTCTGCTAGTACTTATTACAACCATTTCAAGCAAGGGGTTTTGGGATGACCAGTCAAATTCTAACTTCCAAGTATAATAATCTTCCACAATATAGGTTTGGAATCCTTTTCGTGTTAATTATATTCCATATTATAATATGTTAATCATTAACTACTACCCATTAAAGAGAATTTAGCTTTCCCGTCTATAATATATTTATATTTTTTCGTGATTAGTAAATGAATTAAACGAACGTTATGACATGCAACAATGAATATATATATATACACTTGTCGAGGAGAACATGATCTTAATGCATGTTTAGAAGGATGAGATTGTGTGCGCTCAAATCAAATTCTATTATATTTACAATAATTCCAATTTCATCACTTTTTTTTTTTTTACCTAAGTATGGAATTTATAAAGGAAGGGCCTGGGCTGAAAGGGAAAAAATCGGGAAGAAGACAAGCCAAAACGGCCACTGAGACGGAGCAAACGGCAAAGAACGACGAGATAGAAAATTGTCCGACTCCATTGGTTCACCTCAAGCACACCAATCCGCGTCGCGTACACTGAGATCTGACGCAAAGAGCATTAGAGAAGGGAGAGGGGACGAGAGAACAATAAGCCAGAGAGGAGAAGGCGGGGGTTACACAGAAAGGAACGAGTAGACAAGGGTGGGAAGAAGCTAAGAGAGGACAACCACTGCCCCCAGCAAAAGCTAGGGCCGATGGCAGCCAGAGTTCAAATTTTCTCTTTTTTTTTTTTTTTTTTTCCAAGGAGAGAGACAGGAGCACTTGAAAACCTTTTGCTATGTAATATTAGTGGTTTCCATTTTCATCACCCGTATACAATTTTTGTAGAAGATTGAATTTCGCTTCCCTTGAAATATACAATACACTCAAATGACCAATGCTTGTCATTCTTTTTCTTCCCTGTAATACATGATTAATGTGCTACACCAACCAAATTCATATTTACAACAAAAACTGACCCCAAAAATAAAAGAAAAAAAGCATTTACAAGAAAAGTAAGAACAAACTCAAAACAAAATCCAACCTGACATCCTTTCCCAATTTGTGCATATAAGTTATGCAAAGGAACCCAATTATTAAGTTAATACATTAATTAAACACTACCAGATAAATATTGTTGAGGTTAATTAGATTAGATATGTCTCCAAGGTCTTTCTGCGAGGCTTACACATTCATTGTATCTGTAACAGTCCACGAGATGATCAATTGTCAACCCAGCAGCTTGCATGAAGGAATACACAATCACCGGTCCCACGTAACGAAATCCACGTTTGATCAAGTCCTTGCTCATCGCCTCCGCTTTAGGGCTCCTCAGAGGCACATTTCTAGGGTATCTGAACCGGTTGATCACCGGTTTGTGATTCACCGACCCCCACATGTAACTGCTAAACGATCCAAACTCCCTCACAATCTGCATTCATTCATTTCAAAAGTAGGACTCCAGATTAGGTACAATAAGGGCTGTGCAAGTTATTGCATCGAAATTCGGTCCAAATATAAAAACGAACAAAGCCCATTGGGCTGGTTTAGATTTATTTACATATTTTATCTGGTTTTGCAGAAAACCGAGCCAAATTGGTTCCGAGTAATTCGGTTTGATTTGCAATTTGAAAAATAAAAAAGGACAACTTGCATTCAACTTTGGTGGTATATCTTCATACAATTCTTTCAATTTATCAACTTGTTTTCATATATAAATCATAATTAGAATTGTTTATTCTCTATATTATAATGTCAAGATCATCCTCGTAAAAAAAATCAATAAGATTGAAGGTCTTTTAGTTATTCATATATATAAACTAAATGAACGGTTCGTCATGAGGATTTTAATTCTTACAAAATTGTTGATTTATTTGATTCACATGAAGGACTAAACGACTTTCAATTTGATTGTTTTTTTTTTTGTACGGAGATGATCTTAACATGATAATTTAGAGAATGAACAGTTCGGATTATAATACATATACAAAAATAATTCGATATATCGAAAATGTGCCATGAGGAGATACCACTAGGGTGGACGCAAGTATTTTCCAATAAAAAAATGGGGATAATTATACAAAATTTACTTCATTACGTGATCTTATTGTTTGCATAGTTATGCATAGTGCAATCGGTACATAATTACATGGATATTTATTTGGTGAATAATTAATATTTTAATGAGGTTAAAATTTAGTTTAGACAAAAATGAGATATAAAATGACAAAATTTCATCCAAAAACCATTCAAAACTTCGGGTTGAAAAAATATTAAATTATAAATTTGGTCAAATATGTATTAGCCCAATTGAAATGGAACCAAACCGGTTTAATCGTTTTATATATCAAATCGTATGGTTAAAATTTAAGATGAATCGGTTTAGATTATGAAATATGAAATATAAAAAATAATAGAACACATATTAATTAGTAGTTTGAACAAAAATCGACCCAACCTAATTCTTACCAACATAAATGACTACCAAAATGAATAAATTAATTTTATTTTATGACTTGCCTTCAATATGCATTTGGCATTGTCAATAATGCATCTAACTTTGCAATCTGCCAACATTATTGCATTGTTGGAGGCTATTTCTGCGATCTCTTTCTCCCCCATTTTTGCAACTTTGCTTGGATCAAATCCGAAAAATGCTTCCCTACGTTACAAACTAAATCATAAGGGCATTCAATAGCTCATGAAATAACAAGTGAAATAGTAATACTCAGATTTTCATTTCTTACCTGAAAAGCTCCCTTCTTTTTACAATCTCAGTCCAATTGTGGTCCATCAACATACTAGACAATGCAAGAAGCTCAAACAATTGACTGCATACATAAAGATAAATTAAAACTTACAAAATTAAACATCTTAATTATAGTCCTTCCTTAATAAGCGCTCGAATAAATTCAGACGAACTTACTTGTCATCGTATGCCGGAACTCCCCAGCACTCGTCGTGAAACGTTACATAAACTTTATCTGCACATTCAAAGGGTACCTTCATGATCAAGGCAACTCTGCATATATTATAATCTTTTTATTTTTGCATAATTATATATATATATATATATATATATTCTATTATTGTTAAAATGTCAACAACTTGGTAGTGATGGAAGCTCGATGACTTTTCTTGTCCATGATAATGTTTACAATCATTTTCTTTAGATTCCTCATACCCACCACTTAGCTACTTCCAACATTTTTTTATTTAATTTTATTTAGTTTCTCATTGGTTGCCTGGAAATCAAGATCATGCAAGAACAATTTCTGATATTTTGATGAAAGAATTAGACTTACCACTATTTTTTGTTATCCAATTGCACCGTTTTAGCTCCCCATCATTAGCAATCATATCCTGAGTCTGATGAATCTGCTGCTGCACAACTTTAGCAACTGGGAAATGATTATACTCTCTCCTTTGAGGTGGTGCAATGAATCGGAGTGCAGCGGAGATCTTCTGGTCCATTGTGGAGGTAGAATCAGTGAGAGAAGAGTCAAATGAATTTTCAGACAATGAGAATGATAAAGATGATGAGGAAAGAGATAGAGATGAAGTGCTCTTGTGAAGCCCGATTGGGTAGATCCTCTTCATGTTTTTAGGGCTTGTCTTCTCTTTCTGTGTCATAACTTTGTTCTTCTCCAAAAGTACATGTCTTCTGATCACATTTGCTTTAGACATGTTGAAGCTAGATCGCTTTTTTTGACGTGACAAAGGCAACAAAGGATTAGACGAGCAAACCAGCACTCTCGATCCTTTCTTTTCGAAGCAAATAATTAATAACTTAGCTTAAATGGGGTAGACGTGTTGAAATGGGATGAGCTTTTATAAGAAGAGTTTTGTGCTTGGGTTGGTTGGTGAAGTGTGAGTTTCATGCATAAGTGTGTGTCACCATTTCCTTCTTAATTCCCAAGCAAAATCCAAATTAGTATAAAAAGGGAAGACAACACATTAATAATCCTTTAAAGGGTTTCTTTGAAATTATTGATCCCATGATTTATAAAGATCATCTGACATGTTTAATTGTTATTCCCATCAACAAAATGAATGTGAAAGAAGGAAGCAAGAAAAATAATAGCTTTAATAAATGAAGTTGTTTGACTTATGGTGCTAGGTACTCCCATATATATATATATATATATAATATTTCAAATATTAATACTGTTTAAAATTCGACTTAGTCACATATGATCTTATTTTTTATTTTACCATCATTTTATCATTGAAATTTAACTTCTTATTGTTTGAATTTACTTGAGGTAATTAAGTTGATAGCTAGCAATATTGTTTTCTTTTGCCCTTCATGGGATCGAGTTATTGAAGTTTCTAAATTATCAAATAGGGTTTGTTGCGTAGCCGGCAATTATCTCACCTTAACACACCATGAAGCTTCTATTCCATGTCAACGAGTTATTTTCTGGTTTCAATTCTCACCAAAGGGAAAAATTAACATGGTTTTCTTAAAAAAAAAAAAAAATAGAGTCCACACATAAGCTTAGACCCTCTCCATATTAATAAAGTATATGCTAAAAGAATACAAGGTATATGGTGTAATTGACAAATTATCATCCACATATAGCGGAGTACTGCATTCTGAGTGAGATTTAATCTCACCCTTCAAGTGTGGAGACGTTTTGTGATATTTAGCGAAAAATTGATTAAAATTATGAGGTAATCAGACAGTTAACTCATATAAAAGAGCAGATGATTGAATATATTATACACACATATCCAATGAACATTGTTAATTATAGTTGTGGTGTTTGTTTCACCGCCGTGTGAGTGATGAAGGGTCAGTATATATGATTCTTAGATTCTACTCATCATCATCCCTAAAGGCTTCTATAGGATTGAGGCATACTTGTTGCCAGCCCAGAAAAAGATATCCCATCTATCAATAGCATACTAATCTATTTTGATTACCACCCTTAATAATTCCTAGTAATCTTCTAAGTATCTACTTTTCTTGTCAAAAATATTTCTTTCTTGGTTTCCTTGTGACAACACATATATGCTAGTGATGCCTCAACTTGCTTAGCTTCTTCCACTAACATTGAAGTGGCAACATAACATATCCCAAAAACTTGCGGGTATATAAAATGTAGTTGGTTCTAACAAAGTTACTCTAGTTTTAATTTTCGTCTAAGTTTTCTAATTCCTTGTAGGATTTGGAGTGGGTTTATTATTCTCAGTTTTCAAATGTATTTAGAGTGTTAAAATTCAGTATTATTTCGAGTTGAAATTAGTACGGTAGGTAGGTATATCAAGAAACAGTGGAAGAAAGTTGAAAAAGAAAAAAAAAAAAAAAGCAAGTAGCTCCTCACACCAATAAAAGGAGCACAAATTCCCATAGCCATCCAGATGAGATTCTTAAGTAAGCTTTTTACAAATTTTTACTGTTTATAATTTTGACTTAAGCTTTTTACAAATTTTTACTGTTTATAATTTTGACTTCCTTAAAAGTAAGTTATTCGCACTTAGAAATTGTTAATACTTGTAGAATTATTTCTCGATTTCTATATATAATAATAAGAAATAAATGGAGTTAATGTAGAAATCCAAAGTGGGTGGTTTAATAAAAAAACGCTCCGTTGACTAAATCAGTTTAATCGAAAAAATAAACCGGTAGAGTATTGATATGAATTTTTGAATTTCCTTTAGAGGTGAGATGATGTCTTCTATTTATAATGGAGTCTTGAGTGTAATCGGAGTGTCTGATTGGTTAAAGTGGATAGTTTTAAATAGGTGATTATACTGAGAGAAATCACTTATTATTAATTATATAAATAATAATAAAAAACTCACGGGGAAATTATTTATTATTAGCATTAATTTGATGAATTAATATATTCAACCGGTAAATATATTAAATTAATGCGAAAATTGTATCATGCTGTCATCGTCTATACCTGAAGTAATATCGACATTATGAGAATTGCGGGTCACGTGACAACTCCAAAAAAATTCAGTGATTTATAGTCCTACAAATGTTGCCCCCCCTCCCCCCTCTTCTCCCACATCGCTTAGGAAGTCAGGAATCGTAAGGAATGTAATTTTCATTGTGGTCCTAATAAATTATTTTTATTCATTGTCGGAGTAAGACTCCACTCTTGATATTTCTTCATGCAATTTGTAGTCTTACTAGGCTTAAATAGTTACCCTGACTTGTAAAAGGAAGCTTGGGCTTGGATGCATAGCCCGAGTTGACTTTTGTTGCCTAATAGGTAATTAGGGTTTAACTGTTTTCTTTATTTAAATGAGGACATGTGACCTTCATCTTTAATAAAAAAAAGCCTTCACATTGGTGTAAAGACCCGTCCCGGAAGTCCGGATTAGCGAAGGGATTAGTAACAGATTAGCTAAGTTAATGAAGAAAGATTGATCACAGTCAAGCTACCGCATTGCTGTGTTGAAGAATTTGAGTCGCAATCCGTGGAGCTAAAAGATTTTGTTGCTTCCTTATTCTTTCTTATTAGTGATGTCTTTATGCATGTCAAAAACCCAAGATGGGCCCCTAGTGTAGAGTTTTTTTCCAGAGATGTGGACAAGTGGCAGAGATGCATCGGAGGGAAGAGTAGGGCTGGCGTAGGATGCTTGGAGAGTTGGAGGGCTATTTGAGTGGAGGCGCCTAACATTTTTTTTTTGCCTTTTCCTGTTGTCTTTTTTTTTTTCTTTTTGTGTTTTACCATATCTGTGTAACATATTTTAAAATATGTATAGTAAAATTGACAAGACTCATCCCAATTATCCCTCGATAGTCGTGATGGATCCTACTCCCGTCTGACAATAACTCTAAGGTGCCAAAAGTAACCAAACATATATACATATACCACACAATAAACGCCAAACATTGTCAGACAAGGGATAGTTAAGTTTTACATGACAATTGACATCACAAGTTAGACTAGTCAACGACATTACAGAGCATAGGTACTGTTACAGATGGGGATCAAAATCCTACTCTGTAGGGTGTCTGAGTGCGCAACGGTCTATTTATTCCACTGCCTCATTATCAGCCCCAGTCTCAGTGCACCAGCTTGGAGGGTCAATAAAATAGAAAATGTGTGAGTGGACAAAATAAATTTTTATAAATACATTTACCGAGATACTTTCTTACCCTCCAGTTTTCACAAACATGCATGCACATCATAAATCATGAGTAAAATAGCTCTGGTATAAACATTTACAAATCAATAATCTCGATAAAACCACGAGACTTATTTCCATATTCAATCTCATTAGTCACGTTATCCATGCTACGCGTGAAAATCAAATAGGCTCAAGGACCGCTAAAAATCCGAGCATCTGTCGCTGTGAACACATCACCAGCCGACAATCCAGAACGTCGTGAACACATCACCGACTGATCTCCACATAATCCAGCACATCTGATCTGAGTCGAGCCTCCCTCGGCTGCACGACAACAGACCGTGCTACGTGACCTCTTCAGGGTAAACACTTCCATCCTGAAGGTGAGCGTTATCTCCAGGGTGCACTCCGGGAAAAAACATATTTCCATCAGAAAGCCCTAAATATCCGCAAAACACCACCATCTTGAAAAACAATGAAAAACAGTTGCATTGAAAACCAAAATCATTTATTAACACAGGGTCTCGCCCCAAAATAAGGTTTTCTCAAAATCTGTAAACTAGAGTCCCGATTAATTCCATAAACATGGAAACCATCAACATCATCATGAAATCACCTGGAAATCCAAAACCAATCAAAATCACAAATCCATTGGGTTTTAAGCCCAATATAGCATTTTCACGCAAATTCGTGCAACCACAACCCGAGTTACCATTTTCACGTAAATCCATAAAATATGTCCGGAAAATATCAAATCAATCCCTGACTCATAATCCGAGTCAAAACATCATTTTCAACCCCCGACTCAAAATCTGAGTCAAAGCATCATTTTTTTATCCTGGGCTACGCTCAAAACATCAAGTTCATAATTTCTCAAAAATTGTGCCAAAAATAATATAATAATCCAGAAAATCGAGAAATCACCGGAGTGAAACATCAATCATGTCAAATCATATCAAATCATATAATAAAGCATTTAAATCATATATGCATGCATCATGGTTAGAAAACAAAGTCCACTCACACACACCGTCCCGATTGTTCAATCCCGAGCGATTCGCTCTTCCGACGTCCTGGGATAATCCTGGCCTGTCAAACAAAGTGATTTAAGGTTACTAGGCTGTCACAATCCCAAATCAATAATTCCTTAATCGTCGGAATTTAATAATATTATTTAAACATAAACTATACGCTTCAGGTACTCGAAACTACTCCGAAACCATATCTGATTTACCCGAAACCAACACAAATAAGTTCGTATCATTGAGAACATCAAAACTCAAGTTGACCACTTTCCCAGAAACCCACCCACGCGCCCTCACGCGCCGTCGGAAGCGGCTGCACGTGAAAGCCACGCACTTTGCACAGTACTGCTACAGTGTCATCCCCTCTGCGCGTGAAAACCCGTTTCTCATAATTTAAGTTATGTAAACTTAATTACTTCAATCATGACCTTAATTCTCACATCCCACGATCAACCTTCGAACAGGTTTCCTTTTCGGGTTTACTCAATTCGTCCTGGTTTTTCAAATTAATTGACACAGGAAGCATCGTGAGAGTGTAATAAACATTTCTACATAATTAATTACACAAATTCTTACCTCCAGCTATTCGAACTCAAGCTCAATTTTGAGCAGATATTGGAGCTTCTGTTCTTGCTCAATACAACACTAATTCTCTTCGTTTTTGTTGTGGTTTGGTTTGAAATGATCTCAGGAAGCTTAATCAAGCCTCAATTTTGATTCTCAAAGCTCACAATTTCGAATTCGAATTCTCACCATAATTTTCCAAATTTTCGAATTCTGTAATGGCAGGTACCTCTCTGTTCCTCGTGTTCTTTTCTCTCTAATTCAGTCTTCTCAATCTCTCATTCCCACAACTGAAGCAATCCAATGTATGACATGTAACGACCCAGAAATTCGAAAAAACGAAAATTTGGAAAATTTGAGGAAAATGACAATTTGACCCCTGGTTATAAGGGCCGAAAGTTGACTTTTTTATCAGGACTTTGTTTGGACTTTCCGGGAAGACCGTTGGATAGGTCTCGGGATGCTGAATCCGTAGATAGGCGGCATGCGTCAACTGGAGTCCGAATGAAAAAGTTACAGGTCTGGGAAGTTAAGGGGCAAAATGGTCATTTGTTACTCAAAGGGTAAAATAGTAATTTTGGGCAGTCAAAGTATTTAACGGTGCAATTGGCTGATATTTAATGGTGCAATTGGCTGAATCAGCCATAGAATGACTCAGATGACCCTTTTAGTGACATTTTATCACTTCTTATTGGTGATGAGTGGCACTTTGTAACAAATAAAACGATTAAATCAAATCTGTGAATTATCCTAGAGTGTGCTACTGAGTAGTATTCATTCGACAAAAACAGAGAACCCAACCCACCGCTTTAATCGATTTTGAGCAACACAAGGAAACAAGTGTAGAGATTAAGTGCAATTGGGAGGGAAAACTGAGTAAAAACCGAGAGGGATACTGAACATCTTGAACTGAAACCATCTTGAGAACACCCGAAAAACCACCTAAGAACATAAATGTCGAATTCGATTGTTAGATGGTTTGGAGTGAAATTGACTTGATATTGAGCCTTCTGGGAGCTAAACGAATCGAACCAAATCAACTGGGAAAGAAATTGGTGGAGATTTGACGAAGAACAGGCCCTGCGACATTCGTAAATTTTGGAGATTGAGTTCGAATACTTGGAGGTAAGGATTCTTCAAATTGATTTTAAATTTGTGTTTAGAATGGACGTGAGATGCTTCCTGTGTGGTTAATTGAGTGAAATAACGTGATTCTGAATAGAATCCGATTTAGAATCCGTCGGGTTTTCACTTTGAGTCGACGGATTTGAGGCCTATTTTCATGAAATTGAACATACAGATCGTTAATTAAGATTGAATAGATAAATATAAGTGAAAGAAATGGAGAAATTGGGGTCGAATTGATGGAGAACGGATCGGGTTGCACCGCGGGTTGCAGATCCGTATAACAGAGAGTCGGGTTGCAGGGATGACATTGTTCACGAGCGTGGCTTTCACACGCAGCCGCTTGCGGCGGCGCGTGAGGGCGCGTGGTGAGTTTTCTGGGGAAGTGTTCAATAGGTGTTTTACTCTATGTATTGTAACGAACATTTTGGCTTTGGTTTCGAGTCGATCGGATACCGTCTCGATAATGTTTCGAGGGTCCGAAGGTTTATGTTATATTTTAAAATAATATTTAAATCCTGAAAAATTATGGGGAATTAATATGATGTAAATTGAGTTATTAGTAACCCTGCATAATGATTTTGGACAGGATTCGAGATTCCTGGAAAGTGTCGGAAATTACGGAAATGCGTACAGTTCGGAAGGAGAGCGGTTTGGACGGTGTGTGAGTGGACGTTTGTTTTATAAACCATGATGCATGCATAGTTAAATGTTTTACATGAGTGATTGCATAATTTGATTTGCAATGATGTCCTGATGATGTGGCATGATTATTTGTGATTATATGATTATTTTAATCGGTATTTCGGGCACGTTTTACGAGAAATATGCAAATGATGTTTTAGGCTAGGCCCGGAGTAAAAAAGGTTTTAAAAAAGATGTTTCGCTTTAGTTGGTGAGTCAAGGATGAGTTCTGGATTATTTTAATGTTTTCAATGTGATATTACGGATTTACGTATAAATGGTATTTGGGCTTGAGACCCTGTCGGGCATACTTATGACTTGGTTTGAAGTCATGGATATGATTGATATATGTTGTGGTATGGATTTTGTTTGTGATTGTGGATACTGGATACTGGATCATGTCCTGGATGGTGCGAGTGCAGTTCCTAGACGTGACTCGGATGTTGCGTGAGTGCAGTTCCCGAGTATGTGGTACGTCTAGATGGTGCGTGTGCAGTTCCCAGACATTATGGATATGACTCGAATGGTGCCTGAGTGCAGTTCCCAAGGTTGGCCTACGCGTAGTGCGGATGTGACTGTGTGACTATTTGAATTGATTGCGAACTTGTGCATAGTATTGTTTGATGTTGATTGTGATTACGTACTGGTATCAAGTACGGGTTCTGGTCTGTGTGGCCAGGTGCTTATATTTTCATATGTTTTGGCCTGAGAGCCGAGATTTGACTTGTTAGGTGATTGGCTGGAAAGCCGGTGATTGTTATTCATATGTTTTCCCTATGCATGCATGGTTTGATAAACTGGAGGGTAACTGATGTGTTTCAAACGTATTTTAAATGATATTATTTTTGTCCACTCACACCTTTCCTGTTTTAATGACCCTCCAGGCCGTAACACGACATTCGGCGCTGATCGAGAGGCGGAGGCATGAGTGGAAATCAGTGCAATTATCCCTGGTCTGACAGGTGCTGAAGGGTAGTTTCGGAACTTCAGTTGACTTGCCAGACGGGAGCAGGACCGGGCACGGTTATCAAAGTCCAGTCGAGACGGGTCCTGTCATAACACGGTCAAGGAATGGACAAAAGAAATGCTTTTTCCCTAATTAAGGGATTAATGTCCCTAATCAAAATTTCATCCATGAAATTAGGGGCAAAGGTGGGGGACAAAGTGACATGTGTCACTGGCTGGTAGCATGAGTCAGCATCCACCGTTCGTTTGTTAAAAGACCGTTTTGTCCTTCACTCGACAAATTACCGTTTTACCCCTGGACTTCGTAGATCCGTAACTTTCACATTCGAGCTCCGTTTTCGACATGTGGCATGTCTACGGACTCAGTGTCTTGAGATCTACACAATGGTCCTCACAAAGTAATGAAAAAGTATCCTACATAAAAAGTCAACTTTAGCCACTCCATTTTCAGTGGTAAAAACGTCATTTTACATATTATTTTATAATTTTTACAATTTGGATTTTCGGGGCGTTACAAAAATTACCTATATACTAAAGTAACTGGGTTCCCAGTGCTGTTCACGAGCAGTGCATTTCCTATTTTACCCCTCTTATGTTTGCATATATATATATATATATATAGTTTCTTTTCACTCTTTTGAAGATTTCGAGAATTGGAGATGATTGCGTTTATTCAAGCAATAATGCACTCTACACTTCAAGACGATTATTTCAAGATGCATGGAGACATCCTTTTGGTGGAATCTCGAAGAACTCATTTTTACCAGAGCTCAGGCCATAAGACCATCTTGTGGCGTGTCTCGGATTTCGTTACAGTTTCAGACTTCAAGAGATGGTGGACATGACATCAAGATGCCCTTCCAATTGACATGCTCGTGATGTTTTGCAGATAAAAGAGCTCGGCATATTGGGGGCAATGTACCATGACGCATCAAGGCTTTCAACAGAGGGAGGCAAAGAGTCCCATCACTTGAAGTGATGCATGTCACAACCCAAGGCGAGGCTTGTTCTAGCTATGAGGTAAGGCATGTTACAACTGCAGGGTAAGATGTGTTATAACTGCAATGAGAAACAATAGAATGCAAGGCATGCCATGGTTGGAGCACAAAGCTATGCATCATATAACGTGAGACGTTTTTTTAATGACTATGCACATGGTGCTTGGCGGGTAGAAGAGCTCAACGCATGGGGAGCATTGTAACAACCCGTACCTTCGGGAAGGGTATAAATGTAATTTTGTAAAAGTTTTGTATTTAAAGGACGATTTTGCCTTTGTGAATAGTAGGCCAAAAGTTGACTTTTTGATTTACCAGTTGGATGAGTGTTGACCCTTGACCGTGACGTAGTTTAGGCTGTCACGAGTCCGTAGACAGGTGGCAGGTTCGATTCGGACAATCGGAGAAAAAGTTATGACGTTTGGAAGATTGAGGGTGTTACCGTAAATTTGACTAAATGAGGAAAATGTTGACTTTTAGGTGAACTTGTGATTTTCACGTAGACCGAGGACCGTTAGATAGGTCTCGACGTCCTGAGTACAACGACAGGCGGCACGCTGTCATCGGACGTCGGATGAAGTAGTTATAGGTTTAGGAAGTGTGAGGGCAAAATAGTAATTTGTACATTCAGCCCAATCAGATCAGGACAAGTGGCAGAAGTGGGCTGGGATATTTTGTGCTGAGCCAATGGATGATGGACACGTGGGCAGAAGCTAGAGGGTTCTAGGGAGAGCATAAGTGTGCACGGCCACACATTGTGCACGTTCAAACCGTGCACCCGTTTGAACACTCAGAAAACAGAGAGGAAAATTGGAGAGACTTCAACCGATTTCGTGCAAGGGTGAGGGAGTTGATGACCGGTGAAAGTGAAAGAGAGACGAGGGTGAGCTATTGAACACGTTTTGGAGCTGCAACCGTGCACGGAGGCTAAACGGTGGACGGCTGGATTTTTGGAGAAAACAGAGAGAGACGGTGGACTGTGGCGGTGGTTGTGCCATGTGGTGGATCGATTCAAGCCAATAGGAGGCTCAGGAGGTTACAGGGAACCCAACAAGCACCGTGGTACGCGGCGGTGCTCACGGCGGAGACTGAATCGAAGGGTAAGTTTCCTTCCTCTGTTTTTCCGTGAATTTCAATTCAAAAGTCGTCGAGTTAGGCGTAGAGTGGAGAGGTTTGGTGGTCATGGTGAGACTCCTGGAGGTCCCAGGCGTCGTGTGGTTGTGGTGCCGTGCCGGGGGAGGACCTGGGCGGCCGGCGGCCAAAAAAGGGGCCACGGGCCGTCTGTTTCGAGGCCGTGAACGGTGGGTTTTCGGCCGTGGTTCTTCGATGTTAGGACATGGTTAGATTGCTTAGGTTGGGACGAAGCTTTTGGGATTGATTTGGACGGAATTGATGGATGAACAGCGGAGAACCGGTCACGCCGGTTCAACTGTGTTGAACCGGGTGACTCGAGGTAGGAGAAACACTGTAGCAAGCGCGTGAGGCCCACGCGCAGCCACTTTGGGCGGCGCGTGGAGTTGCGTGGGAAGGATTCCGGCTAAGCTTTCAACATGGTTTTGGTTCTAAATGTTCTAAAGAGTTCATTGGTATGGTTTTCGGGTGAATCAGACGATGTTAGGAGGTTGTTCGGGAATTCGGATGGTTTAGGGTCTAGGATTAAAATATTAATAAATTCCCGAAAAATTGGGGAAATTAGGGTTAGTATCCTTAATGTGTTTGTGACCCTATTTGGTGCATATTGACAGGACGGGAGGCAACCGAGACAGTCGAAGAGCGCACGGAGCGCGATTGACTCGCCCTGATCTGTGAGTGGACTCCTTCTTTTCTTTCGAGCATGCCTAACTGTTTTTATTGATGTTTTATGATATTAAATGTGTTTTATGCTTCTTAATGTTGATTATATGTGGTTGATATGTTTGCACGTTTTTCGAGACATTTCTGAGATTTTACACGTTTTTCGAGAAAAGCTGATTTTCGGATTCTGATGCCATATTTGAGGATTTCAACCTATAAATGTTTTCTGATGATGATAAATGGGTTATGAAATATGATTTGTGATTACATGCGATTTTTGGTATAATAATGGATTTCCGGATTTGGGTTCGGAATGTCGGTTCTGAACGCCAGAAGGGCTTCGGACCGGGTATTTCGAATTCGAGTTTGGCGATGGATTTCGAATTGGGTTTTACTTTGAATTTGGATTGGATTTGCTGGATCTGGATAGTGGGTTTAAAGACCCGGATACTGATTTGACGGGGGACGGGCCCGGACTGAGTTTAAAGACTCGGGAGTTTAAAGACTCGGACATTTATGATATTACCCCCATAGGCCTATTGAGTTTAAAGACTCGGGAGTTTAAAGACTCGGAATTATATTTGAGGCCTGGTTGAGTTTAAAGACTCGGATAGGTCCAGCAGGTTTGATCGGAAATGATGATTTGCTGTTCATGGTTTATGCTATGGTTTTCTGATATACATACCATGATTTCTATATCCGTTTTATAGTGTTTCTGTTTCTGTTTCTTATGATGTTTCATGTTATGATTTTCTAATACTTGGTTGGGCATTCCTGTTTTAAAACGAGGGAACAAATGTTCTTAGTATTTTTCCTTAACTTTGATTTGGTGATAAACTGATTTTAAAACTTTTAGTTCTTCTAGTCCACTCACACTTTTAAATTTTCCCTCCAGGTCGTGGTGATAGCGCCAGGGTGAACGTTGAGGCAGATATCGAGGCATAGAGCTTTTGACGTTCTTCCATTGCGATACTAGCATTGTAGGATTTTTGTGCCCATTTTGTAGAACTATGCTCTGACTTACAGTTGTATATATTTACTCCTTCGTCTGATAGTTATGCTTATTGTGGTATGGAGGTCATTTTGGTACTCTAGGTGTGATTGTCAGACGGGAGCAGGGTTCGTCCCGGGTATCGTGGTGATATTTGGGACGGGTCCTGACAAGAATGGAGTACCATGACGTGTCGAGATTTTCATTAGCGGGAGGCGAGACATCCAATGACTTGAAGTGAGGCATGCCATAGCGCAAGGTGATGCACAAAAAAATACAAGGCAAGGCATATTACAACTACAAGACAAGGCATATTGAAACTGCGAGGCAAGGCATGCAACATCGCAAGGCTTAGTGTCCCACAACACTAGGAAAGACACGATTAGAGTAGGAAGAGATACGTTAGATGACATGAGGTGGGCATACCATATTGCAAGGTGACGTGTCCTATGACACGATACGAAGTGTGCATGGTGCCACAAAGTGACTGAAACTTTCCAAGGAGTTGTTTTGGCCGGCAGAAGATACGTACATAAAAATGGAGTAGGTGGCTGCAATGTGGAACATAAAAATGGAGGATTTATCATGCCTCTTATGATGCCAGAGATGTTGTACATCATTACGTAATTGAAGGAAGAAAGCTATGAGGTGTCATCATCTCAACGTTGAAGGCAAGTAGTGTGAAGATACGTACTGTAAAGGTTGTCAAGGAATGCATGTTGGTAGCGCTACTACTTCCATGAATTCATGCGATGCTGAAGTGGGTTTTTGGAGCTACAATCGCCATTTCAGATGTTGTTGGATTAATCAGTCTGAAGCTTCACTTAGTGAAAGTGGTCATTGTTCTCACCATTGTTCCGTCCCCGAAGTTGAAGTTTCTTTTTCAGAGTCAATCAGTGATTGCGTTTCTTTCACGGGGTCAAGCTGCACTGAAATTTCTTTAGCGGAGTCATTCGCCTTTTAGGTTGCTTTTGAGGAGAGATGCATCATTGGAGTTGCTTCTACAGAGTGAAGCCGCTCTGTAGTTACTTCAGCACTGTCATAGAGTCAAGCAGTGTTGAAGTTGCTTTCGCAAAGTCAAGTAGCACTGAAGTTGGTTTTACGAAGCAAACTGTGCCAAGTGAGCGATGATGAGAAGGTTGCCCCTATTGCTTGAAGAATGCTACAAACGATGTGTCACCAAAAGTCCGTGATAGAGCGATCGAAGGCCTTCAAGGTAAAAGTTCACATGTTGACGAAGAGACTCTAAGGTCGTGTCAGTCCTGATGATGTGCTTCATAGTTTTTCTTGGCTTGTAGCGAGATCTTAGTGTTGAATAAATGCTTGAGCATTCAACTTGTTAATTGTAAACTTCTTCAATTTTTCATTAATAGAAGCCTCCTGTTCTATGAGTGTTTTGTGACTCTCGGAAGATTTAACCTTTGTGTACTAATTTTGGTCTTTTGACCTCGTTTTATCTCAGAATTCAGTGTCGTTGGTGGGGTTGGAAAGCTAACTTCCATACCTTTTTTTGCGCTATCAAGCTCTTTTCGAGGAAGTAAAATTTTAGCTTGGTAGGTTCGAATGAATCTCAAATTTGTGTGTTGAAACTCATAGTCGACCCTTGCGCACTAAGACCTTTGCCCAAGATTTGTTATGTCATGACCCTATTATTGCTCTTTTTGAGGATGGGAAGTGATGTTCAGTAGTTTTTCCAATTCCAACAAGATCAATTGTTGGGTATGAGTGATAGATCCTTGGAAATATTCTTGAGTAGTATGTACCTCATTGTTGGTTATTTGCATTGAACTTCACCGTCTAGTAGAATTTTCTACGTTGCTTGAGGTAATGACTTAGCTCTTTGAGGTCAAGGCTATACTCTCCTTTTTAGGGAGGCACTTTTAGTCCTTCATAGGTGAATTCTTTGAGTGTTCCTCAGTGGAAAGCTTTCATGCTTCACATGGCACAAGTGTTGATAGGTTACGAGCTGAAGGCATTAATAGTTTGAAGAACAAAGATGTTGATTCTTAGCACGGAAAATGCCTTAATGCTTCACGAGCGAATGCGTTGCTTCATGCATAAAGGCTTGGCTGCTTCACGGGATGAAGGCATGAAACTTTATGAGCAAAGAACTTGAAGTTGACATTTCACTTATTCGTACGAAGAGTTTGATGCTCTAGGGATGAATGTATTGATACTTCTTGAGGCAAAGGCTTTGATACTTTTTGGGTGAATGCATTGATGCTTCACTGGAGGGAGGTATTGCTTCTTTGAGTGAAGGCATTGATGCTTCACGAATGAATGCGTTGATGTTTCACAGGACGAAGGCTTTGATACTTCATGGGTGATTGCATTGATGCTTCCTTGAGTGAAGCATTGTTTCTTTGAGTGAAGGCGTTGATGCTAGGGGTGTCAATTTTTGACACGACTCGATACACGACTTGAAACCCGCACGAAATTTATCCGGGTTAACCCGCACGATTAAAATTTTGGGTCAACCCGTTATGACCCGTTTATTAAACGGGTGGGTTTCGGGTCAACCTGTTAACCCGTTTAATAAATGGGTAGATTTTGGGTTAACAGGTTAACCCATATATTGGCTTATATATTGACCCATTTAATAAACGTGTCATTACTAACCCATATATCTACCTATTTATCTACCTAAATATCTATTAAATCTTATATTTAAATAGGTAAAACATGTTAAACGGGTTAAATGGGTCAAACGAGTCAAACGGGTCATAGGTTAATTGGGTTTTGAGTATGACCTGTTTATTAAATGGGTTAAACGGGTTACACGGATTACATGGGTCATTAACAGGTCGGGTTCGGGTTGGACATTCTTGACACGATTATTAAACGGGTCGGATTCGGGTTTGGCATAAATGGGTAAAACAGAATTCGTGACATTACACGAACCCGACACGACACGACTCATTGCCACCCCTAGTTGATGCTCCATGAATGAATGCATTGATGCTTCGCGAGGCAAATTCTTTGATACTTTATGGATGAATGCATTGATGGTTCGTTGGAGGAAAACATTGCTTCTTCGAGCGAAGGCGTTGTTGCTCCATGAATGAATACGTTGATGCTTCATGGGGAAAAGGCATGGCTACTTCACAGGGTGAAGGTGTTGATGCTTCACGGATAAATACATGGCTACTTTGCGGGCTAAAGGAGTTGATACTTTTCAGTCCGAAGGCATTGATGCTTTGGTAGGAAAAGACATTAATTCTTCATTGGGCAAAGGTGTTGCTGCTTCGCGAACGAATGTGTGGCTACTTCACGGGCTAAATGCATGAATGAATACGTTGATGCTTCACGGGGAAAAAGGCGTGGCTACTTCGCAGGGCGAAGGTGTTGATGCTTCACGGATAAATACGTGGCTACTTGGCGGGCTAAAGGAGTTGATACTTTTCAGGGCGAAGGCATTAATGCTTTGGTAGGAAAAAAACATTAATTCTTTGTTGAACAAAGGTGTTGCTGCTTCCCAAACGAATGTGTGGCTACTTCACGGGCTAAATGCATTGATGTTTTGTTGTCAAAAGTTCAGAGTGCTTCGAATAGCAAAGGCTTAAATGCTTATTGTGAGAAGGCTTGGAGCGCTTCGTGTGGTGAAGGCTTAAATGCTTCTTATTTGAAGATTTAGAGTGTTTCATGTAGCGAAGGCTTAGATGCTTCTTATGAGAAGGCTTAGAGTGTTTTGCATGGTGAAGACTTGGTGTAACGACCTGGATCTCGAGGAAATGTGGAATTAAGGAGAAAACGATGATTTTGCCCCTAAGTAAAAAAGTTGAATTTTTTATCGGGACCATATTTGGGTAATTTGAGAAGACTGTTGTGAAGGTCTCGGTCCTATCTCCAGATTTTCCCCCTCCCTTATCTCTTCGGTCCTAGCCCACCGACTTGGGCTATGTTCAAAACATTTATATAAATAATGGTGTTCATGGTTAAACTTCGTTTTTGTGTGCAAGTCGTGATGGGTGATTTGATAAACAGAGAGAAAGGGAGAAACTAAGAGAAGAAGAGAGGGAAAAAATGAGGGAATTAGCCAAGGCAACAACAAAGTGTGAATTATGGACTTAGAAATTAAGCTTGTGGACCTTGATTTGGATTTTGTCGAATTTCATTTGGATTACTCAAATTGAGGCTGCGAACCTCCTTCTGTGATCGTTACGAGCAGGTCTATTGGAAAATTGAAGACAATTGCTCAAGAACGAGCTCGTGACGATGTTGAAAAGTTAAGTACGAATCTTGAATGAATTCGAGGATTCAAGTGAGTTGATCCTCAAATTGGATTTAGAAACATATTCCTGGATTAATTTCGAGTAGATTGGAGTAATCAATTATGAAAAACAGGTTAAAATTGAAGGTTTTGAAACCGGGTCGAAGCCGCTGGTCCCATCTTATCTAAATGACCCAAAACTAGAACCAAACGACCTTTGATTGGCCTGAAGCCACCACCAATGGATTAATCTCATCTAAAAATTTCAAACAAGCTCGGTCCCATCTCAAAATTTGCGTCGATGCGCAATCACGCCCTAATGGAAGTCCGGCGACTTTTCCTACGTGCTGCCACGCTCGTGCTGACATCAGCCTAGCTGACGTGGCACCCTGCCACGTGTCTTGACAGCTTGAAAAACCTGCCACGTGGCACCAAAATCCACCCAAAATATCTCATGTAAAAGACTAAAATGCCCTTGGGTGCAAAATGACAAAAATGCCCCTAGAAGGTCTAAGGTCGTAACTCAATCAACCAACCTCCGATTTTCATAAAATACCTGTCCACAGACTCGAAATTCCAAGACCTTTGCAACGGTCTTTTAGGCATATCCAGAAACGATAAGCGTCAAAAAGTGAACTATTTGACTTTTAAGGAAATTATCCTTTCCAAGTAATTTTCCGAATTTTATTTTCCTCAATTTTCCAGGTCATTACACTTGACGTGTTATGAAGTTTTAACATGCCTTCTAATCTGTCATACACTGAAGGTTGTTGTTGAAGCTTCACTCTTGTTCCATAGGTATAACTTTCTTCATCAAAGTCGCTTGGATATGTGTCATAGGATATGGTCTATTACTTGAAATTGATGATGCATGGTTGAATCTGACGTCGAAGGCTATCTTCTAGATCTTTGTCACGTTAGACTCCTTGGAGGCATTGATCTAGCATCCTTTAGACATCTTTAGAATGTAATGTGTCTTAATGAGGGGGAGAATTACGTCGAGTCAAGTGGTGGCGACTTCCTCTGGTCACCATTGTCGAAACATGTGAGCATTTTGGTGAGTATGTCCCATCATCCTCACTATAGTAGCTAGAACATCTTGAGCCTTCGTCGACTTGTCCACTTGATAACGTTAAGGAATGACTTGTCCACACACAATACCAGTCTGAGGAAATGAATGTTAAGGAATGAACATATGTGAACATAACAACACAAATATCGATAAATGAATGTCATTCCTTAACATTCAAATCATCATTTCAAAATTCTCAAAATTCATTATTAATTATTGAATCCTCATAATCCGACAATAATCATTTTAGAAAAACCAAATTCAAATCATTGTCACATATCTCATCATATATATAACATCACGTCATAGCGTCATCATCACATATCATATCATCATGTCATCATCTACATACTATCATCATACCATTATCAACATAATTCATCATCACCCCATATGGCCTCATGTATTTATCATCATACTTCATCCCATCATTCTTATCAACAACATATCATGATTATTATACTTCATCATATCATCGTACCATTAACATCATAGCTCCCAAAAATCACCATGCAATCGTTTGCCAATCATATTCAAATGATGTCAAATTATTTCAACATATATCTATTCCTAAAACCGAATCCATGTTGCCCCAAAACATATTTTGCAAAAAACCTCGTCAAACGTATATTCGAGATTCATTCAAAATTCTCAAAAATCATTGCTAATCATGTAGTAAAGAAAATACGGTAGATGTTCATTTCTTGGACATAACATAATCAAAACCTATGCTCTGATAACAATTTGACAGGACTCGTCCCTGATTTCCTTGAGACTCAGACCGGTCCTACTCTCGTTTGGCAGTTCTTGTCAGACAAGGAATATTTTCATTATTAACCGAATTTCTGTCATACTAAATTAACCAAATGATATTAACTCTTACGGGGTTACCGTGCACATCCAACTCACTCCTTGAAAAGTAGTGGAATTACTTTTTGAATCATAGTCGATCTTACGTTTCCTTATAAGTTTACCTGGATATGCCACATCAACTATATACTAATATAAATCCTTCGATGCCACATCAACTATGACAGGACCCGCCCCAATCCCCCTGGGACCACCCGGGGACGTGCCCTGCTCCCGTCTGACACCCGACAACAAAATACCAAAATTATCCTTAGGAATTCAAAAGCATAAAGAAAATCCAAATTTAAGTCATACATAGCACGCCACACAAAATATCCGAATACAAATAGTGTCAGACAAGGGATAGTTCCCGAATACAGTTTATTGAGCACGACTCTAGACATTCTACATGCCAACCTACCCAGCAGTAGGGTTCAGGTGCGCAACGTAAACCTATGCCTCTTCCTCGGGATCCTCCTCCTCTTCCTCCTCAATAGCACCACCTGGAGGGGTAGTAAAACAACAAAGGTGAGTGGGCTGAAACTCAAGGTTTACAAAATAGTTTACCATCTCGAAAACATATAGATTTTCCCCTCCGTTTTTCCGAAAAGCATGCATCAGTATCAAAAGCCACAAAATCATATAATCATAAGCAGAATAATATCAACATAATATAATCTCAGTCACTGCACTATACATCTCAACCCTGACATCCCAGATGCCCGACGTCCCAGACGCCCAATAAGGTCACAGTTCCAAGGCTACGCGTGCCACCCGGGGTCTCAATCCCGAGTCCAAATCTTGAACCCAGTTCGAGTATGGCATTCTAGATGCCTGACGTCCCAGACGTCCAATAGTAGCAATCATGCTCCTGAGTCACTCTACAGTCCGGTCTCTCCGTAGAATGACTCCTCACAAGCAATGCGCCGTGACCACTCCGGGGTACCTACATCCGGAGGAGACAGTATCCTAGGGTAGATCTATACAGTGCAATACCAAAGATAAATATCGAAATCCATTATACATATACATGACTCAAAACCGTGCATAAACAACCAGACGGGTCTCATGCCCAAACATCGTAATACGTGCCATAAATCATACTCAGGATAAATAGATACTTTTACTTGAATCACATATAGATATAATAGAAAGTAAAACAGTTATGCATGCCGAGGTTTAGTGAAATCAAAGGCCCACTCACAGTACAATCCTGCTGTAATCTCGAGCGTAAAGCCCCGTCCAAGTGTTAAAGTACGATTCCTGTCATGTCCAAAGCATACGTAAAGGTCACTTTAAGTCCCTACTATACAACTAAGAAACCCTAGATTGAAACCGGCCCGAGAAAGCCGTCCGGACACGCTTCCCAAGGCTTCAAACCCTAATTTGACCAACCTAACGATCTCCGATCGACACGAAACCACCGTCATTGGATCCGTATCGTCGAAACCTTGAAAATGGTTCTAGTCCCACATAAAAACACTGTTCACACACGCTGGTCAACCCTCTGGTCAACTGTGCTACAGTAATGTTGACGTCAGCATGACGTCGCTGCTGACGTCAGCACTGACAATGTCAGAGGACACGTGTCAGCAGTCCATTGGTCCCTGGTCTGATTGTTTTCTGACATGATGACGTCACTGCTGACGTCAGCATGATGACGTCATCAGCTACAGTAACCGGGTCTGAGAACCGGGTCCCCGTAGACCCACGGTTCAACCCGATCAGTTCTCATCAACCCAACCACCATTTCTGGTGGGTTTTGTTCCTATGAACTCGTCACAACATGCTCTATGGTTCTGTGAAATCAAAACGACACTTTAGGTTGAAGAAACCACCTGAAAATCGACGGGAAGACTGGCTGCCGGCTCTGGTCATCTTCTCTGGCGAGTCGTCGAGTTTCCAGTCACGGGTCTTGGTCCAAAATGGTCGTCTAGGTCCCCTAAGTATGTCTCAAAAGCAACCAAACAATTTTAACGTAAAAAACGAACGGTTCGAGACAGGGAAGGAAATCGGGGTCTCGTGGGTTTCAGAGCTTACCGCCGTCGTGGCCCGTCCAGTCAGGGTTTGAGTCGTTCTAAGGTTGCAGTTAACCTAACCCTAGGTTAGTTCGAGTCCAGGGGTGAAGGTTTGGATTGTTGGATGGTTTTGGGCTGTTCGGGTTCCTTCTCGGGTCTGGGAGATTTCCCGGCCGTGCAGGGCAGCCGTGGTGGTGGTGGCCGTGTCTGGTGGAGGTGGTGGGTGGTCTGGTGGTGTCTGATGCGTGGGTTGAGACTGAGAGGTGGTGGAGTGTTTGTTCGAAGGGTGAGAGGGTACACGATGTTGAGAGAATGAAAATGTGAGAGTGAATCTCTGATGGTTTAAAACAGAATGGGTAGATGGAATCAAGGGCTGAGATTCAATCTGAGTATAGGATGAAGGGTGAGGATTTGAGGAGAGAAATTAATTAATTAAGTAAATGGCCAACATAGATCCTTGTTTTAGGGAATGTAGGGGATGAGTGACACGTGTCACTCATCCAAGGGTACAGATTGGTTTGATTAAAGTAATCAGATTCTATTAATTTAATAATATTTTAATCCGGGTCTCGGTTAGTTCGGTTAATCGCGATTACGTCCGTGACCATAACTTTTTCGTCGTACATCCGATTTTGGTGTGCCGCCTGTCTACGAATTCGTATTGACGCGACCTACGTAACGGTCCTTGGCCCTCGTCCATTGGACTTCCCGGGTCAAAAGTCAACATTTGGCCCCTCTTTGACCAAATTACCAAAATACCCCTCGACTTTCGAACGTCACAACTTCTTCCTCGAACGTCGGAATCGAACGTGCCACCTGCCTATGAACTCGTGACGTCCTAAACTACGTCACAGTCATGGGTCAAAGTCCTAATTATTTTTCGGGGTAAAAGTCAACTTTCCCTCCCCTCAGGGACAAAATGGTCATTTTGCAATAAAATAATAATTACGAAAGTTCGGGTCGTTACAAACTATATACTAATATTCGATGCCACATCAACTATATACTAATATTTGATCTTAAATTTCCTTATATGTTCCAATTTTATATTTGCACAACATGAATCATAATCATATAGTAATTAAGGTAATAACGATCTATGTTTTCCATATTTCCACAAAATATTTTAATTATTCATTATTTTCCTTGTAAACATAATGTGCTTAATACCCCAAAATATAAACATTATATGACAAATTATTAAAATAACTATCTAATCCAAATATACAAGTATTCCCCCATTTCATATGTTAACCCATTTTAATATTACATAAGAACCACTTTAATTGCTATCTTCATATTTTTCAAGAATCATCATAATCATAGCTTCAATGTACTCATTATCATCAAACATCATAGATTCATCATCATAATCATTAATATAATCATCAATATATTCATATCCAAATAAGATTAAAATCAAACCCTTTAATTTACTCAATTTAGTTTTGGATTTAAAATATAAAATAATATAAGTTAAACCTTAAAACTATACTCAATCGATGTCCAATTAACTTGAAAATTGTACCATTGAACTCACAAAATTAAGCACTAAAATTTTCATGTTGACCAGATGGCCAAAGAAGGCCGCACGCACCGCCACGCGTAGGGGTCAACCTGGTTTTTTGCAACTCGGGTCACCCCAACCCGTGATATTGACCTGGTTGTTTTTCGGCCATTTTACATCCAAATTGGTCAATCTAACAGTCCATTTGTATCTACTTAATCCAAGGAAGGTCTTTGTAACGTTCAAAAGGGGAAAAATGTACCTGGAATCATGGTTCAACTGATGGAATCTTCAGCCATGGCTTCCCTAAGCTATTCAATGGCTTCTCTAGTGCTTAACTTATCACTTTCTTGTTCCAAACTAGTCACGGTACCCCAGAAGTGTCAGGACTGCCCCCAATCCCCCTGGATTAAGGGCTGAATCCTGCTTTCGTCTAACTTAAGCATAACATGAAGGCTAAACTGACGTCCAACTTTCATGTGACACGTAAGTCGGACAAGGGATTCTCGAACCAACCATCCTAAACGTATCTGGATGTTTCAGAGTGCGCCGAAACTACTGTGGATCGCGGGTGTGATGTCCACATCACTTTCAACCAACAGCCCGCACCGTAACAACCTGGAGGGTATCGGAAACACAAAAAGACTGTGAGTGGACAAAAATAAATAATAAGTTAGAAAACAGTTCATAAAACAAGTACATTTCTACCCTCCATTTAAAAACCAATGCATGCATATCAATACATGTTATGAAACCATTCATATCAAAACCATCAATGAAAACCATTTGAAAACCCGAATCAAATCCACTATGCAAATCCAGGCCTCAACCTCAAGTCACAAATCAGCATCAAATACGGGAACTCAGTTGACAGGAACCATCCCAATCCACCCCGGGATTACCGTGGAATGTGCCCTGCTCCCGTCCAACAAGGGGTGTCAGACAAGGGATAACCAAAAGTCACTGCCCAAACGGGGCTTCCAGAGTGTGCAAGGATCGATGGAGGAGGCGTTCGATGTCCCAGTCTCTGATGCAGTCGCATCCGTGATCAACCTGAAGGGCATTAAAACTAATAAAAGCTGTGAGTGGATGAAAATCGTTAAGTTCATTAAACACATTTATAAGACATTTATGCCCTCCAATAAAAACGTATGCATGCCACGAAAACTAGTAACCAAAACATTTGTTCAACCAAGCCATTAGGGCCTTAGCCAAAAAACCGTAACTCAAAACCAAGTGTGGGAACTCAACCCAAAACTGTGGAATACCACATCCAGACATAAAAAACCATGTGGGCCACCGCCTAAAGCCATAAACAGAAATCCATAAATCCAAAACCATTTAGGGTCCCCGACCCGAAATACCATTTCAATAACCAATAATCCATTTTTACCACATAAACACAAATCCAACCGAAAAGCCATTTCACATATTCATTAATCCATATTTACCACATTACCATCTCCAGCATCCCAGATGCTTAGCGTCCCAGACGCTCGACGTCCTAGACGTCATATCTCAAGGTATAATAAGCTACGCGTGCTGCCTGCCCGGGGTCTCTCCGGGTCCATATCTCTGACATCCCAGATGTCTGACGTCTAGACGTCAAATCATAGCAATCCTGATCCTGAGTCACTATACGGTCCGGTAGCTCCATACAATGACCCCTCGAAGACAATGCACCGTGACTTCCCCAGTGTCCCAGACATCTAGAGGAGACCATCATATATCCTCGTATCAAGATGGTATATGGAAAACAGTTTTATTAAATCATTTCACAACATTACCAGGGGCCCTGCCCGAAATCGCCATAAAATATCACAATTCCATTTAGGGTCCCTGGCCCGAAATCACATTTAATAAACATAGGGTCCCAGACCCGAAATCACATTTATAACCCAACAGGGCCTCATGCCCGATTTTGTAAACCACTGGGCCCACGACCCGATTTTATAAACCACTGGGCCTACGACCCTAATTTGTAAACCAACTGAGCCCCTGGCCCGATAATATCACTCAAATGGGTCTCAGCTCGATTTCGTAACAACTGGGCCCCTGCCCGATTTCATAAAGCAACTGGGGCCCCGGCCCGATTACGTAACTCAAATGGACTTCAAGTCCGAAGTTTCGAAAACAATTGGGCCTCAAGCCCGAGTTCATCTTTCCAATTTCAAAACCATTTCATCATATTATATCCAAGTCATAAGTATAGAAAATCCGTGCAAAACCGGAAAAACCTCGATTTACGTGCAAGCACGTAAATCACCTCGAAATACGTGAAACCGTATAATTTACCAACATCCAAATCAACATCAAACAATCACAATCATAATCCATATAAAACAGTTAAGCATGCATAGAATTTATAAAATCAAAGTCCACTCACAGACCGTTTAACGATACGCCTCGATACTCGTGCCATAGGCCTTTCCGGGCCACACCACTATCACCGGGACTCCCAATCCTGTCCACATCACATTAGAGGGTCACTAACCTCTTCATTAACATCCTATTAAAGTCCCGTAATTTTTTCGAATTTTTCACTATTTTTAAACTCAATTTAAAACCTTCGGACGTCCCGAACAATATCGAGACGGTGTCCGATCGACACGAAACCAATCCCAAAATGTTCGTTACATTAAATAGGACAGAAGTCATGTTGACTTCACCTTGAGATTCGTGCCCACGCGCCACCGTGAGTGGCTGTGCGTGAAACCCACGCGCCTGCTACAGTGTCATCGTCCCAACCCGTTTGTCTGTAAAACGGATCATGTTGGCCCGCGAGATGACCCGGTTGGTTTCCTATCAATTCAGCCTTAATTACTTCAATTAATCATTCAACCAGCTTCGTTTTAAGTTCAATTAAAGGTCTGTAAACTCAATTACACGATTGCTTACCTAAAATCCAACGATTCAACGATGAACATCGAAGAACACCCAAGTACTGTTCATCCTTCAAAATTCGTCAATCCCTTCTGGTTTCTTTCAATTGATGCACCCAGAAGCATCACCGGACCATGAGAAATAGTTTCCCTTCATCAATTTCGTCGTTTGATCCCTCAATGATCACAACCCAATCTTCCAATTTGCTCACGGTCGGCAAGTCCGTTCAGAGCCAATTAGTCACCAAATTGCTTCCTTCTTTCTACGATTCTGATCGTGGCACTCCCAGAAAGCTCGAAGTGAGCTCAATTTTGATCCTCAGAGCCCATCACTCAACATTTGAATTTCCCCCCCAAATTTCTCAAAATTTGATTTTGGTTCCCGATTCCTTCTCTTTGTCTCTCCTGATTTTCTCAGCTAAAATCAGTCCTTAAACCTCTCAATTTCACACTCTCAAGCTCAGTTGTAGAGGAGAGCTCAATTCTCTCATCACTCAGTTCATGCTTGTTCACGGTAGGAAGAAAATGAAATGAATAAAATAATAAACTGATAATGAAGGAAGACAAGATGATTAGAGATGATAATGATGTAGGAATGATGATGTTGGGATGGAAACATGGATCAGATTTTAGGGCTTAAATCAAGGGATGGATGACACTTGTCACTCATCCAAGCATCCACATCAATGGTCACTATTCAATATTATAATATTATTTTAATCGGAGTCTCGGTTCGTTTGTTTAATCGAATTCGTTCCCGTGACCATAACTTCGTCGTCGAATCTCCAATTTCGGCATGCCACCTGTCATTGAATTCGTATCGACACGTTCTACGTAACGGTTCTTGGCCCTCGTCCATGGACTTCCCGGGTCAAAAGTCAACATTTGGCCCCATTTCTGCCAAATTACCAAAATGCCCCTCGACTTCCGAACATCACAACTTTCTCCTCGAATGTCGGAATCGAACGTGCCACCTGTCTATGAACTCGTGACGTCCTGAACTACGTCACGGTCATCGGTCAAAGTCTGTTTGACCTCCCGATCAAAAAGTCAACATTTTGCCCACGACCAGGGGCAAAATGGTCATTTTGCATCGTTCGTCCGATTTCACCCAACTAATCACCGATCAACCCCACTAATCAAGATTAGTCACTAATCTAATCCCGGAATTCGGGGGCGGGTCGTTACATCAGTCCCAAAACTCATCAATTCCATATCATCAGGGCCACTGCCCAAAACATCTGAAAACCAGTGAAAATATCAATCATGCGAGTTTTCTGGATCTCAAGTGCGCCCAAGTCTTTAAACTCAAAACCATGCGCAATAATCAGGCCTTCTAGGGATATCAACGAGTCTTTAAACTCAAAACACAATCACAGGCCTCGGGGGGTATCATAACCGAGTCTTTAAACTCAAAACATATACCGAGTCTTTAAACTCAAAACACATCAATCCAGGGCCCTCCTCTCGTTAATCAACCGAGTCTTTAAACTCAAAACCAGATCCAGCGGTTTTTCTTTTTCTTTTCCGGGTCTTTAAACCCAAAACTATTTTTCAAGAAATAGTGAAAACCATAGAAAATCCTTATCCGAACTCGCAACAATGATTCCGTAAGCTCGCATCCGGAACCACTGTCCCGAACCCAAATCCAGATTTCTTTTCCAAGTCTCAAAATCAAATCCAAAATCTCGTTTCCGAAATCCAGTTTCAAAACTGAAATCTCATTTCCAGAATCACTTGAACAGGGCTCCAAGCCCGAAATCACTTTTCCAAACTCCATTTCAAATCCTTGAAACAAAATCATATTTTAAATCTCGAAATCAAATCATTAAAATCATCGTCAAATCACAAGATAGACCGAAACCTCGTAAAACGTGCAATTATATAAATATCTCGAAAATCGTGCCAAATCGTAAATCATCAAGATCATAAATCAAATCATAGAATCACGTATAGAAAACATGTAAAAACATATATGCATGAATCAGGAGTTAGAAAGCAAAGTCCACTCACATACCATTTCGCTGTTGCCTCGATATGCGTGCACTTATGCTGTTTCCGGCCAATCCACTATCATCGGCTTTCCCGAACCTGTCCAAATCCCATAATAAGGTCACTAACTACTTTATAAAACTTATACTAAGTCCCCGTAATTTTTTCGAATTTTTAACTATTTTTAAACGAGTAGTAAAGGCTTCGAACATCCTGAAAACTATCGAGACGATGTCTGATAGACTTGAAACCAATCCCAAAATGTTCGTTACATCGAATATTTTAAAAGTTGTGTTGGAAGATTTCCCAAACTACCCTTCACGCGCCCCCACGCGCGTCTGGAACCTTCTGCGTGTGAAACCCACGCACGTGAACAATGTCATCGTCAACCTCCAGCCAACTCGGTTTAGACCGGTCCAGACCGGTCCGGTCCAACTGAGCCGGCGAGGCCGATTTTCACCCATTTCCAACCGTTTTTCAGTCCTTTTTACACCCTAAGCTTCATCCTTAAATTTGGGATTGATTCCACTAATTAAAACACGAAAAGGAACCCTAAATCTTACCTCCCAAACGTCGAGCCAAACCCAGAAAATTCCAGTTTCTGTTCCCGGTCACCAACCATCTTCTCAAGGGACGGGTTCGAATCCTTAGCTCAGTAATATCTTCCTACAACTGTTAGGACCAATAAAACGATTCAAGAACTCTCTGAAACCCACGACTTTTGATTTGAACCCAAAACTGGAAAAACAAAGGAAACCGAAACCTCACCTGTTTTATGGCCTCCACCGTGGCCTTCGCCGTGATTCTTCAGGTCCACAAGGAAATCCTCACCCCTCTAAACAGTCCCACAAACCAAATTAGACCAATTTGATCGATTGAGGTTGCACCACGACCCATGATTCTTCCTCTATTTTCTCTGGTTTTCTCACCTCTCACACACATCCAACACTTAAGTTTCCCTCAACATGATCACTGATTCTTGTATTTTAAGAGTCCCCAATTAGTTTCATTCTTCCATTTCTTTCTTAGTTCTTAGTTCTTAGTTCTTAGTTAGTTCTTTTGTTTCTCTCTTTTGAGAGACATTTTTGGGGACCATTTTTACTTCTTGTAGATTTTCTTATTAAATAGTTTCCTTTTAATTCTTATTCGTAATTTATGTTATTTTTATGTTATTTTCATTTCTTCTTTACTATTGTTCTTGGTATTTTCTTTCTAACATTTGTAAGTAAGAATGCAATCTCCATGTGTTTTACTTTTTGAATTTCTTTTACTTCATATGTTTTAGTGCTTAAACTTCAATTTGATGTTAAGTGTTTTATCCGCTGTCGGTGCACTTAGAGTAGAATTGAAGAGATTAAATGTTGATCGCTGTCGGCGCATTTAATTATAAACTTAAGGTAAATCATGTTGTAAATGTTTGAAGCATATTGATGTTTGACGCACATTAATGGTTGATGCATTTATAATATTGAAAGATGTATGTAAGTATTTGAGATGATGAAGGTAGGATTTCGTGATTGGTTTATTATGAGCAAAATGTTAGAATTAATGTGATTGTTAATTCGAAATTACTTACGTAAAAGTGTGGGTTTTGTCTATGAAACTACTCTATGGTTTGTAAGTTCTAATTAGCATGAACATTTGAATTTTAATTTTTAGTTAGTGTTGTCTTTAGCTTAAATTACAAATCTTTTCAAAACCCTCCTTTTTATTCTTTATTCTTTTAATTCTTTTATTCTTTGATTACTTTTTATTCTTTATTCTTTTATTTTTTATTCTTTTAATTCTTTTATTCTTTGATTCCTTTTTATTCTTTATTCTTTATTCTTTAATTCTTTAATTCTTTTATTATTTAATTCTTTAATTCATTATTCTTTTATTCATCTCCCACTAACACATTATTAATGTTCCCTAATTTCCCCGGTTAAGAACGATCCCTATTTACCAATACTACATCTACACAAAAAGGGTTTAAATTGCACAACACTCAAATTACGTGTTTAATTTAATGCGTAGTTTGGGCGTAGTCAATTTTTGGCGCCGTTGCCGGGGAAATTGAAAATCATTTTTAATTTGTTAGTGTATGTATATAAATTGTGCATATTATACTTGTTTATAAATTTTACTTTTGTTAATATTATATTTGTTTATAACCTTTACTTACTTGTTTATATTTTATTTATCCATCTTATTTTTATTCTTATTATTTTTGTTTATAATGTTCATACTTTACTTATTCATAGTTTCTAATATATACTTGTTCATAAATGTTCATAATTTTTTTTTATATATATATTTGTTCATATTCAAATTGTTTATGTAAATTTAAAATTCTATCATACTTGTTCATAATTTAAGTTTATTTGTACTTATCATAAATGCATATTGTACATATTCACTTTTCCTTACTTTTATTATTTATTTTTTTTTCTTTACACTTTAATCCATTAACTTTAACTTTATTTCATAACTTTAAATTTATTCCATTAACTTTTTATTCCACTAACTTTATTCCATTAACTTTTTATTCCACTAACTTTATTACATTAACTTTTTATTCCATTAACTTTTTATTCCACTAACTTTATACCATTAACTTTTTATTCCACTAACTTTATACCATTAACTTTTTATTCCACTAACTTTATTCCATTAACTTTTTATTCCATTAACTTTTTATTCCACTAACTTTATTCCATTAACTTTTTATTCCATTAACTTTTTATTCCATTAACTTTTTATTCCACTAACTTTATGTTTACACTTATTTTATTCTTATGTAATTAATTGTTTGTTTATGTCTTTTTAAACTTTAAATTTTTAAATGAAAAATAAATGAATTAAAAAAAATTCGGAATAAAAAAAAAAAATAATAATAATAATAATAATAATAAATTTAAAAAAAAAATCGAAATAAAAAAAATTAATTAAAATAAAAAAAAAATCTTATCTTAGCTTTATGTTAGTATTAATTCATACTTGTAAATAAATGTTGTATATATGTTACTTGTTACCTTTTATACATGTTCATAACTTTTATATTTCTTAGTATACTTACATACTTGTTCATAATAGTCTTTCATTTATGTTTGTTTATAATTCTCTTACTTGTTATTTTATTCTTGTTCATACTTGTACATAATGTTCATTCTTTTTAATTGTTCATAAATGCTTATGGTAAATATTCACTTTTCCTTATTTTTATTTTTTATATTGTTTTTGTAATTAAAAAAACATAAAATTCGTAAAAAAATTCTTTTTCTTCATTTATTTAATTTTTAAATTCCGAAAAAAAAACAATATAAAAAAATTTTAAAAAAATTAATTATAAAAAAAAAATTGTTCATACGTAAATAAATTATTTTCTTTTTCTTCATTTATTTAATTCTTAACTTGCATTTCATCTTTCATTTAACTTGCATTTTCACTTAACTTGCATCTTTCATTCTAACTTGCATTTCATATTTCATTTAACTTGCATTTTTAACTTCACTTGCATATTTAGTTTAACTTGCATTGCACTCTTCCTCTAACTTACATCTTTAACTCACATTGCTTCCTTAACTTTAATTTGCATATCTAACTTGCATTTTTAATTAACGTACATCTCTGACTAACTAACTTGCATCTCTGTCTAGGCTGGATGGACGTTAAACTTCAAGCGCTTGTTGGGAGGCAACCCAATGTGTTCCCGGGATGTGAAGGAGTCATCAATACAGATTTGCTATCCTCTACCCTTCACTCTCTTTTATTTTGTTTATTTAATGTTTTCCTATTATTTTCGTAAATCATCTTCCTTACTTTGATTCTATGTTTAATTATTTCGTATTTTCCTACATTGAGGACAATGTAGAATTTAAGTGTGGGGGAATGGTTTACAATTTTGAGTTAAAAAAAAATGAAAAAAAAATTAATTAAAAAATATAAAATAAAAAAAAATAATAATAAAAAAAATGGAAAAAAGAAAAAAAAAATGAAAAAAAAAAATTCTTGAATCTTTTAACTTAGTGTTTTTATGAGTTTTAAGTTGCCATTTAACTTGTCAATGATATAAATGAACGGAAATGAATATGTTATGGCTATAAAGGTGATCACTACAACTTGAATTTGTTTGTTAATATTTTGTGATTAAGTGTTATAACTTGAAGATAATGCATGTAAATTGGTACATAAACGAGCATAATAAGATAAGTATGAATCATATGAACCTTATGTGAGCTTTAGAACCTTATATACATCTTTGATGAGTGATTCATAAGTTCTTTGTTTAAATTGATATACATATACCTCATAACTGCTTGTCATAGCTTTTAATGAACTCTAGAGTACTAGAACTTATTCTATGTGATTTTCAAAGCTTTTAAGTCAATAAACTCTCTGATTTTGGACATGATTAAGGCATTAGGGTTAACACCACAAATTCAAACATCCATGTTCCCTATTTTGTGCGCACAAGTTGCGACCCCCTTAGTTTTAACCTCTTTTGAGCCCACATTAAGCTTTTCTTTCATCACCATGATTATCTAAACACTTGAGCTTAGTATAGACATCCTTTACCCTTGTTCCAAGGACTCGGTTGAAGATATAAAGATTGTGTAAGGAGAAAATAATGATGTTGGAAGACTTTTATGTGAATTATTTGGATTTACCAACTCAAGCTTTGTTGTATTGTTGACACATGTTATTACCTTGATATAAAAAAAAAGAAAAAAAAAATCATCAAAAAAAAAAATCAAAAAAAAAAAAAGTATTGAGTTTTTATCAAGGTAATAAGGTTTGATTATGTAATGTTTGAGTTAAGTCTCTTACATTTGTAAATCCGACACAAAGAATGATTGTGAGGCCCAACATGATGGAATTAGGCCTATGTTCGAAGGGATGGATTACCAACATCATTGCACTAAGGTTGGGAAGCTATGATACGTTTTGGGAGTCTATTGAGTCTTGGAACGAATTGAGCACCACTTGTCCTATATTTTCCTTGCCTCTAAACTTAGCCCCATTACAACCTTCGTAAAGACCTTATGATCCTTAAAATGGTAAATTTTGATTAGTGGAGTCAATCACTTGAGTAAGCTTATGGTTTTGGTTCATTTGTGCAAGTATATGTTGTTTTTATCTTGAGGTGTTTGTTTGATATTTTTGCAAAAGTACTTCATTTCGATTATGTGAGTATTTCTCACATACTTTGAGTGCAAACACAAACCCTTACAAAATTGAGTGAATTTATGAGTGCATATCCTTGTGAGTTGATTCATACTTGTTTTATTCATGTTGAGATCCATTTCACCATATTTACTCATTATCTTACTTGTTGAAACATTTTGTCACCATGTATTAACTCTTGAATTCCATATGCTTAAATGTTTTAAGTGAAAATCTTTTATGCCATGATAATAATGAAATATTGAGACAAATGGTTAAAGGTTACTTGTTTTGATTTTGTAGTTTGATTTTAGTATTTGCTAGGGACTAGCAAAGTTTAAGTGTGGGGGTATTTGATAGGTCCTCAAATAAGCATTATTTTATATTATTTTATACCCTTTATACTTGACTTTTAATATTAAAATATTAAATAAATAGATAAATTAATTTATTTCGTGTTATTTTTATTTAAATAAATAAAGTTTATAATTTGGAGTATTTTGGCGAAAGAATCGTCTCGATCGGAATTATAACGAATAAATTATGGACGAATTTCGGTGAAATATTTCTAAATTAATTAAATTAATTAATTTGTGCAGCCCAAACCCAATAAAATGCAGCCCAGCCCAACAGAAAAAAAGAAAAAGAAAAAAAGAAGTCCTGAGCCCAAATCCATTTCTTTCTCTAGGTCCAGCCCGTGTAGCCCAAGGAGCGGCCCAGCCCAATCACGTCAGTCCGAGCGGCCCAGTTCTGTCAGCCCGTGCGGCCCAATCCGTTTCAGGCCGGCCCAGCCAGCCCGCGTCTCAGCGCCCCAGCCCAACCGATTCTCTTCGGCGCGCGCTCACCGAACGTCAAGCCTACTCCTCAGCGCGCGCCTGCCGAAGCTCTGCTCTCTCCTTCAGCGCGTCCCCGCCGAGTTTCTTCCCTTCTAATCAGCAGCAGTCCACCGAATTCCATGCCTCTTTTCAGCAGCTCTCTGCTGAATTCTTTTCCAGCAGCTTCCACCCAATTTCCACCCAACTTCCACCCAAATTCCTTCCACTTTCCAACCCAATTTTGCAACTTTACAACTCAAACCACTTCTAAACATCATCACAAATCTTTACTACTCATCATTCCATTATTCCACATTTTTTATTGTATTTTTATATTATTTTTGATAGCTTTTTCCACCTATAAATATGGCTTCAATTCTTGTATTTTAAGAGTCCCCAATTAGTTTCATTCTTCCATTTCTTTCTTAGTTCTTAGTTCTTAGTTCTTAGTTAGTTCTTTTGTTTCTCTCTTTTGAGAGACATTTTTGGGGACCATTTTTACTTCTTGTAGATTTTCTTATTAAATAGTTTCCTTTTAATTCTTATTCGTAATTTATGTTATTTTTATGTTATTTTCATTTCTTCTTTACTATTGTTCTTGGTATTTTCTTTCTAACATTTGTAAGTAAGAATGCAATCTCCATGTGTTTTACTTTTTGAATTTCTTTTACTTCATATGTTTTAGTGCTTAAACTTCAATTTGATGTTAAGTGTTTTATCCGCTGTCGGTGCACTTAGAGTAGAATTGAAGAGATTAAATGTTGATCGCTGTCGGCGCATTTAATTATAAACTTAAGGTAAATCATGTTGTAAATGTTTGAAGCATATTGATGTTTGACGCACATTAATGGTTGATGCATTTATAATATTGAAAGATGTATGTAAGTATTTGAGATGATGAAGATAGGATTTCGTGATTGGTTTATTATGAGCAAAATGTTAGAATTAATGTGATTGTTAATTCGAAATTACTTACGTAAAAGTGTGGGTTTTGTCTATGAAACTACTCTATGGTTTGTAAGTTCTAATTAGCATGAACATTTGAATTTTAATTTTTAGTTAGTGTTGTCTTTAGCTTAAATTACAAATCTTTTCAAAACCCTCCTTTTTATTCTTTATTCTTTTAATTCTTTTATTCTTTGATTACTTTTTATTCTTTATTCTTTTATTTTTTATTCTTTTAATTCTTTTATTCTTTGATTCCTTTTTATTCTTTATTCTTTATTCTTTAATTCTTTAATTCTTTTATTATTTAATTCTTTAATTCATTATTCTTTTATTCATCTCCCACTAACACATTATTAATGTTCCCTAATTTCCCCGGTTAAGAACGATCCCTATTTACCAATACTACATCTACACAAAAAGGGTTTAAATTGCACAATACTCAAATTACGTGTTTAAATTAATGCGTAGTTTGGGCGTAGTCAATCACACAACTCACAGGTAGACCTCTAGCACTCACCCAAGCACAAAGAAATCACATGACTCTCACACACTCACTGGAAATTGATCGATTGTTCTATGTCCCTGTTTTCTCCCTTAAACGATAAACTCAATTTAAATTTTAACCGTTTACGAATTTGGTAGAAGCCCTTAGGCTGGCCAGGTGTCCTCCAATCAACGGTGCAGTCCAATATCCAATAACTCAAGCCCAATTGTCCCTATCTGATTGCTCACAAATCCCAAGGTGCCAAAAGACCAATTTGCCCCTAAGTGTCGAGATTACCATTTTACCCTTCAATTTACTAGACCCGTAACTTAACCATCCGACGTCCGATGACGGCGTGCCGCCTGTCATTGTACTCAAGACATCGAGACCTTCCTAACGGTTCTCGAGTTACGTGAATTAATCCATGTCATTTGAAAAGTCAACAAATTGCCCCTATTCAACAATATTACCAAAATGCCCTCGAACTTCCGAACGTCATAACTTTCTCCTCGGATGTCTGAATCGGACGTGCCACCTGTTTATGAATTCGTGACGTCCCGAACTACGTCATGGTCATCGGTCAAAGTCCATTTGACCTTCCAAACGAAAAGTCAACATTTGTGCCCATTCCAAGGGCAAAATCGTCATTTCGCACCGTCCGTCCGAAATCGTCCAACTAATTACTGATTAACCTCAATAATCTGTCATTAATTACTAATCTAATCCTGATTTCTGAAACAGGTCATTACAAGAAGAGTACCAAACCATCTGCTCCTGAGTTGTCAAGTTCTGAACGAGAAAACCCAAAAGGAACTCACAGGTTCTCATCGTTTACTTGACGATTCTTAGCTAGTTTCTCCTCCTTTCTTCTTCCACTTTTTCTTTCCCTATTCTTTTCCTTCTCTTCCGCTGGTTTTCTCCCTCATCTCGCTCGTGTTTTCCATTCACAGGTTGGTGGTTTTCCTCTTTTCGGCCACCACCACCATAACTCCCCATTTGCATACATAACACCCATATATATAATTGTAGCATGTTGGTGGAAGAGTGGGAGGGAAAATTACAAAATCTTCTAGAAAAACACATGATTCACATGCCAAGTTTGTAAAATTACCAACTTACCCTTTTAAGCCAAAATTACCAAAATGCCCTTAATTTTTTTAGACTCATATCGAATCCATCCGACCTCCGATTTTAGCATACTACCTATCTACGAACTCACGGTGCTAAGACCTACGCAACGGTCCTCACCGTTCATCCAAAAAATGTTCAGGTTAAAAAGTTAACTTTTTACCTTTAAGGGGTAAAATAATCATTTTTTATTTTCCCGAATATTTGGGTTGTTACAATATTGATTGGCACAATAAAAATAGCATTTGGAGCACAAAGTGGCAAAAACTTTGGCTACGCTGCTGCAATTGGCTTTAGTGGGCCCGTAGCGTAACTCATACAACAAGGAGATTAAAGCAACCACTAGCCTAACTTTGCCTAATTCAACAAGAAGTAGGCTGGAAGCGCAACCCCAGAGGGTGGGGCCTATGTGCACCCAAGCCCATGCCAAATCTGCTGCTCTAAGGCCAGTGAAAAATCTCAATGCCCCGCACTCAAAATCGTTTAACAATCTCATGCCGACTACAATGTTCCTCCCATCAACAGGATTCTCTGTGTTTCACACACCAAAATATTATTGAAATCAACGTAATCATATGAAAAACTTGGGGAAGATTCTAATTCAAATAAAGAACTTTGAAAACAACTATAATAACAAACATAGGAAATTTTCCCGAGTTAATTGTCAACCCAAAAATATGCACTTGCGTTTGGGAACTTCAAGCCTTTTATTTATTTATTTATTTATTTATTCAGTTCCTCCCCCATCCATCTTATTATGGGAACCAATATGTCAACGACAGTACCTCGCCCAAACATTCACAATTAATATCCTATGGGTTTTCTCTTGACCAACAAAGTGAACGACCGATTAGTGAACAATGGGTTGTTGTTGGGCGATCGAACTAGCTACCTGTGGGGTGTTCACTATTTTTTGTTTCTGGATTTTCTACCAGATTGATGGCCGGATGATGGGAATGAGATTTGGGTGTGAAAGATGGGGATGGTGGAGATTGCTCAGGCTATAAGTTAGTAGTTAGCGTGAAAACCTTGAACTATGTTACTTTTTGTTCATGAGTTTTCGACCAAAGCGGTCATCAGACAAGGGAACAAGATTTGGGTGTGGAAAATGGGGATGATGGAGATTGCTCAAATTATAAGTTAGTGGATAGCGTGAAAACTGACACGACCCATCCCAATCCCTCTGGGATTAACGAGGGATTTGACATGCTCCCGTCTGGCACCACGTGCCACACCAGGGATAAACCGAAACCCTCTCAGTCTGCTAGAGTACGCTAGGATCTATGACGTCATGTGATGTCTCTGTCTCTGTTATAGCCCGCATCAGCGATCAACCTGAATGATATTAAAACCATAAAAGGTGTGAGTGGACGAAAATAAATTGTTTATAAAATACATTTTACGAAAAGACCTTCATACCCTTCATTAAAAAGTATGCATGCATTCAAAAACTAGTTATCTCAACCTTTACTTTAAATCAAATCATAGGTTTTGCAAATTATATCTCAGTGAAAACATTGTTTAATCAAAACCATTTCCTTTCTCCAATCATTGGGGTCTTAGCCCAAAACCATAACCACATGGGAGCTTAGCCCAAAATGTAAAATCATTGGGTCGTTGCCTAAATTCGTAATCACATAACCAATCCAGTAAAAACATAGTTAACCAATCCTTGGAATCCCTGATGCTTAATCAATGTTGTCACGGTCTAAGGCTACGCGTACCACTCGGGGTCTCAAGTCCAAGTAATCCCCTGGGTCCATCAGTGTCTAGGTAATTTCCAGATCACTGCCTAGCGTATGACATCCCAGATGTCTAATCAATAGCAATCCTGATCCCGAGCCTCTCTACGTGAACCTCTTACCGTCTCTCCGTAGAGCGGCCCCTCTCAGGTAATGCACAGTGACCACTCTAGTGTTCCTGACGACTGAAGGAGACAATCCACTTAAGGATGGTATAAAAACGTAACCAAAACCAGTGAAAACCCATTACAAAACCACTTATACCTCAAATCCAGTTTAACTCATTTCAATAGGGTCTCAGCCCGAGGTATAACTTTACAAATTGTTCCCACAAAACATCCATAGGGACTCAACCCAAAATCATATCTCAATAGGGTATTAAACTCGGAACCTCGTTTCATAAACCATAACTGGGACTTATGCCCGGTACTACAAACCAACTGGGTCCCCGACCCGATACTTTGAACCAACTGGGCTTCCAACCCGATACTTTAATAAATCAACGGGGCCTCAACTCGGGATAATATATTTCCAAAACTAAAATCATTTCATTTAAAACCATATTTGACTCCACAACTAGTCAATATCATAACCAGACAGGTCTCAAGTCCAACAACATAAAACGGCACATAAAATCCACATGATCAACAATGTACGATATCCAAGTATTTCAACTCAAATCATAGAATAAAGTATTTAAAACAGTTATGCATGCATTTCATTTATAAACCAAAAGTTCACTCACATACCGTCCTTACTGCGCCTCGATAACCGTGTCATAAGCCACTTCGGACTAAACCAACCTCTCTAGGTCATCCGGACCTATCAAAATCACACTCAAAATTCACTAACCATCTATACAAGTCCTAATCATAAACCCCCAAAACTCCCTGAAAAGTCAACGTATCCACGACACGCTTCCCTAAGTTAAAAACCTCAATTTGACCTATCAAACGATCGACCCGAAATCATCACCATTGGATCTGAATCGTCGAAACCTTTCAAATAGGACAGATCTCACCTTGAAATACGAGCCCACGCGCCTACACGGGCCTATAAAAGTTTCCGATCAACTTTGGTCAAAGTCAATACTGACATCAGCAAAAGTCAACGATCAAAGTCAATGGTCAACTCAGTCAAAGTCAGCGAGTTAACTCGATCAAACTTGCCGAAAAACTTCATTTTTGCTCCAAACTTCAAACTTCGATATCTCACTCATTTCTCAACCAAATTCGACGTTCTACCTATGTAAATTCATTTACTCGAGCCAAGGATTCCAAATTTAAACCCATGAATTGAAGAAAGTACATGGTTTGAAAGTTATGGTTGTTCAAAGTTTAGGCCAAACTTCCGATCGTCATTCCGGCCACCTCCGACATTAAAAACCTCTCAAACTTGGCTCAACAGACTCCCTTCACCTCAAGAAACATGAAGATGAGCTTAGTTTCAATCAAGAACAACAAAATCGAAAACCCAAAATTTTGGATCCTACGGTTTTACCTTTTTTTACTATTCCGGCCACCCTCCACGGCGGCTCTGCCGTCCTAGCCATCTTCCTGGTCCGTCTCTCTATCCCACTCACTCACTCTCTCCCTCTCAAGTCGAAACATGAAGAAGATGAAACAATGGGGGTGGGTACGGGTTTTGAGTGAAGAGAATGAAGAAGATGAATGAAAGTGGTGGGTGCATGTATCAATTAAATGGGTCATAGGTTGGGTGACAAGTGTCACTCATCCTATGGTCCAAAATCAGATATTTTGGGTCCCACTAAAAACAAACCATTTTAAAAATCGAACGATCCGTGAATAGTTTTTGATTCCTTTCGTGAACTATAACTTTCCCGTACAACGTCCGATTTCGACGTGCCGTCTGTCTACGGACTTGTATCGTCCTGATCTACGTAACGGTCCTCATGTATTTGACTATCCGGGTCAAAAATCAACTTTTTACCCATTCTCAAGGGAAAAATCGTCATTGTACACCGTTTGTCCGAGAATTCCAAATTAGTCATGGATTTACTCAATTAATCTTAATTATTCTTAATTAATCCCATAAATTTGGGACGACTTGTTACAAAAACTCTGAATTACTCTGCTTTTTATTCACCAATTTTCAATCAGCATCGTCGATGGAAGAGACCGAGATTTGGGTGTGGAAGATGGGGATCATGGAGGTTGCTCATAGGTTAGTGGTAGGGCAAAAATTTTGAAATATCCTCGGGTAAAAGAAAAATTACTATCTCTTATTATTTTACAAATCATTAAAAATAATTTTTTAATCAACTTTTTTTTAATATGAACACAAAAAAAGAAAAACGATTACGTACGCCGTACTAAGGCGTTCCGCCCTCTTTCCCTCTCTCAACCTTCAAAACTACCGGGAAGCCAACGGCTTCCTAAAACCCTAGCCTCCCTACACAGTCTGCATCACTAAATCTTCGACTTTGATCCAAAAAATCGAAGCACTCTCTTCTCTCTCATTTTTTCTTTCCACTTCTCACACTCACCTTTCCAATTTTCCTGTGAGCCAAACGGTTCTCTCTCTTCGATGCTTAAACCCTAGTCCCAATTCCATGCTCCATCACATCCACAAATGGAATCCCCTCCATTTTCTGCAAAAATATCAGGTTCTCGCTCCCCTCTCTTCCCTCATCTTCACGAAGCCTTCAGTGTCTGCTGCAAAACTGGACGACGAGCCCACCGTCGTCCCAAACACTAGAAACGCCGTCTCTGAAGTCATTACCGGCTTGAGAATCTTTGGTTTGAGAAATTTTATTGGTGGCGATTATTTTAAAAACATTATCCCGACTTTAAAACAGCCTCAGGTGGATTTGATTATTGAAAGCTTAAGTATTGAGAACCCGGAGTCAGCTTTCAGTTTCTTCAAGTTTTTGAGGAACGAGCATGGCTTTCAGCATTCCAGGGGTTCAGGTTTTGTTGTTGCTCATGTATTAGCGGCGAGAATGCAGTTGAAAGAGCTGCGTTTGGTTGCAAAGCAAATGGTTGATGATGAAGGTGTGATTTTTAAGTACTTTCCTTTTTGTTATTATAGATTGTGGCTTGGTATCTGACATTAGCTAACAGGCTCATATATGCATTTGGGATAGCTGTTTAATGAGTAGAACTTTTTGCTAAAAAGCATTTTTGTTAAAAAGTAGTTTAATAGCTGATTATTTGACTTTATACCTTACTTTCAGTTAGCTAAATAAATAACTTTTATGGTTGTTTTTATTCATGGTGCTATTGGTTTTAAGTGGAATCACCTTATTGGTTTGATTGCTCTGTTTCTCACATTGTTTTGCTACATTCTTGTGATTTGTCACAGGCCCTGGTTCTGCACCTTCACTTTGTGAGCTGCTGTTGAATAGATTCAGGGACTGGGACTCGACTGATGTAGTGTGGGATATGTTGGCATTTTCTTACTCGAGATCTGAGCTGGTTCATGATGCCCTGTCTGTTCTTGCAAAGATGAAAGATCTGAATCTGAACGTTTCAACATCAACCTATAACTGTCTGTTGCATAACTTAAGGCATACAGATCTTATGTGGAATGTTTACAATGAAATTCAAGATAGTGGAACTCCGGAGAGTGAATACACTTTTTCCATACTTATTGATGGACTATGCGAACAATTCAGCCTCAAAGATGCAGTTTCATTCCTCATGGATTCTGAAAGAAAGGAAACTGCGCCTTCAGTTGTTTCGTTCAATACCATCATGTCCAGGTTCTGTAAATTGGGTTTTGTGGATGTTGCGAAGGCGTTCTTTTGTATGATGTTCAAGTATGGACTACTTCCTGATTCATACAGTTACAATATTCTTATTCATGGGCTATGTGTAGCAGGTTCATTGGAAGAAGCGTTGGAGTTCACTGAAGACATGGAGAGGCATGGAGTACAGCCTGACACAGTAACCTACAACATTCTTTGCAAAGGATTTCATCTACTTGGTTTGATGACTGGTGCTCATGAGGTCATTCAGAAAATGTTGATAAAAGGGTTGAGCCCGGATCATGTCACATATACAATAATGATATGTGGGCACTGCCATGCTGGAAATATTGAGGAAGCCCTTAAATTGCGGGAGGAGATGCTTTCAAGGGGGTTTCAGTTGAGTGTCATTGTATATAGTGTACTACTCAGTAGTTTGTGTAAAGGGGGACAAGTAGAAGAAGCTTTGAGATTCCTTTATGAGATGGAAGCTGTTGGCTTGGAACCAGATCTTATAACATATTCTATTCTCATTCATGGGCTATGTAAGCAAGGAGATGTTCAAAGGGCTAGTGGAATATATAGAGAAATGTACATGAAGAGAATCATTCCCAATTACTTTGCCCAACGTGCGATTCTGTTAGGTCTGCGTGAAAAAGGGGATATATCTGAGGCAAGGAAGTATTTTGATAATCTGACAACAAGGGTTGCAACAGAGGATATTGTACTGTATAATATTATGATGGATGGGTATGTAAAACTAGGGAATATTGCCGAAGCCATACAACTATATAAGCAAATAATTGAAAAGGGAATAAATCCAAGTGTTGTCACTTTCAATACTCTTATTTATGGTTTTTGCAAAACTGGGAAACTGCTTGAGGCTCGTAGGATGTTGGATACCATCAAGATGCATGGATTTTTACCCAGTCCAGTTACTTTTACTACTCTTATGAATGCTAACTGTGATCAGGGAAACATCAGTGGCATGCTTGAATGGCTTCAGGAGATGGAAGCAAAAGCTGTAGAACCAACTCATGTATCTTACACCGTAGTTATTAAAGGACTTTGCAGACTGAGGAAGCTGGAGGAGGCTGTTCACTTGGTTGATGACATGTATGCTAAGGGCATAAGCCCAGATCAAATAACATATAACACTATCATTAAATATTTGTGCAAAGCTCGAGACTTTAAGAAAGCTTTTCAACTGCACAATGAGATGTTGATGCATAATGTTCAGCCTACTCCTGTTACGTATAATGTTCTCATTGGTGGTCTTTGTCTATATGGCGACGTAATGGATGCTGACAGGCTACTGGTTTCTCTTTGTGACTGCAATATAAATTTGACAAAAGTTGCTTATACCACATTAATCAAAGCACATTGTGCAAAGGGTGATGTACATAGGGCAGCGGAGCTGTTCCACCAAATGGTGAAGAGAGGATTTGAAATCTCTATCCAGGATTATAGTGCAGTAATTAATAGACTCTGCAAAAGGTCCCTAATGAGTGAAGCAAAATGTTTTTTCTCCATGATGTTATCTAATGGGATCTCTCCTGATCAAGAACTTTGTGAGGTGATGCTGGATGTTTTTCGTCGGGGTGGTGATTTTAGTTCTGTAGAGGAACTCCTAGCTGAGATGATCAAATCTGGATTTCTTCCTGTTTAACTCAACGGGAAAGTGATATTCTTTAGCATCGTACCACTTGGAGAAGCTGTTCACTAGCTCTAAGAAAATTCAGTTCAGGAGGTATAACATTATATTCATACTGAATGCTTCTCCGATCTGGAAGTTCTCGTGAAGAGAATAAGATGCTGTCATGTATATGGTAAAAATATCCATCACTGTTATTGATTTGATTTGGTGTTTGATTCAGATGGGGACGGAAATGGAAGGCTTTTACTTTTAGCGGAGAGTTGGACCAGTATCAGCTTGGTTTTAGACTTCATGGATATGGTAAAAATATCCATCACTTTTTTTTTTTTTTCTGTAACGGTTAATTCTCAAATTTTTGAGATTTTGTTTTATGTTCAGCAAGATGGATCGGAGTGCCAATTCATAGAACCTTTCCTGCTGTGAATTGGAGAATGTCCAGCCAGAAAAGAAATGAGCTTTAAACACACCCAATTAGAAATTAGTGTGGAGTCTAAGGGCATAAACGAAAGCAAAATCATGATGTGGATTTCTTTAGTGTTGATTATACATATATATACCATAATATATGCACCCTGTTTGTTCTACTATCAATATTGTCCTAGATATCTAATTAGTTTACCCATTATTCATCCTCTTTCACGGTTAATAACTTAGTTTCTGTTTGTCTGTTTTGCTTTGTTCTCTTTTGGTTTTTGATACTAGTGCTTATGGCGAGAATTCATTGGAAACTCTTGGGTGTGTGTTTGGAAGTTCTCTTCTCGATCTCTGTTTCAATTTATTGTAAATTCTGATTTTATTTTGTTATTCAGATGGATTTTGTGATGTGTTCGTAATGTTTGCAAGTTGTTTTTTTTTTAATTTTTTTTTTTGAAGGATTGGACAAGATTGTGTTGGGTTTTGGATGAATTCTGAGGCAAATTTTTTTATTTTAAATTCTAATTTTATTTTCTTATTTAGATGGGTTCTGTGAGATGTTTTTAATGTCTTGCATGTTGTTTTTCTTGAAGGGTTGGACAAGATTGTGTTGGGTTTTGGACTTATTCGGAGGTAAAAAGTTTTAAACTTTGGAATTGTGCTATTTTGTTTTTTTATTAGTTTCTTTGTTAGAGGGTTGTTTTCATCTTGCTCTGAGCTCTGCATTAATTTTAACTTGGTTTTCTTGCTTCGTTTGAATGGGTTTTGATTGATTTATGATATGGATAGATGTTTTGGTTCAGTTTTGGTGCTGGTAGGTTAGGTTAGGGATTAAGCACATTTGATAGGGATTAAGCACATTTCTGAGTTCTCTTTCTTTTCTTTTTTTGAACATGGTTTTCTTGCTTCATTTGAATGGGTTCTGAGGCGAGTAGTTCTGGATTAAGCACATTTGGTTGTGCATCCAGATTAGGTTTCCTTTACTTTTTGAGTCTTTTAACATAGTTTAAGTGAGAGAATGGTGAGAAGGAAAGTTAATGAATTTAAGTGAGACACGTTTGGTTCTTTTCATTGATTTGACAATTGTTTTGTAGTTTTAGTTTGAACTTATTTATTTAGGACTTGGTAGTATTTTGTTTATTTTTTCATTGTTTATATACAACCACTTTATTGGAGTCTGTTTTTTTCGAAGCGTATAATGCATCAATGAAATGATTTGGCTACTGTTTTCATGCATGGATGAACTTAAGAAGACCATTTCTTTCTGTCTTTCGGAAAATGCTTTGATTTCGTCATTTAATATGGTTTTGAATATTGTTCTTTAGACCTGAATTTTCAATTTGATGTGATTTATCTTCCAATTTGTTATTGAAAAACAAAGGAAAAATATCCATCACTGTTGTTTTTCTGTAAGAGTTGGACTCTGAAATTTTTGAAATTTTGTTTTATGTTCAGCAAGATCGATCACAGTACCAATACATAGAACCTTTGTTGCCGTGAATTGGAGAAGGTTCAGTCAGCAAAGATGTAAGCTTTTAACAAACCCAATATGTATAATTTACCCATTTAGAAATTAGTCTTGAGTTCTAATGTTAGTCAAGCTTTTAACAACCCAATATGCGTTGAACATATATTTTGAAGCTGAGGAAGAAAAGGGGTGTAATATTAGTTCTCAATTCATAGTATAACATTAGTCTTAACACATTGATTAATTTGTGCTTTAGCTTAGGTAATATGTATCTGAAATTTTTTCATTGTTCATTTCATGGGAGTTACTAGCATAGGTTTATCTAAGTACAGTTTAGTCACAGTATACGTAGATCAGGTATGTTTTTTCTTTGTGAATCAGGTGGTTAAATTTTCAACCATTTAGTCTTGGCAACTCGTAGTCTGAATAATAATTTCAGGTGTGATAAGTAGTTGATGGCAGATATTGACTGTAGGCCATTTTTGATGTCTGTATGATCTCTTACATTGCCAACGATTTACTAACTATATTAAGCTTTTAGTAATTTATCATAGATTAAAACTGTTTTCTGTGCTCTTCTATTTCTCTATTTAGCTTTGTGATTGGTTGGATTTGTCTTTCAATCACTCCATGTCATCTGTTAACTAAGTGTATATATAATGTTTAGCAATGAATATGGTTATTAATTAATCACTTTCCTTTTGTTTATTCATTTTGTTTAACAGATTGAATATCCATTTAAACTGATATATATCGCCTTATATACAATTTTTCTGCTTCTCTTCATCAAATTCAATCCAAATTATACTTCCTAACATATTAATTTCATTTGCCAGATCACAACCCAGGGATCTAACACAAGATTCCTCACATGCTCAGGAATGATGGAACACGCATGATAAACACAAACCAAATTTTGTGCACCTAATGCTGAAAATGGATATTTTTGAACAAAAAAATTGTGTGACATCAAAATTGGGGGTCCCAACAATTGGGTGTCCCAGCAATTGGGCGTCATCCTTCTATCTCGGATTATTTTAAGTACCTTGTGGAGCCTGGGAAAGTGCCGACAGGAATTTGGTACATACCACATAGATAAAACCAAGAGTTGTTCTAAACTTACTTTTGTGTGACAACATTAGGGTCTGTGTTTGAACATTTACTCTTTCTTACAGGAATAAAAGATGAATGTGACGCTGAGGGCATTCACCTTTGGTGTAGCAATAAAAGATGAATGTAATCTGGAATGTTTCAGTCCTACTATCAATCTGGGGGAGATGTGAAGAAGTTCCTTCTTTCAGTTCTTTTGAATGCATGGATTGTACATGACTATTTTTGAGGAATGCAAAGTATACAAGGGCACAGAGATGTGAGGTTAGTTTCTTAAGGGGGTTTCGTCAAATGCACCACTTTGAGTTACTTTATGCTTTCTTTAAATAATTAATTTCGTTCTTTTTAGACAATAGACGAGACAATGGCCACAAGGCAAAAGTGAAATCTGGTCAGAATTCTGCACAGCCTCGAGACATGAAAAACCGAATTCGATGATGAGGCATTGTTATCAAAGCTGAAGATTACTAAGGTAGGTGCACTTTTGCTTTCTTAGTCATGAAATTTTGTGCATGCAGTTTATTTGGGATTAGTCGTGGACAGAAAAAGAAACATGCATTCCGTTCATGACTTTCAAAATAAATAGGTAGATAAACTCTTCAGAAATGCAGAACATTAGCAGAATCATTGGTTGTGAAAGCCTGCATTTCTTTTTTCTGCATGAAGCACTTATTTTCAAATATAATTTTCCTGTTAAAATGTTGCAAACTTCAGTTTCAGCCTACTTTCAGTTGCTTCAACTCTTTCACAAGCTTGGCCAAACCTATCTGGTACAACTCTGTACCCATCGTTCACCTCCTGGCTGTCCCAATTTTCATGGCCCACACAAACCGAACCTGGCTGCATTCCAGTCCCGAAGCCATGGCCTCCATCTCCTGCCTACTTGGAAATTTCTGACTCCCAAAGCAAACATATCACACAGACCCATCCGGGCAGTCATCTAGCCATGTCAGCACATACGGGCACTCCTCTGACCTGGGTCGACCCAATTTGTAACGCGGAAGTGCCCCATTTTGGTGCTCAAGTAGTCCAGATACTCAAGACTCCAAGTCTTGAAAGGTTTTAAAACGAACCCCCAACTTTCAGTATTTGCTAGGATCCTCCTCACATGCTTAGACTCAGGATGTGATTCTTTTTAGCTGCGCAACACGGAGAGCAGATGTTCCATTTTAAAAGTGGGGTTCTAGGAAAATCATAAAGTTGATAAACCGTCGGTGACGAGCGAACTGCATCCAGATCACGCCGGCAGTGGTCAAGCACGGAGGTCAAGATAGCTGCACAGGGGCAAAAAGCTAGCCTGGGGATGTTAAGGTGGTCGGCCAGGGTAGGGTTCACCCTAGGAAGATATCAGAGAGAATAGCCACGGGGAGGTTATGGTGGGACTTAAACCAGTGGATGATTGGGTCGTGGAGCTTGGCGAGGGCATTGATTACAGAAGCGTTGGCATGGTTGCCTATGCTTCTGATGTTCTTGACACCCGGGGGGGATTTTGTGGTGAGGAGGGAAGGGCAGGGGTTAGGCTTTTGACGGAGGTGGGGTGGGTGTGGAGGTGGGGAGTGAGGGTTGGGAGGTTCTCAGGGGTGACCAAGATGGTTATGAGGATGCCTTGGAGGGCTAGCTGGTGGGTTAGGTCTAAGAATGGAAGCATGTGCCCTTGGGCAGGGTAGGGAAATACCAGGATGTGGGTGTTTTCGGCAACCGACATTGTTATGTTTTGCTTTCTTTATTTTCTGTTTGGTGGTCGAGAAAAAGAGAGAAAAAGAAAACTTGAGCTCACTTCAGTTGCGCTCGCACCAGTGTATGTGGTGTGTGGAAAGATGCTTATATATACTCTGTAACATACGTTATTGGAAAAATCAACGTGATTTAATCGATTTTCCTTGGGTGGAGCATCCGTCACATGAAAATCTCTGGTTATTGTACTTTTACATGCATTTTGTAACCTTTTAAGCACTATTATAATCTGAGTGTTCAAAATATAGCACATCTACAAGTTAGCTTTAAATTTAGCGTTTATATTCCTATGACAGAGATTAGGTGATGTGAAATGGTGGGGCCAGGTGTGTTAGGTTCGATCACAAGACGATGGTGGGTGCTAGGAACAAGACAGAGGGCTTGAGGTGATGGACTGATGGTTGCGGCAGAGTCCGGCGGCAGGAGGTGCAGGAATGATAAACTGATCATCAGGTTTGGGAAGAGGTGTTGCTTTGAATTCTGTTTTATTTTAATTGCATTTGAAGTTTTTTAATCTTTGAAGTGAATTATAAATAAAAGAATTGTTGTTACCCGTAATAATTAAAGAAAGAAAGAAGAACTAAATTTAGAGATTGATTGATGATGCTTCATGTTCTAAACAGTTAGATTATACTAATAACTGTGATGAAAAACGCGGGAAAATATATTATAGGAATAGTATAGTACTGGTTTTGCCCCTTTATTTCTAAAATTTCCTTACTCCTTTTTCTTTCCTAAGTCTTCTCCTCAGTCTCACTTCAGTACTCTCTTCTACAAGCCCTTCCAGTAGCCTTACAAGTTACACGTTGGGTTGATTCAGATTTTGAAGCCAAGAGAGGTTGAAATTTGAGACTGATTTTAAGGCCTTAGCCCTTAGGTACCTGTACTTGGTCTGTGCTGTTGCTTGTTGATTTGAAGTCCATCGGACCATCGCCCACCTGCACCTCTCTCGGTGGAAGAACCGAGATTTTCAAAGAATTTGCAAGTAAGGTTAGTTTCTCAATTTATTTAAAAGTGCGTTTAATTAATTGATTATTTGATATTGAGTTGGGTTATTGAGATGGATTTTGTGGGCTGATCTAAAATCTTGCATGCTGGGTTTTTTTTTTTTTGGGGAGGAAGGATTGAGGAAGAAATTGTTGGGTTTTAGAGAAATTTTCAGGTATAAGCTTTGTTTTTCAATTTATTTGAAATTGGATTAAATTAGTTAAGAGTTGGCTTTGTTAACCAATTTTAATATATTTTTTTGTTTTTTTCATTCAAGGTTTGAAGAAGGTATTCTTCATAAATGAATCCCCAATTTCAACAACTAAGTGAAAGAAGCATTTTGTCATCATGCCTCATCATTGATGCAAATGGAAATTTCTCATTGTAAAACATGTTTGATGCAAAAGGAAATTTCTCATTGTAAAACATGTAGCTTTTCGATTTTGTACATAATGGATGTCCGCTGTGCACATTTCAACTTAACATATATCTGCTCTTTCATAACTTTATTGGTAGTGGTAATTAGATATGACTTAACCATGGAATGTTGACTCGATTCGCGAATTGTTGTTGATTAAGGCGTATCCCAGCAAGTGACTATATTCAAGTATTCAACTAGGGATTGCATTTTATTTATTTTTGATAAACGAGGGATTATATTTTTCTTTACTGAGCATTAGGGTTGCTTTAAAAGCATTGTCCTTGCTTCTTGCTCTAAAGTAAAGTTTGATTGTGCAATGATCATAGAGCATTAGAGGAATTTTCTTGTCTTCTTACAGTTTTGGAAGAAGAGGACCAACTTGGTACAGTTAGTATTAAATACTAGTATGCCATTGAATATTTGAATTTGCTGCTGGCATGGAACTTCGGCTTCTACACTTTGAATAATTTTTCAATACTTTCATGCCTCATTCTTCATGGTTAGCCAACAGTATCGATTATCAACTTCTTTTTTATTGTATAAATCAATTAATATACCTCAGGGTCAACAAAACCTACATAGCTATTAGATTTCTTTCATTTTTTTCTCTTTCTGATGTTAATGGCAATAATAATTTATACCTAATCGTAATTAAGTCCTCCGAAGAAGTTGGGGAAGAAGGTGGAATATCCGAATGGGCATATTTTGGTGATTCCTTGTTCATAACATCAAGTCCAGAGTCAGACTGCAGAACAGTACTTTGCTGCTAAGTATCCTCCTGCCATGTTTGGCTTTTTTTTTTTCTTTTTATTATGAAAGAAATATTATATTAATCAGAAATAGAATTGATTATATCTTTAATGGGATAGACTCGGGCAAAAGGGAGCTTTCTCTATTCAAACTACATCATTTTATATTTAGCCTCTTAAATCAAGTTTCCATCATCATCTACATACTCCACAGGATTAAACAGAATTTTGATTTACCGTGAAATCGAAATACTGATTAAAGAAAGGTTAATTTCTATTAAGACTTCTCACAGTATTTTACCAAAACTCTATCAAATTACACCCACAAAGAAGAATACACGGTAAACTAAAGTTGCTTGCCTTTTAGGGAGAAAAATAAGCCCAATTTAAAAAATTAAAACAAGGGCAATTAACTCATAGGTGTCTACTAACATGTAAATTTATTCAAAAACTTGCATATAGAAAAATTAAACTCATAGATCCTTTGACTAATCAAATGACTATACAATTTAAAATAGACCATAGTTTTTATATAAATTACAACTAATGCCATCTAATTGTAAACTAATCCAACAACAATCTAAAAATCACTTACCAAAATTTATCATGATTTCAACATTACTTTTTATTTTTTTATTATAAGATTATATTGAGGATTATTAAAATATTACTCCTATTTATATATATTTTTTCGCTTGAGCATTTTAAAAGTAATATGAATATCTAATCTAACTTAAAGTAAGATAATTAAAAGCAGTAATTCTTCAAAAATACTTTTAAATTTAAAAATTCTTTATCTTCCAATATTAAATAATTTGATTAATTTCGTATAGTTTAGGGTTTAATTCTTGAATTTTGTACCAAAATTCAAGAATTAAACCCTATGTCGTACGAGTTTTCACCACCATCTCCACAAAAATTCAAGAATTAAACTCTATGTCGTACGAGTTTTCACCACCATCTCCACACCACCAACACCACCCACCCACCCCCCCCCCCCCCCCCCCCCCCCCCCCCCCAACAAAAAAAAAAAAATTTTATACCCTACCGTTGAACCCCAGACAATACGGATCTTATTTTATTTTTTCTAGAAAAAAATTCAATCGTAACTATATACAATATATATATAATATTTATTATATGTATAATATAATAAAGGCTCCAAGAGGTCAAAGAAATCAAACACTAAGGGACACATGGGGTAAAAAGGACAAAAAAGACAAAAAAAGGGCACATGTGGAATTTCTTACTTATAATTTCTGTTTAGGGGCTTTTGAATAAAAAAAGTTTGAAGTAAGGTATTATTTTGTTTAATATACAAGTATTAAAGGTTTTAAATAAAACTAAAAATTATTAAGGATGTAACAATGATTTACTCTTAAAACAATAACACAAGCTAAACCCGATCACCTTCCAGCCCACAAGCTAACAGCGCCACCAGGTCCTTCAATTCAAGCTCCGATCACTTCAGCACCAAGGACTGGTGCCGCTAGACTCATCCACAAAGAGAGAAGCACAAGCACAGCCTGCCATACATGGCAAAGAGGCCACAAAAAATAGCGAAGATGAAGGGAGAGAGTAAGGGGGTGTATTTAATTAGAATTTTAGTAGATTGTAATCACATGATTTTATATAATGAATTTCATCATGATCTGTAATTACAAGATTTTACTTATGATTTTCTTGTATTTTCTAAAAAATCAAAAGATTTGTTTTAAGATTTTATATAAAATTAAAATTATATAATAACATGAATTAATTATAAGATCTAAATAAATAACCAAATGATAAAATAAATATAGAATAAATCTTAAGGACGATTTGAATAAAGTAATTATGTGTTCGGAATAAAATCCTAATTGAATACACCCCGATTTGAAAGAAAATAAGGCTGGGAAACGAAAGGCATGGGAAAGGCGAGCATGCAAGGATCTTGGGTCAAAGGATTAGCTCAGATAAACCACCAGAAGGTGGATATCTAAAAGCTCCCCCACCTTCGATTTAGGGCAGGCTGGCTTTGGGAGAAGAGAGAGGCGAGAGCGTTTCTCAAAAAGAATGAGGAACCAATTTGTGGGTTTTTTTTTCGCGATTATTGACTTGAATTAGGAGTTTGAGTAACCTACAATTCATTTATAATTTTATATATTGCATATGCATTATTGATTATTCATTCAATTTTTCACAGCTTTGGAAAAAGAACGGGCCAGCGAGCAACCTAAGCCTTCCTCAGTTTAGCTCGACGCTGACTCAATTTAAGGAGTTGGTCTTCGAAAGCATTCATGCTGGTGTAACCAAGGCAATTACTTTATTCCATTTAATTTCAATTGCTTTAATGCGATCTCATAATAGTCATTTTATTCCCTTCATTTATAGAATGTGGTTGCTCTCAGTTGCTTCTTGGTTTTTTGGTTATCATGGCATGAAATAATGATCTTTCTTTCAGTATGATGATTGATGCCTTCATGGGTTATGTCAATGAATCAAAATCAATTTCTGTTGTTGACATTGTTATCTGATAAGATTGTTTACAGTTACCAGTTAGAAGCATTGGATGCAGCAACTAAGAAGAACACCATAGTCTTCTTGGACACTGGCTCTGGAAAGACTCTGATTGCAATCATTCTTCTCTGAAGTTATGCTCAGACCTTCCCAATTCATTGTCGTTTTCTTGGTTTCTCAAGTTGTCTTGGTCAAACAAGTATGTAAATTCAACTCCCTCTCGCTCTCTCTACATTTTTTGGTTTATTTTAATTTCGTTAAATGTTGTTCAGCTCTCAGTTAGTCAAAAGCTACTCAAAATCAAACTGATATTTTAATTTAATCAAATGTTGTTCAGCTCAATTAGTCAAAAACTACTCAAAACCAAACCGACATTCTTTGTGCCTGCCTAACTAAAATTATTCTAACTTTTAGCAACATTTATCAAGCATAAAGATAACAAAGGACCACTCAATTTGGAGTTCAAAGCTTCAGTTTTCGCGTAATTTTTATTATGGCATATGATGCTCTACCTCTTAGGTTTGAGAAAATCTTCAGATCATTCGTAGGTCATCGAACTCCTATTTTACTTTCATTTACCCTTTTAGAATTCATAAATTTTTTTTTATTCATGAAATCAGTTCTATACTACTTTTATTCGCATAAGTAGTGTCGTACGAGTTGCGGTAAGGAAATTTATGCCTATCTATATACCCGTGCTTACGCTTCTTACTAATTTACTATCTATTCCATTTTTTCTTCATGCTCATAATATTAAGAAATAGAGGTTTCATGCTGTGCTTTGGATGAAGGAGATTGGCAAGCAAGAGAAGGCCAAATAAATTGACGACTATATCGAGTAATTGCTCTATAGTTGGAGGCTAAATGTAACGACTCGAACCGAAATTTAGGGTCATTTTGAGAATTTATCGAAAGAATGACAATTTTACCCTTGATTTTTAAGGGCTATGTTGGTCATGTTTTCCTTGGAAACACTTTTGGATTGAATTCAAGAATTTGTAGACAGGCGACACAAGATAAGCGGAGTTTGTGGGAGAAAGTTGCAGGACTGAAACAATAAGAACAAAATGGTAATTTTGAAAAAGCCCACGGTATAAATTGGGGTTCACTTTCTCCCCCCTCACGGGATTGACCAGTTTGGCCTCACTCTCTATCTCTCTCCTCTGTGTGATCATTGCACCCTCCCTTCGTGGTTGAACCATTTTGGGGTCGAGTTGATGGAATCTGAGGTTTGAATTGTGTTCCACTCATTGCCCCTAGTCGATTGGTGGTGGTTTCGAGGTGGAAGGACAACAGTGGACGGTAGACTGACGAAGAAAAAGTTGACCAAAACTTTATGGTCGAATTACGGCCAAACCAGGTAGATCTCCAAATCTGAGTTTATATTTGGATTCCTCTCGATGAGTAGATGGATTTATATGTGTAGATTGTCGAACATGGTTGAGATTTGAGAGAGTTAGGTAAGCTTGAAGTTTCGGCCAACAATGATGGATTCTGGCGAGTCTTTGACGAATCAAACAGCGGTGACGATCGTCTTCTCAAGTAGCAAGCTAGCCGTTAGTAACGTCAACGTGACTTCATCATGACATGGCAATGACGTCATGATGGCGTGGAAGTGACGTGGCAGTGTGGTCAGCACCACATGGCACCACGTCAACGCCATATGGAAGCCACATCAGTACCACATGGCAGCCACGTCAGCAACACACGACACCACGTCATGGGGCGTGAGCACCACGTCAGGGCACATGCGCACACATGCGCCGTTCCACCGACGCATGGGCGTGCGTGACGGCTAGTGGGTGGTCTGTTGGTCATTTTGCTAGTGCGTGGGACTGTTTCTCCACGCACGAAAATGCGTAACCCATGTTTTTGACCTTTCAGATATGTTTTTGATAGTTTTGAGGCCTTTTGGGTCCATTTAGAGCCCCGTTTGAGTACATATGCGTTGACCTTGTTTGGGCGGGTTTTGGACCAAGGGTCCAGTGGATTTGATGCTTCCTTGATTAGGATGTTCGGATGTATGATAGGTGAGTTTGACTTACATATTGAGTTTAGCTATGCGTAGCGTTCTGATTGACTAGTTCTTGATCATCAGCTAACGAGGGGCACTTTTTCCCTTGTCACGTGGGCTTGACTCACGGTTATACTCTGAAATGAGTATAAACTACCACTAGGTTTGAACGTCTAGAGGGACGAACTTGAGGTACATGATAGATGAGTCGAGATATTGGATTAGAACTCTAGAAGAGTCAAGATACCAGATTAGGACTCTAGACGAGTTAGGATACCAGATTAGGACTCTAGACGAGTCAGGATATCGAATTGGGACTCCAGGCTTGTAGGGAGACCGAATTGGGACTCTGATGTGAGTAAAAAGTATCAGTTAGGGAGTCGGATAGAGTTAACAAAGCCGATGGATTGCCGGCTAGTCATGACTGGTAGCTGAGGGAGTTACTAGCTGGTTGAGATATTGATATTGCCATGTGCTACGACTAAGGTCGGAGTTATCGAGGCATTTGATGTGGGTGGTGACCCCTAGATAGTGAATTTAGTTTGGTTACATATTACTTGTCTGACAGATGCTCGTGTTAGGAGTCAAGCCTTATGATAGTTTTAGAAACTTAGATTAGTTGTCAGACGGGAGCAAGACTAGGTATGATTACCGATGTAATTTTTGGGGTGGATCCGGTCACTAAATAAATCGACGATGATATCGAGTGATTTCTATATAGCTATTCTGATTATGTGATATGTCTCGCACTGTTATTTTCTTCTTACAATTTCTATTTTCTATATGTATTTAATCATTTGTTTGTTCGAGCGAATTTATAGTGTTTTATGGTTCTTGCATTTGGTATGAATTATGAAATATGAATGCCCTGTTGTGAATCTGATGTAAAATATGTGTTTTAATGCTTCGATTTTGTTATTGTTTTTGTTATCTCTTGAATTTGTCGTGGAGGATGCTGAAATGTTTGGAAATTGTTTGTCAATTTGATAGTTGTGTGTACTTTGTAGCATTTTCGATTCTGGCAATAATAATTTGGAAAACTCTAAAATCCCAAGGGCTACTAACTTCAAGACGAACCAAATAGTTGGGAAACATCCAAAACCCATGATGAAAACATATGGAGATGACACAGAAAGAAGAATTAGAGTTTGATCTTCAAGTTCCTGACAATAAATTTCAAGTGACAATAATGATTTGTATATATTGTTATTACATAACCCGTGTAATCTCTTACCCCAACCACGTGAAAATGTGAAACAAACATCGTTATTTCTATCTGATAAAAAAAAACATCATTATTTCCATGGATGAAAATATCGGAAATTTCGATCGGGAAAATTCAACTGGCGACATATAAGGATGGGTAAAGGAAATTGATCGAAATATCAAAGAATTGTTTTATTTTGAGCATACAGATCTCTTTATGGGATCGAAACAATGAATATTGACTATTAATTTATGAAACGTAAAACAAGGTTATTTGAGTCGAGTTATGCCATCGGGTTGAAAAAACCCGAGTTGCAGACCCGCTGGAGGGAGAAGATGACTGTTAGTTTTTATAGTTAAGTTATATATTTTACGTTGATAAAGTTATCAACTAATCTTGCTAAGTGATTTGGCTCTGGGACTTATGGGGTCTTGGGGTCTCGATTTCAAACCCCCCTAGTGACAATTGCATATTAAGTTTTTTTAATCTTTTTTTTTTTCAATTTTTCAACAAGCTTTGGCTTTTTTTTTTTTTCATTTTTTCCTAATTTTAAATATATCAATTAATTCCAAATTTTGAACGAACTTTGATCCTATTTTTTCATCTTTTTCCCAATTTCATATATATATTTGGACTTATTTTATCATTTTTCTTCCATTAATTTTTTTTATGCTTATTATTATGTTTTTAACTATATTAACATTGATTTATAGTAATTCATTTCAATTTATGTTTATATTTAAAAAATTTATATTATTAGTCATCGTCAGAATCATATTACTTCATATTATTCATCATATATTTATTATATCAAAGTCATTTTATAATTTTATTAGTCATATATAACTATTATTGGGTATTTAAATTTTTCTCAAAATTTTATTAAAATTTTCCAACTTTTAGATTAAATGTCCGTTATTTTTGTTGATAGTAAATAATATCAATATTTATAGCGAAATATTTATAAATTTGACTAGTGATATATCGATTCATATCAATATTTTAATCCTTGATTATTTCTATTAAAAAAAAAATTAGTCTATTTTGAATTGACATCTCAATTTTAAATAATTTCTAGCTCCAGAGCATTGCACTGGCATTTAATCACGCTGAATTTTAAATAATTTCTAGATCCACAGCATTGCACTGGCACCGACAACATTTAGAACTAAATGTAGAGATGTAGTGAAACGTGGAAAAATCTTACAATAAGCTAATGCAGAGGCCCGTAATTCATCACGCTGAACCAACATTTATGAATATACTAATAATATAAGCATAGCGATATAGAGACTGGATTTGCTTTGCTTGTAGCACTTACTTTCGAACGCTAATTAGCCGTGTCATCCCACCTTCAGTTGGTTCAACTCTTTCACAAGCTCATCCAAAGCCTTTGAAGAGCTTCCACCACCACCCACCGCCGCAAACGCCTTCTCCCTCAGCTCCTTTGCTCTCACCTTCTCAGGTGATTCCCCAGTCATCGACTCAGCGATCACCTTCCCCAACGCATCCGGATCTGGCACCGCATTGTTGCCCTCGCACACCTTCACGGCTACACCCATGTCCTCCGCCAAGAGCTTGGCATTCACAAACTGGTCAGCCTCCATGGGCCACCCCAAAACCAACACACCCGCCACTATCGCCTCCAACACCGAGTTCCACCCACAATGGCTCACAAATCCACCTACGGCCTTGTGGCCCAAGATCAACACCTGCGGAGCCCAGCCCTTTATGATCAGGCCCGTCCCACCAACCCTTTCCTCAAACCCATCTGGTATAACTCCGTACCCATCCTTCACCTCTTGAACCGACCCAATTTTCATGGCCCATACAAATCGAACCCGGCTCCTTTCGAGGCCAGAAGCCAATGCCTCCATCTGCTGCCTATTCGGCAACTTCTGGCTCCCAAAACAAACGTAAACCACCGATCCATCCGGGCACCGGTCGAGCCACGTAAGTACTTCAGCCTCTCTATCTGACGTGGCTCGACTCAAACTGTCTTTATACGCACTCGGCGTCCCAGAAGCGTTTAGATTCAATGGGCCAACGCCGTAAACACGGGAGTGGCCCATTGTGGCACTCAAATGGTCCAAATACTCAACTTCCAAGTCTTGAAACGTGTTAGAAACGCACCCCCAACTTTTCGTATTTGCAACCATGGATCTCCTCACGAGCTCAGACTCGGGATCCGATTCCCTGTAGGCGCGGATCACAGAGGGCAGATGCTCCGCTTTGAAATAGGGCGATCTAGGAAGATCAGGAAAATGAACGACAGTCGATTTGGATCGAACCGAATCTAGATTAAGCCAGCAGTAGTCAAGCACAGAGGTCAGAAATGCCCCAGAGGCGAAAAAGGCAATCCTGGGGATGTGGAGGTGGTCTGCCAGGGGTAGGGTCCACCCAAGGAAGAAATCAGAAATGAGAGCAACAGGGGGATTATCGTGGGAGTTGAACCAGTGGATAATAGGGTCGCGGAGCTTGGCAAGGGCATTGATTACAAAAGAGTTGCCGTGGTTGCCTATATCTTTGACGTTTTCAATACCCAGGGGTATTTTGGGGTGAGCAGGAAAAGGAAGGATTAGGGTTTTGATGGCGGTGGGGTGGGCGTGGAGCAGGGGGGTTAGGGTCGGGAGGTTTTTGGGCGTGACTAAGATTGTTATGGAAAGGCCATGGAGAGCTAGCTGGTGGGTTAGGTCTAGGAGTGGAAGCATGTGGCCTTGGGCAGGGTAGGGAAACACCAAGATGTGGGTGGTGCCGGAGATCGACATAGTTTTGTTTTGCTTACTTTATTTTCTGCTTGGTGGTCGACAAAAAGAGAGAAAATGGAGACTGCCCAGAGGCTAGGCTTCGGTCCTCCGGAGGACCTAGTACTCTGGGGTTTTGAGGGAATTTTTTTTTTCAGGAAATAAAAGTTGAGGAGGAAAAATACTTTTAGAGTGAGGTTAAAAAAATAGTGACTGCCCAGAGGCTATTCTTCGGTCCTCCGGAGGACCTAGTACTCTGGGGTTTTGAGGGAATTTTTTTTTTTCAGGAAATAAAAGTTGAGGAGGAAAAATACTTTTAGAGTGAGGTTAAAAAAATAGTTATCACAAGGATATAATAGGTATTTCAAAGTAGAATAATGTAAATTAGGAATTTGGTTTTGTTATCGCACATTGTTGTTGTCTGCGATGCGAACTCGTCACCGCCAGGGTGGTTTTACCAGTTTAGAAAATGACACTGGCTTTGTAGGCTTAGTATCATAATATGTTTTCTATCAATGAAAGAAACCCACTTTAAAATGATTAATTAGTCACTCGGCTAACCTTATGTAGTTTTTTTGTCCGGATTGCTTGATTCTTTGTAGTGAACATGACATTTGAATGTTCCTGAAATTATGCAATGAAAGCATTGGAGCATATTGATTGTTAATGGCTTATGACCATCGGGACAGTTGTACATGGTGTTGTTGGAGAGATGGAGATTAGGCATCATATTCAAATGTCTCAGAATGTTCTCAGCCATCTGCCTGGTATTTCCAGCTCCATGGTGGAAAGCACTCACCAGTATCGCAGGAAAAACCTTGTCGTTTGATATATCTGAAGCAGACTTATCTCCACCTTTATTCAGGAACTTTTCAATCAGCCAAAATGACTTCTGCTACAGTCCTTCTTGCCTGTGCTCTTTCACCACGTTCAAAACCTGTTGCACAACATTAACCTCACTCAGCATGCTCACACTCGTCTACATCTACTTTGTCATCCGACCAAGTACATATAGCTGACAATGCAGCCTCAACAACCTCAGCATTCTCATGCCCCAAACAAACTAATAGCCTCTCAACTGCCTTTGCATCGACTATACAGAATGTGTTTTGTGAAGAACAGACCCCTCTGTGAACTGGGCACATTGGTGTTTTTTTCATCCTTGGTGAGCCACAAGGTAGACACATGGGCAGGTTGAATGACTTCGTCCTCTTGATTTGTGGCGTTTTAGATAAATTAATTGATTTTGTGGAAAGATTCTCCAACCCAATTGCTGATAACCTCTGAACTTCATCACTTGATGTTTTCATGAGGAGTTCTGTGAATGTCGTTGTAAAATTGTGTGTTCTTGCTGAAAACAATATTTGGTGCTCATATAAATTATAATGTTGTTGTGAATCTGACTAGAATGCCTACAAGACCTTCTAAGTAAATGCTTTCAAACCTGCTTGATCTCGTTCCTCTTCTTTGAATTTGACCGATTGCTTGTACTATTGTAGGCAATGTATTATTGTACAGAAGAGCTAGGTTGAGGGTCAAATTTTGGTGGGGAAGTGTTGCGAGAAATTTTGCTGAAACTGCCTGCCGCTCTGTTAGGAGGGTTGTTTCAGTTGGGCTCTCGATAAGGTTCTCAGGTTGGCCTCTGGTCTTGCAGAGTCTTTCTGCTAGCACATGCTCCATATGGGGTGAAAGAACAGTTAAAAGCTTGATCGCTGCAACAGCAAGTTCTTCAAGTGGGTTACTGGTGAATTCAATGAGTATGTAGCTTGCTTCAGTTTCTTTTACCACCGAGGCAATGGTGGCTACCGACCTGGGGATCCTAACATGAAATAAAAGAATTCTGATAAGGTTGATGCTTAGTTCATCTAAGGTTGAGTTCTTGAGCATGTAGATGATGTTGCACACAACGTAGTCTGAAGTCATGGTTTGACCACGAGAATTAGCTGGGAGGTTCTCAAGGTCAAGCCCAGACTCAAAGATGTTTGCAAGGATTGCAGCTGCTTCATTTGGCGAGTTCATTGGTTCGTTTTGAATTTTTCGAATGAACATCTCTTCAACCATGATTGGTACGATTCCAGCCTCTTCAAGTATTCTGCCATTTGGATGGTATGATGAGATTTGCACTAGAGCTTTGAATGCTGCCCTTCTGGCCTTTGTATTTCCCTTATGTACCGTTTTGACAAGAGCAGGAGAGGCCCTCTCAGCAACATAAGTATTGCTGTCATGTCCAAGAACAATTTCCCCAAGGTAACTTGCCATTTCTATTTTCATCTCTTCACAACCTGTTGTTTCATTATTATTTTTCAATAAAAATTATATTAGATAATGTTTGAGATTTTAACAGATATATTATCAACATGTCATTTGATCCGAACATGCAGAACTGTCACTGGTAAAACTAGCAGTCCAAAAAGTCAGTTTCTTCTATATTTATGTTTGGCTAGAATTGTTGAGTTCTGAAAATTACCTTCTGTAAGATTCTTTAGGAGGGGTTCCATGAGTCCATTTTCTGCCATGCGTTTGATGTTAGTTGGCGAATTCTCTAAATTCCTTAAGGTTTCATCTGCTTTTTCTGAAGCAAGAGAATCAATAGACCGTTTGTATTTAATTGTGATCAGCATAAGAATTGCCCCAGTAACTGATCCAATTTTTCTCACTTAATGACTGATCTTGAAAGCTCAAGCAAGAATAGCAACGAACCATGCCTTACGGACTGGTGGCTGCTAGAAAGCATTTTGATTATAGTTGAAATACTCATTGATTGGATAATCATTTCCTGCACAAGAAACCATTCGAGTTAGAACTTAGAATTTGAAGCTAACAATTTACCATTCAAGTCGATCTCAGGAAAACTGAGGAGGTTAATATTTTACCTGATCTCATTATCATCATCCACCAGTTGTCGCATAAGTTCCAGCGCCAAACCTCTAACATCTTTATCTTTGTACTCCAGGCATTTAACAAGCAGTGGCAATATTCCAACACTGCGGACGTGTATCTTATTGTCTGCCCTCCTCGGGCAGATGTTTTGCACGTCTTTTACTGCTTCAAGTACCATATTCTCTGAACTAGCTAAGGACAGTGCTGCACAAGCAAACTTAATCCTCGCTACTTCATTCCTTTCCTTCCACTCCTCTATTAAAATTTTCAGGGCTATATTGGCATTGAAAGCTTTGCTCAACAACTTCTGGTCAGTGGTTGGGCAAAAAAACTCTTCCGAGTCATTGAACTTCTTGAACCACTCATCAATTTCTATCTTCTCGTAGGTCACTCCATTTCCTATGGTTACTGGATCATCCATGATCTTTTTTGTCAGTGGGCAGAAGAAACCCTCATACAGGGGCTCCATGTACCCACCAACCTGCGGAAATGTTGTTAACGATTCACTCATGCTCACAGGTTTTCTTTCGCTGACCCAACTTGTGCTTTTAAGGATTTCAACCAGTTGAGGTGTATTTAAGAAGTGAGGATTCTCCGTAGAAACCTCCAAACTCATAGGGTAGAGATCTGTTTCTGTTGATGTTGGTTCTTCCTTCGGTTTAACCTCCAAAGACGGCATCTTTGTGGCTAATTCTTTGGTCTCAGATGCTTGCATTTCAAAGTGAGCATGCTGCATCTCACTTGAAATGGACCGAACTGCATCTGCATATTGTTGGTCTCCAAATGTTGATGGCGGTATCAAGCTCAGGCACTCTCCTATGTTTTTGATAACCTGTTCCAGCTGTGTCCCAATGAGTCTCAGTTCAGAATCTGAAATTGGTGGAATGCCTATTTGGCATCTGCCCACAAGATCTTTGGCCAAATCAACATTTCTGGAAATAGAAAGCAGAATTCCCATTGCTTGTTCTGGGCAGGTGTCAGTCATCTTCAACTCCATTACAGCCATAGAAGCCCGATAAAGGTAACATGCAGTTTCAATAATTTTTTTTTTTCCACCTCTATGCTTAATACCGATACTGTGTATCTTTGAAATGGATGCCAATATGGACTCTGCAAGACGCTCAAATTTACTTCCATCTTCCTTGATCTGAAGAGATGAATGAGACAGAATAATTTTTGCCACACTCATTATGAAGCAACAAATGTATGTTTCTAGTCTTTATTGACTGCATCGGAAGGCTCCTATCGACATCCAAATGTAGTTCTCTACCTTCATAGTCTGCAGAAGATTTTGGGGCAATGAACCTTTCAATTTCTAGTCACTTCTACAAATAATATCGAAATTTTCTGTAATTTCTCTAGTAATTTACATTTTCCTGGTTATTTTGTAGGCTGAGAGACTTTAGTGCAGGTGCACAAAGACTTGGTTAGCTAGCAATCGCTCTGGTTTGGTTAAAAGTTTCTTTCTGATGGATTAACATAAAGAAGAAAGCTGCCTATATTGGTAAGTTGCAGATTTAGTCATTCATTTTATAAATTAACTCCAATAGGATTGAATTTAGATCGCATTACATTGTTATTTTATGTTTCTTTGGTTCTATTTTACTTTCATTGACTAATTAATCTTCTTAAGATATGCATTCCTTTGCAATCAAGGTTTGAAATTGGTGAGGGGAGATCCACTCTTAACAAGGTAGATCTTCTCTTTTTTCCATCTAGAGGGATCAAGCTGAGTCGAAGCCAAAATCAACCACTTCGGCGACCGAAGTTGATGCCTTTATAATGCTACTTGATGGATGACATGTTTGATCTCTTCAGCAATCAATAAGTGTTTGATAATAAAAAATAAAAACTAAAATTCCTTCCCTGCAACTTGGTTAGAGGGTCTGGACTATGGAGTGTATTTGTATTGAATTCTAATTTGCATTCTTTGGTAGTGGGATTTTTTAGAATTGGAGTTTGTTTGACTTGCCTTTATTTTTTTTTATCAGACAATTAAGCATCTTCATTAGTAGGGGTAAACAATTACAGGGCATTGAAGACCTTAAAACAATAATAGCCTAAATAGAGATAAAATTAAAAAACCTAATAGAAACCTTAGATCTAAAAATTGAAGAACCTTCACATCCCCAGCAACCACTCACCAAGCTGCCAAAGCCACCATGTCATTGAAGATACATCACCACTAAAGTGGAGAAAAATGAAGGTGAAATTGGAGAACTAAGCGGAACATGGGAGTGGACAAGACACTCGAGCGTGAAACGCTCTCATAATCCATTCAATGAGTGTATTATGCACTTTAAATATAACGTAATACCACGACCAATTGAAGAAGATCACAGGCAGAATTGGTTGACTTGATTCTCGAATTTTCCCTGGAAATCAATGAAAAGTTCTACTCTTATTTGGCAACTCTTGACAAGTCAAACGAATTCCTAAAATACCCTTACATTCGTAGTTACTTTATGAGAATTTTATCGAAAATTCGGTAGAATCTACCCTATAAACCCGTCAACCCACCTGCCAGATAAAGGATTTAAACACTGAACTAATATTCACATAATCTAGAACAATATACAACAAATAAATTCCAAGTCCTCGAAATTTACAATACCTAGAAGTGGATTAGAGGAACTAGGTTAATTTTAATTTTACAAATCTAGTGAAAATCCTATGAGTTCGCAGCGCAGCAAAAGATGATCCCTTCTCCTAATCTTGTTGCCTAATCCCACTACAGCTTGAAAGGCATAAAACCAAAACAACCATGAGTGAACAAAAGAATGATAATAAAGTATAACCATGCTAGTAAAGTGACGATAATCATAATAAGTAAAATCATAATAACCTACCTCGTGGTAAACCATACTTACAATAAGACACATATATAACACACACACACACACTTGGTTTACAATACGAAACCCCAGGCCTAATCCTAAAATCTATAACTTAGGGCCGAGGCCCAATATTCGGATCCAAACAAGCCCTAAACCAAAACAAAATCATTATCGAAGTCCATAATCAATAATCGATCCAAAAAATTGAGTCATAACTAATCATTATCGAACTGTTGTGTTTTTGGACAACTCTCCTCGGATTGCTGGTTAACGCTCATATGTTGTATCCCTAAGCGAGTTATATGGCTAACGCTTAGATACTATATCCGTGAGCGGGTTATTTGGTTAGTCTTAGACATCGTGCTGGGCTTTGATTCCTGAGAATGGCATTGTAATGTTAACTCAGACGTCGAGCTGGACTCTGTTTCCTAAATAGATTTTCACTTGGACATCAAGTTGGGCTTTGTTTCCAGGGTGGTTTTACCTACCGATAATGCGGTTGATTATGATTGATACTCGAGTATCGAGAATGGGTTGGCTGTATGTGATTACTGATATGGTATCTTGATATCTTTTTATTTATGAGTTGATTTCTTAACCTAATTTCTTGACATTGCTTGTTTTACGGATGTTTTTCTTGTAACGACCCGGACTTTCAACAAGGGTAAAATCGGAAAGATCAAATGAAATTGACCATTTTGCTCCTGAAAGTCAAATAGTTGACTTTTTGACCATAACCTCGTTTAGGTAATTTGGAAAGACCGTTATGAAGGTCTCTGCCTCCCGAGTACATTGGCAAGAGGCATGTTGGAAACGGAATTCAGACAGGTTTGTTCTAAGTCTAGATTATGTAGGGGCATTATGGTAAAACAGTTAGAAGGGTAGTTTGGTAATTTTCCCTTGGAAAATTTATTTTTTTAGGTGTGTGGGTGTGTGCTTGTTTATGTGCTGGAGATGTGTGGGTGCGTGTTGTTGTGTTCGGCCGGGAAGGAGAAAAAGAAAAACTGGAAAGGAGAAGAACAGGGGAGTAAGAGAGAAGAGAAGAGAATGAAAAGATAAGGAGGAATGGAAAACAGAAAGACGAAGGGAAGAGTCGAACTCAAACTGAGGGGGAGATCGGGAGTGTGACCCGAGAGAGAGATTTCGGGTTTGAAGTTGTTCAACCCATTTCTCAATTGGGAACCTTGGAAATAAGGTTGGAATCATTCTTCTGGAGTCCTTGTAGGTATGGTTCTTGATTATCGATTGTTCTTTTTGGGTTTTAAGATTATGGATCCAATTATGAGGTGGATTAGAAGATAGTGGTTGAAAAATGAGTGGAAAAGGGTAAGTTTTGAGAGAGATATGACTGGGTCGGGTCGCCGAGCCAAACGACCCAAAAACCAGAGGAGTCGGGTGATGGGGATAATGAATAGTGCTTAGCGCATAGGCTTCACATGCAGCTGCTTCTGACGGTGTGTGCCATGGAATCTTGGGATGCGGCCAACATGTCTTTTAATGCTTTCGATGTTTCAGACGTTTTGGCACTAGTTTCAAGTCGATCGAAAATCGTTTTGAGGTAGTTTTGATTGTCCGAATGTTTAGGGATTATTTTAAATTCGTTTAAATCATGAGAAACATTTAAGAAACAATGGAATTCTAGTTGGGTCAGGATCGCAGTTTGGACGACCCGAGTTGTAGAGAACTAGGTCGTCTAGAGGTTGAAAATGATCCGTGCAGGGCACGTGAGACCCGCGCGCAGAGGGTTGTTGACAGGACCCGTCCCAATCCACCCGGGATTAATGCGGAACGACCCTGCTCTCGTCTGACACGAAGTGTCAGATAAGGGAAAATTCCGACCTTAGCCTTCTCGGGCCATCAGAGTACGCCAGGATCCGGAGGAGGTATGTGATATCTCAGTCTCTGCTACAGTCCACATCCGCTGTCAACCTGAAGGGCAGTCAAAACATTAAAAGCTGTGAGTGGACAAAACAAGAGTTTGTAAAAACATTTCATAAGAAAGACATTTGTACCCTTCACTAAAAAGAATGCATGCATTCGAAAACCATTTATCAAAATGTTCATTAGGGCCTTAGCCCAAAATCGTAAATGAAACCGAATACACGGGCCACTGCCCAAATCCATAAAGATACCAAACATACGGGCCACTGCCCAATACCATACGGGACTCAGCCCAACACCTGCATACATCACATATCGTATATCGTAGATCACATATCATATATCATATATACATATAATCATACAATCAATCATGTCACAGTTTCCAAAGCTAAGTCTTTCAGGGTTCAAGATCAATGTCCGTAGACAAATGACCCGTCCTGAGGTTACAATCCAAGCCTTCCTGAGAGTAAGGAACCCAACTGGGGGGCGACTCCACTCAGTCGGTGCTCCGTGACTACTTCGGGGTCCACCCGGGCCAACGTGTCAGGACCCACCCCTAATCCCCCGGGATTAAGGGCTAAATCCCGATCCCGTCTAACTTACGCATGACACGAAGGATAAACTGACGTTCAACCTTCCTGTGACACGTAAGTCGGATAAGGGATTCTCGATCCGACCGTCCAAAAAAAATTTTCGAGCTTCCCAGAGTGCGCAAAGTCTACTGTGGATCGTACGTGTGATGTCTCCGTCTCTCTCGACCAACAACCTGCGCCGCAACAACCTGGAGGGTATCGAAAACACGAAAAGACTGTGAGTGGACAAAAATAAAGTTTAAGTTCAAAAACAGTTAACAGAAAACCCAAGTACATTTATACCCTCCGTTTCAAAAACCAATGCATGCATATCAAATTCATGTCATAAAACTATGTATGAAAACCAAACACAAGTTCCTTTTTCCAAATCCCGGGCCTCAGCCCAAAACCACCGAAAACTATTTCATCCGGGCTGCCCAGAACATCGGAAAACCTTGTTTGAAACCATATCATTTTTCCATTCACCGAACCTGCTGGATCTATCCGAGTCTTTAAACTCCCGAGTCTTTAAACTCAATCCAGGCCTCAATAATCCGAGTCTTTAAACTCAACAGGCCTACGAGGGAAATATCAATAATATCTGAGTCTTTAAACTCCGAGTCTATAAACTCAATCCGGGTCTTTAAACCCAATCCGGGCCCGTCCCCCGTCAATCACAATATCCGGGTCTTTAAACCCAATAACCAGATCCAGCAAATCCAATCAAAACCATTTGAAAACCATTTCTAAATCCATATCCAAACCCGAATCCGAAATCACTGGTCCGAAGCCCTTCCGGCATCCAGAACCTTCATTCAGAACCCAAATCTGGAATCATATCCACCTCATTTCCAAATCTGAGTCCGAAAGCATCATTCCGTAAGCTAGCATCCGGAATAGCCATTCCGAACCCAAACCCGAAAATCCACTTTCAAGTCCCGAATCGAATCCCGAATCGTCATCCGGAATTCCGATTCAAAAACCCAAAATCACGTTTCTTAAAACCAGTTTTTGAACTGGGCTTCAAGCCCGAAAACTCTTTCCAAAATCCTTTTACTTTCTTTGAAATTAAATCGTATTTTTAAATCCTGAAATCAAATCATTAAAACCAGGTTTAAATCACAATATCCGTCAGACCTCGTAAAACGTGAAGTACCGTAATTTCCTCGAAAAACGTGCAAAACCGTAAACCATCACAACCATAAGTCAAATCATAGAATCAAGTATAGAAAACATATAAAAACATATATGCATGCATCAAGAGTTAGAAAGCAAAGTCCACTCACAGACCATTCCGACGTCGCCTCGATACGCGCGCACTTACGCCGTCCCCGGCCATTCCGTTATCCTTGGCTTCCCCAAACCTGTCCAAAGCCCATAACGAGGTCACTAACGACTTAATTAAGCTTCTATTAAAGCCCCGTAATTTTTCCGTATTTTTAACTATTTTTAACCGAGCCCTAAAACCTTCGGACAACCCGAAACATATCGAAATGTTCGTTACATCGATTACATCATTTCATATGTTGACCACTTTCCCAAACTACGTCCCACGCGCCCTTACGCGCCGCCCAAAGGGGCTGCGCATGGGAGCCACGCGCCCACTGTTCACCTCCTTCAACCTTGGTCAGACCGGGTCTGAACAGGTCCAGGTCGATCCGGTTCAATCCTGAACCGGCGTGAACGGTTCAACTGTTCTTCTTGCTTATTTTGTCCCGTTTTCAACTCTATTTGATCCTAACCGTCTCTTTAAGCCTTCCTAATCAATCCATGAATTCGAAATGAAGGAAAACAAGCTAAAACCCTTTACCTTAATCGGTTGTTGAACCGGCCGTCCAACCCTTCGACAGTTCTCTCACGTCCGGCCACCGTTGGCCATGGTTCCAGGTCCTACGAAGTCCCCTGAACTTCTAGATTATCACCCAAGTTAACAGATCAAACAACAACCTTGAATTTACACAAAGCCATTTTTGTTCTTAACAAAACCAGGAGATCGAACAGAGGCTTACCAGGCCCTTCAGGTCTCGACCATGATCTCGTCCACTTCCCCAGTCCTCCAGTAACCCCTCTCGTCCACGACAGTCAACAGTTAAGCTCCAAACCACCTCCCAAATTTAAATGAAAACAGAGGTTTCGCGGGTTTTTCCTCCATTCCCACCGCCGTACGCCGCCGTCGTGCCTCCCCGTGGCCACCAGTCCACGCAGCCTCACTTTCCCTTCAGCTTTCCTTCTAACTTCATCCTCAATCGATCACGTTTTGAGAGGGTTTAGGTTCAACAATCACCCCTGTCTCTGTTCCTTTGCCTCTAAAACCGTTTAAACCCGTACATTATTGTGCAAACAAGTTCAAGGCGGTGGTGAGAGGGTTCTATGACCTTCCAGTGAAGGACAGATGTCCCAAACTTAGTGGACATCACTCCTCAGAGCAGCCACTTGTCCACTAACCATTGGGCACAAATCCCAATACAGGATAATGACCAAAATACCCTTTCAAGTACAATTACCATAATACCCTTCACACGTTTAGACCCGTAATTTTCATTCTCGAACTCCAAAAGCTACATGCCGCCTGTCGTTGGAATCAGGGACTCGAGACCTATCTAACGGTCCTCAGTCTACGTGTAAAAACTCGATCGTACTAAAAGTCAACTTTTCCCCCTTCATTTACCCAAATTACAAAAGTGCCCCCCAACCTTCCGAACATCACAACTTCCTCCTCGATGTCGGAATCGGGCGTGCCACCTGTCTACGGACTCGTGAAGTCCCGACCTACGTCACAGTCATCGATCAATGCCCAATTGACCGCCCAAACTAAAAGTCAACATTTTTCCCAAACTAGGGGCAAAATCGTCATTCTACGCCCAAGGTCCAACAATAACCAACTAACCCCGATTAACTCAGCTAATCCGTCACTAATCACTTCGCTAATCCCAACTCCCGGAACGGGTTGTTACACAACGACCCTCCCCGGAGGAGATAATTCAAGTAAAGGAAGGTATATGAATATATATATATATACATATATATATATATATATATAACGAACTCATTCATGCCATTCATATACATATAGAAAACATCTTTAGAACCTTTCAAAGGATTCATGCCTGGTTCCCATAAACCGTCATGAACCTGGAAATCCATTTAGGGTCCCCGACCCGAAATCATGAATGTAAAGTAACTGGGTCTCGTGCCCGAACATATGACTCAACTGGGCATCGTGCCCGATAGCTCAGGGTCTGTCACTACTTCGATCATAGTGATGCGTGCAACCATCCATCCAGGACCGCCCTCAATCCTGGTATGTCGCCGTGTCAACCGACGCAACCACCACAAGATCATGGTGCACTCATGACCGATTGATATCCTGAACCGTCAGCGCTCCGAAGTCGAGCCTTCATCAGTTACTCGACGCTAGATTGTGCATCGTGACCTCTCCGGAAGGAACACATCCCAATCTGGAGGCGAGCGTCGTACCGTCCGTCGCCGTGCACATAGCACTAGCCGCGACCACCATTCAGACCCGTAGGTCATCAATAGCGTCATATGCCCGAGAAAAAAATCAAATGGGCCTCATACCCAAGTTTATCCTTTTGGAAATCCAAATCCATATCATTTAAACCATCAAAGAAGTACAAACCCGTATTGGCACCGTATAAGGCTGAAACCTCGAAATACATGTCAATACGTAACCACACTCAAATGCACTCATTGCATCACAAGACATGTATTAAAACATATAATAAACATTTATGCATGCACCAATTTAGAAAATAAGGTCCACTCACAGACCGTCCGAGTTGCTGCCTCGATTTGCGTGCCATACGGCTCTCCCGAGCCAATCACTGTCATCGGGACTCCAAACCTGTCCAAATTATAATAGAGGGTTACTAACTACTTATATAACCCCTCACTAAAGTCCCGTAATTTTCTGGATTTTTTAACTATTTTTAATCCCGATCCTAAACCTTCGGACACCCTGAAACCTATCGAAACGATGTCCGATTGACACGAAACCAGTCCCAAAATGTTCGTTACATCGAATAGATGATTTCGTGTGTTGAACACATTCCCAAAAGATTGGACATGCGCCCAGGGAATCCTCCTGCGCGTGAGCCCATGCGCCGGGTACACTGTTCATCTTCTCCAATGGTTGAACCGGGTTCGACTGCAACTGGACCGGCCGAACCTGTTTGGACCGGCCGAACCGGTTTGGACCGGTTCAACCCCCAAACCCGTCCTTTTTTCAACCCATTTTGTTCCATTTAATCCTAATATATTCCTAACATGAAACCTTATCATTTTGGTTATTAAATACACTTGGAAACTAAGGAAAACCGTACCTCCATACGTCGACAATGGCGAAGGCGGCTTCCTCCGCCGTTCAGCGTCCTTCCCGGTCATCCTTAGCCTAAAAAACAATCCCTCTCAACTCCCCTAGGTCCCTAGATTGTGTTAGGATCCAAAGAAACCCGAAACCGTCCCCTAAAACTCATTTTTGAATTTTGAAATTTAAAAGGGTTCATGGGTACTCACCTCCGCCGTGTCCTCCGTAGTAGCCTGTCGGCCCTTCCTTCATTGCCTTAACTTCTCTCTCAGTCTCTCAATCACTTCCACAGTAAAGGTTATGGTGGTGGGGTGGTATGCTGTGTGTGTTGCTTGCTAGAAATGGAGATGAAGAAATAAAGAATGGAGGAAATATGGGTTCGGGTTCTTGTGAGAAAATAGAGATGAGTTGATCAGATGAGAGAGGGGATGATTACGTGAATGGTGAGGATTGAGAGTTGAGATTAGATGGAGGGCTAAGATTGAGCGGTAGAAAGATTTATTATAAAATAATAATTATAATGATATTTAATTATGTAGATCCACTTTTTAGGGAAATTGCCCAATGGGATGAGTGACACTTGTCACTCATCCATGGGTCCCACCAAAATATCTGAACAATCAGATATTACCAAGTCATCATCGTCTCGAAGTACGTGCATAGTGAAATTGAACTTCCGTGACCCATAACTCTCCTGTTTGAAGTCCGATTTCAGCGTGTCGCCTGTCTACGGATTCGTATCATCCCGATCTACGTAACGGTCCTTGGCCCTCGCCCATCGGGTCTCTCAGTCCAAAAGTCAACATTTGCCCTTTTTTAACCAAAATTACCAAAATGCCCCTTAACTTCCGAACGTCATAACTTTTTGCTCGAATGTCGGAATTGAACGTGCCACCTGTCTATGAACTCGTGACATCCCAAAATACGTCACAGTCATCGGCCAAAGTCCATTTGATCGCCCGAATTAAAGTTCAACGTTTTACCCACGACTAGGGGTAAAACAGTCATTTTTCACCGTTCGTCCGATTTCGCCCAACTAATCACCGATTAACCTCACTAATCATGATTAGTCACTAATCTAACCCTGGAATTTGGGACGGGTCGTCACAACCTTCCCTCCTTAATTAATTTCGTCCTCGAATTCCAACCGACCTAATTTCAACCGTTCTTCCCTCCTTAATTATTTTCGTTCTCGAAATTCCAACTATTCTGAATCCACATCCGCCTCGTGGAAATAATTCGATCTCACACACGTGTACACTAGTACACCCAATAGCCAGCAGGATACTTGTCTGCAACCAGACGTACCACTAGTACTCACGTCGTATCGACTACACTCGACCACGTCGAATGACAATAACCATACATGTCCAAATTGTAATAGAGGGTTACTAACTACTTAAATAACCCCTCACTAAAGCCCCGTAGTTTTCTGGAATTTTTAACTATTTTTAATCCCGATCCTAAACCTTTGGACACCCCGAAACCTATCGAAACGATGTCTGATCGACACGAAACCAATCCCAAAATGTTCGTTACAACGAATAGATGATTTCGTGTGTTGAAAAATTCCCAAAAGATTGGACACGTGCCCCCACGCGCCCAGGGAAGCCTCCTGCGTGTGAGCCCACGCGCCGGGTACACTGTTCATCTTCTCCAATGGTTGAACCGGGTTCGACTACAACTGGACCGACCGAACCGGTTTGGACCGGTTCAACCCCCAAACCCGTCCTTTTTCAACCCATTTTGTTCCATTTTAATCCTAATATATTCCTAACATCAAACCCTATCATTATGGTTATTAAATACACTTGAAAACTAAGGAAAACTGTACCTCCATACGTCGACAATGGCGACGGCGGCTTCGTCCGCCCTTCACTGTCCTTCCCAGTCGTCCGAAGCCTAAAAACCAATCCCTCTCAACTCCCCTAGGTCCCTAGATTGTGTTAGGATCCAAAGAAACTCGAAACCGTCCCCTAAAACTCATTTTCGAATTTTGAAATTTAAAAGGATTCATGGGTACTCACCTCTGCCGTGTCCTCCGTCGTGGCCTATCAGCCCTTCCTTCATTGCCTTAACTTCTCTCTCTGTCTCTCAATGACTTCCACAGTAAAGGTTATGGTGGTGGGATGGTATGCCATGTGTGTTGCTTGCTAGAAATGGAGATGAAGAAATGAAGAATGGAGGAAATATGGGTTCGGGTTCTTGTGAGAAAACAGAGATGAGTTGATCATATGAGAGAGGGGATGATTAAATGAATGGTGAGGATTGAGAGTTGAGATTAGATGGAGGGCTAGGATTGAGTGGTAGAAAGATTAATTATAAAATAATTATTATAATGATATTTAATTATGTAGATCCACTTTTTAGGGAAATTGCCCAATGGGATGAGTGACATTTGTCACTCATCCATAGGTCCCACCAAAATATCTGAACAATCAGATATTACCAAATCATCATTGTCTCGAAGTACGTGCATAGTGAAATCGAACTTCCATGACCCATAACTCTCCCGTTCGAAGTCCGATTTCAGCGTGCCGCCTGTCTACCGATTCGTATCATCCCGATCTACGTAACGATCCTTGGCCCTCGGCCATCGGGCCTCCCGGTCCAAAAGTCAACATTTGCCCCTTTTTAACCAAAATTACCAAAATGCCCCTTAACTTCCGAACGTCATAACTTTTTGCTCGAATGTCGAAACTGAACATGCCACCTGTCTATGAACCTGTGACGTCCCAAACTACGTCACAGTCATTGGCCAAAGTCCATTTGACCGTCCGAATGAAAAGTCAACGTTTTGCCCATGACTAGTGGCAAAACGGTCATTTTGCACCGTTCGTCCGATTTCGCCCAACTAATCACCGATTAACCTCACTAATCTAACCCTGGAATTTGGGACGGGCCGTTACAGTTATGCTAGCACATGGGGGAGCATGCGTTAGCCAATTTTCGTCCGATCAACATGAAAGTTCGTGTTTTCAATGTTACAAGTCTAAGAATACAGTTTTTGAGACGAACATACATCGTCTCAGTGCATTTTTTATTATTCGAAGTGTTTTACACATTTAAAATTAGTTTTTTAATTCCTAAAAAATATAGAAAATAAAATTTAAGTTTAATATGAAAATTAATGAACTTTAATTGTGAATTGTGATGAATAGAAAATTTACAAAATTACAAGTATGGCATATGTAAATATGTGAACAGTCAATAAATTATTATAATATATTATTATTGACTTTATTATTCGATTTACTTGTAATAGTGTTAACCATAACAAGGCTTGTAACGCCCCGGAAATTCGAGGATTTCAATATTTTAAATTATTGAATGAATTGACGTTTTTACCCCTGTGAATTGTATTGCCCAATTTGTTGACTTTTTGATTGGTAGGTCAAACAGACTTTGACCAATGATCGTGACGTAGTTCGGGACGTCACGAGTTCATAGACAGGTGGCACGTCCAATTCGGACGATCAGGGAAAAAGTTATGACTATCGGAAGTTCAGGGGCATTACCGTAATTTGTACGATGGGAGCGAAAATGTTGACTTTTTGTTTGGCAACTAATTTTCACACGAATCAAGGACCGTTAGGTAGGTCTCGACACCCTGAGTCCGTTGACAGGCGGCACACTGAAATCGGACTTCGGATGGCTGAGTTACGGGTCTGGAAAGTGAAGGGCATTTTGGTAATTTCTGAAGTAGGGGCATTTTGGTCATTTCACTCACGGGTTACTATAGCAAATCGTGGGAGAACATGGCTGCACCGCCGTGGGTGGTGATTCTGAGCAATCCCATTAGTTTAACTCGTATTGAACTGTAAAGGAAGGTTTTATTTAAGTCTTAAAGGCAATGGAAACGTGGGATGATCGATTCATCAGACAATGGCACCATTTGTTAATTCAAGATTCGAAACCTTGCTGGAAACTTTTCTCAGTGGCCAGGCTGGGTTTCCACGAGCTGTTGGACAGCTCAGTTTGTTTAAATAGAGTAGGAATGGTGTGTACTACAATCTGTTGAGGAGAGGATAGTGAGCTTGAGAGGAAAACTAGAGAATTCAGTTTCTGGAAAATTGGAGGGAATTTCGGAGTTTAATTTCTGGTGCTTGTTGGACCAAACCAAGACTTGGTTTAGTCTTCTGGGAACATCAGGAACTCAACCACGTCAAGTTCGAAGGGAATCAGCCACGGTTGAGCTGGGACGGAGGCTGCCGTTTTCAGAGAAGTTGCAGAGCTTGGGACGACAACCTTCAGGTACTTTCAGGCCCAATTGATCATTCATTTTAGTTCGTTTTGATCCTATTATGCTTCCTGTGAAGTTAATTGGAGAATGGGTTTGAAACCAGGGAGTTTTGGTGATTGACCCGTTTAGTTGATCACGGGCCGAGGGTCCATTTAAGGGACCATTGAGGTTGATTTTTGACTCAGAACCTAAATTGGATAGTTAATGAACATGTTAGGATCAAATACGAGTGAAATCGAGTGGAAATTGAGGGTCAATTAACCGGGTCAAGCCGCGAGTGGCAGGCCCGTATTATAGACAAACGGGTGAAGGTGGTGACACTGTAGCTACAGTGTCAGGCGCGTGACTTTCACGCGCAGCCACTTTGGGCGGCGCGTGAGGGCACGTTGAGCCTTATCTCTGATCACGATCAACATGACTTTTATTCCTCTCATTATTCTGAACATTTTTGGTGAATTAACCATGTTGATCTGAGATAGTTTTGATGGGTCAGTTTAGGGCCGGTTGTCTCGGGAAACGTGTTTGGACGGTTTCCCCGAGCCGGTTTCAGTTTCGGACTTTTTGGATAAATGTTTAAGACTTGTAGTGACCCTTACATGTGATTTGGACTGACAGGAGTTGTACGATAATCCCGGTACAGGTCCGTACGCGCAGATTTCGCAGCAGGATCGTACTGTGAGTGGGCCCGATTTCATTAAACCCTTGCATGCTTAAATGTTTTCTGATTTACTTATATTCACATGCTGGAATCAAGAAACGGTTTTGATGATATTGAAATTATGATTATGGCACGTTCCACGGTATTTGGGTTTGAGATCCGTTTTGGTGAAACTTAAAGATTGGTTTGGATTTTATCTATGTATATATATGTTTTGCATGTGGATATCAATAAAATGTATTTGGTACTGCACTGTATAGATCCGTTCTTATGATACTGTCTCCTCCGGATGTGGTACCCCGGAGCGGTCACGGTGCATTGCCTGCGAGGGGTCATTCTACGGAGGAACCGGACCGTAAAATGACTCAGGAGCAGGATTGGTATAATTTGACGTCAGGGACGTCGAGCGTCTAGGACGCTAGGCATCTGAGATGCCGTACCCGGACAGGGTTCGGGGATTTGATTCGGGATTGAGACCCCGAGTGGCACGCGTAGCCTTGGAACTGTGACCTTAGTGAACGTCAGGGGCGTCAGACATCGGGGATGTCAGGATTGGAGTGTATAGTGCAGTGGTTAAAATTATGTTTATGTTTTTATTACATGCCTTATGATTCATATTATATAATTTATGGTTTAAAATTCTGATGCATGCATGTTTAGAAAACGGAGGGGTAAATTATATGTTTTACTTATTAAACGGTTTTATAAACTTAAGTTTCGACCCACTCACCCTTAATGTTTTGGTAACCCCTCCAGGCTGTGCTACTGAGGTAGAGGAGGATCCTGAGGCTGAGGCATAGATCTACTTCCGCGTACCTGATCTCCTGTTGGGTGGTTTGCCCGCAGGTTTATTTTAGAGTCGTGCTCGCAATTTGTAATTTGGAACTTTATCCCTTGTCTGACATCGGTTTATTTTGGGTTTGATGTATAACTTTATTTGGTTATTTATTCATTTGAACTTTTGAGGTTAAAATTGGAACGTTATTTTGGGTGTCAGACGGGAGCAGGGCACGTCCTCATGTGGTCCCAGGGGGATCGGGGCGGGTCCTGTCAAGGCTCATGCTCGGACCAAGTAGAACTAGTTGATTCCACCACTTGACGGAATTAATGGGTTGGGTGTGAGCGCTAAACCCGCAAGGATGAATTCTGTTTGGTTGACCTATCAAGATTTGGATACGGATAAAGTTAGGAATATCTCTTGTCTGACAAGAGTTAAGAGCAGTTTTGATTATTTGAGGTTACTGTTAGACGAGAGCAGGATCCTACATGTATTCGAGTTATATTTTAGGAAGGGTCTTGTCATAAAGTGAAGTAGATTATTCGTTTGTTATAATTTACATGTGCATGCATAGTTTTAGAAAACGGAGGGCGAAAGTACTTGTGTTTTCCAAACTATATTTTAAAGCTTTTACTTTGTCTACTCACATGTTTTCATGATTTTGATAACCCTCCAGGGCCGTTGCATGAGGATCGGGGGGCTGAATGAGAGACAGACGCATGCACGGTGCGTCATTACGAATATCCCTTGTTTGGCAATTTTAAGAGCAAGTTTGGTATTTTGTGTCGTATGTCAGACAGGAGTAGGGCTGGACACAGATATCAAAGTGATTTAGGAATGGGTCATGTCAACTTGTAACGGACCAAAAATTTAGAAAAGGGTAATTTGGGAAAATAAAAATAGAAATAACAGCTTTGCCCTTATAAGGTCAAATGTTGACTTTTTTACTTGAATACTTTTTGGACATCCTGCGAAGACCGTTACAAAGGTCTCGGACTTCTGAGTCTATAGACAGACGAAATGCTGAAATCGTAGATTGAATAAATTCGATACGGGTAAAAAATGATTAGGGGCATTTTGGTAATTTTACAAAAAGATCTAGGTTAGTCTAGAAGATTCTTTGGTTTCCCTCCCTTATTTATTTCTACCACCGACTTACCATTGTATATATATATATATATATATATATGTGTGTGTGTGTGTGTGTGTGTGTGTGTGTGTGTGTGTGTGTGGTTGATGTGTGTATGTGGGTTTGATGGGTGGTGGCCGAGAAGAAGAAAAAAAGAACAAAGAAGGAAAAATAGGAAGAAAAAGTCAAGGAGAAAGGGAAAGAAGAAGGAGAGAAAACGAAAACAAGAAAAAAAGAGAAAAAGGAAGAGAAACTAAGAGGAAACCGTGAAGGAGAGTGGGAAAAATCAATGAAAAGAAAATGAAGAAGTCGTGTACTCTTATCTCGGGTTGTCGATTATGGGCATGGAATCATGGAAACGGGTATCCTAGTACCTTTATGGGGATCCTGATTAATTACATCCTAAAACTAAGAGTTATAAAGAAACAAGTGACAGGACCCGCCCAGATCCCACAGGGACCACAAGGGGACGTGCCCTGCTCCCGTCTGACACCCAATAATTCATACCAATTTTAACCTCAAAAACATCAAATGCATAAATAACCAAATTAAAGTTATACATCAAATCCGAATTAAACAGATGTCAGACAAGGGATGAAATCCAAATGACAAGTTGCGAGCAGACTCTAACATACACCTGTGGGTACACCACCCAACATGGGTTCAGGTACGCAGAAGTGGATCTATGCCTCAGCCTCAGGTTCCTCTTCTACCTCAATAGCACGACCTGGAGGGGTTACCAAAACAATAAGGGTGAGTGGATCGAAACTCAAGTTTATAAAATCATTTGATAAGTAAAACATATAATTTACCCCTCCGTTTTCCAAACATGCATGCCACCGAATTTAAAACCATCAATCATATAATATAAACCATAAGGCATATAATAATACCATAAACATAATTTTAGCCACTGCACTATACACTCCAATCCCGACATCCCCGATGTCTGGCGTCCCTGACGTCCAATAAGGTCACAATCACAAGGCTACGCGTGCCACTCGGGTCTCAATTTCCGAGTTCAATCCCCGAACTTCGTTCAGGTACAGCATCCCCGATGCTTAGCGTCATAGACGCTGGACGTACTAGACGTCCGTGACCTCTCCGGGGTACCTCATCCGGAGGAGACAACATAATATGGAAGGATCTATACAGTGCAGTACCAAATACATTTTATTGATATCCAAATGCAAAGCATATATGTATACATAGGTAAAATCCGAACCGATCGTTACGTTTCATCAAACGGGTTTCATGCCCAAATACCGTGAAACGTGCCATAACCGAAATTTCAATATCATCAAAACCATTTATCGATTCCAGCATGTGAACATATAAGTAAATCAGAAAACATTTAAGCATGCAAGGGTTTAATGAAAACGGGCCCACTCACTGTACGATTCCGCTGCGAATCTGCGCGTACGGATCTGTACCGAGATTATCGTACAATTCCTGTCAGTTCAATTCACACGTAAGGGTCACTACAAGTCCTTAATATTTATTCAAAAGAAAGTTCGAAACAGAAACCGGTTTGGGGAAACCGTCGACACGTTTCCCGAGGCAGCCGGCCCTAAACTGACCCTTCAAACTATCTCAGATCAACATGGTTAATTCACCAAAAATGTTCAGAATAATGAGAGGAATAAAAGTCATGTTGATCGTGATCGGAGATAAGCCCCAACGCACCCTCACGCGCCGCCCAAAGTGGCTGCGCGTGAAAGTCACACGCCTGACACTGTAGCTACAGTGTCAGCACCTTCACCCGTTTGTCTGTAATTCGGGCCTGCCACCCGCGGCTTGACCCGGTTAATTACCCATCAATTCCTACTCGATTTCAATCCAATTTGATCCTAACATGTTATTTAAGAATCTAATTTAAGTTCTGAGTTATTAATTAGCCAAATCAAATCCTTAAATGGCCCTTCGACCCGTGATCATCCAAACAGATTGATCACCCCAACTCACTGGTTTCTAAACCAAAATCAAATTAACCTTACAGGAAGCATCATAGTATCAGAACGAACTGGAAAACACACTCAATTGAACCAACACTCACCTGGAAGTAGTCGTCCAAACCTCTGAAATTCTTCTGAACACGGCAGTCACCGTCCCAGCTCACCCGTGGCTGGTTGCCTTCGATTTTGATATGGTTGTGTTCTAAACACTCCCAGAAAGCTTACTCTGCAATTAGATTGGTCCAACACACCGTAGAAATTAAACTCTGATTTTCCCTCCAATTTTTCCCGAAATGGTTTCTCTGGTTTTCTTCATCAATTCTCAACTCTTTCAGCATCAGAGTGATGCTCACTCACGTTCTGATCAGTTTTAAATAATCTCAGCCGTCCCAGAGGCTCGTGGGAGTCCAATTTGTCCACTGAAAAATGTTCCCCGAAAAGCTTCGAACTTGAATTAACAATGGGGTCGTGCAAGGTGGATGCAACAGACCACGTTCAAAAGCAAAAGACAGCCCAAACTTTCCAGCACATATTAGCATAATCAATTGTGCACTGAACCACCGCACATGGTGGTGCCGCCCATGTCCCCCGCGGTTTGCTACAGTAACCAGGGCGAAATGACCAAAATGCCCCTGGTTCAAATAATTACCAAACTACCCCTCACTTCCTAGACCCGTAACTCAGCCATACGAAGTCCGATTTCGGCGTGCCGCCTGTCTACGAACTCAGGATATCGAGACCTACCTAACGGTTCTTGAGTCATGTGAAAATTTGTTGCCAAACGAAAAGTCAACATTTTCGCCCGTGAAGTCCAACTTACGGTAATGCCCCTGAACTTCCGATAGTCATAACTTTTACCCAGATCGTCCGAATTGGACGTGCCACCTGTCTATGGACTCGTGACGTCCCGAACTACGTCACGGTCACTGGTCAAAGTCCATTTGACCCACTAATCAAAAAGTCAACAGTTTGGCCATACCATTCACAAGGGTAAAAACGTCAATTCAAATATTAATTTACAATATTAAAATCCTCGAATTTCTGGGGTGTTACAACAAGCCAAGATGAAGTTTGAACCTTGGCCAAACATGAAGGTATGGGTTCTCAACTCCTAGCTCTATTTACCTAATTTAGAGATCATAGACTTATTCTTGGAGATATTAGGATATATTGGATGTTGAATGGAAGAAAAATGTTGAAAAATGAAGGATTTGGGACCGAGTTGGGTCGCTCGGGTCAGGTTCTGCGCCCAAACCTGTGGGCTGGGCCGATCTTAGGTTGAAGATGACCCCTTGTAGTGGTCCTCTGTTGTCCGTACAACATGACTTTTCATGTTTTTGATGCTACGAATCAAATGGCGCAAGTTTCGAGATGATCAGAAATCATCTCGGGGTAGTTTTTAGTATTCGAAAGGTGTCTTGATTTTAATTTCGTTTTAAAATCCTTGAAATTAGGGGACTTACATATAAGGTTATTCAGAACGTTAGTAACCTCTAGTAATGACCTATGAAAAGAGGTACAATTTTTTAAAATTATGAAAAAATGTGCAACTCGGGATTCTACTGCGTGGATAGTGTGTGAATGGATTTTTCTTTTTCTTTAAATTATTATGCATGCATATATAATTATTTTAAATGCTTTATTATATGATTTTTGTGTTATGGTTTGATCATGATTTTTAAATAATTTTCATGATTTTCAGGAGATTAATAACTGATTATAAGTGCACATTTTACGAGATTTTTCCTAATTTGTGTTTTAGACTTAGCCCCGGATTTCGAAATACGGATTTGGTTTAAATGCATTGTTATGTGTTATAAATTTATATTTTCTCGATATTCGTGAACTATTGTATTTTTGGAAACCCTCCTCTGATTGTTGGTTAACGCTCAGATGTTGTATCCTTAAGCGAGTTATGTGGTTAGTGCTCAGATGTTGTATTCATGGGCTAGTTATTTCTCAGACGTCAAGCTAGGCAATTTTTACTGAGAATGGTATTGTGATGTTGACTCAGACGTCAAGTTGGGCTCTGTTTCCTGATTCGATTTTCACTCAGATGTCAAGTTGGACTCTATTTCCCGAGTGATTTTGCCTACTGGCAGTGCAATTGATTATGATTGATACTTGAGCATCGAGGATGTGTTGGTTGTATATGATTACTGATATGGTATCTTGATAAATTTTTATTTATGAGTTTATTTCTTAACCTGATCCTGACATTGTTTGTTTTGCGGATGTTTTGCTTATGCGACTTTCTAACTGAAGATTGTTCGTTTGCTACAGTTTACATATGCATGCATAGTTTTAGAAAACGAAGGATAAAAGTACTTATGTTTTCTAAACTATGTTTTTAAAAGGTTATTTTTCCACTCACACGTTTTCATAATTTTAATAACCCTTTAGGACTGTTGCACGAGGATTGAGGCAGATCGAGAGGCAGAGGCATTCACAATTGGTCATTACGAATATCCCTTGTCTGAAAAGTTTAAGGGAAAGTTTGGTATTTTGTGTCGTATGTCAGACAGGAGCAGGACTAAGCGCGGATATCAAAGTGATTTAGGAACGGGTTTTGTCAACTTGGTATCAAAGCAGGGTTTCCGAGTTGTGCTTGATAATGTCATGCCTCTGAGATGCGAGCCATGTGCACCGCTTAGTAATGACGTGAGTATATGAGCCCAGAATAGTTATAGGGCTAGAAATGGATATGAGTTATTAGGTCGAATAGCAAATGTTGCACTCCGATATAGGAAAACTTGTGTGGGTCCGGATAATGAGTAAGATTTAGAAGTGAAACCGATAATATGTATAGGTAAGATGGACCTGGATATGTAGAAAATAGGTTCTTTGGTTGAGTAAGTAATTGAGGTGTTGAAACAATGAAAATATCCTTGTCAAATTTGATGTGAATAATGGCGAAGCATGTCAGTGATGATATGAGTTACAAATATTAAATTATGACTCAAATATGAGTCAGGTTAGTGGAGTAGGACTCAGAAAGAATCGGAAGTAAAGAATAAGGCTCAAGAAGGATTTGGAAGGTGAAATTATTGATTATAGTTCGAATATTGGATGAGGGTTCGAGATGGAATCTAGGGCAGTGTTACGGGATCAATGATTCCAGTTGTTGGACAGATAAGTTTAAGTTTATGTATAGATTACAGGCAGCTCAACAAGGTGACATTACAGAATAAATATATCTGATTGGGCCATTTAATTAGTTAATTAATTAATCTAAACACTCATCCCCCATCTCTCTCTCCTTCCCGCGATCATCTTCTTCATTTTATGCATAACCCGAACACCCAACCCAGCTATAACCCCTCCAAAAACTCATCCATTATTTATGGAATGTAAATGAAGGTGAGAGAGAAAGAGGGGAGACGAATCGAATGATGGCAATGGAGAGGGGCGTCGTGGACGGTGGCCGGGGAACCCAAAAACGGTGAGTTTTGATTCAAATTTTGGAAATTGGTTTTTGATGCTTGTCGATTGATTCCAATGGTTAGGACGTGTTTATGGAGGTCATATAAGTCGATTAGGGTTTCAAGTGAGGCTGGCGGTGGCCGGAGGCAAGAGAACACGGCGGGGGAAGGACTGCCGGTTCACCCATCGATCGTTAAGGTACTATCTTGGCTTATTTTCACGATTTTGAAATCATAGGATTATAGAACATGATTAGAGGAAGGTTTATGAATGAAAATGGAAGGAAACAGACCGAAAAGGAGGGAGAACATGGCCTGAACCGGTTCCGCCGGTTCAGCTGGACCGGATGCACAGAGACCTGGTTTGAACCCGGTCTGCCGAAGCTTGAGGATGACACCATGCAGGGTGCGTGGGCTCCACGTGCAGCTCCTTTGGTCGGCTCGTGGGGGAGCGTGAAGCTTAATTTTGGGATGTTGTCAACATAAAAAATCATCCTTTTGATGTAACGAATATTTTGGGACTGGTTTCGAGTCAATTGGACATCGTTTCGATATAGTTCGGGGTGTCTGAAGGTTTAAGATCGAGTTTTAAAATGTTTAAAAATTCGAAAAAATTACGGGGTTTTAATGAGAGGTTAATAAGGTAGTTACTAATCCTATAGTATGATTTGGACAGATTTGGGAGTCCCGGTGACGGTGATTAGCCCGAGAAGGCTTATGGTACGCATATCGAGACGACAGCTAGGACGGTTTGGGAGTGGACCTTGATTTCTAAACTGTGATGCATGCATAAATGTTTATATGTTTTAGATATATGATTTCTATCATGATGGTTATGGTATTGGTGATTTATATGATTTCACGTATTTTGAGGTGATTTACGTATTTGCACATATATCGAGGTTTATGGTTTTACACTGAATATACGTGCTTGTGGTTTCGGTAATGGTTTAATGAAATGGTTTTGGATTTTAAAAGGTAAACTCGGGCATGAGACCCATTTTTTTTTAAACCCTCGGACTTGAAGTCCATTTTAGTCACATTATCAGGCTAGAGGCCCAATTGGTTTGTGGATTGATGAATTGATTTCGGATTTGGAAATATGGAATCGAGCATGAGATCCATTTGATTTACGAACTATTGAACTTCGAGTCCATTTGATTTAATAAGGCATCGGGTCGAAGGCCCAGTTGGTTTACATGATCGGGCTTGAGGCTCAGTTGGTTTACATGATCGGGCTTAAGGCCCAGTTGGTTTACATGATCGGGCTTGTGGTCCAGTTGGTTATAATATCGAGTATGAGTCCCATTTATGATTTATAAATGTGATTTCGAGTTCAGAGACCCTAAATGGATTTGGAAACATGGATTTATAGTTTCATGACGGTTTATGGGGATCGAGCATGGATCCTTTGAAAGGTTTGAAAGGTTTTGAGAATGATTATGAAATGGTTTTTCATATACCATCCTTTTATTTATGGATTGTCTCCTTCGGGGAGGGTCGTTGGCCTGTGTGGACCCCGAAGTAGTCACGGAGTACTAACTGAGTAGAGTCGCCCCCGTGGGGTACCTTGCTCTCAGGAAGGCATATATGGATTATATGTTAGGACCCGTCCTCAATCCCCCCGGGATTAACGAGGAACACCCCTGATCGCATCTGACACGGAGTGTCAAACTAGGGAAAATTAAAACCTTTAGCCCGAAGGCTTCCAGAGTACGCCAGGACCGTTACGTAGATCAGGATGATATGAATCCATAGATAGGCGGCAAGTCGAATTCGAATGTTCGACGGTGAAGTTACGGTTCACGGAAGTTTCGGGGCACCATTGCACGAATTACGAGATGACTTAAGTTTTGTCTTTTGTGGGCCCCAGATATTTAACCCCTGCCCAATGGATGAGTGACAAGTGTCACCCATCCACTGGCCCTTAACTCCCATTCATGCATATCATCCATTCATCGATCATTCTTCATTTCAAACCCAAACCCACCCGATCTCACCATTCCTCTCCCCTGTGCAACCCAACCCTTCCCATTCAACCATGGCTGAGACCAGAGAGTGAGAGAGAGACTGAGGGAACTGAGGAGGGCTGCTGGACGACCAGAACAGCCGTGGACGATGGCTTGGAGGAGAAGAACCTGAGAGGTACCCGGTTACCCATTTTCCATGTTTAAATTAGTTTTTCCATCATGGTTGCTTGTGGATGATTAGGAGGTGTTCAATAGGTTGCTAGGGGGTTGTTAATGAGATTTTGGTGGTGGTTGACGACTGAGAAGTCGTGGGAAGAAAAAGGAGAAGTTTGAACCGTGAGGTTCAAAATGGAACCTTGGGTTTTAGATGGTTTTGGTTAGTTTTAAGGATTGGGTTATATAGGAAACATGAAAATAGGATTTTAGGGATTGAATTGGAGGAAAACGGACGAAAAATGAGGGTTGTAGGGCCCTGGACCGGTCACACCGGTCCAGTTGCAGAGATTGGACCGAACCGGCTGGAGGTTGACAACGGCTACAGTGCACCGGCGCGTGAGCCCACGCGCAGAGCCCTTTGGGCGGCACGTGGCAGTTCGTGGTGGGGAATCTGGGGGTGTCTTCAACATGTGAAATCTTCTATTCGATGTAACGAACATTTTGGGACTAGTCTCGTGTCAATCGGACATCGTTTCGATAGGTTTCGGGGTGTCCGAATGTTTAGGGTCGGTTTAAAGATAGTTAAAAGTTCGGAAAAATTACGGGGCTTTAGTAGGAGGTTAATTAAGTAGTTAGTAACCTTCTATTACGATTTGGACAGGTTCGGGAGTCCCGGTGACGGTGATTGGCTCTGGAGAGCCTATGGCACGCAAATTGAGGCGGCAGCTCGGTTGGTCTGTGAGTGGACCTTGGTTTTGAGTGTGAGTCGATGGTCTTGGTGAGTTGGGTAAGGATTAGGACGGTCCTACGAAGAGTTTGGGGTAGCCACCGTGACGGGGGGGAGACCTGGGTGGCCGGAGAAGGAAACAGGGGTTATCGGGTTTGTGGTTCGAGTTTGAGTCGACGAGTTGTAGTTTGAGTTGAGGTGTCTGAGTAAGGGGAAAAGGTAGCCTAGGTCTGGAAGAAATAGTGGGTGAAGAAAGGAGTCGATTTGGTGGACGGAAGGCGGAGAACTGGTCACGCCGGTTCGAATTGCAGCAACTGTGTCGAACCGGGTCGACCAAAGGTAGACGATGCACTGTAGCTGGCGCATGAGGGCCACACGCAGCCACTTTGGGCGGCGCGTGGGGGCGCGTGCAGCGGCGTCTGGGTAATCGGTCAACATAGTTTTTGGTCTAGGTGTTGTGACGATTCCGTTGGAGTTGGTTTCGGGTTGATCGGACGTCGTTTGAGGTTAGTTCGCGAGGGTGAAGGTTTAGGGTTTCGGTTCGTTACCGTTAGGACTCGGGGATTTTCGGGGAAAATTAGGAGAGTCTTAGTAGACGTGTTAGTAACGTACTTCGGTGGTTGTTGATAGGATCGGGATTTCCCGAGGAAGCTGAGGAGCGTACAAGACGTTCGGGACGCGATTGAGGGCTAGGTACTGTGAGTGGACCCCTTCTCTAAACTCGAGCATGCATAACTGCTTTTAATTACTTGCTTTATGATTTTAATCATAATTTTATATTCGTTGAATATGTACTGTGATTTTGCATAAATTGGAGGGTTTTCGAGAAATAACGTATTTGGTACGTTTTACGAGGAATGTCGATTTCTGAATATAATGCCATGGTTTTGGGGATTTCAAATGAGAAATAATTTTTAATGTTTATAAAGGGATTTTGGAACATGATTTTGATGATCAGGGCTTTCGGTTTTAGAATCGGATTTCGGTAACGAAATTTGGTTTTAAGGTTGGAAAAGTGGAATTCCGGATTTGGGTTCGGAATGACGGTTCTGGACGCCGGAAGGGCATCAGACCAGTGATTTCAGATTCGGATTTGGATATGGATTTCGAAATGGTTTTCAAATGGTTTGGATTGGATTTGCTGGATCTGGTCTCGGATATATTGATATTTCCCCCGTAGGCCTGTTGAGTTTAAAGAATCGGATATTAGTGAGGTCTGGATTGAGTTTAAAGACTCGGATAGGTCCAGCAAGTTTGATCGGAAAATGATGATTGGATATTCACGGTTTATGATAAGGTTTTATGATGCTTATGATATGATTTCTATAACTGTTTTTATAGTGTTTCTGTTTCTTATGATGCTTTTCTGGTGATTGGTTTATAATTGTTTTAATAACTGGGTTATGCATGTAATTTCAAAACGGAGGGCTAAAACCCGGTTTTCTTTCAAAATGGTTTTGGAAACTTTTCTTTTATTCTGGTCCACTCACATTTTCTGTTTTAAATTGCCCTCCAGGTCGTGGAGCTAGCGCGGGGTGTCGACGTCGAGGCAGCATCTGAGGCATAGAAGTCACGAGAGCGATTCCGGAGTGTTGTAAAGTTTCCATGTGCGTGTATCTAGTTATCGGTTTTTCGTTCTTGTATACTTAGAACCATGCTCTGTAAACTTTTAACTTCGGGATGTTTATAGTTTCTCCTGCGTCTGACTGTGTAGTTGACGGGTTATCGTGAGTTTACTTTGGTTTTAGTGTCGGGTTGTCAGACGAGAACAGGATTTACCTCGGGTTTCGGGGTGAAACCGGGGTGGGTCCTGGCAATTGGTATCATAGCATAGGTTTGTCGAGTCTCTCGGATTTGTCGGTTTGTGAGGTTGTGTTTAGGTTGTTTGACTGTTTCTATGCCTCTTTCAGCGTGCGATTGACGATGCCTCCGAGACGTAGACCCTCTCCACGACCTGAAGACGAGGTAGCAAGAGAGACAGAGAGTGCTACGATTGAGAGAGCCTAGCGGCTTGGGGCTACTACTTTTAGTGGCGGGGGAGATCAGGAGGAAGCTCAGAGGTGGATCACGAGACTTGAGCGGATCTTTGCAGTGATGCATTGTCCACCGGAGGATCGAGTGTTACTGGCTATGTTTTTACTGGATGGTGCGGCCTACGAGTGGTGGTATACCCTCGTGTTGTCTGGCTGGGACGCCCACACTGTGACCTGGGAGACGTTTCGGGAAAGGTTCTTAGATCAATATTATCCTCGTTCTTTCCGAGATGCCAAGGAGGCTGAGTTTCTGCAGCTTCAACAAGGGAATCTGATTGTGGCTGAGTGTGAACAGAAGTTTCAGATGTTGTCTCGATTTTCTCCTGCGTTTGTGGCTACTGAAGCCGAGAAGTGTCGTAGATTTGAGTTGGGCCTGCGAGGTGAGATTCGAGCCATAGTGACGGCTGGATTGTTTACTACCCTCCGAGAGTTGTCGGACGCTGCAGTGAGGGTTGAGGTGAGCTTGCCGGTGCGACACCGGGAGCCACCTTTTCCGGGAGCTTCGAGTCTGAGGACACCGAAGAGAGGTAACTTCGGTGGAGCATCGTCGTCGGGCGATGATCGTTTCGGTAGACCTGGTAGTTTTCAGAGTTCAGGATTCCGTGGTTACCGAGCACAGCCGACTCCGCAAGCTAGTGCGACGTCTATTGCGTCGATGGGGAGATCGAGTGGTGGACCAGGTCCTTTCGGTCGGGATGTTTGTTTCTACTACGGAGAGCGAGGTCACTTCCGACGTGAGTGTTCACTGTTACCACAGGACGGTGGTGTAGGCCGAGGAGTGGCGGAGCTCGGACAGAGTACAACGTCAGGAACAGCGGGCACTAGAGGAGGTGGTGGTGCCACTAGTAGTTCGAGGGGACGTGGTAGAGCGTCGGGATCTCAGGCCCGAGTGTTTTCGATGACTCAGCAGGAGGCTCAGTCGGCACCAGGTGCGGGGATAGGTATTTTTACTATCTTTGGTCGTGTTGTACCTACTTTGTTGTTGGACTCCAGGGTAGAGTCTAGGATGTTCTCTAGGTTACCTGGAGTGTTACGGTGAGTTCCGTTGACGGAGGACGAAAGAATAGGAAAGGAGTGACTATAACTGATCGATGTGAGGTTATTGAAGGAGAGAACCCACAATCTAGAGTTTGTCTTTAGGACTTTGTAGATTTATTCTGACAAGGGGTCGAAGTAGCAGCCGAGGGAGTGAGCTAATAGATAGGTTTTCCTGTTGGCTTAGATTGTTCTGGGTTAGGACTTGAGTGGGTTCTGGGAAGTGAGGTGGCTGTACGTGAGGATGTACTCTATGAAGTTTATTGGGTACTCCATATGAGGTATTTAAAAATACCTTTGTTTTCTGTTCATAAGGTTTCCCTTGCGTACACCACGAAGAGTAACTAGTAGTTGGGGGTGGTGTGAAATACCCAAGGTGGGGATGATAAATAGGAAACCCATGAGGAGTGGTTGTTGACATAGTGTTGCTTACCGGGTAGGAAACCCTAGGTGTTGGGACTAGCTGTGGAATTTCGGGGACGAAATTCTTTTTAGGTGGCTAGGTTGTAATGACCCGTCCCGGGAATTAAGGTTAATACAGTGATTAAGATGGGATTAGTGAGCTTAATCGGGGGTTAGTTGGTCACGATAAGGTCGTTAGCCTAGAATGACGATTTTGCCCCTAGTTCGGGCAAAATTTTGACTTTTAGTTCGTGCGGTCAATTGGGTTTTGACCGATGACCAGGACGTAGTTTAGGACGTCACGAATTCGTAGACAGGTGGTACGCCCGATTCCGACATCCGAGGAGGAAGTTATGATGTTCGGAAGGTTGAGGGCATAATCATAATTTAGGTCAAATAGGAGGAAAAGTTGACTTTTCGTACGATCGGGTTTTGACTTGTTGACCTAGGATCGTTAGGTAGATCTTGTCGTCCTGAGTTCGATGACAGGCGGCACGTATTCATCGGACTTACGATGTGTGAGTTATGGGTCTAGACAGGTAGTGGTAAAATTGTAATTTTGACTTAAAAGGAGGGACATTTTAGTCTTTGTGCTCTGGGATTTGTGCAGCAGAGAGGGACAAGTGGATGGCTGTGATTGGGCCATTTGTGTGAGAAGGGACAGGATAGTGACATGTGGCAAAGGGCTAGAGGGTTCCAGGAGTTGCACGGGTCCAATAATTTGGGGATTTTGGGCGGTGTACCGTGTGTGTTCTTCGACCCAGAGAGAAACAGAGGGAGAGACTTGAGAGAATTGGGACGGTGATTGTGTGAGTTGTGTTATTGGTGAGGGGGTGAGTGACCAGAGAGTGAGGGAGAGCTAGGGAGAAGGTTAGGAGGTGCGGTGGCTGTGTGTGTGGGAGTTGAGAGCCACGGGAAATCAGGGGAAAACAGAGAGGAAGTGAGTGATTGTGGTGGTGGTGTGGCTGTGTACGGTGCAAGTGGACTCGTGGTGGTGTCGTGAGGGGTGAGAGAAGTTGACCAGCCCCAGCGGAGCTCGCGACGGTGACCGGAGGACAGGTAATTCCTCATCCCCATTTATTTGCTCTGTTTTGCCGATTAGGTTCAGACGCTAAGTCGTAGCTTGAGGTGCTGAATTGAGGAGTCTAGTGAGGTCTAGGGGACTCAGTTGAGTCCTAGGCAGCTGCTGGTTGTGTTGCCGTGATGGGGAGTGCACGGTGGAGGCTAGTACGACGGAAAGTACTGGTGTGCTCTGTTTTGCCGTCGATTTTCAAATCGAAAGTCGTGGGTTTTGAGTGTGAGTCGATGGTCTTGGTGAGTTGGGTGAGGATTAGGACAGTCCTAGGAAGAGTTTTGGGTAGCCACCGTGACGAGGGGAGACCTGGGTGGCCAGAGAAGGAAACAGGGGTTATCGGGTTTGTGGTTCGAGTTTGAGTCGACGAGTTGTAGTTCGAGTTGAGGTGTCTGAGTAAGGGGAAAGGGTAGCCTAGGTCTGGACGAAACAGTGGATGAAGAAAGGAGTCGATTTGGTGGACGGAAGGGGGAGAACCGGTCACGCCGGTTCGAATTGCAACAACTGTGTCGAACCGGATCGACCAAAGGTAGACGATGCAATGTAGCTGGCGCGTGAGGGCCACACGCAGCCACTTTGGGCGGCGCGTGAGGGCCACGCGCAGCCACTTTGGGCGGCGCGTGAGGGCCATGCGCAGCCACTTTGGGCGGCGCGTGGGGGCGCGTGCAGCGGCGGCTGGGAAATCGGTCAACATAGTTTTTGGTCTAGGTGTTGTGACGAGTCCGTCTGAGTTGGTTTCGGATTGATCAGACATCATTTGAGGTTAGTTCCGCGAGGGTGAAGGTTTAGGGTTTCGGTTCGTTACGGTTAGGACTCGGGGATTTTCGGGGAAAATTAGGAGAGTCTTAATAGACGTGTTAGTAACGTACTTCGGTGGTTGTTGACAAGATCGGGATTTCCCGAGGAAGCTGAGGAGCGTACGAGACATTCGGGACGCGATTGAGGGCTCGGTACTGTGAGTGGACCCCTTCTCTAAACTCGAGCATGCATAACTGCTTTTAATTACTTGCTTTATGATTTTAATCATAATTTTATATTCATTGAATATGTACTGTGATTTTGCATAAATTGGAGGGTTTTCGAGAAATAACGTATTTGGTACGTTTTACGAGGAATGTCGATTTCTGAATATAATGCCATGGTTTTGGGGATTTCAAATGAGAAATGATTTTTAATGTTTATAAAGGGATTTTGGAACAGATTTTGATGATCAGGGCTTTCGGTTTTAGAATCGGATTTCGGTAACGGAATTTGGTTTTAAGTTTGGAAAAGTGGAATTCCGGATTTGGGTTCGGAATGACGGTTCTGGACGCCGGAAGGGCATCAGACCAGTGATTTCGGATTCGGATTTGGATATGGATTTCGAAATGGTTTTCAAATGGTTTGGATTGGATTTGCTGGATCTGGTTATTGGGTTTAAAGACTCGGATATATTGATATTTCCCCCGTAGGCCTGTTGAGTTTAAAGACTCGGATATTAGTGAGGCCTGGATTGAGTTTAAAGACTCGGGAGTTTAGAGACTCGGATAGGTCCAGCAGGTTTGATCGGAAAATGGTGATTGGATATTCACGGTTTATGATAATGTTTTATGATGCTTATTATATGATTTCTATAACTGTTTTTATAGTGTTTCTGTTTCTTATGATGCTTTTCTGGTGATTGGTTTATAATTGTTTTAATAACTGGGTTATGCATGTAGTTTCAAAACGGAGGGCTAAAACCCGGTTTTCTTTCAAAATGGTTTTGGAAACTTTTCTTTTATTCTGGTCCACTCACATTTTCTGTTTTAAATTGCCCTCCAGGTCGTGGAGCTAGCGCGGGGTGTCAACATCGAGGCAGCATCTGAGGCATAGAAGTCACGAGTGCGATTCCGGAGTGTTGTAAAGTTTTCGTGTGCGTGTATCTAGTTATCGGTTTTTCGTTCTTGTATACTTAGAACTATGCTCTGTAAACTTTTAACTTCGGGATGTTTATAGTTTCTCCTGCGTCTGACTGTGTAGTTGACGGGTTATCGTGAGTTTACTTTGGTTTTATTGTCGGGTTGTCAGACGAGAACAGGATTTACCTCGGGTTTCGGGGTGAAACCGGGGTGGGTCCTGACATTGTGTGACTTATATATATATATATATGGATTATGATATGTGATATGTGGTATGCACAGGTGTGCACAGGATTCGAGCAGTGGCTCGTGTATTTGGTTTCAGTATGGTTATGGTTTTGGGCTGAGTCCTTGTTGGTTTTCTTATGGATGTGGACGGTGGCCCATATGGTCGATTTCATTGTGGTCCTTTCGACCTTGGTTTATTTCTGATTTGGGATTAGTTCCCGCATATGGTTTCTTTGGTTAAATGGTTTTCGAATGCATGCATGCTTTTTAGTGAAGGGTACAAATGTCTTCATATGAAATGTTTTTATAAACTTTGGTTTTGTCCACTCACAGCTTTTAATGTTTTGACTGCCCTTCAGGTTGACATCGGATGTGGACTGTAGCAGAGACCGAGATATCACATACCTCCTCCGTATTCTAGCGTACTCTGATAGCCCGGGAGGGCAAAGGTCGGAAATATCCCTTGTCTTCGTGTCAGACGGGAGCAGGGTCATCCCGCGTTAATCCCGGGGGGGGGGGGGGGGGGGGGGGGGGGGGGGGGATTGGGATGGGTCCTGTCATTTTAACTATTTTTAAACTCGAAACTAAACCTTCGGATGCCCCTAACATTATCGAGACGGTGTCCGATCGACACGAAACCAGTCCCAAAATGTTTGTTACATCGAATAGAAGATTTCACATGTTGGAACCACCCTCAAAGCATGCCTCACGCGCCCACACGTGCCCCTAGAAGGGCACTGCGCGTGGGCTAACGCGCCTGTGAACTGTAGACCGTCTTCTTCCTTTAGTCGGTTCAGACCGGCTGGTTCGGTCCACTCCCTGCAACTGGACCAGCGTGACCGGTCCAGGCCACTACAATCCTCATTTTTTCGTTTGTTTTCTTCCAATCCAATCCCTAAATTCCTATTTTCTCATTTCCTATCCATTTCAATCAACAAAACTAATCAAAACGTCCTAAAATCCCACGGTTCATCTATGGCCTCACGGCCCTGTGTTTTCCGACCACCCTGCTCCCATCTGACACGAAGTGTCATACAAGGGATATTTCCGACCTTTGCCCTCCCGGGCTATCAGAGTACGCCAGGATCCGGAGGAGGTATGTGATATCTCGGTTTCTGCTACAGTCCACATCCGCTGTCAACCTGAAAGGCAGTCAAAACATTAAAAGCTGTGAGTGGACAAAACAAAAGTTTATAAAAACATTTCCATAAAGACATTTGTACCATTCACTAAAAAGCATGCATGCATTCGAAAACCATTTAACCAAATGGACCACATGTGGGAACTAAGCCCAAATCAGAAATAAACTAAGGTCGAAAGGACCACAATGAAATCGACCATACGAGCCACTGCCCAAATCCATAAGAAACCAATAAGGGACTCAACCCATAACCATAATCATACTGAAACCAAATACACGAGCCACTGCTCAAATCCTGTGCACACCTGCGCACACCACATATCAAAGAATCATAAAGATTCAACCATACGGGCCACTGCCCAAAACCATACGGGGCTCAGCCCAAAACCTGTGTAACCACACATCACATCTCATATATCATATCATATATCATATATAAATATAAGTCACACAACCAATCCTGTCACTGTATCCAAAGCTACGCGCGTGCTACCCGGGTCTCAATCCGAGTCTTCTCAAAGTCAATGTCCGCAGACCACTGATCCTACTCGAGGTTATAGTAACCATAGCCTTCCTAAGAGTAAGGAACCCAACTGGGGGGTGACTCCACTCAGTCAGTGCTCTGTGACTACTCCGGGGTCACCCAGGCCAACGACCCTCCCCGGAGGAGATAATAGAAGTAAAGGAAGGTATATGAACATATATATATACATAACACAAACATTCATGCCCGGTTCCCCTGAACCGTCTTGATCCATAATAGCCATTTTATTCATATACATATAGACAACATCCTCCATGCCCGGTTCCCATAAACCGTCATGTACCATAATGACCTGACAAAGGTTCATGCCGTTCCCATAAACTGTCATGAACCCGGAAATCCATGTAGGGTCCCTGACCCGAAATCATCAATACAAGTAAACTGGGTCTCGTGCCCAAACATATGGCATCAGCTAGGCATCCTGCCCGATATCTCAGGGTTAGTCACGACTCCGATCGTAGTGATGTGTGCAACCATCCATCCAGGACCGCCCTCAATCCTGGTATGTCGCCGTGAATGAATCAACCAACACGACCACCACAAGATCATGGTGCACTCATCACCGATTGCTATCCTGAACCATCAGTACTCTGAAGTCGAGCCTCCCCAGGCTGCCCGACAAAGAATCGTGCATCGTGACCTCTCCGGAAGGAACATATCCTAACCCGGAGGCGAGCGTCGTATCATCGATCGCCATGCACATAGCACCCATCGCGACCACGATTTAGACCCGAAGGCCATCAATAGGGTCATACCCGAGACAAAACCAAATGGGTCTCATACCCGAGTTTATCCATTTGAAATCCAAACCCGTTTCATTAAAACCAATAAGGAAATACAGACCCGTATAAGCACCGTATAAGGCCGAAACCTCAAAATACGTGCTTATACGTAACCACATAAAAATGCACCCATGACATCATCAAACATGAGAAAACCAAGGTCCACTCACAGACCGTCCGAGCTACCGCCTCGATTTACGTGCCATACGGCTCTCCCGAGCCAATCACCATCACCGGAACTCCCAAACCTGTCCAAATTCATTTAGAGGGTTACTAATAGCCTCATTAACTTCTCATTGAAGTCCATAATTTTCTCGATTTTCTAACTATTTTAAAACTCGATCCTAAACTTTCAGACACCCCGAAACCTATCGAAACGATGTCTGATTGACACGAAACCAGTCCCAAATTGTTCGTTACATCGAATAGATGATTTCGTATGTTAAATACTTTGACAAATTATGGGCCACGCGCCCTCACGCGCCTCAAGAAGGAACAGTGCACTGTTCATCGTCATCAAGCTCCAGTTGAACCGGTTTTACTGTGCTGAACTGGCATGATCGGTTCGGTGGCCCCCTCTATTTTGGTCCGATTCCAACCATAATTAATCCTATAATTCCTATTTCTTCATTCCCTATCAATTCCAATCATTAAAACTACCTAAAACCATCTAAATCCCATGGTTCTAAAATGAACCTCACGGCCAAAGGTTTCCATTTTCCTTCCCACGGCTTCTCAGCCGTTAAACCCATTAAAAACCTTCATATTAAGTCCCTAGCAACCTAACAATCACCTCCTAGGCACCCCAAAAGCAACCTTAATGCATAAATTGAAATATGGAAAGGAATGGGAATAAACAGGGTGCATTCTTGGGTTCAAGGCCGCCTTCCACGGCGGCGTGGCTTCCAGCCGGCCACCATCATCCACCCATCCTCCTCTCAGCCTCTGGGCCTTGCCATGATGTTCAAAGGGGGTAAGGGTTTGGTTTTGGGGTGAATGGTTGGGTGAGAAAATGAGATCGGGTTGTTTGTTTAGGGAGAAAGGAAAATGATCGATGCAATGGGGAGATGCATGAATATGTGTGGGCTGTGCAATGGATGGGTGACACTTATCACTCACCCCTTGGGCCTCCATAAAATATTTGGGCCCCACTAAAGTCCAAAAGTTAGGTCGTCTCGTAATTCGTGCAATAGTGCACTTGAACTTTCGTGAACCGTAATTTCACCGTCAAACGTCCGAATTTGACGTGCTGCCTGTCTATGGATTCGTATCGTCCCGATCTACGTAATGGTCCTCGTCCCTCGACAACCGGACCTCTCAGTAAAAAAGTCAACTATTTGCTCCTTTTAACCATAATTACCAAAATGCCTTTAAGCTTCCGAACGTCATAACTTCTTCCTCGAATGTCGGAATTGAACGTGCCACTTGTCTATGAACTCGTGACGTCACGAAATACGTCACGGTCATCGGTCAAAGTCCATTTGACAGCCCAAATGAAAAGTCAACGTTTTGCCACGACTAGGGGCATAATGGTCATTTCGCATCATTCGTCCGATTTCGCCTAACTAATCACCGATTAGCCTCACTAGTCGTGATTAGTCACTAATCTAATCTAGGAATTTGGGACGGGTCGTTATAGCCCAGCCGCCTCCTGCCACCTTCCTCAACATCCTCAGCCTCCTCTCACCCTCGTGGTTCCTCAGGCATGATCAAATGAAAAGGTTGGATTGGTTTTAGGGGGGGGGGGGGGGGGGGGGGGACATCGGGTTTGTTGTGAATGAAGAAGAATGATCGATGAAGGGATGATATTCATGACGGAAAAGAGATGGCCAGTGGATGGGTGACACTTGTCACTCATCCATTGGGCCTCCTTAAAATATATGGGCCCACTAACTGCCAAATGACATACGTCTCGTAAAACGTGCAATAGTTCCCTTAAACTTTCGTGAACCGTAACTTCGCCGTCGAACGTCCGAATTCGACGTGCCGCCTGTCTACGGATTCGTATCATCCCGATCTACGTAACGATTCTTGGCCCTCGGCCATCGGACCTCCCAATCCAAAAGTCAACTTTTGCCCCTTTTAACTACTATTACCAAAATGCCCTTGAACTTCCGAACGTCATAACTTTTTCCTCGAATGTCGGAATCGAACGTGCCACCTGTCTATGAACTCGTGACGTCCTAAACTACGTCACGGTCATTGGCCAAAGTCCGTTTGACCGCCAGAATGAAAAGTCAACGTTTTGCCCACGCTCAGGGGTAAAATGGTCATTTTGCATCGTTCGTTCGATTTCGCACCACTAATCACCGATTAACCTCACTAATCATGATTAGTCACTAATCTAATTCAGGAATTCAGGATGGGTCGTTACATTATAACCCCTAGGGATGGTCATTGATTTGCGGACATTGACCTGGGTGGACCTTAGGGAGACTTGAGATTTGAGATCCTGGGTAGTACGCGCGTAGCTTTGGAAACCGTGACAGGATTGGTTATATGATATTTGGTAAACATGGTTTATTGGAATTATGAAATGGTAATTGGATTTCAGAAATGGAATTTCTGTGTTTTATGGATTTGGGCGATGACCCATATACTCGGATTTACGATTTTGGGTTGAGTTCCCACATATGGTTGATATGCTATGAATTTTTGTTTAATAAATGGATTTGGGCAGGGGCCCGTATGACTTAGATTTACGGAATTTGGGCCTGAGACCCTAATAATGGTTATTTGAATAAATGGTTTGGTAAATGGTTTTCGAATGCATGCATGCTTTTTAGTGAAAGTCATAAATGTCTTTATGAAATGTTTTTTTATGAACTTATTGTTTTTTGCCCACTCAAAAATTTTAATGGTTTTAATGCCCTTCAGGTTGATCACGGATGCAAACTGTAGCAGAGACCGAGACATCACACTCCTCCACCGGATCTTGGCGCATTCTAGAAGCCTCGTTCGAACTGAGGTTTTGAGTTATCCCTTGTTCGTGTCATACGGGAGTATGGCACATCCTGCGTTAATCTTGAGGGGATTGGGATGGATCGTGTCATATTATGTAACGTCCCGAAAAAATTGAAAAAATGAAAATTTGGAAAAATGGGAGGAAAATGACGATTTTGCCCCTGAACTTGGGCGAATGGTTGACTTTTTATTCGAGCGGTCAAACGAACTTTGACCAATGACTGTGACGTAGTTCGGGACGTCACGAGTTCATAGACGGGTGGCACGCCCGATTTCGACATTCGAGGAAAAAGTTATGACATACGGAAGTTTGAGGGTAAATTGGTAAATTGGTCTTTGTTGACTTTTTAATCGGGACCGTGGTTGGGTTTTCCGTAAGTATTGTTGCGTAGGTCTCAGGACGCTGAATCTGTAGGCAGGCGGCATGCGTCAATCGGAGTCCGAACGAGAAAGTTATGGGTCTAGAACTATGAGGGGCATTTTGATAAATTTTCTAAGTAGGGGTAAAATGGTAAATTTCAGGTAGGGATTTAATTAAACGGTGTCATATATGGTTTAAATTGATGATTCAGCCCAGTAGATGATTCATGTAACTCAGCAAGTGACACTTGCCATTTCCACAAGCTAATTAGTGGCACTTAGTTACTTGTGTTAGAATTAGATAATTAAATCAATTTGTTGTATTCATGTTAATTAGTACCTGGTTAGTACTTGACTAAGAACAGAGAACACAGAGAACACAAAAATTCTCCATAAAACCTTGATCGATCTATCATCAAGACTGAGAAACAATTTGAACAGAGAACAAAAAGGGAACAATTGAGGGACCAATCAAGTGAAAATTGAAAGAATTGGACCTGGAACTGAATTGGGAACACCCGAAAAACTACCTAAATACATAAATATCGAATTTGATGTCCTAGACGGTTTCAATTGAAATTGACATGTTCTTGAGCTTCCTGGGTGTAACGCCCCGGAAATTCGAAAAATGTAATATTGTAAAATAATGAATAAAAATGACGTTTTTACCCTTGTGATTCGTATGGTCAATTGTTGACTTTTTGATTGGAGGGTCGAATGGACGTTGACCGATGACCGTGATGTAGTTCGAGACGTCACGAGTTCATAGACAGGTGGCACGTCCGATTCGGACGAACAGGGTGAAAGTTATGACGTGCGGAAGTCCAGGGGCATTATCGTAAATAGGACGTTATAAGGGGAAAAAGTTGACTTTTTGTTTGACAATTGATATCCATGACTCGAAGACCGTTATGTTCGTCTCGACGCCCTGAGTACAACGACAGGCGGCACGCGTGAAACGGACGTCGGGTGACCGAGTTACGGGTCACGGAAGTTGGAGGGCAATTTGGTAATTATTGCACAGAGGGGCATTTTGGTCATTTTCACGGCGGTTACTATAGCACCACTGTGAAAAGCAGAGCACATGGCCGTGCCGTGGTGTTTTGTACGTTCAAATTGTTTATGGCCTTAGTGGATTGATCAGTGGACTTGTTTATGGGATTTGAGGCAGTGGGAGGCACACATGGGAGACTGATCAGAGTCCAGAGCACGAGTTGGGATAAAATAACGGCCATGGTTTCTGTGTTTACGGGGGACCGATTTCAGAGACCTCAGTTGGTCTCCCACAGGTGCTGGCCGTTTGAATCGATTGACAGTGTAAGAGAGTGAGGAGAGGACTCAGTTGGGTCATTTGGGCATCAGTGTGAGGGCTGAGGTTGAGAGAGACGGTGAGAAAACAGTTTCGGGTTTTTGGGGGGGGGGGGGAAAACTCAGAGTTCAATTCCTACGGGCTTTGAGGCAAATCTAAACACATAGGGAGACTTCTGGGAGTGACAGAAACACGACGGTGCTAGAGCTGTAGAGATTGGAGCCCGTTTTGCCCAGGAACCCAAGTTCCAGTTCGAAGGGAAAACCAGTTGGAGGGAAAAATCGAAGATCAAATCATGGGGACATTCGAGCTAAACTAAGGGCCGTTCTAGTCTTCTGGGAGCAAAAGGAAACCAACCACATCGATTTCGAAGGACATCATTCACGAATTGGCCAAGAACGGAGGCCCCTGGTTCTGAGTATTGTCGAGCTTGAGGACGACGACTTCCAGGTTAGTTTGGGGTTAATTGGTTGGATGTTTTGGTTCTTCTAGGTTCCCTTAAGCTGCTGGTGAAGTTAATTTGATAATGGCACTAGTTTGGGTGAGTTCTGAGTGACGACCCGTTTGCCTGTTCGGGTCTGGGTTGATCGATTTGGGGTGTGTCGAAGTAATCAAACGACTTAGAACTCTAATTAATTGATTATGGAACATGTTAGGATCAATAATGGGAACAATTGAGTTTGATTGGATGGTTAATTGGTCGGGTTGGACACACGGGTTGGAGACCCGAATAGCAGCAGTCGGGTGAAGATGGTGACACTGTAGTGTGTCACTGTAGCAGGCGCGTGGCCTACACGCGCAGCCACCTTGGGCGGCGCGTGACGGCGCGTGTGAGACCCTTTCCGATCACGGTCAACTGATATTTTCTTCCTTTTGGTGTAATTAACATTTCACCTTTAGGGTCCGAGTCGATCGGGAGTCGTTCGGGATAAATTCGAGGGTCCGGAAGTTTAGGTCTTTAAAGTTATTTTCGGCGAAAAATCCAGAAAAATTAGGGAAAATCATACGAGTTATTTGGGGATAATTATAACCCTCCTTGTACATTTTTACAGGCCCGGACACTTCCGAAGCTACGGAGGAGCGTGCGGGACGCGATTGACGCGCCCGAAAACCGTGAGTGGACATTTGATTTCCAAATTGTGCATGCGTGACTATTTTACCTATCTATTTTGTGTTTTCATTTATGATCTTATGATTGATAAATATGCTACTCGGTTTTACGTGATTTCACGCTTTTCGAGATATTTACCCTATTTCACGCCTTTCGAGGTATCGGTTTTCTTCTATGCGTGATTGATGTTTTGATAAAGTAATTGAATATGATTATGCAGGTTCGTATTTATGGTGTTGGATTATGTTGGTAAGGTGACCTTCGGGAAATTCATGTTTTGGAAATTGCATGCGAATCCGGACATAAATCCTATTATGATAAGTTATGTTTTCGGTATGATTTTTGGAAAATGGATCATGATGAATTGTGCTCATAAATGATTTTGGGTTTAAAGACCCGGTGCATTGTTGGATCTGATTTTTTTTAGGTTTAAAGACCCGGTTAATTGATGACGGGGGCGGGCCCGGTAAATTGGGTTAAACACCCGGATTGAGTTTAAAGACTCGTGAGTTTAAAGACTCGGTTATTGTGATACCCCCGAGGCCTATTGATCATGTTTTGAGTTTAAAGACTCGTTGATATCCCGGGATGGCCTAATATTGAGTTTAAAGACTCGGATGGATCCAACGGTTTAATTGTGATTGTTGATGCATTTTTACTTGATTTGCGTAAATGATGTTTCCAGACGACGGTTTGTGGATTTTGGTAATATTATATCATTTTACTCGAGCTGTGATGATTTTCTGTAACGTTTTACACATGTTTCGGGAAAGAGTTCTCGAATGATTAAAAACGCGGTTTTCTTTTCGAATATCTAGTTATGCATGCGTGTTACAAAACTGGAGGGCGAACCCGATTTCGGAAACCTGTTTTCCTGTGAAACTTATGTTTCGGTTCATTCACACTTTGTTGTTTTAAATTCCCTCCAGGTCGTGGTACAAGTGCGGGGGCAAGCGCCGAGGCAGGGGCGGAGGCATAAAGTTTTCCCGTTGCGGTGTTGTAGTTCACAGAGTAAGATATGTTCTCTAATTTGTTTTGTATTATGGCTCTGTGAAACTATGGACTTGATGTCCAATCGGTTGTATTCGGTTAATCTCCCTGGTCAGACAATGGGTGTGTTGTATAAATATTTGGTTTTTCCGGTAATTTGGGTCGATTGTCAGACGGGAGCAGGATGCTTCCCGATTATCGAGGTGATAATCGGGGTGGGTCCTATCAATTGGTATCAGAGCCTAGGTTTACGATTCGTGTCTGGCACTCGGGTGTGCCTTGATTATTGTACTAACTTATGCCTCTTTCAGCGAAGGACGACCGGCCATGCCTCCGCGACGCGAACCCCCTCCACGACCTGATGGCGATGCCGAGAGTGCTTCGATCGAGCGAGCCCAGCGTCTTGGAGCTACGGTGATTAGTGGTGGGGCGGATCCCGAGGATGCCCGCCGTTGGATTTCTCGGTTTGAGCGGATTTTTGCCGTGATGCACTGTCCTCCCGAGGAGCGTGTGGTGTTGGCCACATTTTTACTTGATGGATCTGCTTACGAGTGGTGGTATACTCTGGAGTTGTCGGGTTGGGATGCCCGTACAGTGACTTGGGAGACCTTTCGTGAGCGGTTTCTAGATCAGTACTATCCCCGTTCATTCCGTGATGCTAGGGAGACCGAGTTTCTGCAGCTCCAACAGGGGAGCATGTCTGTAGCGGAGTATGAGCAGAAGTTTCAGATGCTAGCCCGTTTTGCTCCTACCTTTGTGTCTACTGAGGCTGAGAAATGTCGTAGGTTTGAGCTTGGCCTACGGGGTGAGATACGAGCCATTGTGACGGCCGGAGCTTTTACTACTCTCAGGGAGTTGTCTGATGCCGCAGTGCGGGTTGAGGCTAGTCTCCCGACACGTCCACAATACTCTGGTGGTGGACAATGTCGAGAGCGTTCATATCCTGGATCGTATGGACAGAGAGCCCCGAAGAAGGGACGTTATGGTGGAGCCTCATCTGCAGGCAATGATCGTTATGGCAGGCCTGGTAACTATCAGAGTCCCGGATTAAGAGCTCCTAGGGCACAGACTGCTCCGCAGGCGAGCGCGACTTCGGTTGCGTCCACAGGACGACAGGGTGGTGGCTTTGCTCGAGATGCTTCTAGTGTTATCTGTTTCTTCTGTGGCGAACGGGGCCACTATCGGAGGGAGTGTCCATCTTTGCCACAGGGTGGTGGCGCAGGTCGGGGTGGAGCAGAGCAGGGACGGAACACAGCTGCAGTTTCTGGGACTGGGAGCACTAGAGGAGGTGGTACTGGAGCGGCTAATGGACAGAGGGGCCGGGGCCGTGGGCGAGCAGCTGGACCACATGCCCGAGTTTTTGCTGTTACGTAGCAGGAGGCCAGGGCAGCACCTGGTGTTGTGACAGGTACACTCGCGATCTTTGGGCATGATGTTTGTGCTTTAATTGATCCCAGAGCTACTCATTCATTTATATCACGGGACTGTGAGTTGTTGGCGGGTAGAGAGGTGTCCGCTTTGGACTGTGACTTGGGTGTGAGTACACCCACAGTAGATGTATTTGTGGTGAACCAAGTGTTGCGGGAGTGTCCCGTAATGGTAGGTGACGTTGGGTTGGTAGCAGACTTGATACTCTTGGACTTGCACGACTTTGATGTCATTCTAGGGATGGATTGGTTGACGCTTCATCATGCTTCTATCGAATGTGTTGATAAGAAGGTTACTTTTCGGAGCCCTGGGCTACCTGAGACCACTTTTCAGGGAATTCAGCGAGCAACTCCTGTCGGAGTGATTTCCGCCCTGAAGGCAAGTAAGTTGTTGAGGAAAGGGTGCCAGGGATACTTAGCTCAAGTGATGGACGCACGAGCTGCACCATTGAGAGTGGAGGATATACCGATAGTACGGGAGTTCCCGGATGTCTTTCCGGAGGATCTACCGGGATTGCCACCGCATCGAGATGTCGAGTTCACCATTGATCTTGTTCCAGGTACGCAGCCTATTTCTCAGACTCCGTATCGTATGGCGCCAGCTGAGTTGAAGGAACTGAAGGCGCAGTTGCAAGAGTTACTTGAGTTGGGGTTTATCAGACCGAGTGTATCCCCCTGGGGAGCCCCAGTGTTGTTTGTGAGGAAAAAGGATGGGAGTTTGCGACTCTGCATCGATTACAGGCAACTGAATAAAGTAACAGTCAGGAACAAATACTCGTTGCCTCGGATCGATGACTTGTTCGATCAGCTGCGAGGAGCATAGTACTTCTCCAAAATCGATCTTCGATCTGGGTATCATCAGTTGCGGGTTAAGGATGAGGATGTACCCAAGATAGCCTTTAGGACCCGATATGGTCATTATGAGTTCCTTGTGATGCCTTTTGGTTTGACCAACGCACCCGCAACGTTTATGGACTTGATGAACCGAGTGTTGCAGCCATACTTGGATCACTTTGTCATCGTGTTCATTGACGATATCCTAGTCTACTCGAGGAGTGCGGAAGCGCACGAGGAGAACTTAAGGATGGTGCTAGGTACCTTGAGGGAAAACCAGTTATATGCGAAGCTCAGCAAGTGTCAGTTTTGGTTGACGAGCGTGAGTTTCTTGGGGCATGTGATCTCAACTGACGGGATCAGTGTGGATTCTCATAAAATTGAGGCAGTGGCGAAGTGGGAACAACCGAGGACCGTCACTGAAGTCAGAAGTTTCTTGGGTTTGGCTGGTTACTACAGGAGGTTTGTAGAGGGTTTCTCTACCATTGCTGCCCCGTTGACGCGACTGACGAGGAAGGGAGTCAAGTTTGTTTGGGATGACGATTGTGAGAGCAGTTTTCGGGAGTTAAAGGAAAGGTTGACATCTGCTCCTATACTGACCCTTCCTGACGACAGTGAGGAATTCGAGGTGTACAGTGATGCATCCTTACAGGGTTTGGGATGTGTGCTAATGCAGCATGGGAAAGTGATTGCCTATGCTTCGCGCCAGTTGAAGCCGCATGAGCGCAATTATCCGACGCACGACTTGGAATTAGCTGCTGTTGTGCATGCGTTAATAATTTGGAGACATCACTTGTATGGTGCGACTTGCAGAATGTTCACGGATCACAAGAGCCTGAAGTACTTGTTCACTCAGAAGGAGTTCAATGTGAGGCAACGATGGTGGCTAGAGCTGATTAAGGACTATGATTGCACGATTGAGTACCACCCCGGGAAAGCCAATGTGGTAGCTGATGCTCTGAGCCGGAAGTCAACGCATTAGGTAGCGCACCTACGGACGGTTCATTTGCCGCTTTTGGTTGAACTCCGCAGGACTAGCATTAATTTGGAGTTGGATAGCCAAGGTGTCTTGATGGCTAGTTTTCACGTGAGACCGCTCCTAATTGATCGGATCGTTGAGGCTCAATCTCAAGATCCTGTTTCATGTGTACTTCGGATTGATGTGGAAGCCGGTGAGTGACAAGACTACACAGTCAGGGAGGATGGAGCCTTGCTTAAGGATGGACGGTTGTGTGTGCCGGACGTTGGGGCACTGAAGAAGGAAATCTTGGCCGAGGCTCATAGTTCGGCCTACGCGATGCATCCTGGTGGGACCAAGATGTATCGTACATTGCGAGAACACTACTGGTGGCTGGGTATGAAACGGGAGATTGCCGAGTTTGTCAGCAGGTGTCTGATTTGCCAGCAAGTGAAGGCTGAGAGACAGCGACCTTATGGAGCCTTGCAACCGCTACCTATTCCGGAATGGAAATGGGATCACCTAACGATGGATTTCGTGTTTGGACTTCCTAGGACACCCAGAGGTCACGATGGAGTTTGGGTGATTGTGGACAGGCTTACGAAATCAGCTCATTTCTTGCCGGTGCGAGAGAACTTCAGGATGACGCAGTTGGCCCAATTGTTTATCGATGAGATCATCCGGTTGCACGGTACTCCGGAATCTATAGTTTCTGACAGAGACCCGAGGTTTACTTCTCAGTTTTGGCAAAGTCTACAGGAAGCCTTTGGGACGAAACTTCGTTTTAGCACTGCATTTCATCCTCAGACTAACGGCCAGTTTGAGTGGACCATCCAGACATTGGAGGATATGATGCGAGCTTGCGTTCTGCAATTTCAGGGCGCATGGGAATCACACCTAGCCTTGATGGAATTTGCCTATAACAACAGCTATCAGGCAAGCATTGGGATGGCTCCTTATGAAGCCTTGTACGGACGGCAGTGCAGAACTCCGTTGTGTTGGACGGACGTGGGTGAAAGAAGGTTGACTACATCCGAATTGGTGGAACTGACGACGGAGAAGGTCACACTCATCAGGGATCGACTCAAGGCAGCCCAGGACCGACAAAAGAGCTACGTGGACCATCGGATTCGAGATCTTGAGTTTGCGGTCGGAGATCGGGTATTTCTGAAGTTGTCTCCTTGAAAGGGTGTAGTGAGATTTGGCAGGCGAGGAAAGTTGAGCCCTCGTTATATCGGACCTTATGAGATTACTGAGAGGATTGGCCCGGTAGCCTACAGGTTCGCGCTACCACCAGAACTTTCGAAGGTCCACGATGTTTTACACGTGTCGATGCTGCGAAAATACGTGTTTGATGAGTCTCATGTACTGGAGGAACAACCTATAGAACTCCGAGAGGATTTGAGTTTTGAAGAACAGCCGGTGCAGATTTTAGACCGAAAGGATAAAGTATTACGCCGGAAGACCGTTCCTCTGGTAAAGGTTCTCTGGAGGAACCAGAATGTGGAGGAAGCCACATGGGAACCCGAGACGCAGATGCGAGAACAGTTCCCCTACTTTTTTCCTTTAAATTTCGAGACGAAATTTCTTAAAGGGGGGGAGATTGTAACGCCCCGGAAATTCGAAAAATGTAATATTGTAAAATAATGAATAAAATGACGTTTTTACCCTTGTTATTCGTATGGTCAATTGTTGACTTTTTGATTGGTGGGTCGAACGGACGTTGACTGATGACTGTGACGTAGTCCGAGACATCACGAGTTCATAGACAGGTGGCACGACCGATTCGGACGAACAGGGTGAAAGTTATGACGTGCGGAAGTTCAGGGGCATTATCGTAAATTGGATAATCATACGAGTTATTTGGGCATTATCGGTTTTCTTCTATGCGTGATTGATGTTTTGATAAAGTAATTGAATATGATTATGCATGTTCGTATTTATGATGTTGGATTATGTTGGTAAGGTGACCTTCGGGAAATTCATGTTTTGGAAATTGCATGCGAATCCGGACATAAGTCCTATTATGATAAGTTATGTTTTCGGTATGATTTTTGGAAAATGGATCATGATGAATTGTGCTCATAAATGATTTTGGGTTTAAAGACCCGGTGCATTGTTGGATCTGATTTTTTTTGGGTTTAAAGACCCGGTTAATTGATGACGGGGGCGGGCCCGGTAAATTGGGTTAAAGACCCGGATTGAGTTTTAAGACTCGTGAGTTTAAAGACTCGGTTATTGTGATACCCCCGAGGCCTATTGATCATGTTTTGAGTTTAAAGACTCGTTGATATCTCGGGATGGCCTAATATTGAGTTTAAAGACTCGGATGGATCCAACGGTTTAATTGTGATTGTTGATGCATTTTTACTTGATTTGCGTAAATGATGTTTCCAGACGACGGTTTGTGGATTTTGGTAATATTATATCATTTTACTCGAGCTGTGATGATTTTCTGTAACGTTTTACACATGTTTCGGAAAAGAGTTTTCGAATGATTAAAAACGCGGTTTTCTTTTCGAATATCTAGTTATGCATGCGTGTTACAAAACTGGAGGGCGAACCCGATTTCGGAAACCTGTTTTCCTGTAAAACTTATGTTTCGGTCCACTCACACTTTGTTGTTTTAAATTCCCTCCAGGTCGTGGTACAAGTGCGGGGGCAAGCGCCGAGGCAGGGGCGGATGCATAAAGTTTTCCCGTTGCGGTGTTGTAGTTCACAGAGTAGGATATGTTCTCTAATTTGTTTTGTATTATGGCTCTGTGAAACTATGGACTTGATGTCCAATCGGTTGTATTCGGTTAATCTCCCTGGTCTGACAATGGGTGTCTTGTATAAATATTTGGTTTTTCCGGTAATTTGGGTCGATTGTCAGACGGGAGCAGGATGCTTCCCGATCGGGGTGGGTCCTGTCACTGGGAGCAAGACGACTCGAACCAAATCAAGTGGGAAGTCAATTTATGGTGAATCAGCGAAGAACAGGTCCTGCGACTTCGTTGAAAGTGGGAGCTTGAGTTCGATCACTTGGAGGTAAGGAAGCTTCAAATTGGTTTTGAAATTATGCTTAGAATGAATACGGAATGCTTCCTGTATGATCAATTGAATGATATAACGTGAACTGGGGTAGGACCCGATTTCAGACCCGTCAGGTGTTCATCTTAAGTCGAGAGCTTTTAGGTTGAATTTATGAAATTGAAGTCACAGAGCAATGATAGACATGGAATAGATGGGAATGATTTAAAGAACTGGAGAAATTGAGTTCGAATTGGCTTAGATTGAAACGGGTTGCATCGCGGGTCGTAGGATCCGTTTACCAGGTAAACGGGTAAGGAAGGAGACTGTGCAGGTTACTGTTCACGGCGCGTGGACTCACGCGCAGCCGCTTGCGGCGGCACGTGAGGGCGCGTGATAGGGTTTCTGGGAAAGTGTCCAACATGTGTTTTATTCTATACAGTGTAACGATCATTTTGGCGTTGATTTCGAGTCAATCGGACACCGTCTCGATTATGTTTCGAGGGTCCGACGATTTATGTTATATTTTAAATTAATATTAAATTCCCGGAAAATTTTGGGGAATTGATATGATGTGAATTGACTTGTTAGTAACCTTGAATGATGATTTTGGACAGGATTCGAGATTCCTGGAAAGTGTCAGAAATTACGGAAACGCGTGCAGCTCGGGAAGCGAGCAATTTGGACGGTGTGTGAGTGGACGTTTGTTTTATAAATTGATAGGCATGCATAGTTAAATGTTTTACATGATTAATTGCAATGATTTGGCTTGCAATGATGTCTTGATGATGTGACATGCTTATGTGTGATTTAATGAATATTTTAATCGGTCTTTCGAGCACATTTTTCGAGAAAATGCGCAAATGGTATTTTGGGCTAGGCCCGGAGTTAAAAAGGTTTTCAAAAGAGTATTTTGACTTAATTGGTGAGTCAGGGATGATTTCTGGATTATTCCAATGTTTTCGATTGATTTTACAGATTTACGTATAACTGATATTTGGGCTTGAGTCCCGGTTGGTAATGATTTTGACTTGGTTTGAAGTCAAGGAGTTGATTGAGATATGTTGGGATAAGATCCCCGGATGATTTTCATTGTGATTGTGAGTGCCCAGACGGTCGAAGCTAGGGGAGTTCCCAGACGACCGAAGCTCGGGGATATGATTGTGACTGTTCCCAGGCAGCTGAAGCTAGGGGTGTTCCCAAACGGCTGATACTTGAGGGTGATATAAGTTCCCAGATAGCCGGAGCTTGGGGTGTTCCCAGACGGCTGATTCTTGGGGTTATGTCCTACGCGTAGTGCGAATGTGGTTATACGGTGGTTTGTACATTTGTGAATGGTGCGGATTGCTTGATGAATTGTGTGATCGATTGGTTGTGATTACGTACAGATATTATGTACGAGTTCTGGTATGTGTGGCCAGGTTCTTATATTTTCGTATGTTTGGCCTGAGAGCCGAGATTTAATTTGTTATGTGATTTGGCTGGAAGGCCAGTGATTGTTGTCCACGTGTTTTTCGCTATGCATGCAGGTTTGATAAACTGGAGGGTAAATGATGTCTTTTAACATATGTTTTAACGAATATATTTTGTCCACTCACACTTTTCTGTTTTTGATGACCCTCTAGGTCGTGACACGACGTACGGGGCTAACCGAGAGGCGGAGGCATAAACGGAGATAATCCCTTGTCTGGTAGGTGCTGAAGGATAGTTTCGGGACTTCAGTGGACTTGTTAGACGGGAGCAGGACTGGGCACGGTTATCGAGGTCCAGTTGGGACGGGTCCTGTCATATTATATACGATTGGTAGAGGAAGTTCTCTACGATTACAGCTCCATTGAACTATTTAAGGGTGTGAAGTTCGTTTGAGATGAGAACTGTGGCCAAAAGTTCTAGAATTAAAGAGACATGTAACCTCCGCTTCAAGTGGACCATTCTTGATGATAGCGGGGAGTTTGAGAATTATAATGATGCAACGTTACAAAATGTAGGATGTGTATTGATACATCATAGAAAGGATATTTCTTGTGCGTTCAGATAATTGAAATCTTATAAGTTAAGCTACCCTGCATATGAATTGAGCTGGCGACAGTGGTACACTCATTAAAGATCTGAAGGCACTGAATTTATGGATAGAAGTCACGTGAAAGTCTAGCCTTTGATGCAGGTACAATATCCACATATGTTAGTTTAAAATTTTGTGGATGAATTTTTTTAAGGGGGTAGGTTGTAACAATCTAGAAATTAAAAAAAAGGGTAATTTAGGAAAATAAAAATGAAAATGACGATTTTACTCTTATAAGGTCAAATATTGACTTTTTGACATTTACGAAAGTCTCGGACTCCAAAGTCTATAAACAGGAAATATGCTGAAATCGAAGATTGAATAGACTTGATACGGGTTAAAAGTGATTAGGGGCATTTGGTAATTTTGGACATAAGGGTATTTTGGTAATTTTATAAGAGGAATCTAGGTTCATCTAGAAGATTCTTTGGTTTCCCTCCCTTACCTCTTTCTACCACCGACTTACCCTTGTGTGTGTGTGTGTGTGTGTATATATATATATATATGTGTATGTATATGTTGATAGGACCCGACCTAGAAAACTCCTCGTGAACCTCACCCGGGCCCTATTCTCGTCTAACAGGTAACCAAGATACCAAATTTACCCTTGAAACCCTATCTGACAAGGGATACACGTACATCTCGCTAGCTCATACCTTCGTCTCTCGAGTATCCTCGATTCTCGTGCAGTGGTCCTAGAGGGTTTCCAAACTAGGAAAACGTGTGAGTGGACTTAAAAATAATATTTTAAAACACAATCTTAAAACTTGTAGTGGATGAAGATTGAGATGAAGTTAGGAGCCCAAATCCGAATTAGCATCAAGGTTCAATATAAAAGGTGAAACAAAAGCCACCACAAAAGAAGAACCGAAATAGCCACTAGGTAAGGAAAGGGCATAACGTAAAAGATGAATAGAGAAGAGAAGAAAAGAAGAAAAAAAATGAGGAAAAGAAAGAATGGGCTGGCACCGAGCCCAGCCACAATTAGGCCCCGCGACTCGGGTTTGGGGAGGTTTGATTTTTCTTTTGGTCCGCAAGAGTGAGTAGAGTTGTTTGATTTTCTTTGTGAGTAGCAATAAACAATCATGACCATGATGATGTCATATATTAAATATACTGAAAGTCGATAGAATTATACTGAGTCTTTGTAAGGGATTTCCGACTGCAGACCCTACAAGTATCAAGAGATTAAGGGAAAATAATTACATAGTATTTATAAGATTGTAAAGCTCATGTTAAAACTGACGCTCATTAACCCTAAGGAAGATAATTGCACAGTATTTTACCTAAAAAGGTTGTAAAGCTTAAAAGAAAAATCTAACCTTCAGCATAACTAACTCCAGAGGTCATAACAATTCCTAACAAGTTCTGAGTTAATCACAACTGCAGCTCTTCAACTGTAGCAGATTTAGTTGCACTACTCGGTATATAACTGTAACAGATAGCACAGCTCAAGTCACTATGTGAGGAATTATTGATGGGCCATTTGGGCTGTTTAATTTCTTGGGCCTATGATACTGATCGATGAATGAAATAAGGCCTACTGAGCCCGTTATAGTAAGACATTGAACCCAAATCTTTGATGGGCATACCAAACTTATCATCCACTCACAGTACTACACGTCATACTTCACAGTGTCCGCACCTAATAGAAAGTTTTTTTTTTTTTTGGGGGGTGGGGGGTGGTGGGCAGAGCCGGCCTTGGGCAAGGGCCACCAGGGCTACAGCCCGGGGCCCACAGTTGAAGGGGGTCCAAATTTTATTTTTAAACCTATGTTGTGTAAAAAAAAAAAAGTTGCCGATTGTAATTGAGTCCTTTACACTTAATATTGATGATGTGAGGGGACAAGGTTATGATAATGACTCTAATATGAAACGAAAAAATCTAGGTGTACAAAAAAGATTACTTGATATCAATCCTAGAGCATTTTACATGTCATGTGGTTCTCATTGTCTCAACTTAATAGTATGTAATATGGCTAACTCATGTGTTAAAGCAAAATCTTTTTTTTGGTGCATGTCAATGCATATATACGGTATTCTCTAATTCAACAAAGCGATGGAATGTGTTACTTGATTACATAGATGGTTTGACTTTGAAATCATTGTCAACTACACGTTGGGAAAGTCACATTGAAAGTGTCAAAGCAATAAAATCTCAAGCTTCCCAAATCAGAGAAGCTTTATTTAAATTAACAGAAATTAGTGAAGATGCCAAATTGAGTAGGGATGCTCAAAGTTTAGCATCAGGAGAGCTTTCAAGTTTTGAATTTATATTAAGTTTGGTTATTTGGCATGACATTTTGCATAAGATTAACTTAGTTAGTAAAAAGTTACAATCTGAAGACATGCGTCTTGATGCGGCTGTAAGACAATTAGAAGGACTTGTTTTATTTTTTGAAAACTATAGAATAAATGGGTTTATTTCTGCCATGATTGATGCTAAAGAAATTTCCCTTGATATGGGAATTGAGCCTGTATTTCCAAAAAAAACGTCAAGTTTGTAGAAAAAGACATTTTGATGAGGTTTCTAATAGAGATAGGGAACAACAATCAGCTGAAGAATCATTGAGAACTGATTATTTTCTTGTTATAGTGGATATTGCTCTTGGTGAATTAAAGAGTAGGTTTGAACAATTGCGTTGTTTTGAATCTATTTTTGGGTTCTTATTTGATGCTGCAAAGTTGACGTCGTTTGATGATAATGAATTGAAAAGTTTTTGTGTGAATCTTGAAAATGCTTTAAAACATGGTGATGTTTCTGATGTTGATGCAAGAGACTTATTTTCAGAATTACAGGTGTTGCAAGTGATGTTACCAAAAGAAGCATATGAAACAGATAAACCATGGACATCCATTAAAATTCTTGAGTTTGTAAAGAGTGTGGATATGTTTCCTAATGTAATGTGTAACGACCCGTCCCAAATTTCATGATTAGAATAGTGACTAATCACGATTAGTGAGGCTAATCCGTGATTAGTAGAGCGAAATCGGACGAACGGTGCGAAATGACCGTTTTGCCCCTGATGGTGGCAAAACGTTGACTTTTTAATCGGGCGGTCAAATGGACTTTGACCGATGACCGTGACGTAGTTCGTGACGTCACGAGTTCAGACAGGTGGCACGTTCAATTCCGACATTCGAGGAAGAAGTTATGACCTTCAGAAGTTTAGGGGCATTTTGGTAATTTTGGGTAAAAGGGGTCAAATGTTGACTTTTTGACCGGGAGGTCTGATGGTCGAGGGCCGAAGACCGTTACGTAGATAAGGACGATACGAATCCATAGGTAGGCGGCACACTGAAATCGGACTTCGAACGGGAGAGTTATGGGTCACGGAAGTTCGATTTCACTATGCACGAACTTCGAGACGGGGACGTTTCGGCGAAATCTGATTGGGTGGATATTTTGGTGGGCCCCATGGATGAGTGACAAGTGTCACTCATCCCATTGATTTGATCCCCCAAAATGTGGATCTATATAATTAATTAATATTATTAAATTATTTTTATAAACCAAACCCACACCTAATTCAATCCTAGCCATCCAATTCAATTCTAACTATCAATCCTCACCCTCCATCTCTCATTCCCTCATCTGATCACACTATCTCCTTCTCTCTTCTCTTCCACGGCATCACCTTCATCACTTCATCTTTTTCTTCATTTTCTCCCTTTTCCTTCACAAAACCGAAACAACCACACACCATCACCATTCCTTGCTTGGATGAGCTGAACATGATCGTGAGGTGGTGGAAAGATGTTTAGGATGGCAAGCCACGGCCAGCCACGGCGGAGGACACGGCGGGGAGAGAGAACCCGTGAGGTACGTTTTACTCAAAATTTGGATTTTTAGTTTTAGGGGTTTTCGATGATTTCTAAAGATTAGGAATGGTTTCTAGGGACCCTAGGAGTCTATTGGGATTGGATTCGAGGGTTAGGAAGGCCTGGAATGACCGTGAACGGCGGAGGAAGTCACGGCCGCCATGGCTAGATTGAAGGTACGGGTTTTGGATGCTTTTCTTACATTTTAAGGTCATAGGACTGTAGTTTAGGTTGAGACGAAGAGAATGGGACAAACGGGGAGTGTTTTGGTGGCCGGAGCTGGGAGAACCGGCCGGGTCAAGCCGCGGGTCACGGCGACCCGGTTACAGACGTTCGGGTCGACCCGCGGGAGGGCAGGGATGACAGGTGACGTCATCCTGCTGACGTCATCATGTCAGCGATGACGTCAGCCTTGTCAGATCTGACAATGTCAGCTGACATGTCAGAAAATGGGCCAATAGGAGTGCGACACGTGTCACATGTCAGTGCACAGTCAGCACTGACATGTCAGTGACGTGGCCCAATCAGGGGCTGACACGTGGCACCGACGTGGACCAGTGTCGTGATGACACGTGGCACATGTCAGACTGCCACGTGGCACTGACAGTACAGTGACGTGGACCAATGGGAGCATGACACGTGGCACCTGTCAGAGTCAGACATGTCAGACCTGACAGCTGTCAGATGACGTCATGCTGACGTCAGCGATGACGTCAGCAGGTACTGTAGCGGCGCGTGAAGCCCACACGCAGCCACTTCGGGCGGCGCGTGAGAGCGCGTGGCAGGGAATCTGGGGAAGGTTCCAACATACGAAATCTTCTATTCGATGTAACGAACATTTTGGGACTGGTTTCGTGTCGATTGGACACCGTCTCTATATGTTTCGGGGCATCGGAAGGTTTAGGTTCGGGATTAAAAATAGTTGAAAATACGGGAAAATTACGGGGCTTTAGTGGGAGGTTAATAAAGTAGTTAGTGACCTTCTATTATGATTTGGACAGGTTTGGGAGTCCCGGTGACGGTGATCGGCTCGGGGAGCCGTATGGCACGCAAATCGAGGCGGCAGCTCGGACGGTCTGTGAGTGGACTTTGTTTTCTAAACTGGTGCATGCATAAATGTTTATTATATGTTTTATTACTTGTTTGATGATGCCATGGGTGCAATTCTATGTGGTTACGTATAAGCACGTATTTCGAGGTTTCGGCCTTATACGGTGCTTATACGGGTCTGTATTTCTGTATTGATTTAATGAACTGGATTTGGATTTCAAAATGATAAACTCGGGTATGAGACCCATTTGGTTTTGTCTCGGGCATATGACCTCAGATATCGGGCACGGTGCCCAACTGATGTCCTATGTTCGGGTATGAGACCCAGTCACTTTACGGTTTTGATTTCAGGTCAGGGAACCTTAAATGGATTCCCAGGTTCATGACGGTTTATGGGAACCGGCATGAACCCTTGTTATGGTATCATGGTTCATGACGGTTTATGGGAACCGGCATGAACCCTTGTTGGTTATTACGGTACATGACGGTTTGTGGGAACCGGCATGTTACCTGGTTATGTTATTACGGTACATGACGGTTTATGGGAACCGGCATGTTACCTGATTATGGATATTATGGATCATGACGGTTCAGGGGAATCGGACATGAATGTTTATGTTATGTATATATATGTTCATCTACCTTCCTTTACATGTTCTACTATCTCCTCCGGGGAGGGTCGTTGGCCTGGGTGGACCCCGGAGTAGTCACGGAGCACCGACTGAGTGGAGTCACCCCCCAGTTGGGTTCCTTACTCTCAGGAAGGCTATGGTTACTATTACTTCGAATAGGGTCAGTGGTCTGCGGTCATTGACCTTGACTTTGAGATGACTCGGATTGAGACCCGGGTAGCACGCGCGTAGCTTTGGATACCGTAACAGGATTGGTTGTGTGACTTATATATATGTATGTGATGGATATATGATATATGATATGTGGTGTGCACAGGATTTGAGCAGTGGCTCGTGTACTTGGTTTCTTTATGGTTTGGGGCCGAGTCCCTTATGGATTTGGGCAGTGGCCCGTATGGTCGTTTTCATTGTGGTCCTTTCGACCTTGGTTTATATCTGCTTTGGGCTTAGTCCCACATATGATTTGTTTTCGATAAATGGTTTTCGAATGCATGCATGCTTTTTAGTGGAGGGTACAAATGTCTTCCTTATCAAATGTTTTTATAAACTTTTGTTTTGTCCACTCACAGTTTTTAATGTTTTGAATGCCCTTCAGGTTGACATCGGATGTGGGCTGTAACAGAGACCGAGATATCACATGCCTCCTCCGGATCCTGGCGTACTCTGATAGCCCGGGAGGGCAAAGGACGAAAATATCCCTTGTCTGACACTTCGTGTCAGACGGGAGCAGGGTCATCCCGCACTAATCCCGGGGGGATTGGGATGGGTCCTGTCAACGTGGTATCAGAGTGGGGTTGTCTCTATTCGAGCAACCGCGGAGCTCTTGGAGTTTGTACGCTGGTCGAGGATGTGATATCTCAATGGGCTACAGTTCGTGGTCAACCTGATGTTGTGGTGCCGGTACGATAGTTAGTAGGTTTGTATCGTGGAACGTCTTGGTTTGGCACTGGATGTCGGGATTGCCATAGTTCTGTCGGGATTGACAGTGTGGAACCCTACGAATGGTGAACGTAGTATTACGTTAGAGTTTTGGATCGTGAAACGGTTAGTTGGGATCGTCTTCACGATGTCGTAGGATCGGTTCCGACGACTGGTTGGGAATTATGACCATCCGATGTTCGGACTTTGGTTGGGCTAGATGGATTTGCTGTGGTCGGCAGTTAGAAGTCAGATTCGGGGAATCCTAGTTGGATTGACGTTAGGATTGGATTGTCGTCTTTACGATGTCGGGACCGCGGGGTCGGTCAGATCGTGGATTTTACTACTTTTCGCAGTTGGGTTCAGAGTGACCCTAGGTGTGATTGTGGAACCCTACCTTGGTGGGTATGGTTCGGAAATGGGAGTTGGCGAGTGGTGTGACTTTGACGACTATTCGGATTTGGATTCGTTAGTCGGTCTAGTCATGTCAGCTTGTGTTGGGACTGCACTTCGCAGTCAGGGTTGTACGTATCAGTTAGACCGAGTTGGTTGTCGTGCTACTTCAGTTGTGATGGACTGTTGGTGCAACTAAGGTCGTGGGCGACCTGGTAGACGACATTTGGGTTAGTCGGAGTATGGCTGGTTAGTGATTGGTGGGACAAGTTATCAAGGTTGGTACTTGTCGATGAAATCCCGGAGCGGGGATACGGAGTAGTTGGTACGAGCGGTTGATTCCGTCGGATGCGGAGTTTGTATATCGTGATTCCTGGTAGTTAGGTCTGCACGAGGTTGGGGCAGACGCTACTATCGATGGACGTAGTCGAGTCTTATCAGGTCGAGTAGACTCAGGTTACCGTGACGATGGTGACGATGGGATTGTCAGTCGTGACGATGATACGGGGTGCGTGAGTAACCCATATGTACGAGCAGTGATTCTGGATTCGACTCGGTTACGGCTGAGTGCGATCGCAGAATGAGTTGGGGACGTTCGGGGAGCGTTTCCTTTTCTCGTATAAGTTGTCAGGGTGACTGTACCCAGAGTTGTTGGGTACGAGGGAGGCAGAGTTCTCTTTTTCGAACAGAGGTACGGGGTCGTCGCTCGGTATGAGCGGAGATCCAGGAGTGTCTGATTTGCACACTTTGTGCTGATGCTGTTAGGTGATGATACTGGTACTAGTGCTGGTGCTGGTGCTGGTGATCGTGATGATGATGAATTACGTATCGGGATGTGACATCCGTCGTGATGGGCATATGTTCGGCATCTGTGGTTCGAGAGTGGATCACGGATAAAGTTAAACTGGTAATGGACACGTAGATGATGTCCAAGTACGTTGTTTCCAATCTTGTTGGAATTTCGGAATCGCGAGAGGTTGCGACTGAGGTGACAAGAGGAATGTGGGTTTTCAGCATTGGTATTGGGTATTTCGAAGTCATTAGGGTGACTTCTCAGATTCTGCTAAGGCAGATGATGGTTGTATCACTAGTACACTGATCGTGTATTGGTTGGTGGACCCGGGATTTGTTTTGGGTCATTAAGTGGAGTTGAGTATATCGAAGTTAGGTGACTGAGATTTCTCATTTCTGCTTGGTGGCAGACGATGTTGGATTACCTGACGTGGTGAGTGCATCGAGTGCTGTTTGCATTCACGTAGGATGGATTATTCGATCATTCTTGATTTTCCTCGGTGGAATGACAAGGATCGGTACGAGGTAATCAGTGAGAACCCACAGTCTCGGCGTGTCTCGTCGTTGACTAATCTATTTAGATGTGGGAAATGGTCTAGGACTTTGGGCGTTGTGACGATCCTCGATCGTGACGTCTATGGTCGGTTGACGTAGTGTTGGATCTGGATCATGATTTGGATATCCAGATAGGTGGAGAGTTTATTACTCTTACTTGGATGTTGAGTGGAGCATGATGGGACTGAACTTCTTTTCGAGGTAAATCCCATATGGCTTACTACTCGCCTGAGTAGTTGTCCGATGAGTAGTTTTCCGACGTGGTCGGATATGGTCAGTGTTAGAGATGGGTGGATGTTGGGATTGGCTTCCCTATGAAGTCAATCAGATGTAATGTGTAATCATTTGAGCAGGTATCTGATAGGTTTGGATATGGTGCGTCTCGGTAGACGAGAACGATATTTCGAGTTTTGGAATCAGATTTCTGGATGACGATACAGGATTTGATTTTGGAACTTGAAAAAGGATTTCTATATTTGGGTTTTGGAATCGGATTCTGGGTGACGATTCAGGATTTGATTCTAGAGCTTGACTGTAGATTTTCTTTTTATGGATTTGGGTTCGGAATGGTTATTCCAAATGCTAGCTTACGGAATGATGATTTCGGATTCGAATTTGGACATAGTTATGTATATGAGTTCTGGGTTTGGATTCGGGATTTCTTACGAAATTGCGGATTCGGATTCGGATTTGGAAATAAATAATGGGTCGGACTTTCGATTTGTCTAATACTGGATTGAACAAATGGACTCTATAGTAGAAACGTGTTTGGCTATGACCTAGGTGGTTGTAGTTAGGTTGATGGATAGACGTCTGTACCTTGTACGTTGTTCAAGGTACGATACTAGGCAGACTTATCGTGCCTGGTGACGGTATATAGGAGATACCGGTGGTGCGTTGGAGAGCGTATTGGTAGTCGGATTGGTTCTGATACCATCGGATTAGTTGAGGTCGTGGATTGGACATTGGATACTGTGCAGTGGGTCATGGTATTTCTGATGGGTCTAGTTACACACAGGTCGAGTGAAATTCTTGTGGTTAGTGTAACCCCGAGTGTGTGTCATATCAGTTTGCGACTGACGACTGTCAAGTGCTGATAGTTTATCGGAGGTGTCAACGTAGATCGTTGAGTGCGGTTTGGTGACTCCCAGTGGGAGCAGACGTCAGGATAGGTTAGAGGTTGAGGAAGGAACCGTAGAGTTGTGTATGTCAGCGAAAGGGTAGATTTGACAAGTGGGTCGATCATAGGATACTTGGGCTACTCTGATACTGTCAGGTGGTGTCAGTTCGGAGCGTACGACTTCTGCTATTCGACGTGGTCGAATGTAGACGATGCGACGTGAGCGTTAGTGGTACGTCTAGTAGCAGACGAGTATCGTTCTGGTTAGTGGGTGTACGAGTGTACACGAGTTTCGAGGTCAATTCTACTTTCCACGGGGTGGATGTGGAATCAAGATAATTGGAGTTTCGAGAATGAAACTAATTAAGGAGGGAAGAACGATTGGATTTAGGTCGGTTGGAATTTCGAGGACGAAATTAATTAAGGAGGGAAGGTTGTAACGACCCGTCCCAAATTTCATGATTAGATTAGTGACTAATCACGATTAATGAGGCTAATCCGTGATTAGTAGAGCGAAATCGGACGAACGGTGCGAAATGACCGTTTTGCCCCTGATGGTGGCAAAACGTTGACTTTTTAATCGGGCGGTCAAATGGACTTTGACCGATGACCGTGACGTAGTTCGTGACGTCACGAGTTCAGACAGGTGGCACGTTCAATTCCGACATTCGAGGAAGAAGTTATGACGTTCGGAAGTTTAGGGGCATTTTGGTAATTTTGGGTAAAAGGGGTCAAATGTTGACTTTTTGACCGGGAGGTCTGATGGCCGAGGGCCGAAGACCGTTACGTAGATAAGGACGATACGAATCCATAGGCAGGCGGCACACTGAAATCGGACTTCGAACGGGAGAGTTATGGGTCACGGAAGTTCGATTTCACTATGCACGAACTTCGAGACGGGGACGTTTCGGCGAAATCTGATTGGGTGGATATTTTGGTGGGCCCCATGGATGAGTGACAAGTGTCACTCATCCCATTGATTTGATCCCCCAAAATGTGGATCTATATAATTAATTAATATTATTTAATTATTTTTATAAACCAAACCCACACCTAATTCAATCCTAGCCATCCAATTCAATTCTAACTATCAATCCTCACCCTCCATCTCTCATTCCCTCATCTGATCACACTATCTCCTTCTCTCTTCTCTTCCACGGCATCACCTTCATCACTTCATCTTTTTCTTCATTTTCTCCTTTTTCCTTTACAAAACCGAAACAACCACACACCATCACCATTCCTTGCTTGGATGAGCTGAACATGATCGTGAGGTGGTGGAAAGATGTTTAGGATGGCAAGCCACGGCCAGCCACGGCGGAGGACACGGCGGGGAGAGAGAACCCGTGAGGTACGTTTTAGTCAAAATTTGGATTTTTAGTTTTAGGGGTTTTCGATGATTTCTAAAGATTAGGAATGGTTTCTAGGGACCCTAGGAGTCTATTGGGATTGGATTCGAGGGTTAGGAAGGCCTGGAACGACCGTGAACGGCGGAGGAAGTCACGGCCGCCATGGCTAGATTGAAGGTACGGGTTTTGGATGCTTTTCTTACATTTTAAGGTCATAGGACTGTAGTTTAGGTTGAGACGAAGAGAATGGGACAAACGGGGAGTGTTTTGGTGGCCGGAGCTGGGAGAACCGGCCGGGTCAAGCCGCGGGTCACCGCGACCCGGTTACAGAAGTTCGGGTCGACCCGCGGGAGGGCAGGGATGACAGGTGACGTCATCCTGCTGACGACATCATGTCAGCGATGACGTCAGCCTTGTCAGATCTGACAATGTCAACTGACATGTCAAAAAATGGGCCAATAGGAGTGCGACACGTGTCACATGTCAGTGCACAGTCAGCACTGACATGTCAGTGACGTGGCCCAATCAGGGGCTGACACGTGGCACCGACGTGGACCAGTGTCGTGATGACACGTGGCACATGTCAGACTGCCACGTGGCACTGACAGTACAGTGACGTGGACCAATGGGAGCATGACACGTGGCACCTGTCAGAGTCAGACATGTCAGACCTGACAGCTGTCAGATGACGTCATGCTGACGTCAGCGATGACGTCATGCTGACGTCAGCAGGTACTGTAGCGGCGCGTGAAGCCCACGCGCAGCCACTTCGGGCGGCGCGTGAGAGCGCGTGGCAGGGAATCTGGGGAAGGTTCCAACATACGAAATCTTCTATTCGATGTAACGAACATTTTGGGACTGGTTTCGTGTCGATCGGACACCGTCTCGATATGTTTTGGGGCATCGGAAGGTTTAGGTTCGGGATTAAAAATAGTTGAAAATACGGGAAAATTACAGGGCTTTAGTGGGAGGTTAATAAAGTAGTTAGTGACCTTCTATTATGATTTGGACAGGTTTGGGAGTCCCGGTGACGGTGATCGGCTCGGGGAGCCGTATGGCACGCAAATCGAGGCGGCAGCTCGGACGGTCTGTGAGTGGACTTTGTTTTCTAAACTGGTGCATGCATAAATGTTTATTATATGTTTTATTACTTGTTTGATGATGCCATGGGTGCAATTCTATGTGGTTACGTATAAGCACGTATTTCGAGGTTTCGGCCTTATACGGTGCTTATACGGGTCTGTATTTCTGTATTGATTTAATGAACTGGATTTGGATTTCAAAATGATAAACTCGGGTATGAGACCCATTTGGTTTTGTCTCGGGCATATGACCTCAGATATCGGGCACGGTGCCCAACTGATGTCCTATGTTCGGGTATGAGACCCAGTCACTTTACGGTTTTGATTTCAGGTCAGGGAACCTTAAATGGATTCCCAGGTTCATGACGGTTTATGGGAACCGGCATGAACCCTTGTTATGGTATCATGGTTCATGACGGTTTATGGGAACCGGCATGAACCCTTGTTGGTTATTACGGTACATGACGGTTTGTGGGAACCGGCATGTTACCTGGTTATGTTATTACGGTACATGACGGTTTATGGGAACCGGCATGTTACCTGATTATGGATATTATGGATCATGACGGTTCAGGGGAACCGGACATGAATGTTTATGTTATGTATATATATGTTCATCTACCTTCCTTTACATGTTCTACTATCTCCTCCGGGGAGGGTCGTTGGCCTGGGTGGACCCCGGAGTAGTCACGGAGCACCGACTGAGTGGAGTCACCCCCCAGTTGGGTTCCTTACTCTCAGGAAGGCTATGGTTACTATTACTTCGGGTAGGGTCAGTGGTCTGCGGACATTGACCTTGACTTTGAGATGACTCGGATTGAGACCCGGGTAGCACGCGCGTAGCTTTGGATACCGTGACAGGATTGGTTGTGTGACTTATATATATGTATGTGATGGATATATGATATATGATATGTGGTGTGCACAGGATTTGAGCAGTGGCTCGTGTACTTGGTTTCTTTATGGTTTGGGGCCGAGTCCCTTATGGATTTGGGCAGTGGCCCATATGGTCGTTTTCATTGTGGTTCTTTCGATCTTGGTTTATATCTGCTTTGGGCTTAGTCCCACATATGATTTGTTTTTGATAAATGGTTTTCGAATGCATGCATGCTTTTTAGTGGAGGGTACAAATGTCTTCCTTATTAAATGTTTTTATAAACTTTTGTTTTGTCCACTCACAGTTTTTAATGTTTTGACTGTCCTTCAGGTTGACATCGGATGTGGGCTGTAGCAGAGACCGAGATATCACATGCCTCCTCCGGATCCTAGCGTACTCTGATGGCCCGGGAGGGCAAAGGACGAAAATATCCCTTGTCTGACACTTCGTGTCAGATGGGAGCAGGGTCATCCCGCACTAATCCCGGGGGGATTGGGATGGGTGCTGTCATAATGGTTGCTTATAAGATATTATTGACTATACCTGTGACTGTGACATCTGCTGAAAGAAGTTTTTCTAAATTAAAATTATTGAAATCTTACTTGCGGATCACCATGAGTCAAGATAGGCTAAATGGATTAGCGATATTATGCATTGAAAAGAATATGTTAGAAAACATTAAATATGATAGCATAATTGATAATTTTGCATCTAAAAGCGCATCAAGAAGACATTTTAAATGATGTTTTGTGGTTCAGATTTCATTGCTATTTTTATTTTGTACGTACATGTGATGATTATTTGCTTCGATTAGTTGTGGAGGATGAAAAGAAGATTGATCAAATCAAAAAATGCTTACGGAGATTCGGGAGGAAGCATGTAAACTCAAATATGTAGTTTTCATTTTTTAATGCAATGTTTACAATCCGGGATACTCTTTTTCCATCGTTTGGGGTTTTGTCCCATTGGTTTTCCCCAAACAAAGTTTTAATGAGGCCTCAAAGTGTTCTTACTTATTTTTTGTAAATTCTTATAATTTTAATAAAATTAATTAGTTGTATAAAGGGGCACACTTGAGAAAATTTGCCCTGGGCCTTAAAAAACCCAGGACCGGCTCTGGTGGTGGGTGGGGCTTGGTGGAGGGGGGTTAACTAATGAGTAAACCTGCAAGCAGGAAGCAGGAACAAGAAGAGCTACATAGCGTCAGGGAGCAAGCTCACCAGCTTGCGGCAGGAAAGGAGGTAAAGAAACCCAGAACCACTGGGAACAAGCCTCCCAAGCGGCAACACCAAAACCACCCTAAAACAAGGCAGGACCCAAATTACTCAAACCATCCAATTAACACATTCTATCTCCTCGCAGCTCTAACATTACTTGGAGAGGCCTTAAACCTGGAAGGAACCAAGTTTTGATCTCCTAGCACCTAATAAAGACAGCTGGGACCCACAGTCCCGGGCATTGAACACGTGACTTATTCCATTCGTACAAGTTTATAAGCGCAATTATTAGAGTAGGGTCGAATTAGAGAGCTGTGAAGGCTCGCCGTTTAATCGGATAAGAAGAACAACTCAATTACCGTCGTCTTCTATATTTTCTTTTTTCTTTTTTCTTTTTTCTTTTTTCTTTTTTCTTTTTTCTCTGTCGAGCCATTTGTCTTGCTCCAGATAAAGAAAGCGGCTACGAATTTCCGCAAGAAAGTGAAAGAAAAAGGAACGAAAAGAAGAGAAGCTTTTTCATCTCACCACTGTAACTCCCTTAAAGAAAAGAGAACAAAATGCCTTCTGAGGAGGAGACGCCATTGCTGCCGAAATGGGAGGACCAACAAGCCAAGCAAGCAGGGCATGAAATTCAAGAAGCCAAGAAACCAGGGCATGAAATCCAAGAAGCCGAGCAAGCCGAGCAAGCAGGGCATGGATTCAATGGGGGATCGTTTACTGGTGCGGTGCTTAATTTGTCCACGACCATTATTGGTGCTGGGATTATGGCGCTGCCTGCCACCATGAAGGTGTTGGGTCTTGGAGTTGGGATTGTTATGATTGGCTTCGTTGCGCTTTTGACAGAGGCCTCCATAAAGATGCTGTTGAAGTTCAGTAGGGCGGGAATGACTGCGTCTTATGGGGGGGTTATGGGAGATGCCTTTGGGAGCGCTGGGAGGATTGTGTTTCAGTTGTGCATCCTTGTTAACAATCTTGGAACCCTCGTTGTGTACATGATCATCATTGGTAGGTAATTCTGTCATCAAAGTTTTGATCTTTACAGGTGAATTTTCACCGGGTTTCATTCCCAATCCAGTTTTTCGTACTTATCAATCGCCATAGCTATTACTGCTTCGATAGTATTGCATTCCAATTTCAGTTCTAGTTGTATAATTTGAGTTCTTAGTGGAATCCTGACATATTCCATTCTTGCAGTATGATTTGCAGTAGATGGGTAGTTATTTTCATTTTTCTTCGAAAATTTTGACTTAGGTGATGTGCTTTCTGGGACTTCACCTGTGTTTCATTCACAATCCATTTTTCCATAATTATTAATCTGTATAGAGTATACTACTATTCAATTTCAGTTTAGTTTGTATTATTTGAGTGCTGATCGAAATCTTTGGAGATGTATTGCGTTTTTACAATTTGATTACCAGTAAATGGGTAGTTATTGTTATTTCTCTTTGAAAATTTTCATTTGACGTAGCTGACTTGCTTTGTGGAGCTTCTTCAACTGGGTTTCATTCAAAATCCATTTTTTTTCTTAATTTTAAATCTTTACCGCAATTCAGTTTCAGTTCATTTTGTATTATTATGAGTACTGATTGAAATCTTGGGACATGTATCTCGTGCTTGCAATTTGATTACGAGTAGGTGGGTAGTTCTTGTCCGTTTTCTTTGAACATTTGCATTTGACTTAGGTGATGTGCTTTCTGGGACTTCTTCCGCTGGAGTTCACCATGCTGGGTTATTGGAAGGGTGGTTCGGTGATCACTGGTGGAATGGACGGACCTTTGTGCTGCTTCTTATAACCATTTTGGTATTTGCTCCATTGGCATCCTTGAAGACAATCGGTACATATATTCTCCATTTCATTCATGAGATTGAACCCAAAAATAGACTAATTGCTGTCTATATTCTATAACATGTGACTTTTTTGTACTTGCAGATGCAATGAGACATACATCTGCTTTAGCACTTTTTCTGGCAATTATTTTTCTAGTTATCACTGTAGGAATCGTGGTTGCTAAATTCTTCTATGGAGGCATTTCCATGCCCAGGTTCTTTCCCGATGTGTCTGACATGGCATCAGTATGGAATCTCTTCACAGTTGTTCCCATTCTTGTTACCGCCTTCATCTGCCACTTCAACGGTATACGTAGCTGAATAGCTGATCCATTTTGCTGCCCATCTTCTTTGCAAGTGAAAAGGCATAAACTTTAATGAGATCTCTTTTCCTGCAGTGCATACTATTGAAAATGAGCTTCAAGATGCTACCTTGATTCAGCCAATTGTCAAGACATCATTGGCTTTGTGCTCTGCTGTCTACATAATGACCAGCTTTTTCGGGTTCCTCCTATTCGGGGATTCAACTCATAGTGACGTGCTAGTCAACTTTGACACCGATCTTGGCATCCCTTACAGCTTGGTGTTCAATGACATTGTTCGCATCAGCTATGCCCTCCACGTCATGCTTGTTTTCCCCGTTCTCTTCTTCCCGTTGCGCCTGAACATGGATAACCTGTTCTTCCCTCCACCAGCAACGCCTCTCCATTTATGCAATCTCCGATTTGCATGGATCAACGTTGGGCTCCTTTCTCTCGTGTTCCTGGGAGCAAACTTCATCCCTAGCATCTGGACAGTTTTCCAGTTTACTGGATCGACCGCGACAGTCTGCATTGGTTTCATCTTCCCTGCTGCCATTGCTCTAAGGTGAGCGTTTGCGACATACAATTAATCGTTTTCATTTTCAATTTGAGAGCATTGATGTTATTTCTTACCAATTTAATCATTTGATTTTTAAACTCTCTGATTCAGGGATCGACATGTCATTGCAACGGAAAAGGAGAAGATTCTATCAGTTTTCATGATCTTGCTTGCTGTCTTGTCAAATTTGATAGCAGTATACAGCAATGCCACTGCCCTGTTTATACGGTAGGGTGTCACCTCAGGTCCTCAGCATGATTATTTTTCATTCATTCGCTTAGGACCAATGAGAGGCTACTTTTAGATGAATAACCCGTACCCCCCTCTACAAAAAGCCCATTTGAATCGAAATGAAAAACGAAATTGAAATCGAAGAAAATACAAGTTTTCTGGGAAGAAATGCCTGCCATAAGAGAGAGAGAAACTCCAGTCTATGTACAATTCTTGTCTCTCTGCATGCAACCGCCGGCTCTATCCGTGTTCTGTGTTTTACTTTTGAAAATTCTAATGCAATACCTTAGATCTGTCATTGAATTTTGACATTCTAAGATTTGAGATTGGAATATATTTGTACGGTTTCGAGTTTGAATTTTAGTATAGCGAAGTTGGCCTGAACTTTAGCATTTGAGATTCAACGTTAGAGTTTGGATTTTGGCATGGTAAGTCCGCAAGTACTATTTTCTTTCATTGATTTTTTTTATTACATATGTACTGAAACTAGGAATTTATAGAACTTTGAGAAACTCAACACCAAAACGGCATGTGTTTCCATTTCAACCTCTGTAGTTTCGATTGTACTTATTCACCTTAAATCAAATGAATATGCCTCAACAACATTGACTAAGAATCAAAGGGTAAAAAATCTTAACTTATTACTATACATTTGATTTAAAAAAAGGGCATCACAGCGAAACAAAATATACAAACAAAACTTGACCAACAATTATGTTGAGCATTTATACAAGCCACTGACAATCATACACTAACCCAAAATTTGTTGCACTCTTCATCTTCCGACACCTAAGACCCCCGTGATGTTCGTGTGCCATCATCTGCCCATTTGTGTGAATCAATCTCACAAGTTTTTTGATGTTTCTATTTGCTCTGTTTATACCGATGGGACTTTCTCTTCTCGAATGCTGCATGCTGACCATCTTGTTCCCGGATCCTTTTAAAATACGGATGCAGAAGACAGGCAAGCTAATTGCTGAATACTCTCTCAACATATGTACAAGAGTAGGAACGACGGATAGCAGTTTTCTTCATTGCCATCCGCACCCTTGGCAATACCATGTCCATTGTGGTTGAAAGGTATAGGGAACTAGATCAGGAAATAAGGACACCGCTGCCTAGCAATTATGTGGCTCAGACTAGTTGAAGAAATAGGGAGATTCAAGAACATCTCTGAGATCAAAGTCTCCACGCTCTGGTAAGGAGGGGAAATTCATGGCAGGGAAAGACGTTTGAAAGCTCTCCAACAACTGTGAAGTGTAAACACAAAAGCAAAAGATTAAAGAGGCAATATCATAACACAGAAAGAGTATCTCAATTTCATACTTCAGAGGACGTCAATCATGTAATTTATTCACAATTTTTCACCATGCAGATAACAGGTTGCTTCAAAATTGCGGTAACCACAATTAGTTATATTTTGTGTCGTTCAAAATTTTATGGAGTAAATTCTAGCATGGAGTACTGCCGAATCATAATCTCACAAATTATTCGAAACAGCCTATCTGATACAAGCGACCCTAACAAACATAGGGATGGCAACACGCGAATCACCAACTTCCAAACAAGGCTATTTCTGACCTAACCTCAAAAAATAATATTTTAAAAGAAAAAATACTTACTTTCTCCAGTATCGGTGCATCGTAGAGTTCAACAAACTTCTCCCTTAGTATCCTATTCATTTCGTCAACATTGCATGCATGTGTCCAATATGAATCGTGCACTCCTAAATTGCCAAATTGGTAACAGAAATTGAGCAAAACTTCAAACATGTGCAAGCATACGAGTACTTGCTTATACAAGAGAGATTTATAAATAGGAAAAAGGAAATCCCGTAGAAACCTGCAAAACTTAAGCCTGCCCTATGGCAGGCAACAGCAGTCATCATCATGTGGGAACCATCAAGGGAATGAACAAAATTTGGGGGAAAGGCTGTCCTCTGTCGTTTAACCATGACCTTGTCGGTTTCCCTTTGTAACGTCAACACCTGAAGGGAAGTCTTAATCTGCACTCAAGTTGAAGCGGCAATGTAATTGCACACTGGATCAAAGTCTTTTTGCAATCAAGCGAAATAAATAACCACATTTCAAGTTCTAAGTCAAAATATTACAAGATGCCTTCCTAGTTGCCGATATGGTTGTACAACGGGAAGTCCAAGAGGAGTGACCCACCGAACTGGATGATTCTCTGAAGCTATCACCTAGAAGGTTTAAATATAGTTCTCAGGTTAGTATAAGAACAATAGCAAATCAGTGTATACCATAAAGCAGTGCTATTTCAAACGAAGCACAAAGTATGAAATTTCAGACATTATGCTCAGAAGCATGGCCGCTAGAAGGCAGGTAATTACACTTCAAAAGCTAAAGGGAGCCAAATAAATGTCAACAACTGCTGCCAATAATCTTTCTTCGGAATTATACTAATCAATAAACACATATACCAACATCAATGCAACCACATTAGTGCGAGCTTCTCTCATAATGAATTCCTGTTCCCGTTGTATATTTCACCACCATCCGAGAATGTCTAGAGCTTAAGCTAGAAGTTCCCCAATCATTCTGGTATTTCCCCATAATTCATGATGAAAGGTAAAAGTAGAAGCTATAAAGAGATTTCCCTAAGGAACAAGAAGGTAAATGCTGGACAAGCCCCTTCCAGTAAATCAAATAATGGTTCCTATCAAAAGCTGAGACTCATGTATAGCTAAAGGACCAACCATGAAGAACCTCAGATTTACAGAACAAATGCCAAGCTTGGGACCAATCCAACAAAAGGTTTCCCATCTTCTACAATTTGAGTATGAGGTTCCTCCCAATGGAACCTAAAATAATGCTTAAACAGGATGGTAGGCATTATGAGACACAGATCTGATTAGTATATCACATAAAGGCCCAAATGGCCAGGTTAGTCCAACCCATTCCAGATCTACCAGTAAACAGGACTCCATACATAAGTGCGAACAGAACTCCAAAACCAAGTCTCGTCTGATCATGACTAGAAAGAACTAAAGTCAACAAAACTAGGATTTCTACCAGGAAAAAAAAAAGAAAAAAAAAGGAAGATATAGCCTGTACTAGTTATGGAATTCTCTCCTCACCCAAAAATCTACCTAACCTAACCTGAAGACCCAATCAACAGATCAAAAGCTATATATTTAATCAAGTGTAAAATCCACATCTATTCCCTGTGCATGAGCTCAGCCATTCAAGGCATTAACAGCTACACAATCTACATAACTTATGAAGTACAAACAAACCACAAAGTAGATGAAACAGACCTTTGCACACTCTCCAAGCCAGCTCATAATACTTCTTGCAGCTTCAAACATCTCTCCTAAGGCAGTCAAGGTTGTCTGCACACAGTAAAATAATCAGCACAGATAAAGGCATTGGACACATAACGACACTCTACTTCTATTCAACCACACTCTACTTCTATTCACTTACCCTTGCAGCATAGCAAGCTGCGGCAAACAGCGCAGAGTCATCAGCTATGCAATCACGCTCCTTTAATCTCCTTTTAATTTGATCGCGTGCACCAATATAAGTAACACCATATACAGACGTCATAACCGTCTGCTTCACCAATTTACGGTCCACCTAACATTTTCATCATGGAAATCAAGTATTAGAAATACATCTTAAGCAGTAACAAAAAATAAAAAAAAAACTCTTCTTTTAACAGAGCAAGTTAAATGATTTGCTCAACCTTATTATGCTGGCTATGCCATCAAAATTTGGAAAATCCTACACAAAGTCCTAACACTTTAAAAAGCATGATTAACCATAATAACCTGATTAATTAAAAGCCTAGCATGCACTGCGTTTGGATTAGTGGCAGGATCTTTTTCTGCATCTTCGCGCATTATATCAAGTACCCTGCAGAGCCAAAAAATTTCATTAGACAAATTCATAGGGATGACATCACTTACCAGCAGATTGAGAATCTTCTTTTTTCAAAATAGATATTCTTAGGGCACTAAATTAGGTTGTAATCATGTCAATGTGAAAAAAAATGCTTATACACCATTCCAAAATTAATTTTAGTTATTCAATTCAGAGAAAGCAATACTTACCTGGAAGCAATTCCTGAGTAAACATCTGCAGGTTTGTTTCCCCCCACAAGATTTACAGCAGCAGCTCCAAGCTTAAAAGGGATGAGAAATTTAATCAACAAAGCAAAATCTCCCACAAGAACTTGCAGTGTAAAGTATATTGCTCCGTAAAGAACTTCTGTATTCTTGTTTTTCAACCAACAAAGATCAAGTATTGGGTAAATGCAAAATAAGTATAGACTATAGTGAAAGCAAGAGATACGCATTCAACAGCCAAAAACTGTCATTGGACTAATGGCTAGGGTTGGACCATCTCATCAGAGTAAAATGAAGGGATCTTATAAAATTAACCCCAAAGAACTCCATTTGCATTGTCGAAAACTCTAAAAGCATCAAATTGTTGAAAGAGAAAAAAAAAAAACCCATAGCCCAACTGTTAATGCACCTTATTATCATTGCACCATATATTAACAGTTGAAAGTGAGATGTTTTCCTATAGTTTGATTCTTGAAGTGTTTCTCACTAAAATTAACAGTTGCTAAGGGGACTAATTAATTATATGAGGAACAAGGTGGTCTTAGGCATGAATTAATAAAATATACTGAACATTCTTTTAACTTTTAACAATAAAAAGATTCATTACCTTATCCCTTCCAAGGGCAGCATAGTGTTGTAAACCATTACATGAACCATCCTTGCAACACACAAAGAAAAACGAAATCAATTTTTGGATAACATAATCATCTGTACCAAATCACAAAATACAAAACTTGGCAAATATGGGAGAGGTCCTATGGCCACTCAATTTCAAAAAAAGAGAAACAGTTGAGAACCCAACATGATAAAGAGAAATCTCAAAATCACTCTCCACCACCTGGTATCTATCACAAATTATGATCTACAATGCGTAAGCACTAACTTTTATCCATGCTAAACTCTTCTTTATTACCTACCCAAACAAATTAAACCTTCTGCTTATCATTCTTATTACAGCACAAGAACTGACTTCAACTTCCCACATGATGCAACCGTAACCATGTGTAACTCACAATTTTGGTACTTTCTTACTTCGGAATAGAATAGAGAAGTTGTAATTGTTCGTAGACTATGATTAGAATGATCGGAGAGATAACTACCTGGTGGACTGGCATATATGAAATGGTAGTCTCTGGAGAGGGGCTTCTCAATGCTTCACAGAGATTAATACAAGCTGCCAAACACTGGAAAGGATCCTCTGCACCCAACCACCACCGCCTTCCTTCAAGAGGCCTATCAGCAGAGTCAAAAATTTCATCTACATGGTTCTCCGTAAATGTGACTCGATCATCAAAGGGGAGTTTGTCCACACCACCGGCATATAAATTTGCCAAGTGTATCTTCAACCAGCGTAAGCCTGATTTTCCAAGACGACGCCCCTCTGCAAACTCCAGGATGCCTCGGCACATATCAGAACCAAGATGGTTAAGATATGGGTGCATAGGGTATGCACGACCACGAAAATCAAGGTTGTGCGGGTAGTAAAATCCATCCTCATCCTTCATCTTTCGAGATACCTGTACCCATTTTGTGAAACTTTAGTATCAAAGTTTCAATAGCACTGCACCACCCAACTTAGCAAGAATGATTCTTACAGCAAGTTTAAGTTCTATGTCACATCTCTGTGAGTGCCTCTCGTTATTCTCCTTCTTTGCATTTTTAACTTTCCACTTCCATTTTCTGATTTCTGCCTCATCCTCTGTGTCTGGCTCTTCAGGGAGAGGAACCTATTTAAATCCAGATGAAAGTGAAGGTGAATCATTTATCAATAAACCCAGAACCAAGGTGCTGAATTACAAGTAAATTTCAAATTGCACAATAGAGTTTTGTCAAACAAATCTGTTTCTTCTGTCCACAAGAAAATGAAAAGTATGCCCAACACATATGAAAAAAAAATTTCCATTTAAACATAACCCACATCTTCACGGTCAATCAAGTCAGCAAGACGCCCTCCACTAGCCCATATCCGGTCTATTACACCAAGTACTCTTTTGTTTACCCTCCATTTAGTACTTCCAAGGGTATCCAGAGCCTTAAAAGAAAACAGTCAAAATATTATATTAGGGGAACCAAAAAAAAAAAAAAACAAGATAAACTTGCATAGGTGGAAAAAAAAAGGGTTATTTGAGAAAATTCCAATGAAGATAACCATTCATTCCCATATAAATAATTAGTTTCTTTTCATATGTACAAATACTAAAGGCAGCAGAAGATTGAGCGCATAAACCAGAAGTAAGAGATACTGGGGCTTGCAAACCTCAAAAACGGGTTCTAACTGCTTCTTAGGAGTCCTTTTGACAACTTCGCGTTGTTGTTTCGCTCCATGAGTTCGCATTACATAGGATGGTAAGAATAAATATGCTCCTTTGTCATACCTGTAAGAATATCCTACAGCCATAAGAGTTGGCTAAAAACCCCAAAGTACCAAATCAAGCTAGCCTCTTCAAAACTAAGAAGTCTAACTAATCTAAACACTGCATACCCTGCCCAATTAAGAGGGGGTACCAACATAGGCATATAAGGAATGACCATGTGCCTTGCCTGCATTTACAGAACAAAAATCAGTACCGCTGTTACTCAGATATACATGCACTATTGAAATTGGAAGGAAAACAGTTTGTCTCCTTTCCAACTTGCAAACCAAATATTTTAAAAACCTAGAAAGTGAGCATGAGCCAAACCAGCTGTAAAGTATAACTTACAGTTTTCTCCATGCCTTTGCGAACTAATGAGTCACACTCTATAACACCGTATCTCCTACTGGTCTTCCTGTTACAAGAAACCCAGAGATGTATATATATGGGAGGAATTGAAATTGATCGATATATATATAAACGTATATATATATATATAGAGAGAGGGAGAGAGAGAGAGAGAGAGAGAAAGGAGAGAGAGAGAGAGAGAGAGAGAGATGAGGAGGAGAGGGGTTAAGCAAAATAAAGATCAAATATTTCTTACTGTGCTTCTTTCGTGATAGTCTTAAGTACATGTACAAATGCAGGGCGTATATCAGGTGGACCATCTCCTATTTGATCAACTGGAGGCTGTATATAAGCTGTGTCCATCAATAACTGAATCAATCGACAGCCAACCTGGCAAGTACAAGCATCAAGCTAATATAACAACAATAATAACAAGATAGTTTCATATTTGAATCTATAAATATCACATAGTTTCATATTTGAATCTATAAATATTACAAACCTTAACATGGGCTTCCTGACCCCATGGCTTTAAGTCTTCTTGGTCCTTCACAATTCCCCTTACTTGCTTCATTTTCTGCCTTTTTATTAGTTTGTTAACCTTTTTCCTAAGTCTATCTTGTTCTTTAGTCAGCTTCTCTTGGTCATTGGTCACTTTCTCTTGTTCGGCGGTCACAGGATCCGATTCAGATTCAGCTCCAGGCTTCTTATCAGTAGTGGTCTTCTTCTTCTTTGTCTTCTCAAAAAACCTGTGTATCCTAACCTGTTCCACATGATTATTATATATAACTCCTCTTAAGTTCAAAACCAACAATAAATGGAAAAAAGGACAGTTTCAAATATCTTGCCCCCTCCAAAATAAGCATGGCTGCCTCATGAGAAAAGTCTTCGCCTAGTCATGGATGCATAAGAGGTCAACAGGAATCGATTTCACAATTTGGGAATATCATTTTTGTGAATCCAAGGAGTTAAGTTATGATTTTATGCCAAACCTAACGAATTGATTGTCAAAAGCTAACTAGTTACAAATTCTAGGACAAAATGTTCATAGTACAGCAAGTTTAGGACCAAAATGAAGTCATCGCAATCATATTTGATCAAGGAAATCTATAGTATTCGAACAGCATAGGTCAAAATAAAGGGCAAACAGAGAATAAACAAATAAGAAAGTTCTAGGCCCACCTACCTCATGCTCAATGGCTTCGCCAATTGCACAAGCAGCTTGGACTACCCTCACACTGCCCACTCCACCATTATTTGTCATCAATAGCCCCATTAACTTGTGCATTGTAATAACCGCCATCTTATCCGCCGACAAGTGATCAAAATAAGGAGCATGATTGACTCTATTGTTAGGATGCCTGCAGGCCTCTTGGTCCGCTGCAATGGCATTTCGTAATGGCTCAAACCAACCAAGAAACAATGTCTTAATGTATGGCAAATTGGGTGCAAGCTTCTGCTCACACATGTCAGCTAAAAGCTCTTGGTACTCTTTGGCCGCCTCTTCCCATGCCTCTGTCTCCAATTTTATTTGCCTCTTTCGAAGGAGATTGTACTTAAACGCTCCTATACCCGCCACCATTCTCTTCGGCGGCTGCTTGAATTGCGACTCCACTTTGATGTTTTCTCTGACCAAATCCTCCAACAATTCCTGTATCTCTTCGGACCCGGAGGAGTCTTCCTCGGAAGCAATGGCCTCGGCAACACTGCCGTAGCATCTGGCATAGTTACCAAACCCAGAAATTCCACAAGGGTAACTTGGATTTAGCAAGCTGCATCCCAAAACGTCCTTTCCAGAAGCTACATCACCAATTCCGCGAAAGCCCATTACCGAAAACCGGTTATTTATGGAAGCCCGAGCCTCGAAATGCCTGGTTGTCTCGAGAAAGCTCGATTCTCTAGACAATTTCATAGAAGTAGAAGCAACTGAAGCAACATGAGACTGGGAGGAGAGATTGGACTTTCGTGAAGCAACTTGCTTGGCTAAGTTTCTCCACATATTTCCAAGTAAATATTTTTTCGTAAACTAATCAATCGAACTCGTAGGAACTGAAAATTGCAGAGGCACGGAAAATATAATTCGGGACATCGAAAAAATAAATATCTTCAAATTCGAAGTAGCAACAAATAGGAGAAGTTGGAAGCTATAAGAAATAAAAAATAAAATAAAAAATTAGTTTTAAAAATAATCTATAGATGAAATGGACGCAGTGCGATCCGGAGGAGGTGGCGGAGGAAGAAGAGTGAGTAAGCCGCCTTTAAACCCTCCTTAAACCTACATTCTCTCTGCGTTTGATCAAGCCGCTGGGTCTTTCTCATTTCGACCCGACTTTTTCCAAGTTGACCCGTTGGGCTGACCCAATTCACAGCAATACTTTCGCACCCATGGGCAAATAATTTATTCCTTTCATTTTTTTGGGTCTGAATAATTTCTTCCTTTCAATTCCTTTTTAACATGGTGACATATTAACTGGTGCATGAAATTTGGATTTAATTAAAAAATTAATATATAAAATTATAAATTCTTAACTTCTTTTTTATAAACTCATCCAACAATCAATAGTTATGACGACTTCTGTTCGTGCGTGATTTCACCCCGCATTTGGGCTGGGCCTAAATCCAATACGAAGCCCATAATACAATGGAAATCCTAACTTTTGCCTATTTAAAGAGGGCATCCCCCTCATTTGTAAACAATCTCATCTACCTCCCACACATGTGAAGACATCCTCTCTACATACTCTCTCAATGGCTCAAAGCCACAAACATGTAAACATTATTATTATCAATAAAACTATCTCGGAAAGTTTGTCCAGTGGACGTAGCCCGATTCGAGTGAACCACGTACGTACTGGTGTCTTAATATTCATGCGTTGTCTTCTCGATTTCGTTGGTGCCATTTTTAGCATCAACAATTTGACGCCGTCTATGAGAATCGCTACAAAAATCCATGTCGGATCTTTTTCTCTTCACTCACCTACAGAAACACCTTGAATATTCAAGAACACCAAATCCAAAAAATCCAGCAATCCATTCACTGCCAAATGACCCATTTTCTTCTCTCATCAATATCACTAATTCATGGAAAATGAGGCCAACATGTCTTCCTCCTCTATGTTCTCTCCAAGGAAAAAGTTTTGCTTTTTCTACCCTTTTTGCCTTGGTTCACACACGGATGGGGATGGGTGGAAAGAGAATGATTTTCTTTATTTTTCTTCATCCATGTCCATTGCAATCATCTTTGGTTGCATACAACCCATGGGAGAGGAAGAGAGGAAGAACTACAGAGCCAAGTTCCTCTGCCTCCTAGTGTTGCCATCGTCGAGCGCTACCTAGCACCACTTGTAACGTCCCATTCCAGAAATCGGGATTAGATTAGAAATTGATGAATTAGTGAGGTTAAACAGTAATTAGTTGAACGATTTTGAACGGACGGTGCGAAATGATGATTTTGCCCATAGAATGGGCAAAAATGTTGACTTTTAGTTCGGACCGCCAAATTGACCGAGGACTGTGACGTAGATCGAGATGTCACGAGTTCATAGACAGGTGGCACGTCCGATTCCGACCTTCAGGGAAAAAGTTATGACGTTCGGAAGGTTGAGGGTACTTTGGTAATTTTACCAAAAAAAAACAAATTGTTAACTTTTCAAACGACATGAAATTTTTACGTAGAGGACCGTTAGGTAGATCTCGATGGCCTGAATACAATGACATGCGGCAAGTGTTGTTTGGAGTTCGGGAGATAGAGTTACGGGTCTAAAACTCCGAGGGGTAAAATGGTAATTTGAGCAATTAAGGGCATTTTGGTCATTGTACGCATTGGGATCTGTGCCCAATGCTTAGTGGACAAGTGTCTGTTCTAGGGGTTGATGGCCACTGAGTTTGGGACATCTGTCTTTCTCTGGCAGGTAGGAGAATCTTTCCCACCGCCTCACTCAATTGTTTCAGCCATTTAAATCGACATCGTTTATATGGTTTGGTTCTCATAAAAAACAGGGGAGGCCGTGTAATCGTGCTATGTGTTTAGGCTTTAGTCGACCGTGAAGGGAGGAGGGACTGAGAGTGTGTGTGAATGTGTGTGTGTGTGTGTGTGTGTGTGTGTGTGTGTGTGTGTGTGTGTGTGTGTGTGTGTGTGTGTGTGTGTGTGTGTCTAAGTTAAACCAGACGTGAAAGATGTGTGAGATAACAGAGAGGACGTGGAATTGGCTGCAAAGGAGAAACATAGACAGAGAAGTGTTTGTGAGAACCAGTTTCTTGGAATCACCTCAAACTTGTTTATAACCCTGGTTCTTGAATGGGAAAGTGAAAATAGGTTTAAGGAGTCGTTGGAGCCTACTTTTGAGGCCTGATGTCAGGACCCGTCCCAAATCCCCCGGGATTAACGTGGGACGCGCCTGATCCCGTCTGACACAAAGTGTCAGACCAGGGAAAATTCCGTCTCTAGCCCTCACCGGGAACTCCACAGCACGCCAGGATCGTAGAAGGAGGAGTGTGATGTCTCGTCTCTACTACAGCCCGCATCCGCGATCAACCTGCAGGGCATTAAAACATCAAAAGTCGTGAGTGGACAAAATAATATTTTCATTAAAAACATTTTCACATGAAGACATTTATACCCTTCACTAAAAGCATATGCATGCATTCAAAAACTGTTTATAAAAAAATGTTCATAAAACCATTTCATTTATCAAACATATTCTCAAAATCATTCAAGGGTTCATGCCCGGTTCCCATAAACCGTCATGACCCATAAAAAACCTTTCAAAGGTTCATGTCGGTCCCCATAAACCGTCATGAACCATAAATCCATTTATGGGTCCCCGACCTGAAATCACAAAAACCTGTAAATTCATACATGTGGGAACTCAGCCCAAATCACGTCACGTGGGTCTCAGCCCAAAACCATTCTCAGTGAAATACCAAAGCATACAAACCACTTTTCGAAATATAAAACATGGAACACTAGGTCTCCGCCCCCAAATCACTTTCATAAAACCTTATACTTACTCATACGTATAACCCATCTGCGGCACTTTCGAGAAGATGCCAACTCGGAGCACATATCCCCTAGGGAACACATCCCCGATATATGTCACGATATCATCTCTATACTAGTGTGCACACTACCCGGGGTCTCACTCCGAGTCTTCTTTCAGGAATTATCCATCTGGGAGGCTCAATCTCTATATCTAGTCCAAGCTCTAACTCTGGATCTAGTCCACACATCTCTTCGGAATCTGGTCCGGGACGACAACATAAATCGTAACCCCCACTCCTGGAACGGGATCCCTATGGGGATACCCATTCTGGTCTGTGGATCGTGACTCTCCAGGTCGACGTCTGGAGGAGACCATATAAATCATATGGAGGGTATAATATATTTTCAAATCATTTCCTTTCTCAAAATATGTTTCCAACTGGGTCTCATACCCGATTCATCTCAATAGGATTCCTCGAATCCGATTCAAATCCATTTCACAGGCCTCGGCCTAAATCCACAGTTCAACAGGGTCTCATGGCCGAATTCTCATTTCATGAATCGAACTGGGACTCAAGCCCGATGTTACATTCAACTGGGCCCTAAGCCCAAAACCATAAAACAACGGGGCCTCAAGCCCGATTTCACAACAAACGGGGCCTCAAGCCTGATACTACAGTCAAATAGGCCTTAAGCCCGAGATTACAACCAAATGGGCCTCACGCCCGGTGACACGACCCATCCCAATCCCCCCCTTCCCCCCCCCCCCCCCCCCCCCCCCCCGGGATTACCGTGGGATGTGCCATGCTCCCGTCTGACACAAAGTGTCAGACAAGGGATAACCTAAAGCCAATGCCCCAACAGGCTTCCAGAGTGCGCAAGGATCGATGGAGGAGGCATGCAATGTCCCAGTCTCTGCTGCAGTTGCATCTGTGATCAACCTGGAGGGCATTAAAAACAACAAAGGCTGTGAGTGGACGAAAATAAATAAGTTCATAAAACACATTTCACAAAGACATTTATGCCCTTCATTAAAATGTATGCATGCATCACAAACTAGTAAGTAAACTATTTACCAAAAACAACCGTTAGGACCTTAGCCCATAAACCATGACTCAAAACTAAATGTGGGAACTAGGCCCAAAATCGTAAAACCAAATTCCAATTCCAAGTGGGCTACCACCCATAACCATAACCATAAATACCATTCAAGAAAACATGTTTAAACCATCCTGGGCATCCTAGATGCCTAGGGTCCCAGACGCCATATCTCACGGTATCAAGCAACGCGTGCTACCCTGGGTCTCACCGGGTCAATATCTCTGACATCTCAGATGTCTGACGTCCCAGACGTCCAATCATAGCATTCCTGCTCCTGAGTCATCATACGGTCCGGTAGCTCCGTATAATGACCCCTCGCAGGCAATGCACCGTGACTTCCCCAGTGTCCCAGACACCTGGAGGAGGCCATCACATATCCTGGTATCCAGATGGTTTATGGAAAACAGTTTATCAATCATTTCAAAACATCTCAAAGGCCCTGCCCGGAACTTCCATAAAACCATCACAAGTCCAAACATCTGATTTTCAAATCCAAAACCATTTATTCAAATCCATTTAGGGTTCCCGGCCCTAAATCACATTTATAACCAACTGGGCCTCATGTCCGATTTCGTAAATCAACTGGGGCCACGACCCGATTTCGTATATCAACTGGGCCCCTGGCCCGATTATATAATTCAAATGGGTCTCAGCCCGATTTCGTAAATAACTGGGCCCCTGGCCCGATTTCATAAAACAATTGGGCCCCCGGCTTGATTACATAACTGAATTGGACTCCAAGTCCGAGGTTTCCAAAACAATTAGGCCTCATGCCCGAGTTTATCTTTTCAATTTCAAAACCATTTCATTCAACTATTTCCAAAACCATAAGTACGGAAAATCAGAGTAAAATTGAAAACCTCGATTTACGTGCAAGCACGTAAATCGCCTCGAAATGCGTGAAACCATATAATTCACCAGTATCCAAAACAACATCATATAATCACAGTCATAATCCATATAAAACAATTATGCATGCATAACAGTTTAGAAATCAAAGTCCACTCACAGACCGTCCAACGATGCGCCTCGATACGCGTGCCATAGGCCTTCCAGGGCCTCGTCACTATCACCGAGACTCCCAAACCTGTCCAAATCACACTAGAGGGTCACTAACCTCTTCATTAATCTCCTATTTAAGCCCCGTAATTTTTCCAAATTTTTAACTATTTTTAAACTCGATTCAAAGCCTTCAAACACCCCGAAACATATCGAAACGATGTCTGATTGACACGAAAGCAGTCCCAAAATGTTCGTTACATCGAATAGATTATTTCACGTGTTGAAAGTTTCCCCAAAAGGACTTACATGCGCCCCCACGCGTGGCTAGAACACCCTGCGCGTGAAACCCACGCGCTAGATACTGTTCATCGTCCCTGACCTGCGGCAGACCGGTCCAGCCGGTTCGGTTCGGTTCGGTCCGGCCGGTCCAGTTGGACCGGCGTGGCCGGTTTGGTCCATTCTAACCCTTTCTTCAACCCGTTTTCACCCCAAATTCCTCCTAAACCATCCTATAACTATTTCCAATTGATCTAGGGATTCAAAATAAGAAGGCTAAACCTAAAAACCATACCTTCAAGTTTGATGATTGAACCGGTCGTCCAAGCCTCGCCGGTTTTCTCGTCTCCGACCACCCACCACCCACCACCCACCATTCCAAGCTCAGAAGATCCCTAGCAACACCTCAAGTACATTTCCATCAATAAAATCACTCCACAATCACCTAACCCTCAACTTCTAACTTTGAAGTGCTCTGTGACTTTTATCGGGTACTCCATATGAGGTATTGTAAAATACCTTTGTTTTCTGTTCATAGAGTTTCCCTTGCGTACTCCATGAAGGGTAACTGGTAGTTGGGGGTTGGAGTGAAATACCTAAGGTGGAGATAATAGACAGGAAACCTAGGAAAAGTTGTTGACTTAGTGTTGATTACCGGGTAGGAGACCCGAGGTGTCGGGAACTAGCGGTGGAATTTCGGGGACGAAATTCTATTTAGGTGGGTAGATTATAACAATCCGTCCCGAGAGCCGGGATTAGTAGGGTGATTAAGGTGGGCTTAGCGAGGCTAATCGGTGGTTAGTCGGTATCGATAAGGTCATTAGCATAGAATGACGATTTTGCCCCTAGTTAGGGAAAAAAGTTGACTTTTCATTCGGGTGGTCAATTGGGTATTGACCGGTGACCAGGACGTAGTTTAGGACGTCACGAATCCATAGGCAGGTGGTACGCCCGATTCCGACATCCGAGGAGGAAGTTGTGATGTTCGGAAGGTGGAGGGCATAACCGTAATTTGGGTAAATTAGGGGGAATAGTTGACTTTTTGTGTAATCGGGTTTTGGTATGTTGACCTAGGATGGTTAGATAGCTCTCGTCATCCTGAGTTCGATGACAGGCGGCACGCATTCATCGGACTTACGAGGTAGGAGTTACGGGTCTAGAAAGGTAGTGGCAAAACCGTAAAATTTGGATAAAAGGAGGGGCAATTTGGTCTTTCTGCACATTGGGATTTGTGCAACAGGGAAGGAAAATGGATGGCTGAGATTGGGCCATGTGGAAGTGTGTGGATTGGATGGTGACACGTGTTGAGGGACTAGAGGGTTCTGGTGGAATCCTGTATATGCACGGCCCAAATAATTGGGGTGCACCCGTGCTGTGTGTTCGTGTTCTTCGACACAGAGAGAAACAGAGGGAGAAAATTGAGAGGCTTGAGGGCTGATCGAGGGTGCTGGTGAGTTTGTGAGTGTGTGAGGGAGAGTAGAGAGTGAGAGAGAGCTGTTGAGAAGGTTGGAGAAGTGAGGAATCGTGGTGTGTGTGAGTTGTGGGCTGCGGGGAAATCAGAGGAAACAGAGAAGGTTTAGGGCTTGTGGTGGTGCTGTGGCCATGTGCGGGTGTGTTTGACCTCGAGAGGAGGCTGAGAAGGCGTTGTAGACTCCAGGGAACACGGCGGCTAGCACGGTTGCGGACGGTTGCAAGTAATTCCTTATCCCTGTACAATTGCCCTGTTTTTCCGTTGAGTTTCAAATCGAGAGTCGTGAGTCTAGAGGACGAATCGAAGTTCATAGGGAGGTTTAGGGGACTCAGGTGAGGTCTGGGAGTCCTCTGGTTGTGCTGCCGTGACGGGGAGGTACACGGTGGAGGATGGCATGACAGGGGTATTCTGGTGCTCTGTTTTGGCCGTGAGTTTCAAACGGCGAGTCGTGACGTTTGGGCGAGAGTCGACGGTCAAGGTGAGTCGGGTTAGGCTTAGAGAGGTCTAGGGAAGAGTTTGGTGTAGCCACCGTGAATGGAGGTGAGCTGGATGGCCGGGAAGGAAAATAGGGGAATTGGGCCGTCTGGTGTCGAGCTTGAGCTGACGAGGATGGAGCTGTGTCGAGGTGAACGGAGTACGAAAATAGATAGGGCAGGTCTGGACGCAGCTGTGGGAGGAAAGGGAGGTTGAATTGGTGGCCAGACGGCGGAGATCAGTTCTCGCCGGTTCAGCCTGCGATGGCCGGTTCAACACAGTGGTTCGAGGTTGAAGATGGTACTGTAGCTGGCGCGTGAGGCCACGCACAGCTACTTTGGGAGGCTCATGGGGGTGCGTGCGGCGGTCCTTGGGGAAGGTATCAACATGGTTTTTGGTCTAGGAGTTATGACGAGTCTATTGGAATTGGTTTCGTGTTGATCGGACGTCGTTTGAGGTTAGTTCCGCGAGGGTGACGGTTTAGGGTCTCGGGTTATTACGCTTTCGAGTCGGGGAATTTTGAAGGAATTTAGGTGAACCTTCGTAGACGGGTTAGTGACTTAATTTGGTGGTTGTTGACAGGATCGGGACTTCCCGAGGAAGCTGAGGAACGTGCTGGACGTTCGGGACGCGATTGAGGGCTCGGTACTGTGAGTGGACCCTTTCCTTAAACTCGAGCATGCATAACTGTTTTCTATAATTGTTTTGTGGTTTTAATCATAATTATATGTTTATCGAATATGTTTCGGTTGGTTTTACATTATTACACGTTTTTCGAGGAAATCGGTTTTAGCACGAATTACGAGGAATGATTGGTTTCTGAGAATTGATGCTATGGTTTTGGGATTTCAAATGATAAGTGGTTTTCAATGATTGTAAGGGATTTTGGAATATGATTTCGATGATTAAAGGTTTTCGGTTTTAGAAACGGATTTCGGAAAAAGGGTTGGTTTCCAAGTAGAAAAGTGGATTCCGGATTTGGGTTCGGAATGACGGTTCGGGATGCTGGAAGGACATCGGACCGATGATTTCGGATTCGAGTTTGGATGTGAATACGGAAATGGTTTCCAATGGTTTTGATTGGATTTGCTGGATCTGGTTATTGGGTTTAAAGACCCGGATATTGATTGACGGGGGACGGGCCCGGATTGAGTTTAAAGACTCGGGAGTTTAAAGACTCGGATATATTGATTTTCCCCCGTAGGCCTATTGAGTTTAAAGACTCGGGAGTTTAAAGACTCGGATATTATTGAGGCCTATTGAGTTTAAAGACTCGGGAGTTTAAAGACTCGGATAGGTCCAGCAGGTTTGATCGGAAAATGATGTTTTACGCTATGGTTTTATGATGCTTGTGATATGATTTCTATAACTGTTTTATAGTGTTTCTGTTTCTTATGATGTTTTATGAGTATTGCATCCTACTGTTTTGATAACTGGGTTATGCATGTGGTTTCAAAACGGAGGGCTAAACTCTGTTTTCGGATAAATGGTTTTAGAACTTTTCTTTTATTATGGTCCACTCACATATTTTGTTTTAAATTGCCCTCCAGGTTGTGGAGATAGCGCGTGGTCTTGACGTCGAGGCAGTGTCTGAGGCATAGAAGTGACGAGCAGGGTCCCAGAGTGCTTAAGTTTCTCTTCCGCGTGCTTGTAATTGTCATCGGTTTTTATTTTCCTTGTGTTTCGTACTATGCTCTGTAAATTATAACTTCGGGATATTTTATATAGTTTCTCATGCGTCTGACTGAGTTTTGGGTGATTTTGAGTGAGTTGTACTTGAGTGTTGTGTCGGGGAGTCAGACGGGAGCAGGATTTACCTCGGGTTTCGGGGTGAAACCGGGGTGGGTCCTGACAGTGGCCACCAACCTTATTGTCTCACCTCCCTCACCCACTTTCATGGTTTCACCATCACAAACGAAAGAGGTTTGGAGGAGTTATGGGGTGTGTTTGTGTCGTGCTCTTTAGAGAGAAAATGAGAGAGCCCGTGGGGAGAGAGAGAGGAGAGAGTTTTATTTTTAAACAAATTAATTAATTAAATAATCCAAAAGTCAACAATTAGAATCAAGATCCACATTTTAGGGTCACCAACCAATGGGATGAGTGACACTTGTCACTCATCCAAGGCCCCTCAGAAAATATCTGCCCAATCCAATTCAATTAATATTATATTCGAATCCCGAGCCATAAATTTCCGATTTCGCTCCCATGACCATAACTTCTTCGTCCGACGTTCGATTTCGACGTGTCATCTGTCTATGGATTCATATCGTCCCGATCAATGTAACGGTCCTCAGGCCTCGACCATCGGACCTTTCGATCCAAAAGTCAACATTTGCCCCTTTTAACCATAATTACCAAAATGCCCTTGAACTTCCGAACGTCATAACTTTTTCCTCGAATGTCGGAATCGAACATGCCACCTGTCTATGAACTCGTGACATCCCAAACTTTGTCACGGTCATCGGTCAAAGTCCATTTGACTGTCCGAGCAAAAAGTCAATGTTTTACCCACGGCTAGGGGCAAAACGGTCATTTTGCATCGTTCGTCCGATTTCGCCCAACTAATCATCGATTAACCTCACTAATCGTGATTAGTCACTAATCTAATCTTGAAATTCGGGATGGGTCGTTACACCCGGATTCATAAACCAACGGGACCCTTGGTCCGATCGTATAACTCAAATGGACCCTCGGTCCGATTTCTCGTCAAATCAAAAGAACTCCAAGTCCGAGAGTTCGTATATCAAATGGGTCTAGTGCCCGATTTCATATTTCCAAATCCAAAACCAATTCATGAAACCCTCATTGAAAACCTAGCACGTATAAGTATCGTATAAAACTGGAAATATCGAAATACGTGCAAATACGTAAATCCTAGGCTACCACAAACAAATGCACTCATGGCATCACACAATATATTCTAAAACAATTATAAAACATTTATGCATGCATCAAATTCATAAAACAAGTCCATTCACAGACCGTCTGAAGCCGCACTTCGATACGCGTGGCATAAGCGTCTCTAGGGCCAAACGTCACCTCCGGGATTCCCGAACATGTCCAAATTAATTTAGAGGGTTACTAACTACTTATGTCAGGGCCCACCCCTAATCCCCCAGGATTAAGGACTAAACCCTGCTCCCGTCTGACAACCCAAAAATGAAAGACCAGAACAACCTCACGAAAACCACAAATTACATTGTCAAACGCTGGAGAACTTAAAACATCCCAGAGTCAGCAGTTATACAGAGCATAGTACCAACTTAAGGAAAACAAGCCGATATACAGAATATACGCACAACGGAAAACTTAAATCACTCCGGGGTCACTCTCGCGTACTCTATGCCTCCGACGCTGCCTCAACGTCAACCCCCGCGCTAGCTCCACGACCTGGAGGGCAATTAAAAACAGAAAAGTGTGAGTGGACCATAAATAAAAATAATAGTTTTCCAAAAACCATTTCATAAGCAAACCAGGGTTTTAGCCCTCCGTTTTGAAAACATACATGCATAACCCATTAGTTGAAAACAGTCATAAATCACATAAGGATCGTCATAAAAATAATTGTAGAATCATCATAAAAACAGTTATAGAAATCACGTCATAAGCATCATAAAACATAAATACCAAGTAATCATTATCCGATCAAACCTACTGGACCTATCCGAGTCTTTAAACTCAATCCAAGCCTCATTAATATCTGAGTCTTTAAACTCCAAGTCTTTAAACTCAACAGGCCTACGAGGGAAATATCATTATATCTGAGTCTTTAAATTCCGAGTCTTTAAACTCAATCCGGGTCTTTAAATCCATTCCGGGCCCGTCCCCCGTCAATCACAATATCCGGGTCTTTAAACTCAATAACCAGATCCAGCAAATCCAATCCAAAACCATTAAAAACCAATTCGAAATCCATATCCAAAACCGAATCCGAAATCACTGGTCCAAAGCCCTTCCAGCATCCAGAACGGCATTCCGAACCCAAATCCGGAATTCCACTTTTCAACTTTAAAACCAAATTCCGCTTTCCGAAATCAGATTCTAAAACCGAAGACTTTGATCATCGAAATCATGTTCCAAAATCCATTCATAATTATTGAAAACCCTTTAGCGTTTGAAATCCCAAAACCATGGCATCATAATCAGAAGTCAAACCTTTCTCGTAAAACGTGCTGAAAATCGTACTATCTCGAAAAACGTGCAATTAAGTAAAATAGTTATAGCATATTCAGTAAACATCAAATCACATATAAAACTGTAAAACAAGTAATTAAAAGCAGTTATGCATGCTCAGTTATAGATAAGGGGTCCACTCACAGATACCGGGTACGTCACCTGCGTCCCGTACGTCATGCATGTTCCTCGACCTCCTCGGGGATTCCCAATCCTGTCAACAGTCACCAAAACACGTCACTAACACGTCCACCAAGGTTATCCCAATTCCCCACAAAATTCCGCGGGTTCTAAACGTAACGAACCGAAACCCTAAACCTTCAACCTCGTAGAACCAACTCAATTCGACGTCCGATTAACCCGAAACCTATCTCAAAAGATCTGTTATAACATTTAGACCAAAAACCTAGTTGACAGTTTCCCCAGAAATCGCCGTACGCGCCTCTACGCGCCGCCCAAAGTGGCTGCGCGTGGGCCTCACGCGCCTGCACAGTCACTGTTCATCTTCAACCTCTCGACCCGTGCACTGTTCTGGACCGGCGTGGCCAGTTCTCCGCAGTCCGCCGTCCGTTTTCCTCCCTCTTTATACCAATCTCTTCGTCTTCTACCCAGTAATCCATTCCCTTCATCCAAACACGACGACACGGCCTCTAACCCGTCGTCCCTAGCTCGAAACAAAAACCACCCGTACCCCTGTTTTTCAATCTGACCACCCGTACACTTCCCCTTCACGGCTTCGACACCAAAAGGTTCCTAAGGACCTAAGGAATCGATTAGCACCTACCAGACCCCTCGACTAGTACTCAAAAACCATGACTTTCAGTTTGAACTTTCACGGCAAAACAGAGCAACTGAACGGGGAAAAGAAATTACCTGTCGTCGATCACCGCCTTGTTCGCTTCCGCGTTCCCTGGAGTCCACAGAGCCGTCCTAGCCTTCCCTCACATCCAATTGATCAACACACGGAAACACCACCACCAAGGTCCTTCAACACCTCTATGTTCTCTGGTTTTCCCGTGAACTCACACCCTGCACACACAAACACTCGACTTCTCCACTCCTCCCACCACCTTCCTTGCACTCTCAGCTTTCCCCTGATCACACTCACACACTCAAGCACTCACACACTCAAGCACTCACACACTCACCCAGCAACTGATCGATTCCCTCTCAAACCTCACTCTGTTTTCTGTCTTCTTCGAACAAACACGATGCACACACTGCACAATTAAAACACACACCGTGCACTCCCTAGAAACCACTACACACACACCACGTGTCACCATCCCAAGGGCCAATTCCCCAAAAATATCTCAATCTCCACTGTACACTTGGCCTTATTTGATTGGCCCAATTCCCTAGACACGGAAAGACCAAAATACCCCTAAAGTCTAAATTACGATTCTACCCTTCTCCATTCTAGACCTCTATCTCACTCGTCTAACGTCCGATGAAGGCATGCCGCCTATCGTTGAACTCAGGACGACGAAATCTACCTAATGGTCCTCGGTCTACTTGAAACTGACAAGTCTAGTAAAAAGTCAACTTTTCTCCCTATTTTAACCAAATGACGAAAGTGCCCTCGACTTTCCGAACATCATAACGTCCTCCTTGGATGTCGGAATCGGACGTGCCACCTGTCTACGGACTCGTGACGTCCCGAACTACGTCACGGTCATTGGTCAACCCGAACTCAAAGTCAACATTTTGCCCAAACCAGGGGCAAAATCATCATTCTACACTAACGGGCCAAAAGTAACCAACTAAACACCGATTAGACGCATTAATCCGTTACTAATCACTTTACTAATCCCGGCTCTCGGGACGGTTCGTTACAATCTACCCTCCTTAAAAGAATTTCATCCCCGAAATTCCACAGCTCGTAATTAGGTGTGGGGTCTCCTATCCGGTGGTCAACTCTCGCTAAACCAACTACTCTAGACAGGTCCAAACCTATCATCTCCACCTTGGGTATTTCACAACACCCCTACTACCCGTTCAACACTTCTGACTCGCTCTCAGTACAAGGGAAACTCTATGAACAGAAAACAACAGTATTTTAAAATACCTCATGTAGAGTACCCATTAGAATTCATAGAGTACATCCTCACGTACAACCACCTACACCTTCTGGAAACCCAACTCAAATCCTAACCCAGAAACAATCTAGTCCAAAAAGGAATCCTACCTACCGGCTCACTACTCAACGACTTCGACCACTTTGTCGGAATAAACCAACAAAGTGCTAAAGGCAATCCTAGATTGTGGGTTCTCTTCAATAACCTCATATCGATCAGTTATAGTCACTCCTTTTCAATTCCTTCCGTCATCCTTCAACGGAACTCACCGTAGTCCTAAACCTCGTCATTCCAAGTTGCCTAGGGAAAGTCCTAGACTCTATCCCGAAACCAAACAACACTATGTACAACTCAACCAAGGATAGTAAAAGTACCTGTCACGGCACCAGGTGCTGATTGAGCCTCCTGCTGAGTCATCGCAAACACTCGGGCCTGGGGTCCTGAAGATCTACCACGTCCCCTCAAACTACTAGTGGCACCACCACGCTCCTCGGCCTACACTGTAACGACCCGTCCCGAATATCAGGATTTAATAATATTTAATTGTGATTTACTAATCTGGGATTAGTTGGGCGATTTCGGACGAATTGTGCAAAATGACCGTTTTGCCCCTAGGCGTGGGCAAAACGTTGACTTTTAATTCGGATGGTCAAATGGACTTTGACCGATGACCGTGACGTAGTTCGGGACGTCACGAGTTCATAGACAGGTGGCACGTTCGATTCCGACGTTCGTGGTGAAAGTTATGATGTACGAAAGTGTAAGGGCATTTTCGTAATTTGGACGAAAGAAGGGGGAAAGTTGACTTTTTGATCGGGAGGTCCGATGGCCGAGGACCGAGGACCGTTAGGAAGGTCTCGATGCCCTGAGTTCGTAGACAGGCGGCACGCATCAATCGGGGTCTGTATGACCGAGTTACGGGTCAGAACGCGTGAGAGGCATTTTGGTAATTTTCTGCACAAGGGCAGAATTGTAATTTCACACGGGGTACTATTTCATTGAACAGCCGTGAAGGTGGAATGTTTGTGCGATCGATCCCATGGTTTGTTTATCAATTTTATGACTGAATTGGGATAGTGTGAGGTGGGATTGCACATGTATGGTGCTGGCAATCGATCAAAAGGACATGGGCACTGGTTTGTTTAATGTTTTCGGGTCAGTGCAGGGGATCTTTACACAGTGGATTGAGGACGGTTTTGGGTGCTTTTAAGAACTGATTTGGATTGTTAGAATTGAGAGTGAGTCGAGAGGGTCACTCTGCGATTGAAAATGAAAGGAATGAGTGAAATTGGTGCTGGATATCTCTAAAAACCCGAAACTGGTTTTTGAGAAATTCAAACTCGAACTTCTAGTTTTAGGCCAGCCCAAGCCTAATTGATGATGGATTGAGCTTTCTGGAACCTCAACGTGTCGAACCAGATCAATTGGGGCAAGCTTTGGGGCTCCTAGGGCCGTGAACGGACGAGGTGGACGGCTAGAAAACTCAAGCTTGAGTTGTGGTGATTGAGGTAACGTTGTGTTCAATTAATCATGTGAATTGGTTCGTATTAATCCTTTTAAGCTTCCTGTGAAGTTAATTTGACAATGGTTGAGGATTGGAGGAGTTTTGGTGATTGACCCGTTTTGGGTGATCACGGGTTGATGGCTTGATTAAGGAATGGTTGATGTTGATCGATGTCACAGACCTGAAATTCATTGGTTAATGATTGTTGTAGGATCAAGAACGGATTGAATTATTGTCGAATTGGGTGTGATTGAACCGGATCCTATCGCGGGTAATCAGACCCGTTTACCAGACAAACGGGTGAAGAAGGAACACTGTAGCAGTCACTGTAGCAGGCGCGTGGCTTTCACGCGCAGCCACTCACGGCGGCGCGTGACGGCGCGTGGGCACGAATCTCGAGGTGAAGTCAACATGACTTTTATCCTATACAATGTAACAAACATTTTCGCGTTGGTTTCGTGTCGATCGGATCCCGTTTCGATATTGTTCGGGATGTCCGAAGGTTTTAAATCCAGTTTAAAAATACGTAAAAATTCGGGAAAATTACGGGACTTGAATAGGATGTTAATGATGAGGTTAGTGATCCTCTAATGTGATTTGAACAGGATTGGGAGTCCCGGTGATAGTGGTGTGGCCCGGGAAGGCCTATGGCACGCGTATCGAGGCGCTCGGTTAAACGGTCTGTGAGTGGACATTGGTTTTATAAATTCGATGCATGCATAACTGTTTCATGATTGTTATAATTGTGATTATATGATTTATTTTGGATATCAGTGAATTTATATGTTTTCACGCATTTCGAGGCGATTTACGTGTCTACGCGTGAATCGAGGTTTTCTGGATTTGCACTGATTTCCATAAATGTGGTTGGATATGATTTCATGAAACGGTTACGGATTTGTTAAAATGAATCGGGCCAGGGGCCCAATTAATTTACGAATCGGGCCAGGGGCCTAGTTAATTTGTTAATCGGGCAGGGGCCCAATTGAATTATGAAATCGGGACAGGGGCCCAGTTGACTTATGAAATCGGGCTAGGGGCCCAGTTGACTTATATATGTGATTTCGGGTTGGGGACCCTAAAATGGAATTGAATAAACTATTTCGGATTTGATTCAACTATTTGGACTTATGACGGTTTTATGGAAATTCGAGGCAGGGCCCTTGTGATATTTTGGAAATGAATAATAAAATGTGTTCCATAAAACCATCTCAATATGAGGATATTTATATCCTGGTCTCCTCCAAGTGTTGGGGACACTGGAGAAGTCACGGTGCATTGCCTGCGAGGGCTCATTGTACGGAGCTACCGGACCGTATAGTGATCCAGGAGCAGGATTGCTGGACGTCATGGACGTCAGACATCGGGGATGTCAGAGATATAGACCCGGTGAGACCCCGGGCAGCACGAGTTGCTTAATACCGTGAGATATGACGTCTGGAATGTCAAGCGTCTAGGACGCTAGGCATCGGGGATGCCGGAGATGGAAAAATAATAAATGAATATTACTGGATTGATGAAATAACTCTTGGATTGACTTTTGAAATTTGAAACTATGCTTTGGTTTCCGGGCTAAGGCCCTAATGGTTATTTCTAAATAAATATGGGATTATTGGTTTTTGGTGCATGCATATGATTTTACTGAGGGGCATAAATGTCTTATAAATGTTTTTAACAGACTTGTTTATTTTCGTCCACTCACAGCTTTTGTTTTTAATGCCCTTCAGGTTGATTCCGGATACGACTTCAGCAGAGACTTGAGCATCGCACACCTCCTCTATCGATCCTTACGCACTCTGGAAGCCCGTTTGGGCAATGGCAATCGGTTATCCCTTGTCTGACGCCTTTTGTCAGACGGGAGCACGTCACATTCCATGGTAATCCCGGGGGGATTGGGATGGGTCGTGTCAAGTGGTACCAGAGCAGGTTTTGCTCTTTTGTGCGCGAAGGACGAGGGTGTGATGTCTCTTTGGGCTGCTGTTTCGTTGTTAACCTGATAGATAGTTTTGGGTTTGAATGGTGGATTGGGTGTGTTTGGCCCGATACGTCGTGCCTTGATGCGATTCAACCCAAGTGGGGTTGTATATGATTAACTGGTAATGTGGGACCGTCGGTTCGGTCATGTGATTATGGATTGTTGTGCCACTGGGCACAGCCGGGTTCGGGGAACCCCATTGGAATAATGTTATGGAAATACGAAACTCAGTTGAGTAATGGTCTAAATTATGGACCCTGGTAGTGTTGGCTAGTGTACGGGGTGTTGGTGCATCGCAGTTAGCCGATGACCTTCGTCGTGGAACCCACGATGGAACCCACGTTGAGTTGACGATTGGATTGGATTGGACGTCTATACGATGTCAGGACCGCGGGTCGGTCAGGTTGTGGATTTTACTGTAGAAGGCAGTTGGGTTCGGTGGAACCCTAGGGTGTAATTTTGGAACCCTAATTTATAATCGATAGACTGAAAAGTGAACCTTAAATGAGAACTTGTGCTGCGACGTGCGGCTAAGGTCGTGGATGACCATGTGGATGACTCTAGTGAGTCTAGTCAGGATTATGGGTTTCGATCCACGGATGCGGTTATGAGATAAAATATGGAATCTCGTGTTGGATCGAATATTAGTGTGAGGTGTGGTTACGGATCTTGACAACGATGACTGTTGGTCGACAGTTGTGTCGAGATGACTGGCTATCGAGGGTATTTAGTGTGGCTTTCTGTAAGACCCGTGTCCTGGAGGGAACGGTGAACAATCCCACATTCCTGCGAGGGGGGAATGGTCTGGGAAAGGAATGGTGGTGTGCCTTAAAGGTGTAGGCACACACCTATCTAGCATGAGGCCTTTTGGGAGCTCAGTGGCTTTGGGGGGGATTGGAACCCCAAAGTTAAGCGAGTTGAGGCTGGTGCAATTCCAGATGGGTGACCCCCTGGGAAGTTGCACCGTGAGCTCCCGAAAACAAAACCGTGAGGGCAAGGGCAAGGAGGCCCAAAGCGGACAATATCGTGCTAGATGAATCGGGACCTGACAGAAGAGGGTCGGGTCCTGACAATTTGGTATCAGAGCCAGACCCCAACCGGGAAGTGTGCCAGCGAGGACGCTGGGCCCTAAGGGGGGTGGATTGTAAGACCCGTGTCCTGGAGGGAACGGTGAACAATCCCACATTCCTGCGAGGGTGGAATGGTCTGGGAAAGGAATGGTGGTGTGCCTTAAAGGTGTAGGCACACACCTATCTAGCATGAGGCCTTTTGGGAGCTCAGTGGCTTTGGGGGGGATTGGAACCCCAAAGTTAAGCGAGTTGAGGCTGGTGCAATTCCAGATGGGTGACCCCCTGGGAAGTTGCACCGTGAGCTCCCGAAAACAAAACCGTGAGGGCAAGGGCAAGGAGGCCCAAAGCGGACAATATCGTGCTAGATGAATCGGGACCTGACAGAAGATGAATCGGGACCTGACAGAAGAGGGTCGGGTCCTTGTCATTCCACCGAGGAAAAATCAAGAATGATCGAATAATCCATCCTACGTGAATGCAAACAACACTCGCTGCACTCACCACGTCATGTAACCTAACATCGTCCGCCACCAAGCAGGAAATGAGAAATTACAGTCACCTAACTTCGATATACTCATCTCCTCCTGATGATCCAGAACAAATCCCGGGTCCACCAACCAATACACGATCAGTGTACTAGTGGCAACCAACAACATCTATATCATCAACGTCATCTACCATCATCAATCATGGTAGAATCTGAGAATTCACCCAAAATGACTTCGACATACCCATTACCAATGCGGAAAACCCGCATTCCATTCGTCACCGCAATCGCACCCTCTCGCGATTTCGAAGTTCCAACAAGATTGGAAACAACATACCTGGACATCAACCACGTGTCCCCTAACCAATTTAACTCTATCTGAGATCCACTCCTGAACCACAGATACTGAACATATGCCCATTACGACGGTGTCACACCCTGATCTGTAACTCATCGTCATCACGATCACCGGCACCAGCGCTAGTATCAGCGCCGGCCCACAATACTATCGGTACACGCAACCAGCATCAGTATCGGCACACCATGTGCAAAACTGACAACCCTGGATCTCCACTCATACCGAGCGACGATCCCGTACTTATACTCATATTGGAGAAACTCTGCCTCCCTCGTACCCAACAACTCTGGGTACAGTCACCTAGACATCTCATACGAGATAAGGAAACGTCCCCTGAACGTCCCCGATTCCCAACAACCGTAACTACAACCACTCTGTATCCCACTCAGGGATTCCATCGACAAGTACCAAGCCTGGTAACTCGTCCAACTAATCACTAACCAGTCACAACTAGACTAAACCAAATGTCGTCTACCAGGTCGCCCACGACCTTAGTTGCACCAAACGACAACTAAAGTACCATGACAACCAACTATGTCTAACCGATAAATATAACCTCGACTGCGAAGTGCAGTCCCAACACAAGCTGACATGACTAGACCGACTAATGAATTCAAATCCGAATAGTCGTCTAAGTCAAACCACTCGTCAACTCCCATTTCCGAACCATACACATACGGTAGGGTTCCACGATCACACCTAGAGTTCCCCAGAACCCAACTGCAAAAAGCAGTAAAATCCACGATCTGACCGACCCCGCGGTCCTGACATCGTAAAGACGACAATCCAATCCTACCGTCAATCCAACTAGGATTCCCCGAATCTGACTTCTAACTGCCGACCACAGTAAATCCATCTAGCCCAAACCAAAGTCCGAACATCGGATGGTCATAATTCCCAACTAGTCGTCGGAACCGATCCTACGACATCGTGAAGACGATCCCAACTAACCATCTCATGATCAAAATCTATAAGAATACATTTATCCCTTTGTAGGGTCCCACACTGTCATCCACGACAGAACTATGGCAACCCCGGCATCGAATGCCGAACCAAGACGTTCCACGATTCAATCCTACTAACTATCGTATCGGCATCCCAACATCAGGTTGACCATGAACTGTAGCCCAATGAGATATCACATCCTCGACCTGTGTACATACTCCAAGAGCTGCACGGTTGCTCGAATAGAGACAACCCCGCTCTGATAAGCATCCTACGAGCAATCCTATGCTCTGATACCACGTTGACAGGACCCATCCCAATCCCCCCGGGATTAACGTGGGATGACCCTGCTCCCGTCTGACACGGAGTGTCAGGCAAGGGATATTTCCGACCTTTGCCCTCCCGAGCTATCAGAGTACGCCAGGATCCGGAGGAGGCATGTGATATCTCAGTCTCTGCTACAGTCCACATCCGATGTCAACCTGAAGGGCAGTCAAAACATTAAAAACTGTGAGTGGACAAAACAAGAGTTTATAAAAACATTTCATAAGACATTTGTACCCTCCACTAAAAAGCATGCATGCATTCGAAAACCATTTATCCAAAACAAACCATATGTGGGACTAAGCCCAAAGCAGATATAAACCAAGGTCGAAAGGACCACAATGAAAACGACCATACGGGCCACTGCCCAAATCCATAAGGGACTCGGCCCCAAACCATAAAGAAACCAAGTACACGAGCCACTGCTCAAATCCTGTGCACACCACATATCATATATCATATATACATATAAGTCACACAACCAATCCTGTCACGGTATCCAAAGCTACGCGCGTGCTACCCGGGTCTCAATCCGAGTCATCTCAAAGTCAAGGTCAATGTCCGCAGACCACTGACCCTACCCAAGGTAATAGTAACCATAGCCTTCCTGAGAGTAAGGAACCCAACTGGGGGGTGACTCCACTCAGTCGGTGCTCCGTGACTACTCCGGGGTCCACCCAGGCCAACGACCCTCCCCGGAGGAGATAATGGAAGTAAAGGAAGGTAGATGAACATATATATACATAACACAATATCCATGCCCGGTTCCCCTGATCTGTCATGATCCATAATATTCATAACCAAGGTAACATGCCGATTCCCATAAACCGTCATGTACCGTAATAACATAACCAGGTAACATGCCGGTTCCCATAAACCGTCATGTACCGTAATAACCAACAAGGGTTCATGCCGATTCCCATAAACCGTCATGAACCATGATACTATATTAAGAGTTCATGCCGGTTCCCATAACCCGTCATGAACCGGGAAATCCATTTAAGGTTCCCTGACCTGAAATCAAAACCGTAAAGTAGCTTGGGTCTCGTACCCGAACATAGGACATCAGTTGGGCACCGTGCCCGATATCTGAGGTCATATGCCCGAGACAAAACCAACTGGGTCTCATACCCGAGTTTATCCTTTTGAAATCCAAATCCAGTTCATTTAAATCAATAAAGAAATACAGACCCGTATAAGCACCGTATAAGGCCGAAACCTCGAAATACGTGCTTATACGTAACCACATAGAAATGCACCCATGGCATCATCAAACATGTATTAAAACATATAACAAACATTTATGCATGCACCAATTTAGAAAACAAGGTCCACTCACAGACCGTCCGAGCTGCCGCCTCGATTTGCGTGCCATACGGCTCCCCGAGCCGATCACCATCACCGGGACTCCCAAACCTGTCCAAATCATAATAGAAGGTTACTAACTACTTAATTAACCTCCCACTAAAGCCCCGTAATTTTTCCGTATTTTTAACTATTTTTAAAACCGAACCTAAACCTTCCGATGCCCCGAAACATATCGAGATGGTGTCCGATTGACACGAAACTAGTCCCAAAATGTTCGTTACATCGAATAGATGATTTCCCGTGTTGAACACTTTCCCAAATTATGGCCCACGGGCCCTCACGAGCCCCTAGAAAGTCAAAAACACTGTTCATCGGCATCAATCTCAAGTTTTCGGACCGATTCGGAGTCCGTTTGGTCCCATTTTAATCCCTAAATTCCTATTTCTTCATTTCCTATCTAACCCAATCCCTAAAACTAAGAAAAACCACCCGAAACCGAGCTTCCATCCGCCATCAATGGTGGCCGGATTTTCTCCGGCAGTTCACGGCCGTTTCCGGCCACCCCAAGCCCCAAAACTAATCCCATTCTACTCCTAGGGTCCCCAGAAACCTAACCTAATTAAAAAAATCGATTAAAAACCATTAAAACTTAAATTTGGATTTTCAAAGTTTTCTTACCTCGCGGGTTTCCTTGGCCGTGCGCCGCCGTGAGCTACCGTGGCTCTGTCCTGGTCATTCATCATCTCATCCCTTCCTCACTTCCTCACACTCACTCACGGGCTCACAAGAGGAAGGGTGGTGGTGTGTGTGTTTTGAAGAAAATGGAGAATATGGGTTAATGGGGGTTTTCGGGTTTTGAAGGAAAATAGAAGAGGAAATGAAAATGTGATGAAGAAGATGTTAGATCAGATGAGAGGAATGGGATGGAGGGTTAGGATTTGAGAGATTAAAATAGAATGGATGGTTAGGATTTAAGGTTGTTAGAATTAATTATAAAATAATTAAAATAATAATATTTTATTAATTAGATCCACAAATTAAGGGTATTGACCAATAGGATGAGTGACACTTGTCGCTCATCCATGGGACCCACTAAAATATCTACCCAATCAGATTTCGCCAAAACGTCCCCGTCTCGAAGTTCGTGCATAGTGAAATCGAACTTCCGTGACCCATAACTCTCCCTTTCGAAGTCCGATTTCAGTGTGCCACATGCCTATGGATTCGTATCGTCCTTATCTACGTAACGGTCTTCGGCCCTCGGCCATCGGACCTCCCGGTCAAAAAGTCAACATTTGACCCATTTTTAACCAAAATTACCAAAATGCCCCTAAACTTCCGAACGTCATAACTTCCTCCACGAACGTCGGAATTGAACGTGCCACCTGTCTATGAACTCGTGACGTCACGAACTACGTCACGGTCATCGGTCAAAGTCCATTTGACCGCCCGATTAAAAAGTCAACGTTTTGCCACCACTAGGGGCAAAACGGTCATTTCGCATCGTTAGTCCGATTTCGCCCAACTAATCACGGATTAGCCTCACTAATCGTGATTAGTCACTAATCTAATCCTAGAATTTGGGACGGGTCGCTACACTTTCACACTTGGGGATCAGGGGATGTTCAGGGAACGTCCATTATCCTGATGTGCCAGTGGTCAAATTGGAGGTACCCATAGTCGTGGGGTACGAGTGCTGTTACGGGATCGTCGTTCGTAATGAACGGAGATCCAGGGTAACAACTTAGCACACAGTGTGCTAGCATGGGTGTTCGTGTGCTATGTATGGATGTTGGTATGGTGATACCTTTATGCCAATACTAGTATGGATGCATGTGTGCTGATACTAGTGTTGATGATGGTGCGTTGGTGCTGGTACTAGCGCTGGTGCTGGTGACAGTAATTGTGATGACGATGAGCCACCAGTTGGGGTGTGACTCTGTCATGATGAACAGATGATTGGTATCTGCGACTCAGTGGTGGTTGAGTCTTGGACTGGATGGGATCCAGTGGAGGTTGTGTCGTGTTGGGATGAGTTCCGACAGATATACGATGACTTGTGATGAACGGATAAAATGGTATGATTGAAACTTGGGGAATCTAGGGACGATGTTCCCTACGTCATGAGAATCAGTGGATTTGGGGAGTTGTTGTCAACTCCGAGATTGGTAAGATTGTTTACCTCTAATATCCTCAGAGGGTGCAAGGAAGTATTGAAATTGGAAAAGTCGGGAAACCATTTGTGGTATTGACGTGTAATTTTGTGATTGTGAATCACTTGGAACCTGAGGATTGAACCTGTTTAGGTTGAGATGTGAGACGGAGGCAGTATGGTATGCACATTCAGGCAAAATTGTAGATATTCCGTTCGGAATCGGGGTGTGTACATACATGATTACTGACGGACGTGAGGTCCGAGTAATGAATTGATTTTGGACACGTGGTGGTCCAAGTGAGGTATGGACGTGGGCAGTCCAGTGGTTGGACTTGACATCTCATTGGGAGCATGTCTGTTCCCAACATGGTTGGAACTCCCGTTTCGGGGAGAGTTGTGATTGGGAGACGAGAGGAGTGCTCGTTTCCGCATCGGTGATTGGTATTCCGAAGTCATTGGGGTTGACTTCATATTTTCCTGCAGTGGCAGATGATGATTGTTGCTACCGGTACGTTGAGCGTGCATTGGTAGGTGGACCCATGTTTGGCTTGGGTTCATTGGACACAAGAAGTTTTGTATGATTTTGGATTTGGTGGTGATAAGCGTGGTCATCTTTCCACCAAGGGAAATTTGGCGAAGGATTCAATTGAGGGTGTAAGACCCTACGATCAGCTTCCAGATGGATTGTTAGCTATGTGAGCATGTGTGGATCCTAGGTGGATCTGATTTGTGATGTTGTCGACTTTGGTCGATGTGACGATCTAGGATCGTGATGTTACTTGTCGGGTGACGTAGCGATGGATATGGACTGTGATCTTGATGATCCAGATGGGTGGAGAGTTTATTACTCTTACCTTGATATGTGAGTCGTAAATGATGGGACTGAACTTCTTTTCGGAGTGAGTCCATATGGTTTGTGACTTGGTTGAGTAGGTTTCCGATGTGGTCGGATTTTGTCAACCTTTGACGTGTGGATATTGGGATTGGCTTCCCTATGAAGTCAATCGAGTGTTTTGGACAGGCAACCGATAGATTCGGTTATGTTACGTCTTGATGGACGTAAACGAGATTTTGGGTTTTGGAATCGAATTTCTGGGTGACGATTCAAGATTCGATTGAGAAGCTCGAAAATGGATTACTGGATTTGGGTACGGAATGATTATTCCAATGCTAGCTTACGGAGTAATGATTTCGGATTCGGATTTGGAAATGGATTAAAAATATGATGTCTGGGTTCGGGTTCGGGATTTCTTACGAAATTGCGAATTCGGATTCGGAATTGGAACTAGATGACGGGTGGAGCTCGTTTTGTCTCATGATGGTTTGGGCAAATGTACTCCAGTATTGGAACGTGTTTGGCTACGACCTAGGTGGTTGTAGGCGGATTGATGAATTAGCGTACGTTCAGGGTACGTTGTACGAGGATTGAGACTAGTTAGGCTGAGTGGTGCCTAATGGCGGTACATGGGATGTAACAGTGGTGTGTAACTAAACGTGTTGGTAATCGGCTTGGTTCCAGTATCATTTGTTTGGTTGTGATCGTGGACTGGACATTGGATACAGTGCGCTGTGCAGAGTGATTTTGTTGGGTTCAGTGAGTGTATGAGCAGGTGCTCTTGGCCATGGTTGGCTAGTGGAACCCTGGTATTGATATGTGTGATCACTGCTGGGCTGGTATTCAATGTGTTCCAGTTACACCACTTGATGGAGTAAGTTGACGGTATACGTACACTCAGGATGAGTGAATTAGTGGTCTGAGTAACCACGAGTAGCCTTGTGTGACTTGATCACACCGTGATTTTCCCAGCGTCTTGGTTCGCTGAGGGAGTCGGCGGATATGGACATTGAGATTTAGTTATGTCGCAGGAATGGGCTTGCCCTCCGAATTGAGATCATGTGGTTGATCTTACGCTACATCGAGAGTGATGTAGTACGTGGTGTTGTCACTGACTGGCTGATGGTTGGAGCCTTACCAGGGTGGTAAAGTTTTGTGATGACAGTTTGACTGATGGTGTCAGCATGGACTGACAAATGAGATTTGGTGACTCCCAATGGGAGCAAATGTAAGGATTTATTGGCAATGGAAGGGAACCGTCTAGCTGAAGGAGTCAGCTAAATGGTTAAGCGATTTTATCGCGAATCAGGTGATTATGTCCACTCGAGGTGGTCGAATGTTGTTGGTTGTGACGTATGACTGTGATGGGATGTCTGGGTACAAACGAGGCTGGTGTTGTTCCAGTATGTGGGTGTACAAGTGTACACAGATGTGTGATCGAATTGTTTTCCACGAGGTGTTTGTGGAATAAGGTTGTTGGTAATTTCGAGGACGAAATTCTTTAAGGAGGGAAGGTTGTAACGACCCGTCCCGAATATCAGGATTTAATAATATTTAATTGTGATTTACTAATTTGGGATTAGTTGGGCGATTTCGGACGAATTGTGCAAAATGACCGTTTTGCCCCTAGGCGTGGGCAAAACGTTGACTTTTAATTCGGATGGTCAAATGGACTTTGACCGATGACCGTGACGTAGTTCGGGACATCACGAGTCCATAGACAGGTGGCACGTTCGATTCCGACGTTCGTGGTGAAAGTTATGATGTACGGAAGTGTAAGGGCATTTTCGTAATTTGGAGGAAAGAAGGGGGAATGTTGACTTTTTGATCGGGAGGTCCGATGGCCGAGGACCGAGGACTGTTAGGAAGGTCTCGATGCCCTGAGTTCGTAGACAGGCGGCACGCATCAATCGGGGTCCGTATGACCGAGTTACGGGTCAGAACGCGTGAGGGGCATTTTGGTAATTTTCTGCACAAGGGCAGAATTGTAATTTCACACGGGGTACTGTTTCATTGAACATCCGTGAAGGTGGAATGTTTGTGCGATCGATCCCATGGTTTGTTTATCAATTTTATGACTGAATTGGGACAGTGTGAGGTGGGATTGCACATGTATGGTGCTGGCAATCGATCAAAAGGACATGGGCACTGGTTTGTTTAATGTTTTCGGGTCAGTGCAGGGGATCTTTACACAGTGGATTGAGGATGGTTTTGGGTGCTTTTAAGAACTGATTTGGATTGTTAGAATTGAGAGTGAGTCGAGAGGGTCACTCTGCGATTGAAAATGAAAGGAATGAGTGAAATTGGTGCTGGATATCTCTGAAAACCCGAAACAGGTTTTTGAGAAATTCAAACTCGAACTTCTAGTTTTAGGCCAGCCCAAGCCTAATTGATGATGGATTGAGCTTTCTGGAACCTCAACGTGTCGAACCAGATCAATTGGGGCAAGCTTTGGGGCTCCTAGGGCCGTGAACGGACGAGGTGGACGGCCGGAAAACTCAAGCTTGAGTTGTGGTGATTGAGGTAACGTTGTGTTCAATTAATCATGTGAATTGGTTCGTATTAATCCTTTTAAGCTTCATGTGAAGTTAATTTGACAATGGTTGAGGATTGGAGGAGTTTTGGTGATTGACCCGTTTTGGGTGATCACGGGTTTTTTTTTTTTTGTTAATTCAAATTATATTAAAGGGCAAAAACCCAACACAGTGCGCAAGACACAAAAAAACAACTCACAAGAGCTCAACACACCTCCCTTAGGAGAACACATCAAACTAAAAGAACCTACGAAATAACAACATTCCAATTCCTAGCAGTGCGGATATTGGAAGAATTATGCCTAAAGTTAAAAGTACAAAGCTTACTACGAATCATGGCAACGATAACATTAAAGATCACATCAGGAGGATTCCTGGTGTTGCTGAAAATCCGATTATTTCGCTCCTGCCAAATGTGGTAGACAGTCACAGCCAAGGCAATGCGCTTAGCAACCTGAGCCATCATTTTCCCACGCCAATGCTCAATAGCAGAAAAAACAGAATTCGGCCAATGAGAAGAAGACCAACCAGACTCAGTAATCGCCAAAATTCTCATCCAAATACAAGAACTAAAAGGACAATTAAAAAACAAATGTTCATGCGACTCCCCTTCCCTGTCACAAAGGACACACGTAAGGTTACTTTGATTAGAGAAGCTACCAACACGGTCCAAAGTAGCAAGGCGGGTTTGGATAGCCAGCCAAAGAACAAAGCAAGTACGAGGAATTGCGCCAGAGAACCAAACCAACTCAGACCAAGAGCAAGCAGGATACTCCCTCCTGATTTTGTTCCAAAGAGAAGCCGAGGATAATTTAGCGTTCGCAGCAGCGTTCCACTTAAAAGTATCAGTCATATCAGACCTCACCTGGCAGGCTCGACTAGCAAGTTGAATTAGTCTAAAGCTAGGATCAGTCGAAAAGGGCCACACCCACTAACCATCAACAAGGACCGAAGAAAGACGGGCCTTCAAATGGATACCAGAACTTTGCGCAATAGATCCCCCAAAAAGATCCAGGAGGTAACCCAGATGACTCCAATTATCGTACCATAAAAAAACATCATCACCGTTTCCAACTTTGGCCTCGATGAAAGGTTTCACCAAGTCCCTAATCCTCAGCAGCCCCTTCCAATTCCAAGAACAAATAGAAGGGGTCTTAACCCCCCAAAAGCTGCTATCACGGATATAATACACTTTAACCCAATTGGCCCACAGATTAATACCTCCTGGTGCAAAGAGAGACCAGATGAATCTTGCCATAAGAGCGACATTCCAGAGGGATAAGCTGCGAATACCCAAACCTCCCTCATTCTTTGGCCTACACACCGAATTCCAAGCAACTTTGGCATGATAGGAACCAGTAACCTGCCCAGACCAGAGGAACCGGCGAAAAATACGCTCAATCTCATGACATATCTGCTTAGGGAGAAAAAGATGGGAAGCCCAGAAAACAATAGTGCTACTAAGAACAGACTGAATGAGGAGCAACCTGCCAGCAAAGGATAAAGCATGATGCTCCCAACCACGGATACGGTTCTCCACCCTTTCAATAAGAGCCACACAATCTCTAGATCTCAAGCAGGAGGTAATAAGGGGAACACCAAGATACCGCACAAGTAACGAACCCAGCTGAACACCAAAACACTCACGAAGATGAGAGGCACTCGTCATACTCATACCAGCGGCATAAATATAGCTCTTTTGGAGATTAGGCCTCAGACCAGACACACCAGAAAAATCATCCAAAGCCCGTCGCAAAGTGGCAACAGACTCCACATCACCCCGAGAGAAAACAAACAAATCATCAGCAAAGGCAAGATGAGAAAGCCTAACCTTATCACACCGCCAGTGGTATCTGAAGTAGGGAGAAGCGGCAATGCGATGGTGCATAATACGAGAAAAAACCTCCATAACCAGGACGAAAAGGTAAGGAGACATTGGATCCCCCTGCCTAAGGCCCCTGACACTAGGGAAAAACCCAGCTAACTCGCCATTAACAGCAACAGAGAAACGAGCAGTGGAAATACAGGCTCTAATCCAACCAACAACCAGAGGGGGAAATTTGAAGGCAATAAGGGTATCAAGGAGGAAATCCCAAGAGACCGAATCATAAGCTTCGAGGATGTCCACCTTAACAGCAAATCTAGGGCTCCCAGAGTTGAGATGGTAACCTCTAAGGAGCTCTTGCACTAACAAAATATTATCACCAATGTGTCTGCCACAAACAAATGCCGACTGATTATGACCAATGAGGGAAGGGAGAACAAGCTTAATCCGGTTAGCAATGATTTTCGTGATGATTTTGTAAATCGTGTTGCAACAAGAAATCGGGCGAAAGTCCCTCAAATGAGTAGGGTTAGCAACCTTCGGAATTAACGCAAGAATCGTAGAATTAGTTTCCCCCAACAATTGAGAGGAGCAAAAAAACTCAGACACTGCACGAATAACATGTGAACCCACCACAGTCCAAGCACGCCGAAAAAATAGCGCATTGAAACCATCCGGCCCGGGGGCCTTTTCAGCCTTTAAACTGAAACACACCTTCTCAATTTCAGAGGGAATTACCGGAGCAGCCAAACTAGCACACTGGGCAGGAGACAACACATTAGAGAGGAGACCATCAAAATCCAGACCCTGCACGTCACCCATAGTACCAAACAACCCCTGAAAGTACCCAACAGCCTCATCCTTTAATTCATCCGGCTCCACAGCGACAGAACCATCCTCACGAACAATAGACACAATCCGATTTCTATTGAGCCTTTTCTTAATCACCTTATGAAAATACGCTGAATTGCTATCACCCTTATCCAACCACTTAAGGCGAGACTTCTGCCTCAAAAAACTATCCTCAGCCAATAAACAGTCGTTGTACTTCTTCAATAAGTCGCGCTCCAAGGAGAGGAGAGACCAGTCCAAAGGGTTACTAGAAAGACAAATCTGACATCGATCCAAGGCCAATTTAGCCTCCTTGACAGTCACTGACACATCAGCCATGGGTCTACGATTAAGTCCTTTCAGAGCCTCCCGCATAATTTTAAGTCTACAAGCAAGTTGGAACTGAGAAGTGCCAACCAGATGCATACTAAAAGCTCGTTGCACAATGGGCATAAACTCATCATGGTCAGCATAGAAGTTAAAAAACTTAAAGGGGTGATTACCAGAATACCGACTCACATCCAGCTTCAAGAGAGCGGGACAATGATCAGAGGAACCCGGCGATAAGAAGGAAGCAGAAGAAGAAGGAAAGCACGAGAGCCACTCCTCATTTACCAGGACCCGATCCAATTTCCTAGCAATCCTACTAACAGCCATTTGATTATTATGCCAAGTGAGGAAGCGCCCCGAGAACCGTAAGTCATCAAGGCGACAATTATGAATACAACAACCAAAATCCCGCATAGAGCTATCCCGCAACAAATTCCCACCTTCACCTTCACTTGTAAACCTACAGGCATTGAAGTCCCCTAATAAAGCCCACGGCACAGAACCAACAGAGAGACTCAACAACTCCAAATCGTGCCACAAAGCCCTCCTTTCAATCTCACCATTAGAGGCATAAATAAAGGTGATGAAAAAACTATGACCAGAACCCACAATAGAAACACGAGCATGATTAAGGAATGGTTGATGTTGATCGATGTCACAGACCTGAAATTCATTGGTTAATGATTGTTGTAGGATCAAGAACGGATTGAATTAATGTCGAATTGGGTGTGATTGAACCGGATCCTATCGCGGGTAATCAGACCCGTTTACCAGACAAACGGGTGAAGAAGGAACACTGTAGCAGTCACTGTAGCAGGCGCATGGCTTTCACGCGCAGCCACTCACGGCGGCGCGTGACGGCGCGTGGGCACGAATCTCGAGGTGAGGTCAACATGACTTTTATCCTATACAATGTAACGAACATTTTAGCGTTGGTTTCGTGTCGATCGGATCCCGTTTCGATATTGTTCGGGATGTCCGAAGGTTTTAAATCCAGTTTAAAAATACGTAAAAATTCGGGAAAATTACGGGACTTGAATAGGATGTTAATGATGAGGTTAGTGATCCTCTAATGTGATTTGAACAGGATTGGGAGTCCCGGTGATAGTGGTGTGGCCCGGGAAGGCCTATGGCACGCGTATCGAGGCGCTCGGTTAAACGATCTGTGAGTGGACATTGGTTTTATAAATTCGATGCATGCATAACTGTTTCATGATTGTTATAATTGTGATTATATGATTTATTTTGGATATCAGTGAATTTATATGTTTTCACGCATTTCGAGGCGATTTACGTGTCTACGCGTGAATCGAGGTTTTCTGGATTTGCACTGATTTCCATGAATGTGGTTGGATATGATTTCATGAAACGGTTATGGATTTGTTAAAATGAATCGGGCCAGGGGCCCAGTTAATTTACGAATCGGGCCAGGGGCCCAGTTAATTTGTTAATCGGGCAGGGGCCCAATTGAATTATGAAATCGGGCCAGGGGCCCAGTTGACTTATGAAATCGGGCCAGGGGCCCAGTTGACTTATATATGTGATTTCGGGTCGGGGACCCTAAAATGGAATTGAATAAACTATTTCGGATTTGATTCAACTATTTGGACTTATGACGGTTTTATGGAAATTCGGGGCAGGGCCCTTGTGATATTTTGGAAATGAATAATAAAATGTGTTCCATAAAACCATCTCAATATGAGGATATTTATATCCTGGTCTCCTCCAAGTGTCGGGGACACTGGAGAAGTCACGGTGCATTGCCTGCGAGGGCTCATTGTACGGAGCTACCAGACCGTATAGTGATCCAGGAGCAGGATTGCTGGACGTCATGGACGTCAGACATCGGGGATGTCAGAGATATAGACCCGGTGAGACCCCGGGCAGCACGAGTTGCTTAATATCGTGAGATATGACGTCTGGAACGTCAAGCGTCTAGGACGCTAGGCATCGGGGATGCCGGAGATGGAAAAATAATAAATGAATATTACTGGATTGATGAAATAACTCTTGGATTGACTTTTGGAATTTGAAACTATGCTTTGGTTTCCGGGCTAAGGCCCTAATGGTTATTTCTAAATAAATATGGGATTATTGGTTTTTGGTGCATGCATATGATTTTACTGAGGGGCATAAATGTCTTATAAATGTTTTTAACAGACTTGTTTATTTTCGTCCACTCACAGCTTTTGTTTTTAATGCCCTTCAGGTTGATTCCGGATACGACTGCAGCAAAGACTTGAGCATCGCACACCTCCTCCATCGATCCTTACGCACTCTGGAAGCCCGTTTGGGCAATGGCAATCGGTTATCCCTTGTCTGACGCCTCTTGTCAGACGGGAGCACTTCACATTCCATGGTAATCCCGGGGGGATTGGGATGGGTCGTGTCATACACCACCCTCCTGTGGTAACATCGGACAATCACGTCGGAAATGACCCCGCTCCCCACATTAGTAACAAACATCCCGACCTGGTCCACCACTCGATCTCCCTGTAGACGCAACAGACGTCGCACTAGTTTGTGGAGTCGGCTGTGCTCGGTAACCACGGAAATCTGAACTCTGGAAACTACCAGGTCTGCCAAAACGATCATCGCCCGCCGACGATGCTCCACTGTAGTTACCCCTCTTCGGTACCCTCTGGCTCGAAGTTCCAGAAAAGGTGGCTCCCGGCGTCGTACCGGAAAGCTAGCCTCAACTCTTACCGCAGCATCCGACAACTCTCGGAGGGTAGCAAACGATCCAGCCGTCACTATGGCTCGAATCTCGCCTCGCAGGCCCAACTCAAACCTACGACACTTCTCGGCTTCAGTAGCCACAAACGCAGGAGCAAAACGAGACAACATATGAAATTTCTGTTCGTACTCAGCCACACTCATACTCCCTTGTTGGAGTTGTAGAAATTCCGCCTCCTTGGCATCACGGAAAGAACGAGGGTAATACTGATCCAGAAATCGCTCCCTGAACGTCTCCCAGGTCACTGTGTGGGCGTCCCTGCCAGACAACTCGAGGGTATACCACCACTCGTACGCCACACCATCTAGTAAAAAGGTAGCCAGTAACACTCGATCCTCTGGTGGGCAATGCATCAATGAGAAAATCTGCTCCAATCTCGTAATCCACCCCTGGGCTTCCTCAGGATCTGCCCCACCACTAAAAGTCGTAGCCCCGAGACGCTGGGTTCGCTCGATCGTAGCACTCTCTGTCCCTCTCGCCGCTTCGTCTTCAGGTCGTGGATGGGGTTCACATCTCGGAGGCATAGTCAATCGTCCGTTGAAAGAGGCATAGAATCAGTCAAACAACCTAAACACAACCTCGCAACAGACACAAACCACAAACCTATGCTCTGAAACCAATTGTCAGGGCCCACCCCTAATCCCCCAAGATTAGGGACTAAACCTTGCTCCCGTCTGACAACCCAAAAACGAAAGACCTGAACAACCTCACGAAAACCACAAATTACATTGTCAAACGCTGGAGAACTTAAAACATCCCAGAGTCAGCAGTTATACAGAGCATAGTACCAACTTAAAGAAAACAAGCCGATATACAGAATATACGTACAACGGAAAACTTAAATCACTCCGGGGTCACTCTCCGTACTCTATACCTCCGACGCTGCCTCAACGTCAACCCCCGCGCTAGTTCCACGACCTGGAGGGCAATTAAAAACAGAAAAGTGTGAGTGGACCATAAATAAAAATAATAGTTTTCCAAAAACCATTTCATAAGAAAACTAGGGCTTTAGCCCTCCGTTTTGAAAACATACATGCATAACCCATTAGTTGAAAACAGTCATAAATCACATAAGGATCTTCATAAAAATAATTGCAGAATCATCATAAAAACAGTTATAGAAATCACGTCATAAGCATCATAAAACATAAATACCAAGTAATCATTATCCGATCAAACCTGCTGGACCTATCCGAGTCTTTAAACTTCCGAGTCTTTAAACTCAATCCAGGCCTCATTAATATCCAAGTCTTTAAACTCCGAGTCTTTAAACTCAACAGGCCTACGGGGGGAATATCAGTATATCCGAGTATTTAAACTCCGAGTCTTTAAACTCAATCCGGGTCTTTAAACCCAATCCGGGCCCGTCCCCCGTCAATCACAATATCCGGGTCTTTAAACCCAATAACCAGATCCAGCAAATCCAATCCAAAACCATTAAAAACCAATTCGAAATCCATATCCAAACCCGAATCCGAAATCACTGGTCCGAAGCCCTTCCGGCATCCAGAACCGTCATTCGGAACACAAATCCGGAATTCCACTTTTCAACTTTAAAATCAAATTCCGCTTTCCGAAATTCGATTCTAAAACCGAAGACTTTGATCATTGAAATCATGTTCCAAAATCCATTTATAATTATTGAAAACCCTTTAGCATTTGAAATCCCAAAACCATGGCATCATAATCAGAAGTCAAACCTTTCTCGTAAAACGTGCTGAAAACCGCACTTTCTCGAAAAATGTGCAATTAAGTAAAACAGTTATAGCATATTCAGTAAACATCAAATCACATATAAAACCGTAAAACAAGTAATTAAAAGCAGTTATGCATGCTCAGTTATGGAGAAGGGGTCCACTCACAGATACCGGGTACGTTAGTCGCGTCCCGTACGTCCTGCACGTTCCTCGACCTCCTCGGGGATTGCCAATCCTGTCAACAGTCACCAAAACACGTCACTAACACGTCCACCAAGGTTCTCCCAATTCCCCACAAAATTCCTCGGGTTCTAAACGTAACGAACCGAGACCCTAAACCTTCAACCTCGTAGAACCAACTCAATTCGACGTCCGATTAACCCGAAACCTATCTCAAAAGATCCGTTATAACATTTAGACCAAAAACCTAGTTGACAGTTTCCCCAGAAACCGCCATACGTGCCTTCACGCACCGCCCAAAGTGGCTGCGCTTGGGCCTCACGCTCCTGCACAGTCACTGTTCATCTTCAACCTCTCGACCCGTGCACTGTTCTGGACCGGCGTGGCCGGTTCTCCGCCGTCCGCCGTCCGTTTTCCTCCCTCTTTCTACCAATCTCTTCGTCCTCTACCCAGTAATCCATTCCCTTCATCCAAACACGACGACATGGCATCTAACCCGTTGTCCCTAGCTAGAAACAAAAACCATCCGTACCCCTGTTTTTCAATCTGACCACCCGTACACTTCTCCTTAACGGCTTCGACACCAAAAGGTTCCTAAGGACCTAAGGAATCGATTAGCACCTACCAGACCCCTCGACTCGTACTCAAAAACCACGACTTCCAGTTTGAAATTTCACGGCAAAACAGAGCAACTGAACGGGGAAAAGAAATTACCTGCAGTCGATCACCGCCGTGTTCACCGCTGCGTTCGTTGGAGTCCACAGAGCCGTCCTAGCCTTCCCTCACATCCAATTGATCAACACACGGAAACACCACCACCAAGGTCCTTCAACACCTCTCTGTTCTCTGGTTTTCCCGTGAACTCACACCCTGCACACACAAACACTCGGCTTCTCCACTCCTCCCACCACATTCCTTGCACGCTCAACTTTCCCCTGATCACACTCACACACTCAAGCACTCACACACTCACCCAGCAACTGATCGATTCCCTCTCAAACCTCACTCTGTTTTCTGTCTTCTTCGAACAAACACGATGCACACACTGCACAATTAAAACACACACCGTGCACTCCTTAGAAACCACTACACACACCACGTGTCACCATCCCAAGGGCCAATTCCCCAAAAATATCCCAATCTCCACTGTACACTTGGACTTATCTGATTGGCCCAATTCCCTAGACACGGAAAGACCAAAATACCCTTAAAGTCTAAATTACGATTCTATCCTTCTCCGTTCTAGACCCCTATCTCACTCGTCCGGCGTCCGATGAAGGCATGCCGCCTATCGTTGAACTCAGGACGACGAGGTCTACCTAATGGTCCTCGATCTACGTGAAACTGACAAGTCTAGCAAAAAGTCAACTTTTCCCCCTATTTTAACCAAATGACGAAAGTGCCCTCGACCTTCTGAACATCATAACATCCTCCTCGGATGTCGGAATCGGGCGTGCCACCTGTCTACGGACTCGTGACGTCCCGAACTACGTCACCGTCATTGGTCAATATCCAATTGACAGCCCGAACTCAAAGTCAACATTTTTCCCAAACCAGGGGCAAAATCGTCATTCTACACTAACGGGCCAAAAGTAACCAACTAAACAGCGATTAGACGCACTAATCTGTTACTAATCACTTTACTAATCCCGGCTCTCGGGACGGGTCGTTACAACTTATATAACCCCTCACTAAAGCCCCGTAATTTTTCAGAATTTCTAACTATTTTTAAACGCGAACCTAAACCTTCGGACAGCCCGAACTATATCGAAACGATGTCCAATTGACACGAAACCAGTCTCAAAATGTTTGTTACATCGAAAAGATGATTTGATATGTTGGACACTTCCCCAAAAACCCTGCCACGCGCCGTCAAGCGCCCAAGGAGTGGCCTGCGCGTGGGCTTCACGCGCCGGCTACAGTTTTCTTCCTCAGCGACTGAACCAGTCCAGACCGGCCGGTTCGATTCAGGGCCTGCAACTGGACCGGTGTGACCGATCCAGGCCTTTCCAATCCTCATTTTTCGTCCAATCTTCCCTTTTTCAATCTTAAACTTCATATTTTGATGTTTCCTATCTATTCCTATCAAAATAATTAACCAAAAACACCTAAAATCCATGGTTTGATTTTGAACCTAACGGTTCAGTTTTTCAAACTTTTCCCAGGGCTTCCTCAGCCGCGAACCACCTTCAAAATCATCTTAAAACTATCCTAGCAACCTAACAATCATTTCCTAAGCACCCAAAATAAACCATAATGCAAGAATCAAATTAAAATGGAAAAATGGGCAAACCGAGTTACCTTCTCGGGTTTGGGTCTCAGCCGTCCACGGCGGTGCCAACCTGGCCGGCCACCACCATCATCTAGTCCTCTCTTCCTCCCCTTGGTCTCAGTCATGGTCACAAGGGAGATTGGTTTGGGTTTGGGGTGGAAGGGAGATCGGGTTTGGGTTTGGAAATGAAGAAAATGATCGATGAGAAAGGAATGTGATATGCATGAAGGAAAAGGAATGGCCAGTGGATGGGTGACACTTGTCACTCATCCATTGGTCCAATGAAAAATATCTGGGCCCCACTTAATTCCAAAAAGCATCCGTTTCGTAATTCGTGCAATAGTATGTTCGTACTTCCATGAACCGTAACTTCTCTGTCGAACGTCCGAGTTCGACGTGCCGCCTGTCTACAGATTCGTATCATCCTAATCTACGTAACGGTCCTTGGCCCTCGGTGTAACGACTCGGAAATTCGAAAAAGGAAAATTTGGAAAATTTGAAGGAAAATGACGATTTTGCCCATGGAATTGGGTGAATGGTTGACTTTTGGTTCGAGATGTCAAACGGATTTTAACTGATGATTGTAACATAGTTCGGGACGTCACGAGTTCATAGACAGGTGGCACGCCCGATTACGACATTCGAGGAGAAAGTTATGATGTTCGGAAGTTTAAGGGTAGTTTGGTAAATTGGTCAAAGGGTCCATTTGTTGACTTTTTGATCGGGACCGTGTTTGAAATTTCCGTAAGTAACGTTGGGTAGGTTTTGAGACGCTGAATCCGTAGACAGGCGGCATGCGTCAATCGGGGTTCAGATGAAACAGTTATGAGCTTGAGAAAGTGAAGGGCAATTTGGTAATTTCTCAAAGAAGGGTAAAATAATAATTTGACTGGGCTTTGTGATGAGTCAGTGCAATTGTGACTCACTTTGGTTGTTGAGTGACATCTGTCACAATCATATTGTGGATTAGTGGCACTTAGCTGCTGAGGATTAATTCAAACATGATTAGGGGGTGTGGGTTAAAATGGAAAAACAACCGTGTGTGTGTGCTTGTGAAGAAAAACAGAGCAGACTTATGATCAAAATTGAAACACAGCCAAAAGCTCTCCATGTTCGAGTAATTGAGGGTGATTGAGAAAGTGTGTAAGCAAGAGACTAAGAGGATGCGAAGAGGGAAGAAAACTGAAAACCATGGAACCCGAATTCACAAACCTTTATTACCTTTTCGATTTCGGGTTTTTCACATCAACCACTATTTGATCAAATTGACCTTGGATTAAGGTTATTGAGCTCAAGGCGAGTCGAACCCGATTAAAACCGAAGGGAATTGATGTTGTTTTGGCCATGAGCGGAGTTCCTCAACTCCTCGAAAATTCAAGGTTGAGTCGTGAATTTGGAGGGGTTGAAAGGAGAAATTGACCTAAGAAACAAGTTTATAAGGATCCTATGACACTTCTGAACGAATCAATTTCAAGAAAATAACGGGAATTGATCGAGATTGCAGGATGAACAGTGCTTATTTGTTCTTCGAGATTTTGAATTTGAAGTGACTGGATTGAGGTAAGTTTTACTGAAATTAAGATTACAGAACTATAATTAGATGTATAACGATGATATTCGATGACTTAATTGAAGGAATCATGAATCCAGCCGGGTCATCTCGCGGGCCAACCGTACCCGTTTAATAGAAATCCGGGTCGAGAAGATGAACAGTAGCCGTACTGTAGCAGGCGCGTGGCACCCACGCGCAGCCACTCACGGTGGCGCGTGAGGGTACATAGTGGCTCATTTCGAGGTGAGGTCAACATGAAACTTGTCTTATTTAATGTAACAAACATTTTGGCACTGGTTTCGAGGAAATCGGACACCGTTTCGATATTGTTTCGAGGGTCCGAAGGTTTATGTTACGTTTAAAATACGTATTTAAATCCCAGAAAAATTGGGGAAAATTATGGGAAGTATATTGAGATGTTAGTAACCCTCGATAATGCTTTTGGACAGGAATGGTGACTTCCGAAATTTACGGAAAAACGTGCAGCTCGGAAAGCGAGCGCTATAGACAGTGTGTGAGTGGACTTTTATTTTCTACCCTGAATGCATGCATATATATTTTAAATGCTTTATGATATGATTTGAAATGATTTGGCATGATTGATGTTTCGATGTGATGATTTTCGGATTTTGGAAATATTATATTCTTTTATATGATTTTAGGCACGATTTTCGAGAAAACCATGATACTGATATTTTGGGCGAAAGCCAGGGATTTGAGATCGGTTTTGACTCGGGTTATGAGTTGGGAAACGATTTGTGCATATATTTTATGAAGTTACGTGAAAATGGCAAATGAGGTTGCGGTTACGCGGATTTGTGTGAAATTGATATTTTGGGCGTGAGACCCAATGTAAATGTGATTTTGATTGGATTGGTATTTCCATGTGATTACATGATGATATTGATGGTTTTCGGATTTATGAAATAATCGGGACTCTGATTTTACAGATGTTAAGGAAATTATGTTTTGGGCTCAGACCCTGTGTGGAAAATAGTTTTGATTTCAAATGTAACTGTTTTTCACTGGTTTTCATGATGATGATGGATTGTGGATATTAGGGCTTTCGAGGTGGAATATGTTTCCCCCGGAGTGCACCCTGGATTGTGGATATTAGGGCTTCCGGTTGGGAATGTGTTTCCCCGGAATGAACCCTGGAGATAACGCTCGCCTCCGGGATGGATGTGTGTACCCCGGAGAGGTCACGTAGCACGTTCTGTTGTCGTGCAGCCGAGGGAGGCTTGACTCAGATCAGATGTGCTGGATTATATGGAGATCGGTCAGTGATGCGTTCACGACGATCTGGATTTCCAACTAGTGATGTGTTCGTAACGGCGGATGCTCGGATTTTGAGCGGTCCTTGAGCCTATTGATTTGCACGCGTTGCAGGGATAACGTGACTATATGAGATTGGATATGAGACTGGATATGGAAATTAGTCCCGTGATTTTTATTGTTCATGATTCATGATTTATGAACATTTGTGCCCAGATTTATTTTACTCATGATTTACGATATGCATGCATGTTTGTGAAACTGGTGGGTAGGAATGTATTTTGATAAATGTATTTATAAAACTTTGTTTCGTCCACTCACACCTTTTCTGTTTTATTGACCCTCCAGGTCGTGGCGCGATGATCGTGACTGATCGGAAGGTGGAGGCATGAGTGGGCATAGGTGCGGTTATCTCTTATTTGACAAATGCTGAGGGTAATTTAGGAACTTCAGTTCACTTGTCAGACAGGAGCAGGACCGGGCACGGTTTTCTCTGTCATTCGGGGACGGGTCCTGTCATCGGACCTCCCGGGTCCTGTCATCGGACCTCCCGGGTCCTGTCATCGGACCTCCTGGGTCAAAAGTCAACTATTGACCCCTATTCAACCAAATTACCAAAATGCCATTGGACTTCCGATCGTCATAACTTCTTCCACGAATGTTGGAATCGAGCGTGCCACCTATCTATGAACTCGTGACGTTCCGAACTATGTCACAGTCAATGGCCAAAGTCCATTTGACCGCCTGAACGAAAATTCAACCATTCGCCCATTCTAGGGGCAAAATTGTCATTTCACCCGAACATCCTCTAATCCTAGTATAATCTCCAATTAGTCTCGCTAATCCATCATTAATTCTTAATTAATCTAGTTAATTCAGGACAGGTCGTCACACTTGAATTGAATGGTAAGAACGTTTCCCATGAAACCTTCATTTACATTTCAAAAATGGCAGTTTTAGTTGTGATAAGTGTTGATCGATTTAGCCTTTTGGATGAGGTTTCTGGAGTCACTAGCAAGCAAATGGGACCAGGACCACAGCCTGAGATGGCCAAAGCCATGAAAACCGTATGAACAAACTGGACCGGTTCGAGAAAAACGATTGAAGGTATGATGATATAGCTTGGTTTTCCTATTCTAAGCTCATGGATCTTTTAGAAACATTAAAATAAGTTTACAGAATTAATTAGGGTTGAAAACGGACAAAATTGGATAGGATAGACCCGTGAACCGGCCACGCTGGTTCGGGCTGAATCGTGAACCGGTCGGATCCAGTTTACCCTAGGAAGAAGATGAATGGTGCTGGCGCGTGAGGCCCACGAGCAACCCCTTTGGGAGGTGCGTGGGGGCGGGTGGCCCGTCTTTTGAGGATGGTTCCAACATGACTTTTAAAGTATTCAATGTAACGGTATTGGTTAAAATCCTCGTGTCCAAGCAATGAGTAAAGGTATTGGTTTTGGGATTCCCCCTTTTCGATTTCGACTTCAACTACAAATCATACGATGACAACCGCGACCAAAACTTCATTCGCCGCACAAAATCCTTCATCAACTTCATGGAAACATGTCTGAAACATTATGATGATGATGGCATCACGACACTAGGTAAATTCAGGCCTCAAATCACATCCTACCGAGATTTTAGAGTTAATCGGAGACGCCATTACTACACCCAGAGTGGATAAGTTGCTCAGTGCAGTTGAGAAAAAGGTCCCACATTTAGTTTGAATCTGATTATATTCCCGAAGATTCTGATTCTGATCCTGATTTTGATTCCGGGCTCGAACACTACTACCGCATACTAACACTAACCTTTGTGAATGCAAAAAATTTAACTAGTTTGAATTTGTGGCATGTCAGAATTGGCAACATAGTTAGTTGGCATGACTTTGATTATGAGCTTGGAGTCCCAGGCTTCTTTCTTTGATTCTTTCCATCTTTGAAATGTATACTATTGAAAGCTGTCGTCTTCAAAGAAGCCAGATCTCCCTCCCATTTAATCTCAGCATGCCCTTCCATTGAAAATTTGTCATCAACTGGTGTTCTTTTGGTTATTTCAAAAGAAGGAATCTTTCCATCTCGAGTCTCAAAATGAAGTTGAGAAAGCCAGAAATCTTGAATCTTTTATCTTCAATCCGGGTCGCCGGGCTTCGTATATTAATCTTGGAAGAATGCTACAACTTGATACATGTTAGCAACTCAGCTTGTTTTCTGGAGCGCTTGATTTTACCTGGAATACAACAAAATATTGTGTCCGCCACCTTGCTATAAAATATTTTTATTTTGGTGGGTGATTTGAAGCCCTCATATGATTTCTACCGAGGCACGATTTTGAAAGTGGGCAACGATCAAAGGTCGTACTAATTCCGGTTCGCCAGCCAACGATTTCCTTGGACTGGGAAATTTTCTCGCAAATTTTAATTGCAAGGAAACTTTAGCTGGATATCTGCGATGATGCTTCTGCTCAGGCATACACCATATATATATATATTTTTTTCTTTTTTTCCAAAAGGCATACACTACATATGCGTATGTATTAATTCAATATCCAAGTTGTTTATTGTTTACTGATACATGAATTATCGTATGTATTTATTTATTTGGTTGTGAGCACTGGCCGGAGTAGGCTCTCGTCTTCCCAGAAAATCTAAAAAACACGGTGGTGACACCATTTGCATGGAGAGCCGGCTTCAAACCCGGACCTGAGACGCTCTTTTTGTTGGATGGCACCTTCAGTCTCAGCACTTTCCGGCTCCTTATGTTTGCTTAGAGTTCTGAGTTCGATAATTGCAATTCTGATTAAAGACGAGATTTTATAGATTTTTCTGTTTCAATAACGGAGTAAATTTGCAAAATTCTGCTACACGAGATCTTGAATCCCCTTTCTAGGGATTTCATTTAAGAATCCTCCGAACTAGATAAAATTTAAGCTGGAAATTGATAAAAGCACAGAAGTCCAAACTCAGAAACCTTATGCTTCTCCTAAATGCTAATCGGAAACATTGCTTTCTCAGCAAGGCATTCAATCATTCCATGGATCATTCTCTGATGGTTCAATTACTTGGGCATCCAATGGTTCATTAGGGCTTGTAGCAGATTCCACTGCATTATCACTGCTTATTGCAATATCCTTCTCGGGCTCCTCGTCTTCCAAACGACCCCATCTTCCCCCGAGAGCCATTGCCATCATCTCGTATATCTTGTTTCCCAACTCAGCTGGACTGTCGGGCTGTGTCATAAGAAAAGTAAGAATGAAATGATATTTTTCCTCCAAGTTAGACACTGATAGAAAGGTTTTTCACTTACAGTAAATCCACTTGAGATCAATGCTGTGTCATACAAGAGGTCTACCGCTCTCTTTGCATCTGTGCTGTCAGGGGCATTCTTGCAAGCAGCCTGCAATGCGTGCAGTTATTTAATTCAGGTACTTCCCGTCCAGAATAATTCATTTACATTTTGATGGAACCATATATATTAGCATATCTTATGTAGAATTTCGACGAAGAAGAATCATACCTTTAGGTCCTTAACAATGGGATGATCCGGGTTAATTTCCAATATCCTCCTGCCCCTCATAAACTCCAAACTTGCAGTGTCACCAAGTGCTTGTGCTTTCATCAATCTGCAAAGCAATTTTCATTATAATCAGGGTTAGGGCAGGGAACAATTAACAGACACTAATCTTGATAGTGTGTATCTGAGGACTGAGCCGAAATGTACCTTTCCATGTTGGCTGACCAACCAAACTTTCCAGAAACGAGTACACAGGGAGATGAGCTTAGACGCTTGGACACTTGGACTTTTGCCACTTTATCACCAAGTTGCTGCTTAAGCCAGTCGCACAGAAGATTGTACTCTTGTTCAGTTTCCCTTTCTTTTACCTCATCCTCATCACCTGGTATAATAACCTTTTGGTGAGAAACATATGAAATCGATTACAGGCTCCGCAAATGCTGATAAGTTTTTCAAATAACAGTCTGGGAGAATACTAACCAAGCTCCAAATCCTCCTTGCTAATGTCTACAAACTTCTTTTCTTTGAATGTCTGCAGGTTCTGGATAGCCACTTCATCTATAGGTTCAACTAAGTACAAAACCTAAGACAAAAATACAGAATCAGTAACATGAGGAAGAGAACTAATTATGAAGGAAAGGAAATCTAGAAGAAGGGATCAACTACAAACATTTTTTTAATATTTGCCTCCCTCCCAAAAACAGAAAAAGAAACACATACCGATCGTGTCTTTTCCATCACTAGCTTCTAAACCAAAATTTTGGTACGTACTAACATTGTTCCTCTAAAGGACTGTCACCAAATTCAGCATAAGCCATACCTCAATATCTTTCTGAAGCAACTTTTCCAAGAATGGAGCATTTTTCGCACTTTTCAGACTGTCTGCTGCCAGATAATAGATTGCCTTCTGGTTCTCAGGCATGTTCTCAACGTAATCATCCAGGCTTATCAGTTCTTCCTCACTCTTTGAAGAGTAGAACCGCAACAAAGGAGTTATGCGCTTGTGATTTCCAGAGTCCTCGATGCAGCCTAGCTTTAGAAACCTGCCAAAGTTCTCCCATAATTTCTTGTAATCCTGGGATCAAGGTCAACAACTTTCAAAGTCAATAACAATTTCAGCCTCAGGTAGAATGGAAAAAGAAAATACAAACTTCATTCGTTGCCACCAACCTCTTTATTTTCACTCTCAGAAATATCTTGAATCATGTCAAATGTTTTCCGAACAAATCTCTTTCTCATAATTCTTACCTGAAAATATTAGATAAGACGAGACTAAGAAATAACACAAAACAACGCAACGGAGATATCTATGAGTACAATAAGAAAGAAGAAAAAAAAATAGAACAAAGTACTAATTCATAGACACACTCCACAAATTTGTAAGAATAATAGCATTCACCTCACAAAATTCATAGAGATGGAAAATTCGGACTTACGATTCGACTTTCTTGAAGAATCTCTCGAGAAACGTTGAGAGGAAGATCATTGGAATCCACCACACCCTTAACAAAGCTCAGGTATCGCGGAAACTGAAAATAAAAATCAATTTATTACAGTGAGCCATATCTTCAAGCAATTAGGCATCATGCCCAAAATGTATTTTCAACACTCCAGATGGTACATCTCAATTTGAGTATGTATGTGAACGTGCATTGCTATGCCACAAATTATATGCACTTCAAAAACCCAGAAATATATATAAGATCATCAAAGACCAGTCCTGAGCTGAAATATTCCAATTAGAATAACAGCTAAACTCCACTGATGATGAATAAAATAATTCCACTACTGATTAGAATAACTAAAAGAATTTTAAGGAATACTACAATTTCCAGTCTACATGGAGTTCACAGTCAACATCAGCACTGAAAATGATATAAAGATTGTTTTTCAATCATAAAACAAACCATAAAGGAATGCTATGCAACAAAGAGCATTATCACTAGCATTATCGCTACATCAATTGCAGCATAACGAAACTTACCAGTTCACCATCAAAATCATCTGAGATAAATATCCGTTTCACATACAAACGTATATTCTTTGTTTTTGGATTTACAACATCCTCATTGTTAAGAGGCCCCATTCCAGGAATATAAAGAACACTCCTAAACTCCACCTCACCCTGCGCATATTTCAGAAAAAAAGTAAAACTCTAAATCTGCTATATTTCTACCTTAACTAAATTGTTGAAACACAGCAAGAAAATATATATATATATATATATATATATATATATATATATACACATCGGGAAACACACGGTTTTGACACACATGAAGACACACCTTCTCATCCATTAGATTAACCCGCTTTCAATGGTTATTATTATATCTGTTAATTATCACAGCATTTATAAGATGATTACAAGAAATAAAGCACCGATAATAAATTATTAATTCTTTTCATTCTCTCTCCTCTCTTTTCATAAATCTCAGCAAGAAAACTTCTAATTCCTCTTGTCATCAGCTTCTTCGCTTTGTTTCCTCTCTCTGTACCCCCATTCCTTCGCCTGATTAAATTGTTTTGGGTAGATAGCAAATCGAATCAACTTTGGATTATACTTGAACCTAATGCTTTTTTATTCTTCTTGAAGAACAAAATAGAAACTAACCGACATCAAATTCAATTAATCGCAGAATATTTGAGTGAAGGAGGGATTCCAACTATAATCCTTTGATATATATATTTTTTTTTATGTGGCATTGGTCCTTTCTTTCTTAATATAAATGGGTTCCTTTTGTTTTTATTCTCAATTCAAGAAAAACAAAATTGAATAATTGGAACCCAGAAAGTGGAAAAAGGCTATATCAAGAGAGTAATCGACCGGAATAACAAAGAGCTGTGGTCGAAGAAGTTCATGCCTATGTCATGAATGTAATCGAAAAAAAAAAAGAAAAAAAAAGATGAATGACATCATGAAGTAGCTCGGCAAACAATGGTGGGGCATGAGAAGGAGGTAACAAGAGACTTAGTTATTGAAGAAATTGGTTTTACTTTTCTGGGCAATCTAATGTGAAAGCAATTGAAGAAATCCAAAGTAGAGCTGAAAAATTAGAACGAAGAAATTTGTTCTACTTTTCTGCGCAATCCATTAATATGATTCTCCCCTGGTGTTTGAAGCTATGCAACTACAATAGTGAAGATGACATGATAATGGTCTTGAATTGTTGATCACCGGTTTGTTTATGTTTTCCCCAGAAATAATGAACATGTGCAAGGTGTTTTAACTGGGAAAAGTGTGCGCTTTAAGAAAAATTGGGGAAATTCCTTTTCATTTTAGTATGCAATAATCAGAAATTCATTTTATATTTAATATTCCTTATGAGAAATGAAAACTAAGCCACTGAAAGTGCTTAGATCTAATGGCTATAATGTTATGTTTAGATGTGTGTCAAACGGTGTCCCTTGGATCCTATATATATATATCCTATATATATATATATATATATATAGAGAGAGAGAGAGAGAGAGAGAGAGAGAGAGAGAGAGAGAGAGAGAGATCATTTCAGTACCTCGGTCGTGAAGTGAGTGTAAGCAACTGGATCCAAGAACTCATTAAAAGTTTTCTTATAAAATTCATAGTATTCATCTTTTTCAACTTCCTTTGGGCTCCGCATCTGCAGAAGAACAAAGACAAAATTAGCAGAAAAAAACTGTAAAATATATAACAAAAAAAATACATGCATATTAGACAAACAGGCCATGCTGAATCAAACAATATACTGTGAAATCACAACACCAAGTCTTCAACTCACCCATATTGGCTTTGTTTCGTTGGCTAATTCCCAATCCCAATACTTCTCAGTTTTTGTCTTCTTTTTCTTCTCACCCTGGTATAATAAGCAAAGTAAGTTATCTTAATGTAAACATCACCAAGAAAAAACTGCATTTCCCACAATTGAGAATTATGTGTTAATCACCTCTGGCTTTGGTTCTTCTCCTTCTTTTGGTTCTTCATCCTCTTCAACCTGCCAAAATTTTCCACTCAATGAAGACCAGTGGAAGTGCTAATTGCTTATGAAGAACAGATATTTCTCAAAATATAGCCTTAAATATTAGCTTTCCAGGGCAAGCTAATAAAGACTCATCCTGAGAGTGCAACTATGATAAACAATATTTTTCTGATTATAACCTACTATGTAAACTTCACATGCAGTAAAAAAGAAGTAACGGCCCAGCCATTAAGAAAAGAATAATCACATCCAGAAACTCAATTCTAACAATCCCACCAGAACCTGCCACATAGAGAGGAAAGGGTTTTGCAAAGCAGTACATGAAGTCCTCACCTCAATGGTCCTTGATTTTTCTTGCCATGTATAGATGGGGAAGGAGACAAACTGTGAATAATTCTTCACCAATCCTTGGATGCGAGCAGGCTCTGAGAACTCAAACTTGTCATCAGGCTGCATTGAGAGATTTTACTTTAAGATACTTCTCTACAAGTTAACCCTTTGAAAAAAGAATAGCTGGACGTAGTTTCCATCCCAATAAGCATGAAAGTACACATGCAAAATGATCAAACCCCATAAAAAGAGAAATGACACACGTAAGGTACCTTTAAATATAGTGTGATCTGAGTTCCACGAGGTATGAGATTTTCAGGGTTAGTTTCTTCCCTAATCACATAAGAACTACTTTCAGCTGCTGCTTCCCAAACATACTGCTTATCTGATCGTGGGCTTTTTGTAGAGACAACAACCTGATTTCGCACAATAAGTACAACCCAATTAGAAACTACTTAAGACATCAATGTTAGAGGCTCATCATGTACAAGCAGATAGATAGAACAAGGCATAAAATAATTTTGAAATCTATAATAAACCTTCTCAGCGACAAGAAAAGCAGAATAGAAACCAACACCAAATTGACCAATCAACCCATTGTCTGCACCGAGATCCTTATTTTCCTACCAAAAAAAAAAAGCTGAAAAGTAAGTTTCAAAACCATTATTACCCAAAACTATTGGCATAGAAACCACAAATAGTAAAATAATGCATTTAACAGATACATTAATTGATTTCCAGAGGGGACAGGGCAGTGACTGAGCAAGTGTGAGAGGGCGAGAGAGGGAGAGATGAAAACCTTCAGAGCCTTTAAAAATTTTGAAGTACCACTCTGAGCAATGGTTCCCAGGCAGTCAATGAGTTCGTCTTTCGTCATTCCAATACCAGTGTCCCTAAAAATCAGAGGTTCAGATTTCAACTATCTTCACCTATCTACCAAGGGACAAAAATGAAGAAAAGATTTGTAAACAACATACGATATAGTGATGGTGCCATTATCTGGATCAGGTTTGATGCTTATCTTTAGCTCACCAGCATCTCCAAGCAGAGAAGGCTCAGTCACACTCAAAAATCTCAACTTGTCCAAAGCATCACTAGCATTACTGGAACAGGAAAGTGAAATTATGCTAACATACATATGGAACAACAAGGCACATAGAAAACGCATCATAATGAACATATGATTCGACAGATCTAAATCTATGTTATGGAAAAGTTTAAAGAACAAATACAAGCAAAGAGAGCAAATCCTATAGGTGAATCACCAGAAGCACGTTTTATTGAAGTGTAGACATATGACGCTCACCTCACAAGCTCCCTAAGGAACACCTCCTTGTGGCTGTATAGACTATGTACTATCAAATCCAGAAGTCGAGTGACCTGCAATTAGTTTCCAAGTCTTCAACTTTCAATTCCAAACTCATATACCAATAACAAAATATGAAAACATTAAACAGCCATTTGCTTCATTCTCCGTATGCAACATTAACAAATACCCCGTAATTTAGAGCCAGAGTGTCCATTTTTATTGCAAAGAAAGCAGACATACATTAAAAGTCAATAGTTTTATACGGAATTTTAGTCATGGGGTTGCTACAATTGCAGAACTGCAACTGATGAATTTCAAAGCCAAACAGAAAGTATTTATAATTCAAAACCAACTGAGTACGAGCCCAAAAGACCCAAAAATTACACAAATTGAGAGAGTACAAACCTCAGCTTGGTACTCAAATTTCTCCTCAGGCGCATCGGTAGCCTCTTTCTCGGCAATTACCGCGTCACATCGAATAGATATCCGTCTGTTTTTGCTGTCAAGGCTCCACTTCAATCCACCGCAAGAGAAACCCTTTCTGAGCCCATTTTGTTGTAGAAACGCACTTCTGAGGTTCAAGGCCTTGCTGGGGTTTCTGAGAATGAAGGGGGACGATGAAGGAAATGAAGCTAGAGAAGCAGTGGCTAAGCTTCTGCTTAGAACCGGAGCCATTGAGCCCTAGAACCTAACAAATGTTGAGTTGTGGGGCGATAGCGTTGTGTAGGCGTCAAATGAAGTCTCAAAAGTGTAAAAACCCTTGCGACTTTCTGAGGTTTTAGCGTTTTAAGTAGGAGACTGGATTGTTCTAGAAAGATGAGCAATTTGGGGACGTAGCACTTTGTTTGGACTCGGAGCTTTGTTCTTTGGAATTGTGAGGTTTAGATTCTGCCATTTCAGCTCAAACAATATCCTCTTCATTTTCCCATTATTTTTTTCTCCTTTTCATTTATGTTGCCAAATTGTATTATGATGTGAGCATTCTGTTAATTAATAATGACTTAATAATTAAATTACCAATTATAATTGCCAAATATTCACATTTTGGCCTCTTGTCTCTCTGTGGATTGTATTAGCAATCAAGCACACAATGTTTAGGAATTAGGATCAAGAAGGGGTTTGTAGGCTCATATATAAAAAACAGAAAAACGCAGATCAATTTAGGACTTAAGACACTTGTGTAACATTTGATGACATAATCTCAATCCTTTACCTTCAACTCATGTTCATAGAATCATCTAAACATGTGGGATAGATAACAAATAAGAGATCGTTTGGGTAGTTGATGAGAATGTAAAGTCAAATTTTGGACCTTTAATGTCCAAAAGAAATGTATCACTAATTTAAGAGTTTTATACTAATAATCAAATACTCAAAAACACATTACCTTCAAGTTTCATGACCACTATAAGTTCAATGTACAAGAACAAGGACAATATGAAACAGAGCTGCCAACAGTATCCAGAAGAAAACAGCAACGTGTTTAAGCTCAGAAATTACAAGTGTCTAACTTGCAGCTTATCAGATTGGCGTAGCCTCTAACTTTAGAGACCAAAGAAAAACCCCATGAGAAGTGGGGCAAAAAAAAAGAGTCCTTTGAGCCGAAACAATCCAAACATGTAGCCTCTAACCAATATTACAATCCAAACAAGGGTTCTCTCAAGCCCCTAAGGCTGTCTGCTTCAGACAATCAACGTTACACAATCCAACTGATCTCACCATGTCTCCCAATCTGTCACCATTGATATTTCAACTGTTAGTATCAACAACCCACAATATGTAAAGGAATTAAGGAAATGAATGAAAGAAGGGTTGATATTTCAACAGACCGGTCGAAGCTGTTTCTAGCTCTCTCTGACTGATCTGTGCTGTTTCTTGCCTTCCCTGACCGCTCAGTGCTCTTTCTCGATCTCTCTTTCTTGTCAGTGCTTACTCTAGATTTTTCTCTCTGCCCGGTGCTGGACCGTGGCTTCTCCCTTTGGTCATTGCTTGATCTGGCCTTGTCCTTGGTTTCTATGGTCATCTGAGGAGACTCCATTTGATCTGTGATTGATGATTCAGTTGAGTTTCGAACACGTGGTAATTTCTCTATGGCGGATATGAACTTCTTGAGATGCCTTAAGTACTCTGGGAAGAGCTCCAAATTGCAATGGTTCCCTCCTTTGACCCACAAAGGTTCATACTTCTCTTTGCAGACCTCCCATAGCTGCTTTCCATGGGAAAAATCCACTACTTCATCTTCAGTTCCCTATAAAATTCATCAAAAAATAAATAAAAAATAAAAAACTTTTTTCTGAATCTAATAAAACAAATTAAAACAAAATGGATATCAAACGAGCCCTGAAGTGCTCAGAAGGCTTACATGGATCACCAGAACGGGGCAAGTGACAAGTGGGATCTTATCAATATTCTGCAAAGCATTCAACGAAACCAGAACCATATTGAACAACAATTGTACAACAAATCAGTGAAAAACAAGCAATCTGGTTTTCAATGAAAATGGAAACCTTGTAAATGTCGAACCAGAATGTCTTCTTAACGGAATACATTACTCGAAGGCCTGACAGAATTGGACTATGAAGAACAAGAGCCCTCAAGTAAGGCAAACGAGCTGCCAAATCCAAAGCAGGTCCACTCCCAACTGACTGTCCGTACAATATCACATCCTCCTCCTTTGTCCCATACTTCTCTTCAAGACATTTATACGCTGCCTCTATGTCTGCATATGTGTCCTGTTCACTTGGCTAATTCATAAACTTTCATTACCATCAATTTGATTGTCAATATGCTTTCGATTCTTAACAAAACTAAATGTAATCGATCTTATCGTTTTTTTTTTTTTTCAAAATTTGGGTCGTAACATTTGAAAACTGAAGGTAATAATCTCTGCATAAACTTGGGAACAACAAATGCCAAAGTAGTACTATTGGTTTTCCCAATCACCAAACAAGATGTAAACAAACAGTCAAATTGGTCATGTCAGGCAGTGACACGTGCTCGAATTCTGGATTTGACACAATTGATTATTTTTTTCTCATTCTTATATGTGGGTATTCTACTCGACCTGGTTAATTTAAATTAACAGATATATACCTTTCCAGAAGATTGTCCATAACCAGAATAGTCATACCTGCACAAGAATTCAGAACTAATATGTATGACTATCTTCAATCTTCATAATTTTTTTAACATACTGATTAAAAAGATATTATGAAGAAAAAAAAGTGAATGGAGAGAGTGATATATAATAATACTGACCCCATGAGATTGACACCCAGATGAAGACTAAGCTCAGTGAAAATGTGATACATCTGCCCAAGATCAGCTGCATTTCCATGGGAGTAGAGCAGAGTGAGTGAAGCACCTGGGTTTTTGACATAAATGGCCACAATTTCATTCCCTTTCTTGGTGAGGAGCTTCACCACGTCCACATCATCTCTGGCTTGAACATCAGAGATCCTCAGTTTCCCAGTCGGTTCTTCGATGTATATCTCATACGATGGAGGGTCTGGTGGGAAAAATGCAAACTTTGCAGCCATAGAAGATGTTGCAGACCCCATATTTTGGTATGATCTGCGGAAAGTGGAAAAATGAAAAGCCTAGGTTTAATATGGAGGGTATTATTTAGGTTGTGTTTTGGGTCATTGTGCGGCTATGAGCACTGCATGGTAAAGTTCGCCTTTTGTTTTTCAAGTTTTCTTCTTTTTTTTTTTTGGCATTAGACTATGCGAGTAATAAAAGAAAGAGAAACATGGAGCGTTCAAATTATAAGATACACATTTCAGGGAAAAAAAAGTATAAGATACACAGTGAATAAAAAATTGTTAAATAATTATGAACAAATGTGTAATTTTTTTTTTGAAATATGATATTTTATTGTTAGATGAAAATATTGTTCAATAAAAACAGGATGCTAATAAGTGGTCTCCTTCAACATTTTATAGCATGTAAGAGTTTTAAAAAGATTTTCTATTTGAATTCTCTCGGAAAAGAAAAAAAAAAGATTTTCCGTTTGGTTGTTGAGAAAATATTTGATTGAACTTTTAGAGAAATATATTTTATAAAATAAAAAAAAATTCGATTATATTATGTGTATGGTGAAGAATCCCTTAATTAGATAGTCAATGTATCTTGGAAAAAAAAGAGAAAGAGATAGTCAATGTATTGATATGGTAGATTTCATTGAAATAAATAGGAAATCAATGGGCTATGGTCATGGCAATCAAGATGAAAGCCAGATTTTTTTTTCCCCATGAATGAAAGCCATATATTTTTTTGGTGATTACAGAAACCCAGATATTTGAATTGTTTGAAAATAAATTTTTGTTTATAATAATTGAAAATAAAATTTTTTCTATTTATTTTTCTTCTATAATAATGAAACAAAATATTTTTACTTACATAACGATAAAGCACTAAATAAATAACACTAATGACTGAATATTCTTGATTGAGTTGAGCCCTTACCCATAAAATAAAAAAATAAAAAAATAAAAAATAAGAAATTAAAAGATTTGAATCCCCATTCCCCACCCTACATAACTGTATATTGTCAGCACCTGGCTCGTTTCTCAGGCAAATACTACTGAAAAAAAAAGGATAAAATTCATACTCGAATTAGAGATATTAATTTTGAATGTTGATTCCAAGCAGCGGCCTTTAAAAATTGAGAGAGAAAAATGCAAAAGTAAAAGAAGAAGAAGAAGAAGAAGAAGAAGAAGAAGAAGAAGAATGATGAATTTGTGGGGTAATTGATGAAAAAATAAGCAAAGGAAAATGAATGAGTGCTTCGGTGGGGGCCTGGGGAGTGGAGGCTCACTTCTTAATTCATATGGGAGAGGGAACATCAAATGATTGCATATGACTTTCACTTACTAGTTACTAGTTACTACTAATTTTAAATTTCTCTTCTTCAATGCCAATGCCTCTTCATCTTAAGAGCATATTCCGACTCTAATTTTAAATGGTTAGTAACTATTCAACGCTATTAAATATTTCTTGCCAAGTTTCTATTTTGTAGGGACATTTCAAATATTTCTTCTATTAATACAACGATTTTAAAAATATGGATAATACATATTGTACATCAAATTCAAGATTACTTATTATGACATTAAATATTTTAAAAGACTTTAAAAAGTTCTGATATATTCAATTAAGACTTTTAATGTTGTTAAAAATATCAAAACAAGTTTTAAGGTAATCAATTAGGACTTATTTTTTTAAGGACTTGTTTAAGTTGTGGACTTGGTGAGATTTAATGTTAAAAATATACATACAATAAGATAAAAAATGTCTAACCTCAAGTGGAGAGATTTACTTTTAGATCTCGAAAGACATTTTTCTCAAAAATATTCATTTCTTCCGAAAAAAAATCATACCATAGTAAAAATTAATTTGAAAAAACTTGCGTTAAAATGTGGCCAAAAAATATTTATTTTAGTGCAGATTTTTTTGGCATAATTATGTGATTTTTCAATAAACTGTCACTTATGCTCATTTTTGCCGCGGTGTTCTTCAGGTGTTTCGTCACAAAAAATGTTCTTCAGTTTTTAGTAACAAAAACTTCATAGTAATCTTAGATTTTCCAAAATATCAAGAAAAATTCAAAAAAATTGTAGAAAATTCGAAAACCACTATAGGATGATTCCAAAGCATCCAACACAGGCACATGCCAATATGAAGGACTAAGGTGTGCTTCAGCCCACCAGAAATTGCTAACCCAAAAGAAAAAATAGTATATTTTTAATATTTATAGTCAACCCAATTAGTTTGTTATGCACTTAAATAAGATAAAAATAATATTTTTAAAGATTGTATAATATATTCTTCAAATAAAAGAGTTTTTTTTTTAATAATATTGACATCGACTTGATAATAAACTCATGTAATATGTAAAAATCTAATAGACTACAAGTTTAGTACTCTTATATTACATGGTATTGTATAAAATTGTTAATTTTTTTTTAGTTTTTTGTATATAAGTATTAATTTTTAGGATAAAACTAATCGGTATATATTTTACGTTTTATCAATAAAATTCATTTGTACTATTAATTTTTGATAGAATATAATACTAATAAAATTAGTCCATCTCATCTTCAAATCCTAGGTTCGTGCTTGATCCAACATATTCAAAAGCATCCAATAGATCAATTCTAAGTGTAATCAATTCCAATAGAAAAAAGTAATAAGTGTGACTGAATGATATCAGTTTCTGTCGAATGTATGATTCAAGATGATGATGATGATGATGGAGAGATAGGTTCATCCATTTACGTTCACATGAAAGAAACCATTGTAAAAAGAGAGAATAAAATGGAGAAATTATGATGTCCACCAAGATTTATTAATATATATCCTCCAAAATTGTCCAAATAAAGAGAAAGTCCATAATAGGATTTATAAAAAAAAATGTTTGGATAATACCCAAATGTCCATACCAATTTATAAGATTTCTAAAATGTCTTTAAATTTTGTCATTTAAAAAATGTCTTTAAAAAATTTTAAATGTCATGATCGAATACACCCCTCTAAACGTATGCGGACAATCATCCTATTAAATTTCTCAACGATTTCTATTAAAAAAAACACATTTGATAGGTGAACTCTACCTTTATTCATAACAGAAATCATTGAGAAATTTTAACTAAATTTCTGTTTTTGCATGTTCAAACATTGTTCAGAGGCGTTCATTATTAAATATAAAGTATAAAAATAATAATTAAAATTAATATAAAATTGAGGAATGTTGATAATAGTGGTAAAAGAAAATATGACTAAATTTTAGCAGAGATAGCCCTGAGGTGTTTAAATAGATCAATCTCCGCGTACTATTATCCGTAATGGGAACTATGGGCCTAATAAATAAAAAGTGTAATATGAAAGACCATAATGGAGCCTAGATCAAATTTCAACTGTATACTTCCTCCTCCTTATTCTTCTGGTAGGAGGGGCCCAAAAACATAATCAGAGGGGAAAAAATATCATTAGCAATATATTTCATTGTGATCAAATTGTATTCGATAGAACAATGCATTTCTTTGTATGCATCAGAGTTCATATCAATATTCCGATAATTTAAATTAGTAGAAAACCCAAAGTAGACTTAATCACTATATGATATAAGATTTCAAATGCATGCAAGGATTTTAATCAAGCTAATTAAACTACTTGAACATAAGGAGAATATATATTTTTTGATACCATATTAACCAATTAGGCAAGACCCGAAATATCACTTGGATCAAGCCTAAGGCCCATGCCTAAAGCCCATCAACAAGGCCCATGTCTAAAGCCCATCATTAGGTCCATCACCTAAAACTAAATATTGTTTATAAATAGGGAGCATCTTCCCTCATTAGAAGGGGATTATACTCTTTCTCTAGATATATAAGCTCTCGATTCTCTCTAAAGGCTCATAGCCTCTTGTATCATGTACAAACACTTAATAAAGTAACACCGTGAACATAGCCCAATTTGTGTGAACTATGCACATGATTGTGACAGGACCCGTCCCCACTGGACGTCAAAAACCGTACCCGGTCCTGCTCCCGTCTGACAAGTCAACTGAAAGTCCGAAACTACCCTTCAGCACCTGCCAGACAAGGGATATTTGCGCCTGTGCCCGCTCATACCTCCACCTCTGGAATAGCCTCGATCAACGCGCCACGACCTGAAGGGTTAATAAAACAGAAAAGGTGTGAGTGGACAAAAATGACCTCTTATAAAAACATTTATCAAAATACATTCTTACCCTCCAGTTTTCACAAACTTGCATGCATATCGAAAAACATGAGTAATAGTATGAAATCATTCAAGTATGAACAGTGGATCGATAAAATCAAAACATATTTTCCCATGGTCCATAAAACTCATGTTCACCAAATCAGTTCATGTTATAAACACCAAATCCCAGCTCTCACGCCAAAACATGTGAAAACATAATCACTGGACACAAAGACCAAAAACACGTACTCAATACCAGTACGTCATGTGACGCCCCGGAAATTCGAAACATGAAAATTTGGAAAAATTTGAAGAAAAGGACGATTTTGCCCCGGGAATTGGGCGAAAAGTTAACTTTTGATTTGAGCGGTCAAACGGACTTTGACCGATGACCGTGACGTAGTACGGGACGTCACGAGTTCATAGACAGGTGGCACGTCCAATTCCGACATACAAGGAGAAAGTTATGACGTGCAGAAATTGGTGAAAGGGGCCGAAAGTTGACTTTTTGATCGGGACATTGTTTGGACTTTCCGGAACTACCGATAGGTAGGTCTCGGGACGCTGAATCCGTAGACAGGCGGCATGCGCCAATCGGAGTCCGAACGAGAAACTTATGGGTCTAGAACTATGAGGGGTATTTTGGTAATTTATGTTAGTAAGGGTAAAATGGTAATTTGCTGTAGTATGGATAAGTGTGTGATTAATCTGGTGAGTCAACTAATTTGGATGAGGATTGATTATGTGGTGACATCTGTCACCATTAGAGGAAGATTAGTGGCTAAATGCCTAATACGAACAAACCAAAACCGCCTATTCCCCTTTGAAATTGTTTCGATCAAATTGATCGGTGAAGAAGGCTAGGTGATGCAATCTGAGATGGGAAGAGGAAACAGAGAGAAAAACGAGTAGAATTGAAGGGATAATTGAAGGAAATCAAACTGTAAACCCGAGAACAAACCCGAAAATAGGTTTAAGAAAGCTTGGATCGAATTTGATGTTGTGCAGGTTTTTGAGTGAAATTGAGGTTGTATTTAACCTTCTGGGAGTGAGACGAGTCGAACTGGATCAAGAACGAAGGAAATTAAGGTTGTTTTGGCTTCGAACAGAGAGGGGGAAAGCTTCGGAAATTCGAGCTTGAGTCGAATGGATTGGAGGTCGAGAACAATGAAATTGATATTGTAAATGTGTTTCCCAGTGTTCCACGATGCTTCTCCATGAATCAATTACAAGAATTTGATGGAAATGGGTGTAATTCGAAGATGAACAGTCCTGGCGGGTTCTTTGATATTTCAAACTCAAAGTTGACGGGATTGAGGTGAGAATTGTTGTAAATCAAATTACAGAACTGCAATTGGGTTTATGATGATGAAATTAGAGTAATTAATTGAAAGAATTAACTCGGAATGGACAGGATTCCAGTCGGGTTGCATCGCGGGCTAGCCGGACCCGTTTACCAGGTAAACGGGTGAAGAAGGTCACTGTTCACCGTTACTATTCACGGCGCGTGGCAACCACGCGCAGCCACTCACGGCGCGTGGGGGCGCGTGAGGGGGAATCCCGAGGTGAGTTCAACATGAAACTTGTCCTATTTGATGTAACGAACATTTTTTGTGTTGGTTGCGAGTCGATCGAACGCCGTCTTGATAATGTTTCGAGGGTCCGAAGGCTTATGTTACGTATTAAATTAATATTAAATTCCCGAAAAATTACGAGAAATTAGTATGATGTAAATTGAGTCCTTAGTGACCCTGAATAATGATTGTGAATAGGATTCGAGATTCCGAGCAAGTGTCGGAAATTACGGAAACGCGTGCAGCGCGGGAAACGAGCAGTTGGACGGTGTGTGAGTGGACGTTTGTTTTATAAACTGATATGCATGCATAGTTAAATGTTTTACATGATTTATGGCATGATTTGAATCACAATGATTTGATATGATTATTTTGGGATTTAATGATTATTTTAATCGGTGTTTCTGGCACGTTTTTCGAGAAAATGTGAAATGACTGTTTTGGGCGAAGTCCCGGGATTTGTGATTGGTTTTGGCTTGGATTATGAGTTGGGAAATTGATTTAATGGATTTGTGATGTTTTTCGGATATGATTTTACGGGTTTACGTGCATTGAATTGTTTAATGATTTTACGGATTTACGAGACATGAGAAATGAGATTTGGGCAGGTGGCCCCGTGATGATGGTTTTTGACATGGTTTTGATACTTGATTTGAAATAATGCTATTTGATTGTGTATTGATGTTTGATGACTCCAGATGTGTAATTCCTGGAGGGACTCCAGATGCGTAATTCCTGGAGAAACCGGATGTGTAATTCCCGGTGAGGCTGGATGTGTAATTCCCAGCATTGGATGCCGACTCTGGATGTGTAATTCCCAGAGGATCCTCGGATGTGTAATTCCCGAGTTATATGCTTTGTTATATAGTGAACTGATTTTATAAAATGATTTAAATGATTCATGTGTTTTATCCTATGCATGCATGGTTTGAAAACTGGAGGGTAACAGATGTGTTTCAAATGTGTTTTTCAATGATATTAATTTTGTCCACTCACACTTTTGTTGTTTTTGATGACCCTCCAGGCCGTGGCACAACGTTCGGGGCTGATCTCGAGGCGGAGGCATGAGCAGAAATCAGTACAGTTATCCCTGGTCTGACAGGTGCTGAAGGGTACTTTCGGGACTTCAGTTGACTTGTCAGATGGGAGCAGGACCAGGCACGGTTATCGAGGTCCAGTTGGGACGGGTCCTGTCAAATTGGTATCAGAGCATTTGGTGACGGATCTGCCATGCCTCCGAGATGCGAGCCCTGTGCGCGGCCTGGTGATCAGACGAGATGTGAGGGTGTCGAAAATCCCTGACGTGATTTGAGCCCTGGATGGGGGGGTCGAGTATTGTATCACGTGTTGTGATTGTGTCGGACTTATCGTGGTCTGGATAGTTGGTTACGATAACGATATCGTCTATGGTGGGCATGTTAGGCCCAGGATAACCTCCACCCGAGGATAGCGGGTAATGGGACTCAGGGAGTCCGGAATTGGTTTCATATGTATTGAGAGATCCAAAATAGGATGTGGTTCGCCTAGGGATGTGTGCTAGGTGACCGGATATGCCAATAGTGACATTGATGTTCGTACATGATACTTTTGGACTCGAGAGGAGTCGTGATATTGAATTTGGACTCAACAGGAGTCAAAAGTTGGATTAGGACTCGGAATGAGTCATGATGTACTATGAGGGCTCCGGATGAGCCAGGAAAGCATAACGAGTGAGGGTTCAGGTGGGAACCCGAGATATTGAACTGGATGTGACTTGAGTCTCCATGGTTGTTGTTGGAGAGATTGTTTGAATTTCGGGGACGAAATTCCCTAAGGGGGGAAGGTTGTGACGCCCCGGAAATTCGAAACATGAAAATTTGGAAAAATTTGAAGAAAAGGACGATTTTGCCCCCGGAATTGGGCGAAAAGTTAAATTTTGATTTGAGCGGTCAAACGGACTTTGACCGATGACCGTGACGTAGTACGGGACGTCACGAGTTCATAGACAGGTGGCACGTCCAATTCCGACATACAAGGAGAAAGTTATGACGTGCGGAAGTTGGTGAAAGGGGCCGAAAGTTGACTTTTTGATCGGGACATTGTTTGGACTTTCCGGAAGTACCGTTGGGTAGGTCTCGGGACGCTGAATCCGTAGACAGGTGGCATGCGCCAATCGGAGTCCGAACGAGAAACTTATGGGTCTAGAACTATGAGGGGTATTTTGGTAATTTATGTTAGTAAGGGTAAAATGGTAATTTGCTGCAGTATGGATAAGTGTGTGATTAATCTGGTGAGTCAACTAATTTGGATGAGGATTGATTATGTGGTGACATCTGTCACCATTAGAGGAAGATTAGTGGCTAAATGCCTAATACGAACAAACCAAAACCGCCCATTCCCCTTTGAAATTGTTTTGATCAAATTGATCGGTGAAGAAGGCTAGGTGATGCAATCTGAGATGGGAAGAGGAAACAGAGAGAAAAACGAGTAGAATTGAAGGGATAATTGAAGGAAATCAAACTGTAAACCCGAGAACAAACCCTAAAATAGCTTTAAGAAAGCTTGGATCGAATTTGATGTTGTGCGTGTTTTTGAGTGAAATTGAGGTTGTATTTAACCTTCTGGGAGTGAGACGAGTCGAACTGGATCAAGAACGAAGGAAATTAAGGTTGTTTTGGCTTCGAACAGAGAGGGGGAAAGTTTCGGAAATTCGAGCTTGAGTCGAATGGATTGGAGGTCGAGAACAATGAAATTGATATTGTAAATGTGTTTCCCAGTGTTCCACGATGCTTCTCCATGAATCAATTACAAGAATTTGATGGAAATGGGTGTAATTTGAAGATGAACAGTCATGGCGGGTTCTTTGATATTTCAAACTCAAAGTCGACGGGATTGAGGTGAGAATTGTTGTAAATCAAATTACAGAACTGCAATTGGGTTTATGATGATGCAATTAGAGTAATTAATTGAAAGAATTAACTCGGAATGGATAGGATTCCAGTCGGGTTGCATCGCGGGCTAGCCGGACCCGTTTACCAGGTAAACGGGTGAAGAAGGTCACTATTCACCGTTACTGTAAACGGGTGAAGAAGGTCACTATTCACCGTTACTGTTCACGGCGCGTGGCAACCACGCGCAGCCACTCACGGCGCGTGGGGGCGCGTGAGGGGGAATCCCGAGGTGAGTTCAACATGAAACTTGTCCTATTTGATGTAACGAACATTTTTTGTGTTGGTTGCGAGTCGATCGAACGCCGTCTCGATAATGTTTCGAGGGTCCGAAGGCTTATGTTACGTATTAAATTAATATTAAATTCCCGAAAAATTACGAGAAATTAGTATGATGTAAATTGAGTCCTTAGTGACCCTGAATAATGATTGTGAATAGGATTCGAGATTCCGAGCAAGTGTCGGAAATTACGGAAACGCGTGCAGCGCGGGAAACGAGCAGTTGGACGGTGTGTGAGTGGACGTTTGTTTTATAAACTGATATGCATGCATAGTTAAATGTTTTACATGATTTATGGCATGATTTTAATCACAATGATTTGATATGATTATTTTGGGATTTAATGATTATTTTAATCGGTGTTTCTGGCACGTTTTTCGAGAAAATGTGAAATGACTGTTTTGGGCGAAGTCCCGGGATTTGTGATTGGTTTTGGCTTGGATTATGAGTTGGGAAATTGATTTAATGGATTTGTGATGTTTTTCGGATATGATTTTACGGGTTTACGTGCATTGAATTGTTTAATGATTTTACGGATTTACGAGACATGAGAAATGAGATTTGGGCAGGTGGCCCCGTGATGATGGTTTTTGACATGGTTTTGATACTTGATTTGAAATAATGCTTTTTGATTGTGTATTGATGTTTGATGACTCCAGATGTGTAATTCCTGGAGGGACACCAGATGCGTAATTCCTGGAGAAACCGGATGTGTAATTCCCGGTGAGGTTGGATGTGTAATTCCCAGCATTGGATGCCGACTCTGGATGTGTAATTCCCAGAGGATCCTCGGATGTGTAATTCCCGAGTTATATGCTTTGTTATATAGTGAACTGATTTTATAAAATGATTTAAATGATTCATGTGTTTTATCCTATCATGCATGGTTTGAAAACTGGAGGGTAACAGATGTGTTTCAAATGTGTTTTTCAATGATATTATTTTTGTCCACTCACACTTTTGTTGTTTTTGATGACCCTCCAGGCCGTGGCACACCGTTCAGGGCTGATCTCGAGGCGGAGGCATGAGCAGAAATCAATACAGTTATCCCTGGTCTGACAGGTGCTGAAGGGTACTTTCGGGACTTCAGTTGACTTGTCAGACGGGAGCAGGATCAGGCACGGTTATCGAGGTCCAGTTGGGACGGGTCCTGTCACGTCATCCCAACAACATCAATCAGCACTAATCACCAGTGCACAAGAAATATATCAATCCAATCAATCCGCACTACTCACAAGTGCATAAAATATCACAAATCACATCTGCACTACTCACAAGTGCACAATCAATCAAACTGCACTACTCATAAGTGCTGCACTACGCGTAGGCCAATATCCAGTCACTCTCTCGGGAAGAGACACCTCTGGGCTCAACCCCCTCGGGCTCAGTCACCTCTGGGCGAACACATCCCCCGGTTCAGACACCTCCGAGTGGTACATCCAGGCTCAGTCTCATCCGAGAAAGCTGACTACCATATGATCAACTCATGATCCTACAATCACATCCCCCAAGCTCCGGTCGTCTGGGTAATCCCCCCAAGCTCCGACCGTCTGGGAATATCACAATCACAATGAAAACCATCTCGGGAATTACATCCCAAAACATTTCAATCAAATCTTGTCTTCATACAAAGTCAAGATCATTCTCGACTGGTTCTCAAAGCCCAAAATACCATTTACACTTACTTCTTTAAAATCACCTTTTAAAACAACAGAATAATCCAGAAATCATCATTGACTTACCAACTAAGTCAAAACATCATTTTAGAAATCATTTAGACTCCGGGCCTAGCCCAAAACATCATTTGCACGTTCCTCGTAAAACGTGCCCGAAAGACTGATTAAAATAATCATAAAATCACAATAAATCATTAATTTCACAAATTCACAAGCGACTCCAAATCCGAGTCAAAATCACTATTCACTTGGGTTCTCATGCCTAAAATAACATCTTCACGCAAATCCATGCGTTGCAACCTCCGTTGCCATTTTCACGTAAATCCACGAAATTGACCCTTGACTCATTCCCGAGTCAACACATCATTTTTCAATCCATGACTCAATAATCCGAGTCCAAACATTATTTTCAATCAATTTCAATCCCGGACTCATAAACCAAGTCCAAACATCATTTTCACCAAATTTCGTAATTTCTCGAAAATCGTGCCCAAAATAATAATATAATAATCATAAAACCGAGAAATCACCGGATTGAAACATCAATCATGCCAAAGCATATAAAATCATATAATAAGGCATTTAAATCATATATGCATGCATCACGGTTAGAAAACAAAGTCCACTCACACACACCGTTCAAAACGGTCCGTTTCCTAGCTGCACGTTTTTCCGTAAAATCTGGAAATGACAACTCCTGTCCAAAATCATTATAGAGGGTTACTAACATCTCAAAATACAACATATAATTTTCCCCAATTTTTTCGGGATTTAAATACGTATTTTACTCGTAAAACACAACTTCGGATACGCGGAATATTATCGAAACAATATCCGATTTCCTCGAAATCAACGTCAAAATGTTCGTTACACTGAGAGGATCAAAAGTCATGTTGACCTCACCTTGAGACTAGGCCGGACGCGCCCTTACGCGCTGCCGTGAGTGGCTGCGCGTGAAACCCACGCGCCAGCTACAGTGTCGTCGTTCATGCCCGTTTGTCTGGTAAACGGGTCGTTTAACCCGCGATCAGACCCGTTTGATTTTCTGTCAATTCCACACTGTTTTCATCAATTGAACATTCAGTCAGCTTCGAATTAAGTTCAATTAAAGATTTGTGGACTCAATTACAAACAATCTTACCTCTAACCTCACGATCACAGATGGTCATTCGAAGAACACCCCGGCCACTGTTCATCATTCGAATTCCCTCAATGGCTGCAGGTTTCTTCCAATTGATGCATCCAGAAGCATCACTGGACTATGAGAGACAGTTCCCCTTCATCAATTTCGTCGTTTGATCACTCAATGATCACGACACAAGCTCGATAGCCGTACACTGTGCAACCATGGAGCTTCATCAATCTCCAGCGTTTTCCTTCAATTGGTCCTTCCAGAAGCATCGTGGGATCCTCAGGAAGATAATCCCCAGCTCAATTTCATCCATCGAAGCCTCCAATTCCTCGACTCAACCTCGAATTTCATCCTCTGTCACCAAGTGGGTTCAGAGCCAAAACAGCAACAATTTCCTTCGTTCTTTCGACGATTCTGATCGTTGTGATCCCCGGAAGCTGAATGTGAGCTCAATTTCGATCCTCATAGCCAAACACTCGACATTTGAATTCCCCCCCTAATTTTCTAAATTTTCGATTCTCTGTCTCCAGCCTTCAATCGATCCTCAGTGTTTCCCCAGTTTAATCCACTCTCACAATCTCACAAATTCCCCTCAAAACTGGTTGTGAAAGGGAGCTCAATTCTCCCAATTCTGATTCCCCTTCTCACGGGTAAGAAAACAAAGAAGAAGAAAAATGGGGAAAAAGATGGAGGAATGATGGTGTAGGAATGATGATGTAGTAATGATAGTGTTGGGAGGAAAACATGGAGCTGGAAACAAGGGATGGGTGACACTTGTCACTCATCCGGATGTGCACAGTCACCGGGTACTGTTCATATTAAAATATTATTTTAATCCCGGTTCGTTAGGTTAATCGGGCCCGATTCCGTGACCATAACTTCGTCGTCGAATCTCCGATTTCGGCATGTCGCCTGTCGTTGGATTCATATCGACGAGACCTACGTAACGGTCTTTGGCCCTCGTCCATCGGACCTCCCGATCAAAAAGTCAACATTTGGCCCCTAATATGCCAAATTACCAAAATGCCCCTCAACTTCCGAACGCCATAACTTTCACTACGAATGTCGGAATCGAACGTGCCACCTGTCTATGAACTCGTGACGTCCCGAACTACGTCACAGTCATCGGCCAAAGTCCATTTGACCGCTCGAAATAAAAGTCAACATTTTGCCCACGCTAGGGACAAAACGGTCATTTTGCACGTTTCGTCCGATTTCACTCAACTAATCCCCGATTAGTCATTCTAAACCATAATTAATTAATATTCAATTCCGATATTCGGGACGGGTCATTACAACCTTCCCTCCTTAAAGAATTTCGTCCCCGAAATTCCAACTACTCGTATTCCACAACTACCTCGTGGAAAACAAATGGCCTCACATCACGTGTACACATGTACATCCACTAGCCAACACAGAATTCGTCTGCACAGAGACGTCACATCACCGATGCACGTCGTACTATCTACACTCGACCACCCCGAGCGAAAATTAATCACCAGAAATTGGCAACGTCACCGTTAAGCTGACTCTTTCAGCTTGACGGCCCCACGTAATCACTAATGTGTCCAGACCTTCGCTCTCATCGAGAGTCATCAAAACTCACTTGTCAGTCTATGCTGACACTACAAGCCAAACTGTCACTACCAAGCTTTACCACTCTAGTAAAGCGCCAATCAGTAACAAATCAGTGGCAACACATCATACTACAACGTCTGTCAATATAGCACAAGATCAACAACATGATCTCACCTCAAAGGGCAAACTCAATCCTGCGACAAATACCAACAGCAGTAACCACAACCGTCACCCCCTCAGCGATCCCAGATGCTGGTAAGGTCACGACATGATAACATCTCGCCGCAAAGCAACTTGCGGTCACACCAACCACCAACTCACTCAATTAGATGGTGTAACTGGAACACATTGAACACCAGCCTAGCAGTGATCACACAACTCAACACTAGAGTTATATTAGCCAACCATGGCCAAGAGCACCTGCTCAAACAATCACTGAAATCATCAGAATCACTCTGCCCAGTGCATCGTGTTCAATGTCCAGTTCACGTTCACAACCAAAAACCAATGGTATTGGAACTAAGCCATGCACCAACACGTTTATCGACACATCACTGGTACATCCCATGTACCGTCACTAGGTATCAAGTACCCCAAACCATGTACAAAGTACATACATCTATCCATTGACCAGACTACAACCACCTAGGTCATAGCCAATCACGTTGCAATAATGGAGTCCATTTTCCCAAACCAGCAAGAGACAAATCGATACTCCACCAATCAGCTAGTTCCAATTCCAAATCTGAATCCGCAATTTCACAAGAAATCCCGAATTCAAACCCAGACATCACATTTTTAATCCATGTTCAAATCCGAATCCGAAATCATTATTCTGTAAGCTAGCATTTGGAATAATCATTCCGCACCCAAATCCAGTACTCCACTTTCAAGTTCTAAAATCGAATCCTGAATCGTCTCCCAGAATTTCGATTCCAAAACCCGAAATCTCGTTCACGTCCACTCGGACTCAACAAAACCGAACCTATCGGTTACCAGTTCAAACAAGTAACACATTACATCCGATTGACTTCATAAGGAAGCCAATCCCAACAATCACAACTCTAAGGCTGAACAAATTCAACCTCGTCTGAAACCTACTCGCTCGAGTAACATACCATAAGGGGCTCCACTTCGAAAAGAAGTTCAGTCCCGCCATTTACGACTCACATACCGGAGTAAGAGTGATAAACTCTCACCCCATCTGGATCATCGAAATCACGACCCAGATCCATCACTACGTCAGTCGACCATGAACATCACGATCCTAGATCGTCACAATGCCCAATGTCCACAACATCACAAACCCGATCAACCTAGGATCCACACGGTTAACTGCTAGAACCTTACGGTCTTACACCCACATCTAATTCGCGTACTGTCACAACGTTTGACAACCAAAGCCCACAATTAAAAAGTTCAGTCAACGACGAGACACGCCGCGACTGTGGGTTCTCACAGATTACGTCGTATCTATCCTTGCCATCCCACCTAGGGAAAACCAAGGATGATCCAAAACAATGACACCAATACTCATCCTACGTGGATGCGAACAAAACTCAATGCACTCCCCACGCCATGTGACCCAACATCGTCTGCCACCAAGCAGAAAATAAGAAGTCACCCCCAATGACTTCAGAATACCTAATCCCAATGCGGAAAACCCGCAATCCTCCTCAAACACAACCTCTCACGATTCCGTAGGTCCAACCATGTTGGAACCATCGGACTCGGACACCAACCACGTGTCCCCTTTGGACTGGTTACTGACACATACCCAACTCGACGAAGTCACAACCCGACTCGTGACTCATCGTCAGAACAACACCGGCACCAACACCAACATTAGTACCTGCACCAACACTGGCACCCAAACAACAGTATCAGTATGAGCACACCGTGTGCAAAACTGACAACCCTGGATCTCCGCTCATAACAAGCGACGACCTCGTACCTCTGCTCGAATAGGAGAAACTCTGCCTCCTTCGTACCTAACAACTCTGGGTACAGTCACCCTGACAACTCATGTGAGAAAAGGAAACGTCCCCTGAACGTCCCCCAATTCTCAACAACCACTCTCGGTAGTAGTGCCTGCCACAAACTTGTGCAATCCTAACTACCAGACATAACTATCGAGACTCCACATCCAATGGAATCAAGTACCCGTACAACTACTCGGTATCCCCACTCTGGGATTCCATCGACATGTACCAACCCCGACTGTGGATTGCAGTTCCACCACTAAAGCTGACATGACTAGACCCGACACAATCGTCACTCGGTCTCGACTTCGAAAAGTCATTAAGAGTTAAACCACTCGCCAACACACATTTCCGCACAAGGAATTTACTGAGAATATTCTCATCCTGGGTCCAACCTACCCAATTGTGCTACTTTCCAAGCCTCTGGACCCAACAAATCCTAGGACCCACAAGAATACTGATTCGACAATTAGTAAGCCGTAGTTACACAAATTAATATCTGACACACAAACCAAGGTCAATTACATTCCGAGATTAATCACAAGGTCTCAAATACCTTAATATACCCATCTCACTACCAGGTCACGCACGAGGCTCACGTTCCGGAGGTATGGCATGGCAACAGCATCAGCAACCAAGTGCTCTGATACCAATTTGACAGGACCCGTCCCCACTGGACGTCAAAAACCGTACCCGGTCCTGCTCCCGTCTGACAAGTCAACTGAAAGTCCGAAACTACCCTTCAGCACCTGCCAGACAAGGGATATTTGCGCCTGTGCCCGCTCATACCTCCACCTCTGGAATAGCTTCGATCAACGCGCCACGACCTGAAGGGTTAATAAAACAGAAAAGGTGTGAGTGGACAAAAATGACCTCTTATAAAAACATTTATCAAAATACATTCTTACCCTCCAGTTTTCACAAACTTGCATGCATATCGAAAAACATGAGTAATAGTATGAAATCATTCAAGTATGAACAGTGGACCGATAAAATCAAAACATATTTTCCCGTGGTCCATAAAACTCATGTTCACCAAATCAGTTCATGTTATAAATACCAAATCCCAGCTCTCAGGCCAAAACATGTGAAAACATAATCACTGGCCACAAAGACCAAAAACCCGTACTCAATACCAGTACGTCATCACAACAACATCAATCAGCACTAATCACCAGTGCACAAGAAATATATCAATCCAATCAATCCGCACTACTCACAAGTGCATAAAATATCACAAATCACATCTGCACTACTCACAAGTGCACAATCAATCAAACTGCACTACTCACAAGTGCTGCACTACGCGTAGGCCAATATCCAGTCACTCTCTCGGGAACAGACACCTCTGGGATCAACCCCCTCGGGCTCAGTCACCTCTGGGCGAACACATCCCCAGGTTCGAACACCTCCGAGTGGTACATCCAGGCTCAGTCTCATCCGAGAAGTTGACTACCATAGGATCAACTCATGATCCTACAATCACATCCCCCAAGCTCCGGTCGTCTGGGTAATCCCCCCAAGCTCCGACCGTCTGGGAATATCACAATCACAATGAAAACCATCTCGGGAATTACATCCCAAAACATTTCAATCAAATCTTGTCTTCATACAAAGTTAAGATCATTCCCGACTGGTTCTCAAAGCCCAAAATACCATTTACACTTACTTCTTTAAAATCACCTTTTAAAACAACAGAATAATCCAGAAATCATCATTGACTTACCAACTAAGTCAAAACATCATTTTAGAAATCATTTAGACTCCGGGCCTAGCCCAAAACATCATTTGCACGTTCCTCGTAAAACGTGCCCGAAAGACTGATTAAAATAATCATAAAATCACAATAAATCATTAATTTCACAAATTCACAAGCGACTCCAAATCCGAGTCAAAATCACTATTCACTTGGGTTCTCATGCCTAAAATAACATCTTCACGCAAATCCATGCGTTGCAACCTCCGTTGCCATTTTCACGTAAATCCACGAAATTGACCCTTGACTCATTCCCGAGTCAACACATCATTTTTCAATCCATGACTCAATAATCCGAGTCCAAACATTATTTTCAATCAATTTCAATCCCGGACTCATAAACCAAGTCCAAACATCATTTTCACCAAATTTCGTAATTTCTCGAAAATCGTGCCCAAAATAATAATATAATAATCATAAAACCGAGAAATCACCGGATTGAAACATCAATCATGCCAAAGCATATAAAATCATATAATAAGGCATTTAAATCATATATGCATGCATCACGGTTAGAAAACAAAGTCCACTCACACACACCGTTCAAAACGGTCCGTTTCCTAGCTGCACGTTTTTCCGTAAAATCTGGAAATGACAACTCCTGTCCAAAATCATTATAGAGGGTTACTAACATCTCAAAATACAACATATAATTTTCCCCAATTTTTTCGGGATTTAAATACGTATTTTACTCGTAAAACACAACTTCGGATACGCGGAATATTATCGAAACAATATCCGATTTCCTCGAAATCAACGCCAAAATGTTCGTTACACTGAGAGGATCAAAAGTCATGTTGACCTCACCTTGAGACTAGGCCGGACGCGCCCTTACGCGCTGCCGTGAGTGGCTGCGCGTGAAACCCACGCGCTAGCTACAGTGTCGTCGTTCATGCCCGTTTGTCTGGTAAACGGGTCGTTTAACCCGCGATCAGACCCGTTTGGTTTTCTATCAATTCCACACTGTTTTCATCAATTGAACATTCAGTCAGCTTCGAATTAAGTTCAATTAAAGATTTGTGGACTCAATTACAAAAAATCTTACCTCTAACCTCACGATCACAGATGGTCATTCGAAGAACACCCCGGCCACTGTTCATCATTCGAATTCCCTCAATGGCTGCAGGTTTCTTCCAATTGATGCATCCAGAAGCATCACTGGACTATGAGAGACAGTTCCCCTTCATCAATTTCGTCGTTTGATCACTCAATGATCACGACACAAGCTCGATAGCCGTACACTGTGCAACCATGGAGCTTCATCAATCTCCAGCGTTTTCCTTCAATTGGTCCTTCCAGAAGCATCGTGGGATCCTCAGGAAGATAATCCCCAGCTCAATTTCATCCATCGAAGCCTCCAATTCCTCGACTCAACCTCGAATTTCATCCTCTGTCACCAAGTGGGTTCAGAGCCAAAACAGTACCAATTTCCTTCGTTCTTTCGACGATTCTGATCGTTGTGATCCCAGGAAGCTGAATGTGAGCTCAATTTCGATCCTCATAGCCAAACACTCGACATTTGAATTTCCCCCCCAATTTTCTAAATTTTCGATTCTCTGTCTCCAGCCTTCAATCGATCCTCAGTGTTTCCCCAGTTTAATCCACTCTCACAATCTCACAAATTCCCCTCAAAACTGGTTGTGAAAGGGAGCTCAATTCTCCCAATTCTGATTCCCCTTCTCACGGGTAAGAAAACAAAGAAGAAGAAAAATGGGGAAAAAGATGGAGGAATGATGGTGTAGGAATGATGATGTAGTAATGATAGTGTTGGGAGGGAAACATGGAGCTGGAAACAAGGGATGGGTGACACTTGTCACTCATCCGGATGTGCACAGTCACTGGGTACTGTTCATATTAAAATATTATTTTAATCCCGGTTCGTTCGGTTAATCGGGCCCGATTCCGTGACCATAACTTCGTCGTCGAATCTCCGATTCCGGCATGCCGCCTGTCGTTGGATTCGTATCGACGAGACCTACGTAATGGTCTTTGGCCCTCGTCCATCGGACCTCCCGATCAAAAAGTCAACATTTGGCCCCTAATATTTCAAATTACCAAAATGCCCCTCAACTTCCGAACGCCATAACTTTCACTACGAATGTCGGAATCGAACGTGCCACCTGTCTATGAACTCGTGACGTCCCGAACTATGTCACAGTCATCGGCCAAAGTCAATTTGACCGCCCGAAATAAAAGTCAACATTTTGCCCACGCTAGGGACAAAACGGTCATTTTGCACGTTTCGTCCAATTTCACTCAACTAATCCCCGATTAGTCATTCTAAACCATAATTAATTAATATTCAATCCCGATATTCGGGACGGGTCATTAAAACCTTCCCTCCTTAAAGAATTTCGTCCCCGAAATTCCAACTACTCGTATTCCACAACTACCTCGTGGAAAACAAATGGCCTCACATCACGTGTACACATGTACATCCACTAGCCAACACAGAATTCGTCTGCACTGAGACGTCACATCACCGATGCACGTCGTACTATCTACACTCGACCACCCCGAGTGAAAATTAATCACCAGAAATTGGCAACGTCGCCGTTAAACTGACTCTTTCAGCTTGACGGCCCCACGTAATCACTAATGTGTCCAGACCTTCGCTCTCATCGAGAGTCATCAAAACTCACTTGTCAATCTATGTTGACACTACAAGCCAAACTGTCACTACAAAGCTTTACCACTCTAGTAAAGCGCCAATCAGTAACAAATCAGTGGCAACACATCATACTACAACGTCCGTCAATATAGCACAAGATCAACAACATGATCTCACCTCAAAGGGCAAACTCAATCCTGCGACAAATACCAACAGCAGTAACCACAACCGTCACCCCCTCAGCGATCCCAGATGCTGGTAAGGTCACGACATGATAACATCTCGCCGCAAAGCAACTTGCGGTCACACCAACCACCAACTCACTCAATTAGATGGTGTAACTGGAACACATTGAACACCAGCCTAGCAGTGATCACACAACTCAACACTAGAGTTATACTAGCCAACCATGGCCAAGAGCACCTGCTCAAACAATCACTGAAATCATCAGAATCACTCTGCCCAGTGCATCGTGTTCAATGTCCAGTTCACGTTCACAACCAAAAACCAATGGTATTGGAACTAAGCCATGCACCAACACGTTTATCGACACATCACTGGTACATCCCATGTACCGTCACCAGGTATCAAGTACCCCAAACCATGTACAAAGTACATACATCTATCCATTGACCAGACTACAACCACCTAGGTCATAGCCAATCACGTTGCAATAATGGAGTCCATTTTCCCAAACCAGCAAGAGACAAATCGATACTCCACCAATCAGCTAGTTCCAATTCCAAATCCGAATCCGCAATTTCACAAGAAATCCCGAATTCAAACCCAGACATCACATTTTTAATCCATGTTCAAATCCGAATCCGAAATCATTATTCCGTAAGCTAGCATTTGGAATAATCATTCCGCACCCAAATCCAGTACTCCATTTTCAAGTTCTAAAATCGAATCCTGAATCGTCACCCAGAATTTCGATTCCAAAACCCGAAATCTCGTTCACGTCCACTCGGACTCAACAAAACCGAACCTATCGGTTACCAGTTCAAACAAGTAACACATTACATCCGATTGACTTCATAAGGAAGCCAATCCCAACAGTCACAACTCTAAGGCTGAACAAATTCAACCCCGTCTGAAACCTACTCGCTCGAGTAACATACCATAAGGGGCTCCACTTCGAAAAGAAGTTCAGTCCCGCCATTTACGACTCACATACCGGAGTAAGAGTGATAAACTCTCACCCCATCTGGATCATCGAAATCACGACCCAGATCCATCACTACGTCAGTCGACCATGAACATCATGATCCTAGATCGTCACAATGCCCAATGTCCACAACATCACAAACCCGATCCACCTAGGATCCACACGGTTAACTACTAGAACCTTAGGGTCTTACACCCTCATCTAATTCGCGTACTGTGACAATGTTTGACAACCAAAGCCCACAATTAAAAAGTTCAGTCAACGACGAGACACGCCGCGACTGTGGGTTCTCACAGATTACCTCGTATCTATCCTTGCCATCCCACCTAGGGAAAACCAAGGATGATCCAAAACAATGACACCAATACTCATCCTACGTGGATGCAAACAAAACTCAATGCACTCCCCACGCCATGTGACCCAACATCGTCTGCCACCAAGCAGAAAATAATAAGTCACCCCCAATGACTTCAGATTACCTAATCCCAATGCGGAAAACCCGCAATCCTCCTCAAACACAACCTCTCACGATTCCGTAGGTCCAACCATGTTGGAACCATCGGATTCGGACACCAACCAGGTGTCCCCTTTGGACTGGTTACTGACACACACCCAACTCGACGAAGTCACAACCCGACTCGTGACTCATCGTCAGAACAACACCGGCACCAACACCAACATTAGTACCTGCACCAACACTGGCACCCAAACAACAGTATCAGTATGAGCACACCGTGTGCAAAACTGAGAACCCTGGATCTCCGCTCATAACAAGCGACGACCCCGTACCTCTGCTCGAATAGGAGAAACTCTGCCTCCTTCGTACCTAACAACTCTGGGTACAGTCACCCTGACAACTCATGTGAGAAAAGGAAACGTCCCCTGAACGTCCCCCAATTCTCAACAACCACTCTCGGTAGTAGTGCCTGCCACAAACTTGTGCAATCCTAACTACCAGACATCACTATCGAGACTCCACATCCAATGGAATCAAGTACCCGTACAACTACTCGGTATCCCCACTCTGGGATTCCATCGACATGTACCAACCCCGACTGTGGATTGCAGTTCCACCACTAAAGCTGACATGACTAGACCCGACACAATCATCACTCGGTCTCGACTTCGAAAAGTCATTAAGAGTTAAACCACTCGCCAACACACATTTCCGCACAAGGAATTTACTGAGAATATTCTCATCCTGGGTCCAACCTACCCAATTGTGCTACTTTCCAAGCCTCTGTATCCAACAAATCCTAGGACCCACAAGAATACTGATTCGATAATTAGTAAGCCGTAGTTACACAAATTAATATCTGACACACAAACCAAGGTCAATTACATTCCGAGATTAATCACAAGGTCTCAAATACCCTAATATACCCATCTCACTACCAGGTCGCGCATGAGGCTCACGTTCCGGAGGTATGGCATGGCAACAGCATCAGCAACCTAGTGCTCTGATACCAATTTGACAGGACCCGTCCCCACTGGACGTCAAAAACCGTACCCGGTCCTGCTCCCGTCTGACAAGTCAACTGAAAGTCCGAAACTACCCTTCAGCACCTGCCAGACAAGGGATATTTGCGCTTGTGCCCGCTCATACCTCCACCTCTGGAATAGCTTCGATCAACGCGCCACGACCTGAAGGGTTAATAAAACAGAAAAGGTGTGAGTGGACAAAAATGACCTCTTATAAAAACATTTATCAAAATACATTCTTACCCTCCAGTTTTCACAAACTTGCATGCATATCGAAAAACGTGAGTAATAGTATGAAATCATTCAAGTATGAACAGTGGACCGATAAAATCAAAACATATTTTCCCGTGGTCCATAAAACTCATGTTCACCAAATCAGTTCATGTTATAAACACCAAATCCCGGCTCTTAGGCCAAAACATGTGAAAACATAATCACTGGCCACAAAGACCAAAAACCCGTACTCAATACCAGTACGTCATCACAACAACATCAATCAGCACTAATCACCAGTGCACAAGAAATATATCAATCCAATCAATCCGCACTACTCACAACTGCATAAAATATCACAAATCACATCTGCACTACTCACAAGTGCACAATCAATCAAACTGCACTACTCACAAGTGCTGCACTACGCGTAGGCCAATATCCAGTCACTCTCTCGGGAACAGACACCTCCGGGCTCAACCCCCTCGGGCTCAGTCACCTCTGGGCGAACACATCCCCAGGTTCAGACACCTCCGAGTGGTACATCCAGGCTCAGTCTCATCCGAGAAGCTGACTACCATAGGATCAACTCATGATCCTACAATCACATCCCCCAAGCTCCGGTCGTCTGGGTAATCCCCCCAAGCTCCGACCGTCTGGGAATATCACAATCACAATGAAAACCATCTCGGGAATTACATCCCAAAACATTTCAATCAAATCTTGTCTTCATACAAAGTCAAGATCATTCCCGACTGGTTCTCAACGCCCAAAATACCATTTACACTTACTTCTTTAAAATCACCTTTTAAAACAACAGAATAATCCAGAAATCATCATTGACTTACCAACTAAGTCAAAACATCATTTTAGAAATCATTTAGACTCCGGGCCTAGCCCAAAACATCATTTGCACGTTCCTCGTAAAACGTGCCCGAAAGACTGATTAAAATAATCATAAAATCACAATAAATCATTAATTTCACAAATTCACAAGAGACTCCAAATTCGAGTCAAAATCACTATTCACTTGGGTTCTCATGCCCAAAATAACATCTTCACGCAAATCCATGCGTTGCAACCTCCGTTGCCATTTTCACGTAAATCCACGAAATTGACCCTTGACTCATTCCCGAGTCAACACATCATTTTTCAATCCATGACTCAATAATCCGAGTCCAAACATTATTTTCAATCAATTTCAATCCCGGACTCATAAACCAAGTCCAAACATCATTTTCACCAAATTTCGTAATTTCTCGAAAATCGTGCCCAAAATAATAATATAATAATCATAAAACCGAGAAATCACCGGATTGAAACATCAATCATGCCAAAGCATATAAAATCATATAATAAGGCATTTAAATCATATATGCATACATCACGGTTAGAAAACAAAGTTCACTCACACACACCGTTCAAAACGGTCCGTTTCCGAGCTTCACGTTTTTCTGTAAAATCTGGAAATCACAACTCCTGTCCAAAATCATTATAGAGGGTTACTAACATCTCAAAATACAACATATAATTTTCCCCAATTTTTTCGGGATTTAAATACGTATTTTACTCGTAAAACAAAACTTCAGATACGCGGAATATTATCGAAACAATATCCGATTTCCTCGAAATCAACGTCAAAATGTTCATTACCCTGAGAGGATCAAAAGTCATGTTGACCTCACCTTGAGACTAGGCCGGACGCGCCCTTACGCGCTGCCGTGAGTGGCTGCGCGTGAAACCCACGTGCCAGCTACAGTGTCGTCGTTCATGCCCGTTTGTCTGGTAAACGGGTCGTTTAACCCGCGATCAGACCCGTTTGGTTTTCTGTCAATTCCACACTGTTTTCATCAATTGAACATTCAGTCAGCTTCGAATTAAGTTCAATTAAAGATCTGTGGACTCAATTACAAACAATCTTACCTCAACCCCCCCACTATCACAGATGGTCATTCGAAGAACACCCTGGCCACTGTTCATCATTCGAATTCCCTCAATGGCTGCATGTTTCTTCCAATTGATGCATCCAGAAGCATCACTGGACTATGAGAGACAGTTCCCCTTCATCAATTTCGTCGTTTGATCACTCAATGATCACGACACAAGCTCGATAGCCGTACACTATGCAACCATGGAACTTCATCAATCTCCAGCGTTTTCCTTCAATTGGTCCTTCCAGAAGCATCGTGGGATCCTCAGGAAGATAATCCCCATCTCAATTTCATCCATCGAAGCCTCCAATTCCTCGACTCAACCTCAAATTTCATCCTCTGTCACCAAGTGGGTTCAGAGCCAAAACAGCACCAATTTCCTTCGTTCTTTCGACGATTCTGATCGTTGTGATCCCAGGAAGCTGAATGTGAGCTCAATTTCGATCCTCATAGCCAAACACTCGACATTTGAATTTCCCCCCCAATTTTCTAAATTTTCGATTCTCTGTCTCCAGCCTTCAATCGATCCTCAGTGTTTCCCCAGTTTAATCCACTCTCACAATCTCACAAATTCCCCTCAAAACTGGTTGTGAAAGGGAGCTCAATTCTCCCAATTCTGATTCCCCTTCTCACGGGTAAGAAAACAAAGAAGAAGAAAAATGGGGAAAAAGATGGAGGAATGATGGTGTAGGAATGATGATGTAGTAATGATAGTGTTGGGAGGGAAACATGGAGCTGGAAATAATGGATGGGTGACACTTGTTACTCATCCGGATGTGCACAGTCACTGGGTACTGTCCGTATTAAAATATTATTTTAATCCCGATTCCGTGACCATAACTTCGTCATCGAATCTCCGATTTCGGTATGCCGCCTGTCGTTGGATTCGTATCGACGAGACCTACGTAACGGTCTTTGGCCCTCGTCCATCGGACCTCCCGATCAAAAAGTCAACATTTGGCCCCTAATATGCCAAATTACCAAAATGCCCCTCAACTTCCGAACGCCATAACTTTCACTACGAATGTCGGAATCGAACGTGCCACCTGTCTATGAACTCGTGACGTCCCGAACTACGTCACAGTCATCGGCCAAAGTCCATTTGACCGCCCGAAATAAAAGTCAACATTTTGCCCACCCTAGGGGCAAAACGGTCATTTTGCACGTTTCGTCCGATTTCACTCAACTAATTCCCGATTAGTCATTCTAAACCATAATTAATTAATATTCAATCCCGATATTCGGGACGGGTCATTACAATTGTGTCTTAGGTGCATATGTGTTTTCTTGGTCTAAGTTTGACAGGACCCGCCCTGATCCTCTCTAGGACCACATGGGGACGTGCCCTGCTCCCGTCTGACACCCGAAATACATACCAATTTTAACCTCAAACAATCAAATGCATAAATAACCAAATTAAAGTTATACATCAAATCCGATTAAACAGATGTCAGACAAGGGATGAAATCCAAACTACAAGTTGCGAGCACGACTCTAACATAAACCTGCGGGTACACCACCCAACAGGGGTTCAGGTACGCAGAAGTGGATCTATGCCTCAGCCTCAGGTTCCTCCTCTACCTCATTAGCACGACCTGGAGGGGTTACCAAAACATTAAGGGTGAGTGGACCGAAACTCAAGTTTATAAAATCATTTGATAAGTAAAACATATAATTTACCCCTCCGTTTTCCAAACATGCATGCAACCGAATTTAAAACCATCAATCATATAATATAAACCATAAGGCATATAATAAAACCATAAACATAATTTTAGCCACTGCACTATACACTCCAATCCCAACATCCCTGATGTCTGACGTCCCTGACGTCCAATATGGTCACAATCACAAGGCTACGCGTGCCACTCGGGTCTCAATTCCGAGTTCAATCCCCGAACCCTGTTCGGTTACAGCATCCCCGATGCTTAGCGTCATAGACGCTGGACGTCCTAGACGTCCGTGACCTCTCCGGGGTACCTTATCCGGAGGAGACAATATAATATGGAAGGATCTATACAGTGCAGTACCAAATACATTTTATTGATATCCACATGCAAAACATATATGTATACATAGGTAAAATCCGAACAGATCGTTACGTTTCATCAAACGGGTCTCATGCCCAAATACCGTGAAACGTGCCATAACCGAAATTTCAATATCATCAAAACCATTTATTGATTCCAGCATGTGAACATATAAGTAAATCAGAAAACATTTAAGCATGCAAGGGTTTAATGAAATCGGGCCCACTCACAATAAGATCCCGCGGTGAAACTGCGCGTACGAACTTGTACCGGGATTATCGTATAATTCCTGTCAGTCCAAATCACATGCAAGGGTCACCACAAGTCTTAAACATTTAACCGAAAAGCCCGAAACAGAAACCGGCTCGGGGAAACCGTCCAACCCGTATCCCGAGACAACCGGCCCTAAACTGACCCTCCTAACTATCTCAGATCAACATGGTTAAATCACCAAAAATGTTCAGAATGATGAGAGGAACAAAAGTCATGTTGATCGTGATCTGAGATAAGGTCCAACGCGCCCTCACGCGCCGCCCAAAGTGGCTGCGCGTGGAAGTCACCCGCCTGACACTGTAGCTGCTACAGTGTCACCTTCTTCACCCGATAGCCCTGCTATTCGGGTCTTCAACCCGCGTCCAGACCTGGTTGATTACCCATCAATTTCTACTCGATTTCGATCCCATTTGATTCTAACATGTTAAATAACTATCCAATTTAGGTTCTGTGACAAAAATCAACCTCGACACATCCCCAAACGACCCATTGACCCGTGATCAACCAATCGAGTCAATCACCAGAACTTCATGGTTTCTAATTCAAACTTCAATTCACTTCACAGGCAGCACAATAGGATCAAAACGAACTAATATGAACGATCAATTGGGTCTGAGAGTACCTGAAGATTGTCGTCCCAAGCTCTGCAACTTCTCTGAAAATGGCAGCCTCCGTCCCAGCTCAACCGTGGCTGATAGCCTTCGATTTCGATGTGGTTGAGTTCCAAACACTACCAGAAGACTAAACCAGGCCTTGGTTTGGTCCAACACTCACCAGAAATCAAAACCCGATTTTCCCTCCAATTTTGCCCGAAATGGTTTCTCTGGTTTCCTCACCTATTCTTAGTTCCTTCAACAGCAGAATGAAGCTTACACAATTCCTATTCAGTTTAAAACAATTGAACTGTCCCAGAGGCTCGTGGGTGTCCAATCTGTCCACTGAAATTTGTCCCCCGAAAGCTTCGAATTTCAATTAACAATTTGATCGTGTAGCTGGATGAATCAGACCACGTTTGATGCTTCAAAAAGGTTTAAACAATCAATACTTTCCAGCACACACACCAGTAATCAAATCGCACTCAGAGCCACCGCACATGGTGGTTCTGCCCGTGTCCCCCGCGATTGCTACAGTAACCAGGGCAAAATAACCAAAATGCCCCTGGTTCAATAATTACCAAAATGCCCCTCACTTCCTAGACCCGTAACTCAGCCATACGAAGTCCGATTTCGGCGTGCCACCTGTCTACGGACTCAGGACATCGAGACCTACCTAACGGTCCTTAAGTCATGCAAAAATTTGTTGCCAAAAGAAAAGTCAACATTTTCACCCCGAAAGTCCAAATTACGGTAATGCCCATGAACTTCCGATAGTCATAACTTTTTCCCTGATCGTCCGAATTGGACGTGCCACCTGTCTATGAACTCGTGACGTCCCGAACTACGTCACGGTCACTGGTCAAAGTCCATTTGACCCACTAATAAAAAATTCAACAATTTGGCCATACCATTCACAAGGGTGAAAACGTCAATTCATACATTAAATTACAATATTAAAATCTTCGAATTTCCGGGGTGTTACAAAGTTGGTCTATTTTATGCATCAACAGTTGGCGCCATCTGTGGGAATCAATACAAAAATATTATGTCAGTTTTCTTTTATTCTTACATTTGATGAAACACCACAAGCCTTCAAGAATACCAACCATCACAAACTCTGCTCTTACTAAGTACTCTGACATCAATGGGACAATTCAAAGTAAGAACCGGTCAAGCTCCACATTTAATTTCCATGTGGCATGGGATGCGACCTAATGAAAGGCCAAGTAAGAAAAGAAATGAAAGTGTTCTGCTCCACCCATTTGAAATGAAATTTTAGGTTTGGTAAGGTGGGTACTCCCCATGTGAAACCAACATTCAATACACATATATTATATATTATAATTTATGTATATTTCAAAAGAAGAAAATAGCTTCATCTTTCCATCAGAGTTAATCGATTTTCAAGAAGTCGGTAGATCTACACCATCTCTTTAAATCACTAACATATTGACTAGGGAGAGACCAAGACTTTCTCTACTTCAATCTCCTAATCGGCAGCTTCTGGGACCTAACCCTTTGCGCCCATGACTTCTCTGTAAAATCCTCTTACCTCATAGGTGATTGTGACTACGGCAAAGTAGAACTCCTAGGCAACGACACAGCCCCACCTACTACTCTCGTTGAATTCACTTCAAACGACCCAATGACCTTGATTTCTTCATTGTCGATGCCATCATATATAACAGTGTAGGTTACAAGATGTACTTACAGGTCACCAGGCCTCCTAGGAACCTTGAACGACTTCATGGCCGATCAGCCCCGCCTGAAAACTCATATGCTGCTATGGATGCTCTACATTTCTATATACTCCCATTGATCGATCATTATTGTTTATGTAATAAATTAATCGACTTAGATTCGCCTCACTAGACTCCATCAGATGTTGTTCTCGTTGTGGTGGGACTTGCGTAGAGAGAGGTAAGAGCAAAGAAGTATCAGTGTGATACTAGCTTAACAATCTCCGATACTTGAGTGAGATTAAGTGTGGATGGTACTGTAGTAATTTAGGAAACATGAATGTAAGATTTCCATTACATTCTGAAAGGAAGGCACCATTGTATTTATGGTAGCATTGAATGTTGTTGGTGGAATAGTCCGATGTGGGATTATTATCATTGTCCCATGAGCTGACATGTGTCCCCGTGTGGTCCTGAGGAGTATTTCTAGCTTGCCAGACTGAATAGTGGGTAGGTCGACCAGATGTGGTCGACATGTGCTACTTTGACCCACACACTAGATTATATGTTTGGCCGAGGATGTTGCTGACTGAGCAACGTGTAGACCGACCAAATGTGGTCGACCAGTGTTGTATTGTTTTTGTAGAGGCTTGGCCTTGTATTCTTTGTCTAGATGAGGGCTTGGGTGTTCTAAGACAGGATTGGTCGGCCTTAATTCAGGCTGACCAGATTAGGTACAAACAGAAATCCACCAAGTCGTTGACTGAGGTAGATTTCCTCGGTCGAGGGCTTGTTATGTACCTTTCAGCCTATGTAGGTGTGCACCATGCTAGTCCTCAGTCCCCCAAGCCCTTGGTTGAGGAGGAATGTTAAGGGGAATCTCTTCGGCCCACTTGAGCAGACCCTCGTACGATGAGGTGGCCGATCGGCCTAAGCATGGCCATGGACTAACCGAGAACTACTTTGACAAGCTAAGTGTATGTCACCTTCTCATCCCGCTTGAGCGGACCCTCACACGATGAGATGAACGATCAGATTAGGCTTGACCATGGACCGACCGAGAAACACTTAGGCGAGGTGTATATGTCACCTTACTCGGCCCACTTATATGGACCCTCACATGATGAGATGACCGATCGGGCTAGACTTAGCCATGGGCTACTTGAGAACTACTTGGGTAAGGTGAGTGTATGTAACCTTACTCGTCCCACTTTAGCGGATCCTCACACGATGAGGTGGCTGATCAGCCTAGGGTTGGCCATGGACTAACCGATAAACCCTTGAGCAAGGTGAGGATTCATAGTAATTCTATATGATAGTTTCTTTCCAAAAGGTGTTACTAGCATATGATTTTGTATGACATATTAAGTTCTGCTGTTATATTACTTATGAATTGTGTGGGTACGTTTTGATGTACAGGTTTCAACATGCTTAATGTTGTGAACATTGAGAAACTGAATGAAAACAATTTTTACACTTGGAAGCAACAAATTCATATGAATTTGGGGATGCTAGAATTCCTTGTTGCTTTCAAGGAGCCTAAGCCGACTACCCTAACCCTAACAACACTCCAAAAGAGAAGGAATACTTTGAAAAATGGGAAAGGGAAAACATTATGTCCCTTCTAATCATGCAAAATGCAATGGAAGAACACATGAGGGGAGGAATTAAAGGTTGTGATCTAGCAAGGGATTATCTAGATGCTATAGAGGAAAAAATCAAAAGGTTTGACAAGGCTGAAATAGGAACTCACTTGTTAGCCTTGATCAATTTCAAGTATGATGGATTTGGAAGTGTGAGAGAGCACTTTCTCAAGTTGGTCAACATCTCCAAAAAATTGAACAACATGGACATAGGAATTACATATCATTCCTTGTCCACATGGCACTGTAGTCACTTTCAAGTGATTATGATCAAGTGAAAGTGAATTACAACACCCAGAAGGAGACTTGAGACATCAATGAGCTCATAGCTATCAGTTGTCAAGAAGAGGAAAGAACGAAAAAGAAGACGACAAAAACTGTTAACCTTGTGCAGGCTAGAAAGGGCAAATGAAAGAAAAAGTTTACTGCATCCAATAGATTTTCCCCAAAGCAATCTGGACAAAAATCAAGTTTTTTTTATGGGTTTAATAAGCATGCTTCTAATTTTGTTATACCTCGAAAACATGATGGTTCTTCCACATCTGGTCTTAAAATCAACAAACCAAATTTCAAGAAGTGCTATTTTTGTCAATCTGCTAAGCACCTCAGGCTAAACTGCCCTGGTTTCAAGGCATTGCTTATAAAGAAAGGTAATGAAATTATGAATGTTTTTGTTACAATTGAGTCAAACATGGTTTTAGTCCCTTAAAATTCATGTCGGTTTGACACAGGATGTTCTGTACATATCACAAATTCATTGTAGAGATTTCAAAGTCCGAGGGGAGCAAATGAAGAGTTTTACAATGTCTATGTTGGAAATGGCAACAAGGTCACTGTTGAATATGTGGGTCGAGTTAGTTTAAAACTATCTTTTGGTTATGTACTTGTTTTAAATAATGTACTCTATGTACCTTCCATTAAAAAGAACTTAATTGCAGTTTCTAAGTTTGTAAACAATGGTTTTGTTATGTTGGAGATGATGTTTCTATTAAATGTTATTTCAAGAACAACTTTGATGATTTGTTGGGATATGCTTTTCCAAATGCTGACTTATGGCAACTTGAGTGTTCCTATTTTCAAGAATGTTTGAATGTCGAAAACATTGCATCCAAAAGGTTATTAATGAATGACTCTTCTACTATGTTTTGGCATAGAAGACTTAGTCACATTTCAAAGCAAAGGATGCATCGACTTATGAAAACTAAAGCCTTGTTATCCTTACACTTAGATGAGTTTGAACATTGCATTGATTGTTTTAAAGGAAAAACAAATGATTTTTCAAATAAACCAAAACAAAACGAAGCGATGGCTTGTTGCAATTAATGCACACTGACGTGTGTGACCCTTTTCCAGTTAAGACATTATGTGGAAACTCTTATTTTGTACTCTTTATAGACGATTTTTCAAGATACATTTACTTGTATCTTATTTTAGACAAAGCTCAAGTTTTGAGTTGTTTTAAAATTTTCAAACTAGAAGTAGAAAAACAGCTTAATGCTGAGATAAAAACAGTGAGGTCAGATCGTGGAGGTGAATATTTTGGGAGGTGTAACACCCCGGAAATTCGAGGATCCCAATATTGTAATTTAATGTGTGATTTGACGCTTTTACCCTTGTGTTTGGTATGGTCAAATTGTTGACTTTTTGATTGATGAACTAAATGGACTTTGACCTATGACCGTGACGTAGTTCGGGACGTCACGAGTTCATAGACAGGTGGCACGACCAATTCGGACGATCAGGGAGAAAGTTATGACTATCGGAAGTTCAGGGGCATTACCGTAATTTGGACTTTCGGGGGAAAATGTTGACTTTTCTTTTGGCAACTAATTTTCAATTGACTCAAGGACCGTTGGGTAGGCCTCGACGTCCTGAGTCCGTAGACAGGCGGCACGCCGAAAACGGACTTCGTACGAGGAAGTTATGGTCAGAAACGTAAATTCGAGAAGTTCGTGTCTCAGTTTTCGTGTCGAATATTATATTCAGGAAATCTGATTGAAGGACACCTGGTGAGTGACAAGTGTCACTCACCCATTGGCTAGATTGGATAAGATCCACTATAGGATTAAATAGCATTTAAATCAGCTTTAAATTCCAGCCCTTAGATCTGAAATCCCTTGATCTGATCTCAGCCTTTGATCTCATTCTGAGATTCAATCCTGGCCCTTGATTCATATTCCTATTCAGTATTAAACCTCATGAGATCATGCACCCATGTGTTCATTCTCTCAACCGTGTGTGTGCGATTTCTCCCTGGAACCAGCTCATCAGCCATCACCACTCAGCCCCACACCTCAGACAACCAGCAGCCACATTCCTGATGCCGGCCACCGCACCACGGCCACCCTGCACGGCGGCATTCTCTCAAACCCGTGAAGAAAACCCGAGCAGCCTAAGTCACCAAATCATCCAAACCTTCAATCTGGAACTTGAACCAACGTACGGTTGGGTCCACCGTGACGACAGGACGGCAAGGAACTGATCCTGACGGTGTACGGCGGTGACACGGCGGCGATTGGACGATAAACCCGTAGGTAACCGTTTCCCTTCCCGGCTTCGAAACGCCTGTTTGTGACGTTGACATCTTTTGGTTATTGTTAGGACACGTCTAGGAGACCTTGACGACCAATTTGGACCCAGGACCGGGACTGAACAACCGTCGACTCGCCGGAGAGGATTACCAGAACCGGCAACCAAACTTCCCGTCGATTTTCAGGTAACCTCTTGGACCTAAAACCTAATTCTAGTTACACAGAACCATTCTAGGGATTAAGACGAGTAAATACGAATTAAAAGGAACGAAAATGGTCAAGAGCTGATGAAATGGTAACCGGGTCATGATCGCGGGTCTGATCGACCCGAGTTACAGGAACACGGGTCAACCCGTCTGAGGACAGCGGTGCTGACGTGGCACCCTGTCAGTCTGTCAGATGACGTGGACCAACCGTGAGCCGACACGTGTCACATGTCAGTGCACAGTCAGCACTGACATGTCAGTGACGTGGACCAGTCAGGGACTGCCACGTGTCACTGACATGTCAGTGATGTGGACCAGTGCCGTGCTGACACGTGGCACATGTCAGATCTGACACGTGGTCTGACAGATCAGCAAGGTGGACCAATCGGATGGTGACATGTGGAACCTGTCAGAGTCTGACATGTCAGACCTGACAGCTGTCAGATGACGTCAGCATGACGTCATGCTGACGTCAGCGATGACGTCAGTAGGACTGTTCCTACGTTGACCGCCGCGTTGACCGGCGCGTGGGGGCGCGTGTGAACAGTGTTTTTGGTGGGACCACCACCATTCTTTAGGTTTCGACGATCCGGATCCAATGGCGGTGGTTTCAGGTCGATCGGAGATCATTAAGTTGGTCAAAATAAGGTTTATTGCCTTGGAAAGCGCGTTCGGGCGGCTTTTCCGGACCAGTTTCGGTCTAGGGTTTCATAGTTGAATGTTAGGGGTTTGTATTGACCTTTGCATATGCTTTGGATATGACAGGGGTTGTATAATCGTACCAGAACGAGGGTATACGTTCGGTTTTCAGCAGGACTGTTCAGTGAGTGGGCCATTTTCTTAAACCCTTGCGTGCATAAATGTTTTCTGGTTTATTATACTTATTCACATGCTAAAACAATAATGGTTTTGATGATATGGAAAATATGGTTATGGCACGTTTCACGGTATTTGGGCTTGAGACCCGTCTGATGAAACTTAATGATTGGTTCGGATTTTATCTATGTATATATATATGCCTTGCATGTGGATATCAATAAAATGCATTTGTTACTGCACTGTATAGATCCTTCCATATTATATTGTCTCCTCCGGCGAGGTACCCCGGAGAGGTCACGGACGTCTAGTACGTCCAGCGTCTACGACGCTAAGCATTGGGGATTCTGTACCCGAACGGGGTTCGGGGAAAGAACTCAGAAATTGAGACCCGAGTGGCACGCGTAGCCTTGTGATTGTGACCTTATTGGACGTCAGGGACGTCAGACATCAGGGATGTCGGGATTGGAGTGTATAGTGCAGCAACCAAAATTATACTTATGGTTTTATTATATGCCTTATGGTTCATATTATATGGTTTATGATTTTGAATTACGATGCACGCATGTTTGGAAAACGGAGGGGTAAATTATATGTTTTACTTATCAACCGATTTTATAAACTTGAGTTTCGGTCCACTCACCCTTAATGTTTTGATAACCCCTCCAGGTCGGGAAACTGAGGTAGAGGAGGAACCAGAGGCTGAGGCATAGATCTACTTCTGCGTACCTGAACCCCTGTTGGGCGGTGTACCCGCAGGTTTACTTAGAGTCGTGCTCGCAAATTTGTAATTTTGGATTTCATCCCTTGTCTGACATTCGTTTAGTTCGAATTTGATGTATGACTTTAATTTGGTTATTTATGCATTTAAATGTTTTGAGGTTAAAATTGGTATGAATTATTGGGTGTCAGACGGGAGCAGGGCACGTCCCCTTGTGGTCCCTGTGGGATCGGGGCGGGTCCTGTCAGCTTGGTATCAAAGCACTAGGTTGTGGTCAGTACTAGGGTATTGGTCAGCATGCTAGACTAGCGATTAGTACTAGTTGCTTTTCGACTTTTAAGAATATTGTTTTCTGATCTATGCCTCTTAACAGTTGGTTATGCCTCCTAGGAGAATTCCTCATACTCGAACGGACGAGGAGCATTGAAAGGGCTCAACGTCTGGGAGCCACTCCTTTTTGCGGGGGATCAAACCCCGAGGATGCTCACGACTGGATCACCAAGTGGGAGAGGATCTTCTCAGTGATGCACTGCCCTCCGGGCGAACGAGTGACTTTGGCGGCCTTCTTACTGGAAGGAGGAGCCTACCAGTGGTGGCACGGACTCGAAATGTCTGGGTGGTCTGTCCATACCACTACCTGGGAAGCTTTCCATTCCAGGTTTCTGGACCAGTACTACCCGCGATCCTTTCGCGCGGCACGGGAGGCTGAGTTCCTGCGGCTAGAGCAGGGTGATATGTCCGTTGCGGACTATGAGCAAACTTTCGGGAAACTTTCCCGGTTCGCTGCTCCATTCGTAAGCACGGAGGAGGACAAATGCCAGCGGTTTGAGCTTGGACTCCGAGGGGAGATCCGGGCCAGTGTGACTGCTACCACTCATGCTTCTTTGAGAGATATGGTCGACGCAGCGGTGCGTGTCGAGGCCAGTCTGGCGGCACACCGGACACGACAACCTTCAGGCGAGGGGCGACGTCAGGACCACCCACATCATGGGCCATCGGGCCATAAGAACAACAAGGGAGGGAGCTACAAGGGAGCACCTTCATCCTTCAAGGGTCGTGGTTGGTCGGGTCGACGTGGAGGCTCTCAGGGCAGAGGATCTGGATACAACTCTGGGCAACGCTCATCTTGGAGCGGTGCTTCTGGCGGGCATTCGGACAGGCCAAGGCCGGTAACTTGCTTTTCTTGCGAGGAGGTGGGCCACTATGCCAGTAATTGCCCGCAGTTGTCCAAGAACAATGACGCTGGAGGCTCGAGTGTGGTGCAGAGCACGGCTTCCCACACTAATGGAGGTCGCGGTCAGGGAGGTGACCGTGGTGCTGGGCGTGGCGCGCGTGGACGCGGACGGAACGGAGGGCCGAGGGCCCAAGTGTTTGCAATAACCCAGCAGCAGGCGAGGACTTCTCCAGGCGTGGTCACAGGTACACTACATATCTTTAACCTTCTTGTACGTGTATTGATGGATGCGGGGGCTACACATTCTTTTATTTCGAAGAGTTGTGCTGGTATGCTTGATTGTGTGGTATCAGCTTTAGATTGCGAAATGGGTGTTAGCACCCCGATGGGTATCGTGTACCTTGTGAATCAGGTGATTCGAAGGTGCCCGGTAAGAATTGAGGATGTGGATTTACCAGCAGACTTAATTATTCTGGATATCCACGACTTCGATATAATCCTAGGGATGGATTGGCTGTCGGAGCACGGATTGCTCATCGACTGCTGTAGCAAGCAAGTGATTCTGCGGAGCCCGGGTTTGCCGGAAGTTATCTTTCAGGGGGAACGTGATGGTTCGCCTCCTGAAGTGATTTCGTCACTTACTGCTACCAAACTTCTACGGAAGGGATGCTAGGGTTATCTGGCGTATGTCGTGTCGGAACGGGTTGATACCCCGGTTATCGACGAAATACCAGTGGTATGTGAGTTTCCGGATGTATTCCCGGAAGACTTACCTGGATTGCCACCATCGCGGGAGATTGAGTTTACTATTGAACTACTCCCGGGTACCCGACCTATGTCCCAGGCACCATACCGGATGGCGCCAGCCGAGTTACGAGAACTCAAGACTCAATTGCAGGAGTTGGTAGATCTGGGATATGTCCGACCGAGTACTTCACCGTGGGGAGCACCGGTGTTGTTCATGAAGAAGAAGGAAGGAAGTCTCCGTTTATGTATTGACTATCGACAACTCAACAAGGTGACGCTGAGGAATCAGTACCCTCTACCCAGGATCGATGACCTTTTCGACCAGTTGCGGGGAGCTCAGTGCTTCTCGAAAATTGATTTGCGGTCTGGGTATCACCAACTGAGGATTTCGGAGGAGGATATTCCGAAAACTGCCTTTCGAACCCGTTACGGACACTACGAGATTCGTGGAGGGTTTCTCCAAAATTGCTGCACCATTGACTCGTTTGACTCGGAAGGGAGTAAAGTTTATCTGGGACGAGCAGTGCGATCGGAGCTTCCAAGAGTTGAAAGATCGATTGACCACTGCACCTTTCCTTGCATTGCCGGATGACAGTGGAGAATTTGTGGTCTTCAGTGATGCATCGCTGCAAGGTCTGGGCTGCGTGTTGATGCAAACTGGCAAGGTTATCGCCTATGCATCCCGGCAGCTGAAGACTCATAAGTTGAACTACCCTACTCATGATTTGGAGTTGGCGGCGGTGGTTCATGCTCTCAAGATCTGGAGACATTATCTGTTCGGCGCAACGTGTCGGATATACACCGACCACCAGAGTCTGAAATACTTATTCACTCAGAAGGAGCTTAACATGAGACAACAGAGATGGTTGGAGCTGCTGAAGGACTATGATTGTACGATCGAGTACCATCCGGGTAAGGCCAATGTGGTGGCGGATGCACTCAGCAGGAAATCAGCGGGAACTGTTGCACACTTGGGGATGGTGTATCTTCCCTTGCTGGTGGAACTCCGGAAGGCGGGAGTTATTTTGGGTACGGACGAGCATGGAGCTTTGTTGGTCAGCTTCCATGTACGACCAGTACTGATTGATCGGATCATTGAGGCACAACTTCAGGATCCGATACTCTGTATTTACAGAATTGAGGTCGATGCGGATGGGAGACAGGATTTTACCATCCGGGACGATGGAGCACTTGTGAAATTGGGCCGTTTGTGCGTACCTGCAGTGGCAGAGTTACGGGCCGAGATACTTGAGGAGGCCCACAGTTCGGCCTATGCTATGCATCCGGGAGGTACAAAGATGTACCGTACCCTCCGGAACCATTATTGGTGGCCAGGGATGAAGCAGGATATTGCTGAGTTTGTGAGCAAATGCTTAACCTGTCAGCAGGTTAAGGCGGAACGGCAAAGACCGTATGGGGCTATGCAGCCACTTCCGATTCCCGAGTGGAAGTGGGATCACATCACCATGGACTTCATCTTTAAGTTACCGAGGACTCAGAGTGGAGTGGACGGAGTATGGGTGATCGTGGATCGGTTGACCAAATCAGCCCATTTTCTGCCAGTTCAGGAAACCTATAAACCTAACCGACTGGCTCAGTTGTTTGTGAAGGAAATCATACGACTTCATGGTACGCCGGAATCGATCGTGTCCGATCGTGATCCGCGTTTCACTTCCAGGTTCTGGCGGAGTTTGCAAGCTACTCTAGGAACAACCCTACGTTTCAGTAATGCTTTCCATCCTCAGACCGATGGACAGTCTGAAAGAACCATTCAAACCCTGGAGGACATGATGAGGTCATGTGTACTGCAGTTTCAAGACTCTTGGGATACTCATTTGCCATTGATGGAGTTCGCTTACAACAACAGCTATCAGGCAAGCATCGGGATGGCACCATATGAGGCACTGTATGGCCGACAGTGCAGGACACCTATCTGCTGGACGGAGATTGGAGAGCGAGCGGCTGTAGGGCCGGAAATGATGGACTTAACCATGGAAACTGTTCGCGTGATCAAGGAGAGATTGAAGGTGGCACAGGATCGCCAGAAGAGTTATGCGGACCGACGGATTCGAGACTTGGAATTTGAAGTGGGATATTTTGTCTTCCTGAAGTTGTCTCCGTGGAAAGGGATTATCCGTTTTGGCCGACGGGGGAAGCTGAGTCCGCGTTTTATCGGACCTTATGAGATCGTGGAGAGAATTGGCAGAGTTGCATACAGATTGGCGCTACCTCCAGAACTATCTAGAGTTCACGATGTTTTCCACGTATCGATGCTGCGGATGTACGTACGTGATGCTTCTCATGTACTTGGGGAGCAACCTGTCGAACTGCGGGAGGATTTGAGCTTTGAAGAACAACCAGTACAGATCTTGGATCGGAAGGACAAGGTACTACGTCGGAAGACGATCCCTCTCGTGAAGATTCTCTGGAGAAACCAGAATGTGGAAGAAGCCACATGGGAGCCTGAGGCTCAGATGCGAGAACAATTTCCTCATTTGTTTCCTTGAAATTTCGGGACGAAATTTCTTAAGGGGGGAAGGTTGTAACACCCCGGAAATTCGAGGATCCCAATATTGTAATTTAATGTGTGATTTGACGCTTTTACCCTTGTGTTTGGTATGGTCAAATTGTTGACTTTTTGATTGATGTACTAAATGGACTTTGACCTATGACCGTGACGTAGTTCGGGACGTCACGAGTTCATAGACAGGTGGCACGACCAATTCGGACGATCAGGGAGAAAGTTATGACTATCGGAAGTTCAGGGGCATTACCGTAATTTGGACTTTCGGGGGAAAATGTTGACTTTTCTTTTGGCAACTAATTTTCAATTGACTCAAGGACCGTTGGGTAGGCCTCAACGTACTGAGTCCGTAGACAGGCGGCACGCCGAAAATGGACTTCGTACGAGGAAGTTATGGTCAGAAACGTAAATTCGGGAAGTTCGTGTCTCGGTTTTCGTGTCGAATATTATATTCAGGAAATCTGATTGAAGGACACTCACCCATTGGCTAGATTGGATAAGATCCACTATAGGATTAAATAGCATTTAAATCAGCTTTAAATTCCAGCCCTTAGATCTGAAATCCCTTGATCTGATCTCAGCCTTTGATCTCATTCTGAGATTCAATCCTGGCCCTTGATTCATATTCCTATTCAGTATTAAACCTCATGAGATCATGCACCCATGTGTTCATTCTCTCAACGGTGTGTGTGCGATTTCTCCCTGGAACCAGCTCATCAGCCATCACCACTCAGCCCCACACCTCAGACAACCAGCAGCCACATTCCTGACGCCGGCCACCGCACCACGGCCACCCTGCACGGCGGCATTCTCTCAAACCCGTGAAGAAAACCGGAGCAGCCCAAGTCACCAAATCATCCAAACCTTCAATCTGGAACTTAAACCAACGTACGGTTGGGTCCACCGTGACGACAGGACGGCAAGGAACTGATCCTGACGGTGTACGGCGGCGACACGGCGGCGATTGGACGATAAACCCGTAGGTAACCGTTTTCCTTCCCGGCTTCGAAACGCCTGTTTGTGACATTGACATCTTTTGGTTATTGTTAGGACACGTCTAGGAGACCTTGACGACCAATTTGGACCCAGGACCGGGACTGAACAACCGTCGACTCGCCGGAGAGGATTACCAGAACCGGCAACCAAACTTCCCGTCGATTTTCAGGTAACCTCTTGGACCTAAAACCTAATTCTAGTTACACAGAACCATTCTAGGGATTAAGACGAGTAAATACGAATTAAAAGGAACGAAAATGGTCAAGAGCTGATGAAATGGTAACCGGCTCATGATCGCGGGTCTGATCGACCCGAGTTACAGGAACACGGGTCAACCCGTCTGAGGACAGCGGTGCTGACGTGGCACCCTGTCAGTCTGTCAGATGACGTGGACCAACCGTGAGCCGACACGTGTCACATGTCAGTGCACAGTCAGCACTGACATGTCAGTGACGTGGACCAGTCAGGGACTGCCACGTGTCACTGACATGTCAGTGACGTGGACCAGTGCTGTGCTGACACGTGGCATATGTCAGATCTGACACGTGGTCTGACAGATCATCAAGGTGGACCAATCGGATGGTGACACGTGGCACCTGTCAGAGTCTGACATGTCAGACCTGACAGCTGTCAGATGACGTCAGCACGACGTCATGCTGTGACGTCAGCGATGACGTCAGCAGTGACGTCAGCGATGACGTCAGCAGTGATGTCAGCGATGACGTCAGCAGTGACGTCAGCGATGATGTCAGCAAGACTGTTCCTGCGTTGACCGCCGCGTTGACCGGCGCGTGGGGGCGCGTGTGAATAGTGTTTTTAGTGGGACCACCACCATTCTTTAGGTTTCGACGATCCGGATCCAATGGCGGTGGTTTCGGGTCGATCGGAGATCATTAAGTTGGTCAAAATAAGGTTTATTGCCTTGGAAAGCGCGTTCGGGCGACTTTTCCGGACCAGTTTCGGTCTAGGGTTTCATAGTTGAATGTTAGGGGTTTGTATTGACCTTTGCATATGCTTTGGATATGACAGGGGTTGTATAATCGTACCAGAACGAGGGTATACGTTCGGTTTTCAGCAGGACTGTTCAGTGAGTGGGCCATTTTCTTAAACCCTTGCGTGCATAAATGTTTTCTGGTTTATTATACTTATTCACATGCTAAAACAATAACGGTTTTGATGATATGGAAAATATGGTTATGGCACGTTTCACGATATTTGGGCTTGAGACCTGTCTGATGAAACTTAATGATTGGTTCGGATTTTATCTATGTATATATATATGCCTTGCATGTGGATATCAATAAAATGCATTTGTTACTGCACTGTATAGATCCTTCCATATTATATTGTCTCCTCCGGCGAGGTACCCCGCAGAGGTCACGGACGTCTAGTACGTCCAGCGTCTACGACGCTAAGCATCGCGGATGCTGTACCCGAACGGGGTTCGGGGAAAGAACTCGGAAATTGAGACCCGAGTGGCACGCGTAGCCTTGTGATTGTGACCTTATTGGACGTCAGGGACGTCAGACATCAGGGATGTCGGGATTGGAGTGTATAGTGCAGCAACCAAAATTATACTTATGGTTTTATTATATGCCTTATGGTTCATATTATATGGTTTATGATTTTGAATTACGATGCACGCATGTTTGGAAAACGGAGGGGTAAATTATATGTTTTACTTATCAACCGATTTTATAAACTTGAGTTTCGGTCCACTCACCCTTAATGTTTTGATAACCCCTCCAGGTCGGGAAACTGAGGTAGAGGAGGAACCAGAGGCTGAGGCATAGATCTACTTCTGCGTACCTGAACCCCTGTTGGGCGGTGTACCCGCAGGTTTACTTAGAGTCGTGCTCGCAAATTTGTAATTTTGGATTTCATCCCTTGTCTGACATTCGTTTAATTCGAATTTGATGTATGACTTTAATTTGGTTATTTATGCATTTAAATGTTTTGAGGTTAAAATTGGTATGAATTATTGGGTGTCAGACGGGAGCAGGGCACGTCCCCTTGTGGTCCCTGTGGGATCGGGGCGGGTCCTGTCAGGAGGTATACAGAATGTAATGACTAGGACGTTCAACGAGGGTAAAAATTGGGAAATTCGGACGAAATTTACCATTTTGCCCCTAAGTCAAAGGGTTGAATTTTTGACCAAAAGTCAAAGTGTTGACTTTTTGACCAGGATGATTTTTGGCGATTCCTCGAAAGCCATTAGAAAGATCTTGGTCTCCCGAGTACGTGGATAGGCAGCATCTCAGAAACAGAGTTCAAATGGTTTCGATCAGGGCCTGGAAGCATAGGAGTATTTTATTAATTTTCTTAGAAGGACATTTTGGTAATTTTTTTGAGATATCTTTTTTAGTGGATGAATGGGATTGGGATTAGTGTCCCTTATCCCTTATGTCTTTGTGCCACTGACATGTGTGTGTTGTGTGTTGTTTATATTGTGGGTGTGTGTGTTTTGTGTGTCTCGACCGTGGAACAAAAAAACAGAGAAAACGAAGAGAGGAAAGGAAACATAGAGGTGAAAGATAGGAGAGTAAGAAGAGTGGGAGGAAAGGACCAAAGAGAGAAAAAGAGTGGATAGTGGTTATGACCTGAGAACCCAGGGTGACCTGAGAAGTGACATGACCCGTCCCAATCCCCCCTGGGACCAACCAGGGATGTGCCCTGCTCCCATCTAACAATAACTCTAAAATACCGAAAATACCCTTAACAAGCTTAAAGTATTTCGATTTAAATAAATAAGGTTCAACATGCAACCTTAGAGGTCTACACTGTTAGACTAGGGATAGTACAAATACAAAATGCGAGCATAATGTCGGGTTACAAAACGGTGCTCAACTTACCCAAACAAGGTGTACAGGTGCACAACGAGGAATCTATGCCGTGGACTTCGGGTCCTCATCCTCTAACTCGAGTGCACGGCTTGTAGGGGTCAATAAAACAATAAAGAGTGAGTAGACAAAAAATAAACAATGTTTCCAAAGCCAATTTAATAATATAATAATCGTAAGGTTTTACCCCCTCCGTTTTTAAACTTGCATGCATTGAATCAAAACATAGGTAGTCGTAGTAGTATCATAAAATCATATATCCAGAATAAGGAAACAATCAAAATAGTAGTGCACTGTACAACCCAACCCTGACATCCTTGATGTCTGGCATCCCCGATGCCTAATAATGTCACGATCCTAAGGCTACGCGTGTCACCTGGGGTCTCAAATCCCAAGTCTCCCAAGTCTCCCTAGGGTCCACCCAAGTCAATGACCCGCAGATCACTGACCCTCCCTGGGGGTATTATCCGCATCTGCACTCTTGACCACTAGCCACTCCTCGGGGTCAACCCCTTTTAGGCAGTGCCCGTGACTACTCCGGGATACTACGGGACGTCTGGATGAGACAATAATCATAAGGTAGGTATATACAGTGTAATAGTATCACATTCCACAGAACTCCTCGACTTACTTCGAAAACCAAATCGTACATATATCTAGACGGGTCTCATGCCCAAAACATCATAATACGTATAACATCCATAATAAAGTATCAAGACTCATCCAATCACAATCATGAATTTAAACAGTGAAAACAGTTATCCATGCAATCATTTTGAAATCAACAACCCACTTACACACGGTCCTTACTGCTCAACGAACCGCCTAAACCTATCTAAACACATCCAAAGGTCACTAATTGACCCTACTAGGTCTAACATCCAACCCTAGAACAAAACTAGCCAGGGAACGCGGCATGAACGCGCTTCCCGAGGTTATATCCCTCAATTTGACCAACCTAATGATCTTCGATCGACATGAAATCACCACTATTGGATCCGAAACGTCGAAACCTTAAAAATGGTGCCGGTCTCATCTCAAAACTCGTACCCACGCGCGGGTCAACGCGTCTGGTTAAAACTCAACAAGCAACAGTGCTGACAATGTCAGACTAACACGTGTCAGACTCTGACAGGTGCCACATGTCATTTTAGTATTGGTCCACGTCACTGACACGTGTCAGCTGTTGGTTGGTCCACGTCAATAACATATCAGTGACACGTGGCAGCCACCGATTAGGCCACGTCACTGACATGTTAGTACACAGTCAGCATCGACATGTGACACGTGTCACATCTCTACTAGTCCATGTGTCTAATAGCCCGACAGGTGGATGAGGTCATCAGCTGACGTCATCATCCGTGTCCTTCGCCGGGTTTGCTATTCAAGTCGTACAAACTCGCGACCTAACCAGGCTGTATCTCACATGTTTTCGACTCGTTTCAAAAACCGTTGCCACCCCTGTGAACGTCTAGGTTCCTAGGTTGGATCTGTGGGTTCAAACAAAGCTAAAACGCAGAAGAATCGTGCCTTAGCTCAAGCAACCATGAAAGTCCGTTTTCCCGTTCAGTTCCCCATTGACCTTAACGCTGCTGTGTCTGGTTCTGGACCTCAATCGACTCATCCTAGTCCTATAGAGAAATCTGGGTCCTTAGACTCACTCAACAAAGCCCCAAACACCCAACCCAAACGTGATCCGATTATGAGGGTTTCGGGTTTACCCGGGAACGTTTCGCTCCGCCGTGCACACTGCTCTCCATCCTGCGTCGTTGTCTAACGTCCCCTTTCAGTCACTCCTCAGGTTTTCTAATGGAAACAGAGGTTTTAGGGAAGAGATCAATGTCTGGGTGTGTGTGTTTGCAGAAGGTGGGTTCACGGTTCGAATGAGAATCAAAAGGGAGAGATAGTAGATACATGCATCCAATCTTTTGGGTAAATAGGCCAGTTAGATGAGTGACAAGTCACTCATCTGATTGGTACAATAACCTAATTGACCAATCCAATAATGCCACTTGGCTCAAAACCTCGAAAAATGTAATAGTAACTCTCATACTCCGTGATTCGCAACGTCCGTACCGAACCTCCAATTTCGGCATGTCGCTTGTCTACAGACTCATGGTGACGTGATCTACGTAATGATCAAAAGTCCATATCCAAACAGTGTCTCGAGTCAAAAGTCAACATTTTTCCCTAACTAGGGGTAAAACGGTCATTTTACATGTAATTTTCCAATTTACAATAATACAGAAAATCCGAGTCGTTACAAGAAGAATGTTTCGGGTTGGAGTTTCTCGACCCAGTTTTGACTGGGAACTCGGGAAACAGGCTCAGAGACGTCGTCCCTAAGGTTTTATGAGCCTAATAAGCTATTCAGTCGAGTGTTTGGATGATGGGACTGTTCAAGCAGCAAGCTGGAAACTAGTCGAGGATGGTGGACTTGCACAGAGTTCTTGAGTTAGTTTTCTTTGATTATGAACACATAGATCATTTCCTAGTTAACCTAAAGTAGATTGGAAGAAAAACGAGTAACAACGGTTGAGTGTGGTGAGAGTTTTGACTAGGTTGGGTCACCGGGTCGGGTGACCCGAATACCAGAAAAACGAGTGGAAGGGAAGATGAACAATACTTGCACGTGAAGCCCACACGCAGGGAAGAAATAAGGCACGTGAGGGCATGTGGTAGCCTACCTCGAAATGCGGGCAACATGAGAGTTCATGTTCTCAATGATACGAGTTCAACGGTACAATTTTTGAGGCGATCGAATATCGTCTCGGGACATATTTGACTGTCCGAAGGTTTAGGTTTGTTTTAAATCCGTTTAAAATCTTGAAAAATTGTGGGATTAAAATAGAAGATATATGTGATGGCTAATGACCTTTAAATGTGATTTATGACAGATTTTGACATTCTAGGGAATTACGGAAATACGTGCAAAGTGGGATTCGATGATTTGCATGTGTGTGAGTGGACTTTCTTTTCCCTAAACTATTATGCATGCATACTCAGATGATTTAAATATGTTTCTATGTGTTTTGAATGATATTTGAGTGATTGGGATTTTATATGAATAACAGTGATTTTACAAATATTTAATTAATATTTTATCACGCATTTTTTGAGGTTTTTCGTAAAATCATGTTTCGAATCCCGTTTCGATTATGGTTTAAAAGAGAATATGATTTATGTTGTGGGAAATTGCAATACTGGAATTCGGGTACTTTCATATGGTTTTTGGACGATTTTCAAAAGTGCTTCGATGACACGCTCTACAAGGTTTATCTCAGGATTTGTCGTGGATTTGAGTAGGGTGTGATTAGCTAATGTTTTCTCGATATTTGTGATGTAAATGTCTGTTATGTGAGATTTTTTTGGTTATTGAATGATTTTCATGAAAAGGCTATGTATGCACGTTTTACGAGACTTAGTGTAAAGCTTGATTTTGGGTTTAGGCCTGGGTTTCTGAACGAGATTCTGAATATAATGTTGGTATGTAATGTGAGATGTCATGTGTGATATAAGTATGTGTAATTGGCAATGGTGTGAGTATATGTTTCTCGGTACTCGTGATGGTGTGAAATGTTGTTGTGATTGTGTTGATTGGATATGAGTCTCAGATGTCGAGTCGGGGGCTCCGAATCCTGAGATTGGTATTATGTGAGATTGTGATTATGATACCTAATTTGGATGTGTTCTTGTATTGTGATTTAGTAGTCTCAGACGTCGAGAAGGGCTCCGGTTCCTGAGACTGTGTTGTGATGACTCGGACGTTGAGCCTAGGGCTCCAGTTCCCAAGTGAGTATGTGATGGCCTACCGGTAGTGCACTTGTGATGTAATGATTGATGTGATGCTTGTGTATTGATGATGAGCTGGTTGTATGTGAGTTTGTGGTGTGCCTTCCTGTGGGGTAGTGGTTTGTTGTTTGTTATTGTGCATCGAGGATTGGTGATTGTGACATGTTTATGTTATACTAGATATGGTTCGGTTATGTGGTATTGATGTGGTGGATTATTATGTCTGTGACGTGTTAGTATTTCATGGTTGAGTTGGTTTGTAATTAATGATTGATTTTTGGTTATTTTCCTTACATACATTTTCATGTATTTCGAGGTTACAATTATGTTTCGTTTTATTTAAAGTGAAATGTTTTTTTCGTATGCATGCATAGTTTGGAAAACGGAGGGTAAAAACGGGATGTTTTCAAATTATGTTTTAAAAATGCTTCTTTTTGTTCACTCACACGTTTTCTTGGTTTTGTGACCCTTCAGGGCCGCTGCATAGGAATCGAGGTTCGATAGGCGGAGACATGAACTAAAGAAACTTATGTGTATCCCTTGTAGAAGGCTTCATGTGTATATTTGATTCTTATCAGACGGGAGCAAGGCCTGAATGTACTTTTCTAGTGTGTTGCAGATGGGGTCCTATCACATAAATGGGCAACATAAGGTTCCATTTGCCTTGTTTTTACAAGAACAAGGCATAATTGCACAAAATACTACTCATGTCACTCCATTTCAAAACGAGATTGTAGAGAGGAGGAATAGAACACTCAAGGAAATGGTTAGGAGCATATTTTCTCATTCTAACCTTCCTATGTTCTTATGACCCATGACAAGACCCACCCCGATTACCACCCCGATAATCGGGACGAACCATGCTCCCGTCTGACAACCCAACTCAAAAGACCAAAACAACCTTACAAAAACTCACAATATATACATTGCCAGATCAGGGAAAATTTAAAATCCAACTAGTCAACAGTTATACAGAGCATAATACAGTACAGGATAAAACAAGAGTCCTACTAGGAGTTGGCTACACGCGCAATAGGAAAACTTCACAACGGAACACTCTATGCCTCAACCTCTGCCTCAACGTTAGCCCCGGCGCTAGCACCACGACCTGGAGGGTATTTAAAAACCAGAAAAGTGGGAGTGGACTAAAATAAATAAGAGTTTCAAAAACCGTTTCATAAACAAACCAGGATTTTGCCCTCCGTTGTAAAAACATGCATGCATAACTTAGTATCTGAAAACAACAATATAAATCATATGGAAACATTAGCATCAAATCCGGGTCTTTAAACTCAATCCGGGTCTTTAAACCCAATCTGGGCCCGTCCTTGTTATATCATGATCCGGGTCTTTAAACCCAATAACCAGATCCAGTAAATCCAATCCAAACCGTTTGCAAACCATTTATAAATTCATATCCAAACCCGAATTCGAAATCACTATTCCGAAGTCCTGCCGGCATTCAGAACCGTCATTCCGAATCCAAATCCGGAAATCCTTTTTTCAAGCTTTAAAACCAAATCTAGATTTCCGAAATCCAATTCTAAAACTGAAAAACCTTGATTATCAAATCATGTTTCAAAACTAATTTATAATCAGTGAAAATCAATTATAGATTTAAATCCCAAAATCATAACATCAGAACCATAATTAAACCATATCTCGTAAAACGTGCTGAAATACGTATAATTCTAAGAAATGCCTCGAAAAACGTGAAATTATGTAAAACAGATATATCATAATCCGAAACACAAAACCATAGTTAAAAGCATGAGAAATAATAGATTAAAATAGCTATGCATGCTCAGTTAGAAAAACAAAAGTCCACTCACAGTTCCGGGCACGTCACTCGCGTCCCGTATGTTCCTCGGTTGCCTCAGGGATATCCCGACCTGTCAAAAGTCACCATTCCGGATAAAAAACACTTCCCTTAAGCTTACCCTAATTTCCCTAATTTTTTGAGATTTTTAAACGTTTTGAGATTTTTAAACGTAATTAAACGAACCTCTAAACCTTCAGACACTCAAAACTACCCCGATCTTGTGTTCGATCGATACGAAACTTGTCCTAAAATGTTCGTTACATCGATTAGAGTGAAAACCATGTTGAACGTTTCCCCCAAACAGTCCCCACGTGCCCTCACGCGCCGCCCAAAGGGGCTGCGCGTGGGAGCCACACGCCTGCACTATTCATCGTCTCCTACCTCCAACCAACTCGGTTTAGACCGGTCCAGTCGAACCGAGCCGGCGAGGCCGATTCTCACTCAAATCCAATCCGTTTTCAACCCTTTTGATTCCCTAAGTTTCGTCCTTCAATTTGTGATTGTTCTACTTAACAACATCGTGAAATAAGGTCCTAATCCTTACCTGTTAAACTCGAACCAAAAACTCATAAAAACCAGTTTCGGATTCCGGCCACCCGTCGTCCCTCCGGTCACGGGTTCGAGTCCCTGAGCTAGATAGAAGCTTCCTAAAGCTGCCAGGATCAACAAAAACACCCAACTAAGCCTAAAACCTCACGACTTTGATTTTGAACAAAAACTGGAAAACAGGGGAACCCGAGGCTTACCCGTGTCTCCGCTCACGGCCGTGAGCTCCGCCGTGTCCCTTAGCGTCCTGGAGTCTCTCCTCCGTCCACTGAACACCACCCCAAACCCAAACTCGCTTGGTTTGATCGATTGCGGTTGCACCACGGCTCACAGCTTCCTCTCTGTTTTTCGGGTTCTGCTCACCTCACACACACACAACCTCACTCCAGTTCATCCCAACACGATCACACATGTTCAGACGTTCACTCAAACACAAAGGAACCTCACAACACTCACTGAACTGGGTCGATTGTCTCTCTGTTTTCAGTCTTTCTGTTTTCTCCTTTGCACGGTTAAACGACACAAATCATTTAAATTAAAATCATGAAAGTGGCTAGAAGCCATTAGACACAAGCCAGGTGTCAAACACCATGTGGACCAGTCCCAAAATATCCAATAAACACTGCACACATGTCCTTATTTGATTGCACAAAGTCCAAGGTGTAAAAAGACTAAAATACCCCTAATTGTTCAAATTATGATTTTACCCTTCACTTCCTAGACCCATAACTTAACCGTCCAATGTTCGATGAAGGCGTGCCGCCTGTCGTTGTACTCAGGACGTTGAGACCTATCTAACAGCTCTCGATTTGTGTGAAAACTAATGGTCAAACAAAAAGTCAAAAAATTCCCCTATTTTAACCAATTTACGAAAATGCCCTCGACCTTCCGAACATCATAACTTCCTTCTCGGATGTCGGAATCAGGCGTGCCACCTGTCTACGGACTTGTGACGTCCCAAACTACGTCACGATCATTGGTCAATGCCAAATTTACTGTTCGAACTAAAAGTCAACATTTTGCCCATTCCAAGGGCAAAATCGTCATTCTGCGCCGACTGTCCAAAAGTATCCAACTAATAACCGATTCTCTTCGTTAATCTGTCATTAACTACTAAGCTAATCCCGACTTCCAGGACTGGTCGTTACAACCTAATCCCCCCAGGATTACCGTGGGAGGTGCCATGCACCCTTCTGACACCTCGTGCTAGACTAGGGATACACCTAAACCTCTCGAGGCTTCCAAAGTACGCCAAGATATGTGGAGGCATGAGATGTCTCGGTCTCTATTACAGCCCGCCTCAGCGATCAACTTGAAGGGTATTAAAAATGGTAAAACTGTGAGTGGACAAAAATAAACAGTTTATAAAATCATTTCCAAAAAGACATTTATACCCTTCAATAAAACACATGCTTGCATAAGAAAAGAAGTTATAACAACTACTTTCTTTAAATTAATTTATATGGCTTTTCATATTGAAACTCAGTGAGAACATTTATCAATCAAGCCATTTCCACAGTAGGGTCTCAGCCCAAAACCAAAACACGTGGGGTCTCTGCCCAAAAACTGTAAAATACAGTTTAACCAATTCTCGACATCTCAGATGTCTAATCAATAATGTCACGGTCTCTAGGCTATGCGTGCCACTCAGGGTCTCAAGTTGGATCCACTAGTGTCCGAGGCGACATCATAAGGATGTGCCTTCCCCGGATCACTATCCTGGGTTATATCCATAACTAGCAATCCTGATCCTGAGCCTCTTTTCGTCGGAGTGGCCCCTCTCAAGCAATGCTCGCACTCTTGGTCCTGAGCCTTTCCTTCATGCGGACCCTCCCAATCAATGCACGGTGACTACGCAGGGATACTACGAGACGTCTAGAGGAGACAATCCACTCATAAGGATGATATGTGTAAAATAGTAATCAAACCAGCGGAATATCATTGCAAAACCATTTATACCTCATTTTCCTGTCTAAAATATTTTGGGTCTCAGCCCGAGGTATAATTTCCATAAACCATTTCCACAAAATCAGGATTCTCTGAATCCGATCCAATCTGAAACTCATAGAGACTCAGTCCAAATCATCTCAATAGGGTGTCAAACCCGAAATCTCATTTCATATACCATAACTGGGACTCAAGCCCGATATCATAAACCAATTGGGCCTCAAGCTTGATATCTCATAAATCAACGGGGCCTCAAGCACGGGATGTAACAACCCGTACCTTCGGGAAGGGTAAACATGTAATTTTGTAAAAGTTTTGTATATAAAGGACGGTTTTGCCCTTGTGAATAGTAGGCTAAAAGTTGACTGTTTGAATTACTGATTGGATGAGTGTTAACCCTTGACCATGACGTAGTTTAGGACGTCACGAGTCCGTAGACAGGTGGCAAGTTCGATTCGGACAATCGGAGGAAAAGTTATGACGTTCGGAAGATTGGGGGCGTTACCGTAATTTTTGATTAAATGAGGAAAATGTTGACTTTTTGGAGGATTTGTGCTTTTCACGTAGACCGAGGATTGTTAGATAGGTCTCGACGTCCTGAGTATAACGACAGGCGGCATGCTGTCATCGGACGTTGGACGGAAAAGTTACGGGTCTAGAATGTTCGAGGGCAAAACGGTAATTATTAAAATGAGGGGTATTCTGGTAATTGTTTTCAGCCAATCAGATTAAGACAAGTGGCTGAGTGGGGTAAGATATTTGTGCTGTTGTCCATAGGATTGTGGACAAGTGGGGAGAAGCTAGAGGCTTCTGGAGGAGTCTACGTGTGCACGACCACAAACCGTTCAAAAATCAATCGTGCATTTGGTTCAAACACAGAAAACAGAGGGTGAGAAATTGGGGAGGAGTGATCAATTCTGTGCAAGGGAGAGTGAAGAGTGATTCGTGAGAGTGACAGGGAGGTAAGAGTGAGCTGGTGGTCGTGCTGCTGGACGGAAATCGTGCACAGAGACACGGCGGAGGACGGTTGCAATTTCTGGGGGAAACAGAGAGAAGGTGGACTGTGGCGGTGGCTACGCCGTGAGGTGGCTCAAACCCAGGAAGTGGGAGGCTTAGGAGGTTTCAGGAGACCCAACGAGCACCGTGGCACGCGGCGGTGCGCACGGCGGAGCCTGAATCGAAAGGTAAGCCCTTTTCCTCTGTTTTTTCCCGTGAGTTTCATTTTGAAAGTCGTGAAGGTAGGATGCGAACCGAGGGGATTGGTGAGTACAGTGATGTTTAGGGAGGTCCTAGGAGTGGGTTGTGACGGTCGCCGTGACGGGGGAGTACACGGCGGAGTTCAGACGACGGCGAGTACTCTGTACTCTGTTTTGGCCGTGAGCTCAAACGGAAAGTCGTAAACTTCAGGGGTGAATCGAAGGTTTCTGTGAGTTGGGGGTGACTTAGTGAGGTCTTAGGAAGAGGCTGGGATCGCCACCGTGAAGGGGGAAGCACTGGACGGCCGGGAAGGAAAACAGGGGTTTGGTTGTGTTTTCTTTCGAGCTTCAGTCGTGAAGCTGAGGGTTGAGTCGAACCAGGAGAGTGAGGGGGATGAGTTCGTTGTGACTGGACGAAGCTTTGGGTGAAGGAAGGAAGTGAAATGGTGGCTGGACGGCGAAGAATGGCTCTCGCCGGTCCGGGTTGCAGCCCTGGTGCGAACCGGGTTCGATCGAGGTTGGGGATGCACTGTAGCAGGCGCGTGAGGTCCACGCGCAGCCACTTTGGGCGGCGCGTGGAGGCGCGTGGGGAGGAATCCGGCCAAGCTTCCAACATGGTTTTGGTTCTAAATGTCCTAAGGAGTCCAATGGTATAAATTTCAGGTGAATCGGACGATGTTACAGAGTTGTTCGGGAATCCGGACGGTTTAGGGTTTAGGATTAAAATATTATTTAATTCCCGAAAAATTAGGGAAATTATGGTTAGTATGATTGATGTGTTTGTGACTCTTTTTGGTGCCTATTGAAAGGACGGGAGGTACCCGAGACAGTCGAGGAGCGCACGGAGCGCGAGTGACTCGTTCTGATTTGTGAGTGGACTCTTTCTTTCTTTCGAGCATGCCTAACTGTTTTCTCTATGTTTTATGATATTACGAGTGTTTTTATGCTTTTAAATGATGATTATAAGTGGTTGATGTGTTTGCACGTTTTTCGAGATATTTTCGGGATTTTGCACGTTTTTCGAGAAAACACTAGTTTTCGGATTTTGATGCCATATTTGCGGATTTCACCCTATAAATATTTTCTGATGATGATAAATGGATTAGGAAATATGATCTGTGATTATATGTGGGTTTTGGTATAAAATGGATTTTCGGATTTGGGTTCGGAATGCCGTTTCTGAACGCTGGAAGGGCTTCGAACCGGAGATTTCGAATTCGAGTTTGGCGATGGATTTTGAATTGGTTTTACACTGGATGTGGATTGGATTTGCTGGATCTGGATATTGGGTTTAAAGACCCGGATTGATATTGACGGGGGACGGGCCCGGCTTGAGTTTAAAGACTCGGGAGTTTAAAGACTCGGATATGTTGATTTTCCCCCATAGGCCTATTGAGTTTAAAGACTCGGGAGTTTAAAGACTCGGATTTCAGTTAAGGCCTGGTTGAGTTTAAAGACTCGGATAGGTCCAGCAGGTTTGATCGGAAATGATGGTTTGATGCTCATGCTATGATTTCTATATCCGTTTTACAGTGTTTCTGTTTCTTATGGCATTTTACAGTGTATCTGTTTCTTATGGTATGTTATAGTGTTTCTGTTTCTTATGATGTTTCTTGCTTTAGGATTATTTTAATCACTGAGTTAGGCATGTGATGTCCAAAACGGAGGGAACCAAGTGTTCTAGTTTCTTAACGTTGATTTGAGAATAAACGGGTTTTAAACTTTCATTTTCTTTTAGTCCACTCACATCTTTTGGTTTTAAATTTTCCCTCCAGGTCGTGGTGAGAGCGCTGGGGTGAACGTTGAGGCAGATATCGAGGCATAGAGCTTACGACGTTCTTCCGTTGCGGGCCTAGTATTGTAGGATTTTTGTGACCATTTTGTAGAACTATGCTCTGACTGACTGTTGTATATATTTACTCCTTCGTCTGATAGTTATGCTTATAGTAGTAGTGAGATTATTGTTGGTACTGAAGGTGTGATTGTCAGACGGGAGCAGGGTTCGTCCCAGGTATCGTGGCGATATTTGGGATGGGTCCTAACACAGGATAATATTTCCAAATTTGAAATCATTTCCTTTCGTTCAAATCATTTGAAAACACGAGCACGTATAAAATCTGGTCTAAGCCCAAGATACAACATCAAGCATAATTCTCGAAATACGTGCAATACCACATTTGTACGAGAATACCAAAATACTACAATCATATACACACAAGGCATCTCAAATCACATATATAAAACAGTTATGCATGCTTCATGTTTAGAAATCAAATGTCCACTCATAGATCATCCAAGCTGCGCTTCTGCAAGCTGCGCCGTAAGCTACTCCGGGTTATACTAAACTCTTCGGGTCGTCCGGATCTGTCCAAAACATATATAAAGGTCACTACCAACCTAGAAAAGTCCTAATAAAAAACTCTCAAAACTCCCGGAAAAGTCAACGTGTCACGAACACGCATCCCTAGGCTAAAAACCTCAATTTGACGAACCTAATGATCTCAGATCGACTTGAAACCAGCAACATTGGATTCAGAACGTCAAAACCTTTCGAATAGGATCGGTCTCACCTCAAAATTTGTGCCCACGCGCTAGTCAAATTTCCTAGTCAACTATGGTCAAAAGTCAATGCTAACATCAGCAAAAGTCAATGCTGACATCAGTAAAAGTCAACGATGACATCACGGCCAACGGCTGACTTCAGCCTCACAACTCTGACACGTGTCAGGTTTGACAGTGCCACATGTCAGCCCCTAATTGGTCCACATGTCCTACCACGTGTCCCTTGACACCTCTGATAGCCTGCCACATGGCACCACCCGATTGGTCCACGTGATTTGACATGTCAGTGCTTACTAGACCTAACAATTGTCAGATGGCAGCACCCCATTGGCCACGCGGCCGAACAACCCTGACAGATAATGACGTCACCCACTGACGTTATCATCGTTTACCTCTCGACGGGTTGACCCATCATCCTGCAATTCGGTCAACTGGATCAGCGACTTGACCCGATCGTATCTGGACAGTCCAACCACCAAATCACACCATTTTTTGACCACTAGACTCGTCTTAATCCCTATAAGTGATCCATGAACCCATAATTAGCTAGAAAGGTCTCGAAATTACCTTCTCAAGCGTGAATAGTGACTACCAAACTTCAATCTTGCTTTCCCATTGATCCCAGTCTCCTTATACCTTCCTTTTGGTCTTTGTGAGGTCGCACAGCCCCTAGGAACACAATTTGATCATTAGAAACATCCAACAAACCTCCTAAACCCACTTAAAAAATTTTAACCTTAAAACGGTTTTGGGTTAACCTGTTTTGCAGGCTCCTCCGTTGTCAACGGTGGCTCTGCCATGTCCAGCGTCTTCTCTCCGTCTCTCACTCCCTCTTAGTCTCCCTTCTCTCTAGTCTCAAGTGAAGAGGATGAAAATGGTTGTTTTGGGGTCGATTTGTATGGGTTTCGGGTGTGAAGGAACAAAGAAGATGAAAATATTAGATCCCAAAATATTTGGGGTAATGGGCCAATCAGATGAGTGTCACTTGTCACCCACCAAGTGGTCCACCCATATATTTTACCCAATCCAAATCTGCCATTTGTACAATTTCTCATAAAATATGAATAGTGCCATTTTTCTTCTGTGAACCATAATTTTCTTGTAGAACGTCCAATTTCGATGTGTCGCCTATCATCGGACTCGTGACGTCCCGATCTACGTAACAATCCTCAGTCCTCATGCATTTGACCATCCAGGTCAAAAGTTAACTTTTTGCCCAATCTAGAGGTAAAATCGTCATTTTACGCCGACCGTCCAAAAATTCTCGACTAATTCCCGATTAGTCCGGATAATTCTCAATTAGTCCTTAATAAATCCTATAAACTTGGGACGGGTTGTTGCAATTTTCCCCCCTTAAAGAATTTCGTCCTCAAAATTCAAACAGACCCAAATCCACATCCCAACTGTGAAAATCCTATCTTGCCTCCAACTCAAGGCGCCCTCGTGTAAGCATTCACGTCCAATCAACTAGTCACAGTACTAGTCTGAACCCAAACGTCACTCGATGCTAACCACAATCCAACAGTCAATGTTGATACTCAGCTCAGTCCTCTGTGACCATATCCAACAAACATGTGACCAACCGTCACCAGTAGCTTCCAAAGCTCCAAAACTCAACCCTCACAAACCAAGTCTTAGAACTCCAAACATCAACTCGTAAGTCTCGAAAACCAAGTCGATTTCCAAATCTCGAGCGAGACACCATACATGTCTAACTCACTGGTCAACCGATACCAAGCTGACACCAAGCTGACATGTCAACTTACCGTCCTGTTTAGTTGAAAAATTAGGTTGACAATCCAGCTAAACCAAGCTGATATACCACTCAGATACCAAGCTGACACCTTTCAGTTTTCAGCCTGATGATCCTTCTCAATCGACAACCCAAGCTGACATCATGCTCTCACTGAGAGATCTCAAATTCAAATCGCCTGTCGCTAGACAGTTTACAGTTGGAGAACTTCATGTTAAGTACAGACTCCCCTACCACTGCTCGAGTCACCAACACAAACCTCGACTCGTTCTAGAGTCCTACTAGGGTACCTCATACCAAACCTCATCTCACTCATCGTCCAACGTTGTGATCCTGACTCGAGAAACTTGACTCACTTTAGAGTCCTCGTACCGTACCTCGCTGATACCAATTTGACATGACCCATCCTAATCCCCCCGGGATTACCAGGGGAAGTACCATGCTCTCGTCTGACACCTCGTCCTAGACCAAGGATACATCTAAACCTCTTGGGGCTTCCAGAGTACGCTAGGATCTGTGGCGACATGTGATGTCTCGATCTCTGCTACAGCCCAGCCCCGCGATCAACCTGAAGGGTATTAAAAACGGTAAAGCTGTGAGTGGACAAAAATAAACAGTTTATAAAATCATTTCCAAAAAAAAGACATTTATACCAGCACTAAAAAGTATGCATGCATCAGAAAACAAGTTATAACAACCACTTTCTTTAAATCAATTTATATGGATTTTCATATTAAAACTCAGTAAGAACATTTATTAATCAAGCCATTTCCATAGTAGTGTCTCAGCCCAAAACCAAAACACGTGGGGTCTCTAACCAAAAACTGTAAAATACAGTTTAACCAATCCTCGACATCCCAGATGTCTAATCAATAATGTCACGGTCTCTAGGCTACGTGTGCCACTCGGGGTCTCAAGTCCGAGTCCTACCCGCAGATCAACTAGTGTCTGGGGCGACATCATAATGATGTGCCTTCCCCGGATCACTGTCCGAGGTTATATCCATAACTAGAAATCCTGATCCTGAACCTCTCCTCGTCGGAGCAGCCCCTCTCAGGCAATGCTCGTACTCCTGGTCCTGAGCCTCTACTTGGAGCGGCCCCTCCCAATCAATGCAACGTGACTACTCCAGGATACTATGAGACGTCTGGAGGAGACAATCCACTCATAAAGATGGTATGTGTAAAACAGTAATCAAACCAGTGGAAAATCATTGAACCCATTTATACCTCATTTTCCAATCTAAAGTATTTCAACAGGATCTCGGCCCGAGGTATAATTTCCATAAATCATTTCCACAAAATCAAGATTCCCCGAATCCGTTCCAATCCGAAACTCATAGGGACTCAGCCCAAATCATCTCAATAAGGTCTTAAACCCGAAATCTCATTTCATAAACCATAACTGGGACTTAAGCCCGATATTGTAAACCAATTTGGCCTCAAGCCCGATATCATAAAACAATTGGGCCTTAGGCCCGATATCTCATAAATCAACAGGGCCTCAAGCCTAGAATAATATTTCCAAATTCGAAATAATTTCATTTTGTTCAAATCATTTGTAAACACAAGCACATATAAAACCTGGCCTAAGCACATGATACAACATAAAACATACTTCTCAAAATACGTGCAATACCACATTTGTACGAGAATACCAAAATACCACATTTTTTGTTGAACTTCGAAAAAACACATGAACACATGAATCATAGCTTGATAACAACATACAATCAAGTATTAAGGTAGGATTTCATTCCATTCTTCAATTAACTATCATATAAAGAGGATTGACGGAAAAGCCTAACCAATTTCCAACCAATTTCCAATTCCCACACCTGGCACCCCAATCTCTTGCAAGCGGCAAGCTATGGAACTCACTATACACTGAGAAGTGAAAATTAGACAGATTATGAGATTGATTACTGAGAAGTGAGAACTGAGAAGAAGAAGGAATTGGAATTTGGAGGGTGGTGACTGGTGAGTGACTAAGTGTATTAATACTAAGTTACTAACCTCAGAAGTGGGAATAATTGATTGAAACATTGGAGTCCTTGCCATCATTGATTGAAACATTTTCATCTAAATCAAGAGCGCCTTCTTGGTTTCTACAGCCGTTGGCTAACCTTCCACCTGCTTAACTTCAATCCGTTGCATCTTTCATCCAATTTTCAGATGTCAGATTTCTATTTTTTTTAATATAGACAATTTTGGAAAATTTGGGCACTATATTATTTTGGGCCCAGAGCTTGGGCCCCTGTTCCCCCCTTCAGGGCCGGCCCTGTTGATTACATATGATGGCTAAATTACCTTTATCTTTTTGGATTTTTGCAAAAGATTATTTTGAAATGTTGATTTGTATAATGAACGGTTCCGATTTTGATTTATATATATATATATATGAACAATTTAATAAATCAAAAAGATTTTATGAGAAGATATCACTAAAGTAGAATGCAAGTATTGTCCTTAATTTTTTCTTTTTTATTGTTATTATATTACACATTTACATTTTAGTGATACTAAACTATATAGTTATGGATTTAATATTTATCATATATATATTTATACATTGTACATATACATATAGGATATAAGTATATATATATATATAGGAGAAACGATAGATTACATATCAAAAGTCATATATAAGTATGTATAGAGATACATTATATATAGATATGAGGGATTGTAATAGGTTTAATTAGGCAACCTCGGCATGATGCAAAGAAATTAGGATGAGGTTGCATCGATATTTGTGTATATATATGGCGGCAGACAGGCACAAAACACACCTTAACCGTCCGTAGCTTCCGTTCCACGCTATAGTACTACGCTTCTCCCCTAACTATGCAATTTCTATCACTTTTATTATATAAATATTTATATACATAAACAACCTTTAAAAAAAAATACTGTTTGAATATAATTAAAATGAAATTCTCGACACATAATAATAATTTCATTTATAAACTGCATTTTTATTAACATATGACTGATATTAACATGATATTAAGATAATGACATATCACATATTTTATTTCGATTACAATACAACGGATAACATGATATTGTTGTGAACACAATAGGGTTATCTCATTCATTCAGTTAAAACCCCTTTATATAGGGGTAGAGTTAGGTTACAATATATGGACGAAAGTGTCCTTACATAGAAATAGACATATACTGTAATATATTTACAACAATCCCCCTTGGATATTTCATGTAATGGTGTGGCTGGGCTACGCGCTCATGTGTTGCCTCGTTAAAACCTTGCCAGTTAACAAAAACTCTATGAAACAAAAATAATCCTGGTCGAAGGGAAAAGAGTGCAACATGCGTGTATAGTAACCGCATCGGGATCTCTGGAGGTAGTTGAAGTCGTCTGTTCTGGAACATAGGTAGATAGAACGCCATTGAAATAAAAATGCATTACAGTTGCTACACTAAAACCTTGCCCGGTAAACCCAGTGGGAAAAACCCGTGGTCGAAGGGAAAAGACGAGCAAATGCATATGAGTCAAATCATAGCATCTTCAGGATGCATTGTTAGCGGGGTGATCATACCAAAATGTGCCTCATTAAAACCTAGCCAGGTAACAAAACCCAATGAGACAAAATAACCCTAGTCGTAGGATAAAAGAGTACACCATGATCATGTAAGTATACTTCGGGATACTCAGTATACTTCCGGATACTTGGTATATTTTGAGATACTCCCCCTGATCTTGACTCCCCCTGAAAATTATAGATTAGGTAGATCAACCAGCCTACGTAAACCAATGCCTTGCACGTGCTGCTAGAATGTGGCCTTTGGTAATGACTTGGTGAACAAGTTTGCATGATTATCTTGAGATCGTATTGACTTGATCTCAATTTTCTGATGTTCTTGCTGTTGTTGGTTAAAGAAAAACTTCGGTTCAATATGCTTGGTGCTGTCTCCTTTAATGAAACCGGTCTTCATCTGCTTTAAACAGGCAGCATTATCTTCGTAGATAACTGTCGGTTCATCATGGGTGGAATTCAGTCCACATGTACTTCGAATATGCCCAGTAATGGCCCTTAGCCATATGCATTCACGAACTGCTTCGTGCAGGGCTAAAATCTCAGCATGATTCGAAGATGTAGCAACAAGGGTTTGTTTTGTAGACCTCCAAGATATTGCTGTGTTCCCAATGGTAAAGACATAACCTGATTGGGAACGTGCCTTGTGTGGGTCTGATAGGTAACCTGCATCAGCATACCCAACAAGGCCTGCATCATTTCAAGGACCAAGGGGGTTTGATTCATTCCTCGATGCATAGGGATAGAATAAGCCCATATTCATTATACCTCTAAGGTATCGAAAGATGTCTTTTATGCCATTCCAGTGGTGGCGTGTTGGCGCAGAGCTAAATCTAGCTAACAAGTTCACAGTGAATGAAATGTCCGGTCCAGTGCATTGAGCCAAGTACAATAGTGCGCCTATTTCACTTAGATATGGCACTTCTGGTGTCAATATCTCTTTGTTGTCATCTGCTGGATGAAACGGGCCCTTTTTAGGATCTAGACTTCAGACGATCATGAACGTGCTTGAAGGTTTCGTTTTATCCTCATTAAAGCGTCTCAACATCTTCTGGATGTAATTCGATTAATGGACCAAAATTCCATCTGCACGGTGCTCGAGCTCTAGGCCGAGACAGAAGTGTGTTCTCTCAAGATCCTCCATTTCAAATTCTAACTTCAGGTGCTTAGCGGTTTCTTGGATTTCTTCAGGAGTACCAATCAGATTCATGTCATCGGCATAAATTGCCACTATAGCGAACCCGGAACTTATTTTCTTAATAAACACACATGGACACAGTTCATTATTAACATATCCCAATCTGATCAAATATTCACTTAGACAGTTATACCATATCCATCCGGATTGTTTCAATCCATAAAGTGAATGTCTCAAACGAATGAAGAGCGTGTTTCGTGGTTTGGAATTCTTTGCATCAGATATCTTAAGTCCTTCAGGAACTTTCAAGCATATCTCTATTTAGATCCCCTATAGAGATAAACATTAACTACGTTTATAAGCTGCGTATTTAGTTTTTCTGGAAACTACCAAACTAATAAGGTAGAATAACATTATGATGTTTGTTACGGGAGAATACGTCTTCTCATAATCAATCTCAGGGCGTTGAGAAAACTGTGCGCCATTAAATGAGTTGTACATCTAACAACTTCATCTTTCTCATTACTCTTCCTTATGACTATCCATTTAAATCTCGCAGGTTTAACATGGGGAGCTGTGGGAACTACAGGTCCAAACACCTTCCTTTTTGTCAAGGAATCTAATTTGACCTGGATTGGTTCTTTCTATTTTAGCCAGGCTTCTCTACGTTGGAATTAATTCATCAACGAAGTAAAGTTCGATTTCATTTCTAGTTATTATTTCGGTAGCTACTACGAATACATATAAATCATCGATGATAATATCCTTCTGATTCCCTATCTCACATAAGCATGCATGATTTACCAGATCTCTTTATTCTCAGGAATGGGTTCTGACGTTGAGGCGTCCCCCAACGGCGTCTCTTCTAAGACAGACCCATAATCCGGAATTTTCTAATGAGATGGATCAGATGACATTTAGAAGGGATTCGATTGTACCAAATTTATCCTCTTCTGGTGTACCTCGTCCGTCTAGGACGATGTGTCCTACTGGGACGTCTATCCTTGCAGGCACATTTGCAGCAGGTATATGTGATCTTGTCACTTTAGCTAGATTAGAGGGGGCGTCTAGTGTATCATTAGCTACACTCTGTAAATCACACATCAAACTTACTTTGTGTGGTTTGGGGATTAAGATGAGACATAGTGGGGATGTTCCACGTCAATTCACGCCGTTCTTCAGGATCGTTTGACGTTTTATCTCCCCCTAACGACGGGAAGACTATCTCATCAAAGTGACTATCCGCGAATATAGCGGTAATAAGATTGCCTGGTAAGGGCTCTAAAGAGCATATAATGGATAGGGATGCATAACCAACATGTATGCCCCTCCTTTGTTGATGTGTACGTTGTGGCGGCACAATTGGCACGTAATTGCACACCCATAAAAGCGTAACTATGAAGCACCTGATTCATACCCAGTCACCAGCTGTAACGGATAACATCGTTGGATGGCGTTGACCTCAACCAGACCAAAATTACTGTATGCAAAATTGTATGGCCCCTACGCAGAAGCGAGAAGCTTGGAGCGCATTACCAAGGTTAATCAGTGTTTCTATGAGACCATTATGGGTGAGAACACGGGGAACCAAATGTTCATCATCAATCCCAAGGTAGCATGTGACCACTTTGTCGGTATCTCAACCTAAACCATGAAAGTTTTGCAGAACGGTCCGCATCGAGGTTGGAAAGTCCACAACGTTTCCCCTTGTATTCTGCACAAGAAAATGGTGGAGTTTTAACTCATCTTTGCATATAATGGTCTAATATTCGGTTTCTACTAACTAGCAAACTTGGCATAATGTTTCATTAAACACAAAGGTGTCTACGAGTAAGAGGATGCCCGTGCAATTTATTGAGGATACGGCGCATCATTACCCTGACTTGGGTGTCCCAATTGGTCATGTCATAATGAACAATTGCTCGTACTAGTTAGCTTCTGGCTAACTTTTGGCTAGCTTCTAGTTAGTTTCTCCATTGTATGCTTCTAGTCATACTAATTGGAGGTTATGCAAAGATATTCCACTTTCTTGTCATTAGTGGTTTCAATGTGATAACCGTTGGCTCGAATATCCATAAATCTCGACAAATTTTTTATGGAACTTGGAGAAAAAAAAATCTTGATGGTAATGCAGTACCATTCTACAACGTTCTTTTGTCATATCTCTCGGAGTATAACATTGTCATAGTATTTCCGAAACTACGGGTTCGGTGATTAGTATGAACTATTAGCTCATTTATAATTTTTAATTCGTTTATAAATGTCTGGTTCATTTAAACACATGATTCTTAAATGAGTACAAATAGATACTTATCATGTATACGTGAAATAAATGCTTCTGGCATAAAACTTACATAAATTAAGATGATACGTCGAACCATATTTAGGACCTTGGTCTTCGAGACCATGGGTTGAATTCTCACTTATGGCCTTTCCGTATGTCATGCATCATCGGCTTGCCGTATACCACGCCTTCTGGGTTTCTGGGCTTTCTTGTTGTGGGCCTTCTGGGCTTTTATTAATTAAATCATGTGCTAAGATCCGATAACATCATGAATCCAATCTTATATGTTATGATTATTCAAACATCCATCAATACATGTGTGCATAAAATAAATAAATTAATTAAACAAATTGATGATTATCATACACCCAAAAATATGCAATAAATCGTGCATAAAAACCCTTATTGGGTTTGTGTTTTGGCCCAAACTGTGGATTAGATGTGACCTTCCGTGTAACGACCCGTCCCAAATTCCTAGATTATATTAGTGACTAATCATGATTAGTGAGGCTAATACGTGATTAGTTTAGCGAAATCAGACGAGCGCTGCAAAATGATCATTTTACCCCTAGCCGTGGCAAAATGTTGACTTTTCATTCAAGGGGTCAAATGGAATTTAACCGATCACCCTGACGTAGTTCGTGACGTCACTAATTCATAGACAGGTGACACGTTCAATTCCGACGTTCGAGGAGGAAGTTACGACGTTCGGAAGTTTAGGGGCATTTTGGTAATTTTAGTTAAAAGGACCAAATAGTTGACTTTTTGACCGGGACGTCCGATGGCCGAGGGCCAAGGACTATTACGTAGATCGGGACGATACGAATCCGTAAGCAGGCGGCACGTCGAATTCGGACGTTCGACGGTGAAGTTACGGTTCACGAAAGTTCAAGTGCATTATTGCACGAATTACGAAACGAGTTAACTTTTGGACTTTAGTGGGGCCCAGATATTTAATCCCTGCCCTATGGATGAGTGACAAGTGTCACCCATCCACATGCCACCTATATTGTATTCATGCACCTCCTTTTTCCCGTGCATCTTCATTTCCTTCATTCAAACACACAAACCCATTACCCGATCTCACCCCACCCCCTTAAACCAATCCAACCCTTCCCATTCGACCATGACTGAAGACAGAGTGAAGTGAGGATGGTGAAGAGGTTGCTGGGCGGCCAGAACCACCATCCATGGCGGCGAGAGGAGGAGAAACCCGAGAGGTTCACGGTAAGGCCATTTTTCCCCTTTAAATCGATTTGTGCATTATGGTTGGTTTTTAATGGTTTTAATGAATTAAATGGGTCATTAGGATTGTGTTACGACGATTTTAGGAAGCTAGGGATGGCTGTGAACCCATGGCTGCATTTTGGGAAACTTGAACCGTTTGGTTCAAAATCAAACGAAGGGTTTTAGACGTTTTTGGTTGCGTTTAAGGATTGAAATAGATAGAAAACATGAAAATAGGAAGAAAGGAATCAAAAAGGAAGAACTAGGATGAAAAATGGGGTGTCTAGGGCCGTGAACCGGTCACGCCGGTCCAGTTGGACCTGCCAAACCAGGTGAACCGGCTGTGTGTAGAAGATGATGAATAGTGTTTGGTGCACTCTTGGGGCGCGTGAGGGCGCATGGGCCATAATTTGGTGAAGTGTTCAACATATGAAATCTTCTAATCGATGTAACGAAGATTTTGGGACTGGTCTCGTGTCAACCGGACATCGTTTCGATAGGTTTAGGGCTGTCCAAAGGTTTAGGGTCGGTTTAAAAATAGTTAAAAGTACGGGAAATTTACGGGGCTTTGATGGGAGGTTAATTAAGTAGTTAATAACCTTCTATTAAAATTTGGACAGGTTTGGGAGTCCCGGTGATAGCGATCGGCTCAGGAGAGCCTATGACACGAAAATCGAGGCGTCAGCTCGGACGGTCTGTGAGTGGAACTTGTTTTCTAAATTGGTGCATGCATAAATGTTTATTATATGTTTTAAATACTTGTTTGTGATGCCATGAGTGCATTTGGACGTGTGGTTAAGTATAGGCACGTATTTCGAGGTTTCGGCCCTATACGGTGCCTATACGGGGCTGTATGTCTTTATTGGTCTAGATGAAATGGTTTTGGATTTCCAAATGGATTGTGAATATGATTTTATGATGTTGATTTGGAAGCTTGTGATTTATATGGTTTCACGTATTTCGAGGCAATTTACGTGCTTGCACGTAAATCGAGGTTTCCGGTTTTCCTCTTATTTTCCAAACTTATGGTTTTGGATATGATTTCACGAAATGGTTTTGGATTTGAAAAGGTAAACTCGGGTTCGAGACCCATTTGATTTACGGAATCGGGCCGGAGGCCCAGTTGGTTTACAATTGGGATCGGAGGTCCAGTTTCTATGTGGATTCGGGCCTAGCGCCCAGCTATATGTTACAAATGGTTTTTATGGGTCATGACGGTTTATGGGAACCGGCATGAACCCCTGAAATGGATTTACGGGTCATGACGGTTTATGGTAACCGGAATGAACCCTCAGAATGGATTTTATGGATTATGACGGCTTATGGGGGCCGGGCAAGAATCCTGGAAAGATTTAAATAATGATTTTAAAAGGTTTTTCATATGTCATCCTTTATATGTGATTGTCTCCTCCAGGGAGGGTCGTTGGCCTGGGTGGACCCCGGAGTAGTCACGGAGCACTGACTGAGTGAAGTCGCCCCCCAGTTGGGTTCCTTACTCTCAGGATGGACATGGTTCGTTACGTCCAGGGAGGGTCATTGATCTACGGACATTGACCTGGGTGGACCCTGGAGAGACTTGGGTTTGAGACCCCGGTTAGCACACGTGTAGCTTTATTTTACCGTGACAGGTTCTGGATATGAATATAATGGATAAACATGATTTCAAGTGGATTGGGAAATTGTGTTTTATAATGATAAATGGATTTGGGCTGAGATCCCACATATGGTTATTATCTTTTGGTTTTCTGTAAATGGTTTTGGGCAGGAGCCCGTGTGACTTGTATTTACGGAACTTGGGGTTGTGACCTTAATTATGGTTGTTTAAACATATGTGTTTGGATAAATGGTTTTACTATGCATGCATGCTTTTTAGTGAAGGGTATAAAGGTCTTTTATAAATGTGTTTTACGAAAATTATTCCTTTTTGTCCACCCACAGTCTTTCTGTTTTTAATACCCTTCAGGTTGGATACGATGTGGACTGTAGCAAAGACCGAGATATCACATACCTCCTCCGGATCCTGTCGTACTCTGATAGTCGGGGAGGGCAAAGGTTGGAAATATCTCTTGTCTGACACTCGTGTTAGACGGAAGCAGGGTAATCCCGCACTAATCCCGGGGGATTTGGATGGGTCCTGTTAGCGTGGTATCAGAGCGGGGTTGTCTCTATTCGAGCAACCGTGGAGCTCTTGGAATGTACGCAGGTCGAGGATGTGATATCTCAAGGGGCTACAGTTCGTGGTCATCCTGATAGTGGGGTGTCGGTACGATAGTTAGTAGGATGGAATCGTGATATGTCTTGGTTAGGCACTTGATGCTGGGGTTGCCATAATTCTGTCTGGGTTGACAGTGTGGGACCCTATGAATGGATGAACGTATTCGTACGTTAGCATTTTGATCGTGAGACGGTTAGTTAGGATCGTCTTTCACGATGTCGTAGGATCAGTTCCGACGACTAGTTGGGAATTGTGACCATTCGATGATCGGATATTGGTGAGTTAGATGGATTTACTGCAGTCGGCAGTTAGCAGTCAAATTAGCAATCAAATTCGAGGAATCCTCGTTGGATTGACGGTAGGATTGGATTGACGTCCTTGCGATGTCAAGACCACGGAGTCGGTCAGATTGTTGATTTTACTGCTGTTCGCAGTTGGGTTCAGTGGAACTCTAGGTGTGATTGTGGAACCCTACCTTGGGTGTATGGTTCGGAAATGTGAGTTGACGAGTGGTTTGACTTGGACGACTATTCGGATTTGGATTCGTTAGTCAGGTCTAGTCATGTCCGCTTGAGTGATGGGAATGCACTGTGCAGTCGTGGTTGTGGTAATCGGTTATACCTAGTTGGTTGTCGTGCTACCATAGTTGTGATGGATTGTTGGTACAACTAAGGTCATGGATGACCTGGTAGACGACATTGGTTGAGTCGAGTTACGACTAGTTAGAGATTGGTTGGACAGGTCATCAGGGTTGGTACTTGTCGATGGAATTCCGGAGTGGGGATACAGAGTAATTAGTACATGTGATTGATTCCGTTGGATGCGGAGTCTGGATATCGAGATGTCTGGTAGTTAGGTCTGCACTAGGTTGTGGTAGACGTTACTATCGATGGACGTAGTCGAGTCTTATCAGGTCGAGTAGACTCAGGTTACTGTGACGATTGTGACGATGGGATTGTCAGTCGTGACGATGATACGAGGTCCGTGAGTAACGCATATGTACGAGCAGTGATTCTGGATTCGACTCGGTTACGGCTGAGTGCGATCATAGAATGAGACGGGGACGTTCAGGGGACGTTTTCTTTTCTCGTATGAGTTGTCAGGGTGACTGTACCCAGAGTTGTTGGGTACGAGGGAGGTAGAGTTTCTCCTATTCGAGCAGAGGTACGGGGTCGTCGCTCGATAGGAGCGGAGATCCAGGGTTGTCAGATTTGCACCCTGTGTGCTGATACTAATACTGGTGTTAGTATGTTGATACTAATACCGATGCCTGTGTGCCGTTGCTGATACTGATACTGATGATAGTGCATTGGTGCTGGTACTGGTGCTGGTGCTGGTGCCGGTGATTGTGATAATGGTGAGTTACGATTCGGGATGTCACATCCGTCGTGATGGGCATATGTTCGGTATCTGTGGTCCCAGAGTGGATCTCAGATAGATTTAAATTGGTTAGGGGACACGTGGTTGATGTCCGGGTATGTTGTTTCCAAGATGGTTGGAACTTCGGAATCGCGAGAGGTTGCGATTGAGGTGACACGAGGAATGCGGGTTTTTCGCATTGATAATGAGTATTTCGAAGTTAGGTGACTGAGATTTCTCATTTTCTGCTTGGTGACAGACGATGTTGGATTACGTGACATGGTGAGTGCAGCGAGTTCTGATTGCATTCGCGTAGGATGGATTTTGTTGTCATTATCTTGGATCATCCTTGGTTTTTCCTCGGTGGGATGACAAGGATTGATACGAGGTAATCAGTGAGAACCCACAGTCTCGGCGTGTCTCGTCGTTGACTGATTTGCTTAGATGTGGGATTTGGTTGAGGACTTTGGACGTCGTGATGATCGGGGATCGTGACGTCTATGGTCGGTTGACGTAGTGATGGATCTGGATCGTGATCTTGATGATCCAGAAAGGTGGAGATTTTATCACTCTTACTTGGATGTTTGAGTTGAGGAGGTTGGGACTGAACTTCTTTTCGAGGTAAATCCCGTACGGTTTATTACTCAGGTGAGTAGTTTTCCGACGTGGTCGGATATGGTCAGCCTTAGATGTGTTGATGTTGGGATTGGCTTCCCTATGAAGTCAATCGATGGTAATGTGGTAATCATTTGAACAGGTATCCAATAGGTTTGGATATGGTGCGTCTTGGTAGACGTGAACGAGATTTCGGGTTTTGGAATTAGATTTCTGGATGACGATTCAGGATTTGATTTTGGAACTTGAAAGAGGATTTCTGGATTTGGGTTTTGGAATCGGATTCTGGGTGACGATTCAGGATTTGGTTATAGAGCTTGACTATAGATTTTCTTTTATGGATTTGGGTTCGGAATGGTTATTCCTAATACTAGTCTACGGAATGATGGTTTCGGATTCGGATTTGGACATGATTAGGGATATAATTTCTAGGTTTGGATTTGGGATTTCTTACGAAATTGCGGATTCGGATTCGGATTTAAAAATGAATAATGGGTCGGAGTTGTAATCTGTCAAATACTGGATTGGACAGATGGACTCCAAAATTGAAACGTGTTTGGCTATGACCCAGGTGGTTGTTGGCTGATTGATGGGTAGTTGTATGTACCTTGTATGTTGTTCGAGGTACGATACCGGGCATACTTGTCTTGCCTGGTGACGGATATAGGTTATACCCGTAGTAGGTTGGTGAGCGTGTTGGTAGTCGGATTGGTTTCGATACCATCGGATTAGTTGAGGTCGTGAACTAGACATTGGATACTGTGCACTGGGTCATGGTATTTCTGATGGGTCTAGTTACACACATGTCGAGTGAATTGTTGGTTAGTATATACTCAGGTTGAGTAAGTTGGAGGTTAGTGTAACCACGAGTGAGTATCGTGTCAGTTTTCGACTGGCGACTGTCAAGTGGTGACAGATTTTCGGGATGTGTCAACGTGGATCGTTGAGTGAGGTCTGATGACTCCCTGTGGGAGCAGACATCAGGATAGTTTGGTGATTGAGGAAGGAACCTTCGAGTGTTTGTGCCAGTGACTTGGTAGATTTGACAAGTAGTGTCAATTCGGAACGTATGATTACTGTCATTCGACGTGGTCGAATGTAGTCGTTGCGACGTAAGCGTTAGTGGTACGCTTGGGTACGAGCAAGTATTGTTCTAGTTAGTGGGTGTACTAGTGTACACGTGTCGTGAGATCGATTGTGCTTTCCACGAGGTGGATGTGGAATCAGGATAGTTGGAGTTTCGAGAACGAAACTAAATTAAGGAGGGAAGAACGGTTAGATTAGGTCGGTTGGAATTTCGAGGACGAAATTAATTAAGGAGGGAAGGTTGAAACGACCCGTCCCAAATTCCTAGATTAGATTAGTGACTAATCGTGATTAGTGAGGCTAATCCGTGATTAGTTTAGCGAAATCAGACGAGAGATGCAAAATGACCGTTGTACCCCTAGCCGTGCTAAAACGTTGACTTTTCATTCGAGGGGTCAAATGGACTTTGACCGATGACCGTGACGTAGTTCGTGACGTCATGTGTTCATAGACAGGTGGCACGTTCAATTCCGACGTTCGAGGAGGAAGTTATGATGTTCGGAAGTTTAGGGGCATTTTGGTAATTTTAGTTAAAAGGACCAAATAGTTGACTTTTTGACCGGGATGTCCGATGGTCGAGGACCGAGGACTATTACGTAGATCGGGACGATACGAATCCGTAGGCAGGTGGCACGTCGAATTCGGACGTTCGACGGCGAAGTTACGGTTCACGGAAGTTCAAGTGCACTATTGCACGAATTACGAAACGAGTTAACTTTTGGACTTTAGTGGGGCCCAAATATTTAATCCCTGCCCTATGGATGAGTGAAAAGTGTCACCCATCCACAGGCCACCTATATTGTATTCATGCACCTCCCTTTTCCCGTGCATCTTCATTTCCTTCATTCAAACACACAAACCCTTTACCTGATCTCACCCCAACCCCTTAAACAATTCCAACCCTTCCCATTCGACCATGACTGAAGACAGAGTGAAGTGAGGATGGTGAAGAGGTTGCTGGGCGGCCAGAACCACTATCCACGGCGGGGAGAGGAGGAGAAACCTGAGAGGTTCACGGTAAGGCCATTTTCCCCTTTAAATGGATTTGTGCATTATGGTTGGTTTTTAATGGTTTTAATGAATTAAATGGGTCATTAGGATTGTGTTAGGACGATTTTAGGAAGCTAGGGATGGCTGTGAACCCATGGCTGCATTTTGGGAAACTTGAACCGTTTGGTTCAAAATCAAACGAAGGGTTTTAGACGTTTTCGGTTGCGTTTAAGGATTGAAATGGATAGAAAACATGAAAATAGGAAGAAAGGAATCAAAAAGGAAGAACTAGGATGAAAAATGGGGTGTCTAGGGCCGTGAACCGGTCACGCCGGTCCAGTTGGACCGGCCAAACTAGGTGAACCGGCTGTGTGTAGAAGATGATGAATAGTGTTATGTGCACTCTTGGGGCGCGTGAGGGCTCATGGACCATATTTGGGGAAGTGTTCAACATATGAAATCTTCTATTCGATGTAACGAAGATTTTGGGACTGGTCTCCTGTCAATCGGACATCGTTTCTATAGGTTTAGGGCTGTCCGAAGGTTTAGGGTCGGTTTAAAAATAGTTAAAAGTTCGGAAAAATTACGGAGATTTGATGGGGGGTTAATTAAGTAGTTAGTAACCTTCTATTAAAATTTGGATATGTTTGGGAGTCCCGGTGATAGCGTTCGGCTCAGGAGAGCCTATGACACGCAAATCGAGGCGGCAGCTCGGACGGTCTGTGAGTGGACCTTGTTTTCTAAATTGGTACATACATAAATGTTTATTATATGTTTTAAATACTTGTTTGTGATACCATGAGTGCATTTGGATGTGTGGTTACGTATAGGCACGTATTTCGAGATTTCGGCCCTATACGGTGCCTATACGGGGCTGTATGTCTTTATTGGTCTAGATGAAATGGTTTTGGATTTTCAAATGGATTGTGAATATGATTTTATGATGTTGATTTGGATGCTTGTGATTTATATGGTTTCACGTATTTCGAGGTGATTTACGTGCTTGCACGTAAATCGAGGTTTTCCGGTTTTACTCCGATTTTCCACAGTTATGGTTTTGGATATGATTTCACGAAATGGTTTTGGATTTGAAAAGGTAAACTCGGGTTCGAGACCCATTTGATTTACAGAATTAGGCCGGAGGCCCAGTTGTTTTACAATTGGGACCGGAGGTCCAGTTTCTATGTGGATTTGGGCCTAGCGCCCAGCTATGTGTTACAAATTTTTTTATGGGTCATGATAGTTTATGGGAACCGGCATAAACCCCTGAAATAGATTTACGGGTCATGACGGTTTATGGGAACCGGAATGAACCCTCGAAAAGGATTTTATGGATTATGACGGCTTATGGGGGCCGGGAAAGAATCCTGGAAAGATTTAAATAATGATTTCAAAAGGTTTTTCATATGCCATCCTTTATATGTGATTGTCTCCTCCGGGGAGGGTCGTTGGCCTGGGTGGACCCCGGAGTAGTCACGGAGCACTGACTGAGTTAAGTCGCCCCCTAGTTGGGTTCCTTACTCTCAGGATGGGCATGGTTCGTTACCTCCAGGGAGGGTTATTGATCTACGGACATTGACCTGGGTGGACCCTGGAGAGACTTGGGTTTGAGACCCCGGTTAGCACACGTGTAGCTTTATTTTACCGTGACAGGTTCTGGATATGAATATAATGGATAAACATGTTTTCAAGTGGATTGGGAACTTGTGTTTTATAATGATAAATGGATTTGGGCTGAGATCCCACATATGGTTATTATCTTATGGTTTTCTGTAAATGGTTTTGGGCAGGAGCCCGTGTGACTTGTATTTACGGAACTTGGGGCTGTGACCCTAATTATGGTTGTTTAAACATATTTGTTTGGATAAATGGTTTTACTATGCATGCATGCTTTTTAGTGAAGGGTATAAAGGTCTTTTATAAATGTGTTTTACGAAACTTATTCCTTTTTGTCCACTCACAGTCTTTCTGTTTTTAATACCCTTCAAGTTGGATACGATGTGGACTGTAGCAGAGACCGAGATATCACATGCCTCCTCCGGATCCTGGCGTACTCTGATAGCCCGGGAGGGCAAAGATTGGAAATATCCCTTGTCTGACACTTCGTGTCAGACGGGAGCAGGGTCATCCCGCACTAATCCCGGGGGGATTGGGATGGGTCCTGTCATTCCGGGCCTTTTGGATTTGGGCTTTAGCCCTTAAATTGGGACTTGCTGCCTTCTGGGCTAGTTGGGTTACTAGCTTTCCTTTTTTTTAATTAAGCCTACTGGGCCTTATATAGTAGCCTGTTGGACTAGGGAAATGGGCTGCAACCCTTGGGCCTTCGAGGTTTAACCCACATCCACTAGGGCAATAATTCATGGCCCAAATTGAGGATTCCAATGATGCCCACGAAGGGTATGATGTCCCACGATAGGTGTTAGAAGGGCATGAGTTAACAGATAACAATACCAGTATGCCCACGATAACCATCTTCTGTCCATAACCATATGATGAAACAACCACATGTATCATATCAAATATCATGTATCATATCAAATATCATAAGACCATCATATATATCAGCATAACATCATCTATTCATTATTGTATCATCATCATATCATATCAGAATCATACATATCATATCACATGTTCATCATAACGTCTTATCATATCATATCATATCATACTCACATGCTCATCATCATATATATTATCATCATATGTATTATCGTCATGGAATCAACATTTATCAGATCATGCCATCATTAAAATCATCATCATTATATCAAATCCTCATCATACTCATATACCATCATATAATCATCTAATCATTTATCCTCATCAAATATCATGCACATCACCATACATACATCATTTCGTCACATATCACAATATACCATTATCATCATGTGCCATTGCATCATACATATATATCATTATATATTATCATATATGCATGTCATCATTATCATAAGTATAATTATCATGCCATCACATTGACATCATCATTATCATTATTATAATGACACCCATGGCATATCATCATCATATTATCATGAATTAGAAATGAAACCTGATTTCGATCATGATCCACCAAACAGACCTCAGATATTCGGTGACTCTCCACCGAAGAGACCATAGAACCTTAAGTCTGGTTCCGATTTCTCTTCACCAAAGATGCCCCAGCGGTTCGGTCGTGGTCCACCAAAGGGCCTACGAATGCGCAGCCTGCAGTTCTGCATTCTCTTCCCAACCACCGCAAACGACGGCGCTGCAGGGACGCCACAGCTCTAATCGGCAATACACTGCCTGTAACACCCCCGAAATTCGAGGATTTCAATATTGTAATTTAATGTGTGATTTGACGCTTTTACCCTTGTGATGGGTATGGCCAATTGTTGACTTTTTGATTGATGAATTAAACGGACTTTGACCTATAACCGTGACGTAGTTCGGGACGTCACGAGTTCATAGACAAGTGGCACATCCAATTCGGACGATCAAGGAAAAAATTATGACTATCGGAAGTTCAGGGGCATTATCGTAATTTGGACTTTCGGGAGGGGAAAATGTTGACTTTTCTTTTGGCAGCTAATTTTTAGTTGACTCAAGGACCTTCAGGTAGGCCTCGACGTCCTGAGTCCGTAGACAGGCGGCACGCCGAAATCGGACTTCGTACGAGGAAGTTATGGTCAGAAACGTGAAATCGGGAAGTTCGTGTCTCGGTTTTCGTGTCGAATATTTTATTCTAAAAATTCTGATTGAAGGACACCTGGTGAGTGACAAGTGTCACTTACCCATTGTCTAGATTGGATCAGATCCACTATGGGATTAAATAGCATTAAAATCAACTTTTAAATTCAGCCCTTAGATCTGAAAACCTCCAGATCTGATCTCAGCCCTTGATCTCATTCTGAGATTCAATCTGGGCCGTCCATCATGTCCCTCCATCTCTATATATATTTCCTTACCCGACACCCACGTACTGCCCATTCCATACCATCACACCACAACTGCACCTGATCCTTACTCTGTGAGCCACTGGGCTGGACGTGTGTGGCGGCAGACGGCAGTGACCACGGCGGAGGACGGCGGCGAGGTAGGAACCAGGGAAACCCGAAACGGTTTTAAACTCAGATTTTGGTAACTCGAATTCCCACGTTTAGTTTTGTTCTCTACGAATCCTAATCGACTATAGGGACTGCCAGGAACCTTTTGGGCTTGAGATCGTGACCGGAGGTGATCAGGACGGTGACTAAACGGCGACAGGAAACCGGTTCTGTTCTTCGAGGTAAGCCCTCGATCCTGTCTGTTTTTCTCGATTTTGATTCCATAGAACCCTTCCTGGGATTGAGACGAGCATCTAGGAACAAACTAGGACTGAAATGGTTGAGTGTGGAAGAAATGGTGACCGGGTCATGATCGCGGGTCTGATCGACCGAAGTTGCAGGAATACGAGTCAACCCGTCTGAGGACAGAGGTGATGACGTGGCACCCTGTCAGACTGTCAGGTGACGTGGACCAACCGTGAGCCGACACGTGTCACATGTCAGTGCACAGTCAGCACTGACATGTCAGTGACGTGGACCAGTCAGGGACTGCCACGTGTCACTAAAATGTCAGTGACGTGGACCAGTGTCGTGCTGACACGTGGCACATGTCAGATCTGACACGTGGCCTGACAGATCAGTGAGGTGGACCAATCGGATGTTGACACGTGGCACCTGTCAAATGACGTCAGCATGACGTCATGCTGACGTCAGCAGTGACATCAGCGATGACGTCAGCAAGGACTGTTCCTGCGTTGACCGACGCGTTGACCGGCGCGTGGGGGCGCGTGTGAACAATGTTTTTGGTGGGACCACCACCATTCTTTAGGTTTCCCGGCCAGTTTCAGCCTAGGATTTCATGGTTGAATGTTAGGGGTTTAAATTGACCTTTACGAATACTTTGGACTTGACAGGGATTGTGTAATTGTACCAGATCGAGGGTATACGCTCGGTTTTCAGCAGGATTGTACTGTGAGTGGGCCGTTTTCTTAAACCCTTGCGTGCATAAATGTTTTCTGGTTTTATTATGCTTATTCACATGCTAAAAACAATAATGGCTTTGATGATATGGAAAATATGGTTATGGCACGTTTTACGGTATTTGGGCTTGAGGCCCGTCTGATGAAACGTAACGATCGGTTCGGATTTTACCTATGTGTACATATATGTTTTGCATGTGGATATCAATAAAATGTATTTGGTACTGCACTGTATAAATCCTTCCATATGATACGGTCTCCTCCGGATGAGGTACCCCAGAGTGGTCACGGACGTCTAGAACGTCCAGCGTCTATGACGCTAAGCATCGGGGATGCTGTACCCGAACGGGGTTCGGGGATTGAACTCGGAATTGAGACCCGAGTGGCACGCGTAGCCTTGTGATTGTGACCTTATTGGACGTCAGGGACGTCAGACATCAGGGATGTCGGGATTGGTGTGTATAGTGCAGTGGCTAAAATTATACTTATGGTTTTATTACATGCCTTATGATTCATGTTATATGATTTATGATTTTAAATGATGATGCATGCATGTTTGGAAAACGGAAGGGGTAAATTATATGTTTTACTTATCAAATGATTTTATAAACTTGAGTTTCGGTCCACTCACCCTTAATGTTTTTGGTAACCCCTCCAGGTCGTGATATTGAGGTAGAGGAGGAACCTGAGGCTGAGGCATAGATCTACTTCTGCGTACCTGAACCCCTGTTGGGTGGTGTACCCGCAGGTTTACTATAGTGTCGTGCTCGCAACTTGTAATTTTGGATTTCATCCCTTGTCTGACATTCGTTTAATTCGGATTTGATGTATGACTTTAATATGGTTATTTATGCATTTGATGTTTTGAGGTTAAAATTGGTATGAATTACTGGGTGTCAGACGGGAGCAGGGCACGTCCCCTTGTGGTCCCTGTGGGATCGGGGCGGGTCCTGTCAGCTTGGTATCAGAGCACTAGGTTGTGGTCAGCATGCTAGACTAGCGATTAGTACTAGTTACTTTTCGACTTTTAAGAACATCGTTATCTGATCTATGCCTCTTGATAGTTGGTTATGCCTCCTAGGAGAATTCCTCATACACGAACTGACGAGGATCTGGAAAGGGAGATGGAATGCGCGAGCATTGAAAGGGCTCAACGGTTGGGAGCCACTCCTTTCTGCAGGGGATCAAACCCCGAGGATGCTCATGATTGGATCACCAAGTGGGAGAGGATCTTCTCGGTGATGCACTGCCCTCCGGGCGAACGGGTAACCTTGGCGGCCTTCTTGCTGGAAGGAGGAGCCTACCAGTGGTGGCACGGACTCGAAATGTCTGGGTGGTCGGTCCATACCACTACTTGGGAAGCTTTCCGTTCCAGATTTCTGGACCAGTACTACCCGCGATCGTTTCGCGTGGCACGGGAGGCTGAGTTCCTGTGGCTGGAGCAGGGTGATATGTCCGTTGCGGACTACGAGCAAACTTTCAGAAAACTATCCCGGTTTGCTGCATCATTCGTGAGCACGGAGGAGGACAAATGCCAAAGGTTCGAGCTTGGACTCCGAGGGGAGATCCGGGCAAGTGTGACTGCTGCTACTCATGCTTCACTGAGAGATTTGGTCGACGCTGCGGTGCGTGTCGAGGCCAGTCTGGCGGCACACCAGACACGACAACCTTCGGGCGAGGGGCGACGTCAGGATCGCCCACACCGTGGGCCATCGGGCCATAAGAACAACAAGGGAGGGGGCTACAGGGGAGCACCCTCATCCTTCAAGGGTCGTTGCTGGTCAGGTTGATGCGGAGGCTCTCAGGGCAGAGGATCAGGATACAACTCTGGGCAACGCTCATCTTGGAGCGGTGCCTCTGGTGGGCATTCGGACAGGCCAAGGCCAGTAACTTGTTTTGCTTGTGGAGAGGAGGGCCACTATGCCTGTGATTGCCCGCAGTTGTCCAAGAACAACGACGCTGGGGCTCTAGTGTGGTGCAGAGCACGGCTTCCCACACTAATGGAGGTCGCGGTCAGGGAGGTGACCGTGGCGCTGGGCGTGGCGCGCGCGGGCGCGGACGGAACGGAAGGCCAAGGGCCCAAGTGTTTGCAATGACCCAGTAGCAGGCGAGGACTGCCCCAGGCGTGGTCACAGGTACACTACATATCTTTAACCTTCTTGTACGTGTATTGATGGATGCGGGGGCTACCCATTCTTTTATTTCGAAGAGTTGTGCCGGTATGCTTGATTGTGTGGTATCAGCTTTAGAATGCGAAATGGGTGTTGGCACCCCGATGGGTATCGTGTACCTTGTGAATCAGGTGATTCGGAGGTGCCCGGTAAGAATTGAGGAGGTGGATTTACCAGCAGACTTAATTATTCTGGATATCCACGACTTCGATATAATCCTAAGGATGGATTGGTTGTCGGAGCATGGATCGATCATCGACTGCTGTAGCAAGCAAGTGATTCTGCGGAGCCCGGGTTTGCCGGAAGTTATCTTTCAGGGGGAACGTGACGGTTCGCCTCCTGAAGTGATTTCGTCACTTACTGCTACCAAACTTCTACGGAAGGGATGCCAGGCTTATCTGGCGCATGTCGTGTCGGAACAGGTTGATACTCCGGGTATCGACGAGATACCGGTGGTACGTGAGTTTCCGGATGTGTTCCCGGAAGACTTACCTGGATTACCGCCATCGCGGGAGATCGAGTTTACTATTGAACTACTCCCTGGTACCCGACCTATATCTCAGGCACCATAACGGATGGCGCCGGCCGAGTTACGAGAACTCAAGACTCAATTGCAGGAGTTGGTGGATTTGGGATATGTCCGACCGAGTACTTCACCGTGGGGAGCGCCGGTGTTGTTCGTAAAGAAGAAGGAGGGAAGTCTCCGTTTATGTATTGACTATCGACAACTCAACAAGGTGACGCTGAGGAACCAGTATCCCCTACCCAGGATCGATGACCTTTTTGACCAGTTGCGGGGAGCACAGTGCTTCTCGAAAATTGATTTGCGGTCTGGGTATCACCAACTGAGGATTTCGGAGGAGGATATTCTGAAAACTGCTTTTCGAACTCGTTACGGACACTACGAGTTCCTTGTTATGCCATTTGGTTTGACGAATGCTCCAGCAGCATTCATGGATTTGATGAACCGGGTCTTCCGACCCTACCTGGATAAGTTCGTGATTGTGTTCATCGATGCCATTTTGGTGTACTCGAGGAGTGCCAGTGCACATAAGGAACATCTACGGTTGGTCTTGGAGAGGCTGAGACAAGAACAATTGTACGCCAAACTGAGCAAGTGTCAGTTTTGGCTGAGCAGTATTGGTTTTCTGGGACACGTGATATCGACGGATGGGATTTGCGTGGATCCCCAGAAAACAGAAGCGGTGACCAACTGGGCTAGACAGACAACAGTAACCGAGGTGCGGAGTTTCGTTGGATTAGCAGGTTACTACCGGAGATTCGGGGAGGGTTTCTCCAAAATTGCTGCACCATTGACTCGTTTGACTCGGAAGGGAGTGAAGTTTATCTGGGACGAGCAGTGCGATCGGAGTTTTCAAGAGTTGAAAGATCGATTGACCACTGCACCTGTCCTTGCATTGCCGGATGACAGTGGAGAGTTTGTGGTCTTCAGTGATGCATCGCTGCAAGGTCTGGGCTGCGTGTTGATGCAAACTGGAAAGGTTATTGCCTATGCATCCCGGCAGCTGAAGACTCATGAGTTGAACTACCCTACCCATGATTTGGAGTTGGCAGCGGTGGTTCATGCCCTGAAAATCTGGAGGCATTATCTATTAGTCGGATATACACCGACCACCAGAGTCTTAAGTACTTATTCACTCAGAAGGAGCTTAACATGAGACAACGGAGATGGTTGGAGCTGCTGAAGGACTATGACTGTACGATCGAGTACCATCCGGGTAAGGCCAATGTAGTGGCTGATGCACTCAGCAGGAAGTCAGCAGGATCCGTTGCACACCTAGGGATGGTGTATCTTCCTTTGCTAGTGGAACTCCGGCAGGCGGGAGTTATTTTGGGTACGGATGCGCATGGAGCTTTGTTGGCCAGCTTCCATGTACGACCAGTACTGATTGATCGGATCATCGAGGCACAACTTCAGGATCCGATACTCTGTATTTACAGAATTGAGGTCGATGCGGATGGGAGACAGGATTTTACCATCCGGGAGGATGGAGCACTTATGAAATTGGGCCGTTTGTGTGTACCTGCAGTGGCAGAGTTACGAGCCGAGATTCTTGAGGAGACCCATATTTCGGCCTATGCTATGCATCCAGGAGGTACAAAGATGTACCGTACCCTCCGGAACCATTATTGGTGGCCAGGAATGAAGAAGGATATTGCCGAGTTCGTAAGCAAATGCTTAACCTGTCAGCAGGTTAAGGCGGAACGGCAGAGACCGTATGGGGCTATGCAGCCACTTCCGATTCCTGAGTGGAAGTGGGATCACATCACCATGGACTTCGTCTTTAAGTTACCAAGGGCTCAGAGTGGAGTGGACGGAGTATGGGTGATCGTGGACCAGCTAACCAAATCAGCCCATTTTCTGCCAGTTCAGGAGACCTATAAACCTAACCGACTGGCTCAGTTGTTTGTGAAGGAAATCATACGATTGCATGGTACGCCGGAATCGATCGTGTCCGATCGTGATCCGCGTTTCACTTCCAGGTTCTGGCGGAGTTTGCAAGCTACTCTGGGAACAACCCTACGTTTCAGTACTGCTTTCCATCCTCAGACCGATGGACAGTCTGAAAGAACCATTCAGACCCTGGAGGACATGATGAGGTCATGTGTACTACAGTTTCAGGACTCTTGGGATACTCATTTGCCTTTGATGGAATTCGCCTACAACAACAGCTATCAGGCAAGCATCGGAATGGCACCCTATGAGGCACTGTATGGTCGACAGTGCAGGACACCTATCTGCTGGACGGAGATAGGAGAGCGAGCGGCGGTAGGGCCGGAATTGATGGACTTAACCATGGAAACTGTTCGTGTTATCAAGGAGAGATTGAAGGTGGCACAGGATCGCCAGAAGAGTTATGCCGATCGACGGATTCGAGACTTGGAATTTGAAGTGGGAGATTTTGTCTTCCTGAAGTTATCTCCGTGGAAAGGGATTATCCGATTTGGTCGACGGGGGAAACTGAGTCCGCGTTTTATCGGACCATATGAGATCGTGGAGAGAATCGGTAGGGTTGCTTACAGATTGGCACTACCTCCAGAACTATCTAGAGTTCAAGATGTTTTCCACATATCGATGCTACGGAAGTACGTACATGATGCTTCTCATGTACTTGGGGAACAACCTGTCGAACTACGGGAGGATTTGAGCTTTGACGAACAACCAGTACAGATCTTGGATCGGAAGGACAAGGTACTACGTCGGAAGACGATCCCTCTCGTGAAGATTCTCTGGAGAAACCAGAATGTGGAAGAAGCCACATAGGAGCCTGAGGCTCAGATGCGAGAACAATTTCCTTATTTGTTTCTTTGAAATTTCGGGATGAAATTTCTTAAGGGGGGAAGGTTGTAACACCCTGGAAATTCGAGGATTTCAATATTGTAATTTAATGTGTGATTTGACGCTTTTACCCTTGTGATGGGTATGGCCAATTGTTGACTTTTTGATTGATGAATTAAACGGACTTTGACCTATAACCGTGATGTAGTTCGGGACGTCACGAGTTCATAGACAGGTGGCACATCCAATTCGGACGATCAAAGAAAAATTTATGACTATTGGAAGTTCAGGGGCATTATCGTAATTTGGACTTCCGGGAGGGGAAAATGTTGACTTTTCTTTTGGCAGCTAATTTTCAGTTGACTCAAGGACCGTCAGGTAGGCCTCGACGTCCTGAGTCCGTAGACATGTGGCACGCCGAAATCGGACTTCGTACGAGGAAGTTATGGTCAGAAACGTGAAATCGGGAGGTTCGTGTCTCGATTTTCGTGTCGAATATTTTATTCTAAAAATTCTGATTGGAGGACACCTGGTGAGTGACAAGTGTCACTCACCCATTGGCTAGATTGGATCAGATCCACTATGGGATTAAATAGCATTAAAATCAACTTTTAAATTCAGCCCTTAGATCTGAAAACCTCCAGATCTGATCTCAGCCTTTGATCTCATTCTGAGATTCAATCTGGGCCGTCCATCATGTCCCTCCATCTCTATATATATTTCCTTACCCGACACCCACGTACTGCCCATTCCATACCATCACACCACAACTGCACCTGATCCTTACTCTGTGAGCCACTGGGCTGGACGTGTGTGGCGGCAGACGGCAGTGACCACGGCGGAGGACGGCGGCGAGGTAGGAACCAGGGAAACCCGAAACGGTTTTAAACTCAGATTTTGGTAACTCGAATTCCCACGTTTAGTTTTGTTCTCTATGAATCCTAATCGACTCTAGGGACTGCCAGGAACCTTTTGGGCTTGAGATCGTGACCGGAGGTGATCAGGACGGTGACTAAACGGCGACAGGAAACCGGTCATGTTCTTCGAGGTAAGCCCTCGATCCTGTCTGTTTTTCTCGATTTTGATTCCATAGAACCCTTCCTGGGATTGAGACGAGCATCTAGGAACAAACTAGGACTGAAATGGTTGAGTGTGGAAGAAATGGTGACCGGGTCATGATCGCGGGTCTGATCGACCGAAGTTGCAGGAATACGGGTCAACCCGTCTGAGGACAGAGGTGATGACGTGGCACCCTGTCAGACTGTCAGGTGACGTGGACCAACCGTGAGCCGACACGTGTCAAATGTCAGTGCACAGTCAGCACTGACATGTGAGTGACGTGGACCAGTCAGGGACTGCCATGTGTCACTGACATGTCAGTGACGTGGACCAGTGTCGTGCTGACACGTGGCACATGTCAGATCTGACACGTGGCCTGACAGATCAGTGAGGTGGACCAATCGGATGTTGACACGTGGCACCTGTCAGAGTCTGACATGTCAGACCTGACAGCTGTCAGATGACGTCAGCATGACGTCATGCTGACGTCAGCAGTGACGTCAGCGATGACGTCAGAAGGGACTGTTCCTGCGTTGACCGACGCGTTGACCAGCGCGTGGGGGCGCGTGTGAACAGTGTTTTTGGTGGGACCACCACCATTCTTTAGGTTTCGACGATCCGGATCCAATGGCGGTGGTTTCGGGTCGATCGGAGATCATTAAGTTGGTCAAAATAAGGTTTATTGCCTTGGGAAGCTCGTTCGGACGGCTTTTCCCGGCCGGTTTCAGCCTAGGATTTCATGGTTGAATGTTAGGGGTTTAAATTGACCTTTACGAATACTTTGGACTTGACAGGGATTGTGTAATTGTACCAGATCGAGGGTATACGCTCGGTTTTCAGCAGGATTGTACTGTGAGTGGGCCGTTTTCTTAAACCCTTGCGTGCATAAATGTTTTCTGGTTTTATTATGCTTATTCACATGCTAAAAACAATAATGGCTTTGATGATATGGAAAATATGGTTATGGCACGTTTTACGGTATTTGGGCTTGAGGCCCGTCTGATGAAACGTAACGATCGGTTCGGATTTTACCTATGTGTACATATATGTTTTGCATGTGGATATCAATAAAATGTATTTGGTACTGCACTATATAAATCCTTCCATATGATACGGTCTCCTCCGGATGAGGTACCCCGGAGTGGTCACGGACGTCTAGAACGTCCAGCGTCTATGATGCTAAGCATCGGGGATGCTGTACCCGAACGGGGTTCGGGGATTGAACTCGGAATTGAGACCCGAGTGGCACGCGTAGCCTTGTGATTGTGACCTTATTGGACGTCAGGGACGTCAGACATCAGGGATGTCGGGATTGGAGTGTATAGTGCAGTGGCTAAAATTATACTTATGGTTTTATTACATGCCTTATGATTCATGTTATATGATTTATGATTTTAAATGATGATGCATGCATGTTTGGAAAACGGAAGGGGTAAATTATATGTTTTACTTATCAAATGATTTTATAAACTTGAGTTTCGGTCCACTCACCCTTAATGTTTTTGGTAACCCCTCCAGGTCGTGATATTGAGGTAGAGGAGGAACCTGAGGCTGAGGCATAGATCTACTTCTGCGTACCTGAACCCCTGTTGGGTGGTGTACCCGCAGGTTTACTATAGTGTCGTGCTCGCAACTTGTAATTTTGGATTTCATCCCTTGTCTGACATTCGTTTAATTCGGATTTGATGTATGACTTTAATTTGGTTATTTATGCATTTGATGTTTTGAGGTTAAAATTGGTATGAATTACTGGGTGTCAGACGGGAGCAGGGCACGTCCCCTTGTGGTCCCTGTGGGATCGGGGCGGGTCCTGTCACTGTCATCCTCCTCAGATCGTGGGACTCGCTTCAACTGATTTTTCTGGAGGAGGCGACGCGCAAGGATTTGTCCTCATTGTCGAGGAGCGGGAGCGATCAGTGGGTGGAGTTCGACGAGCTCCTTGCTGCCGTGGTGGGGTTTGGTCTCCGACGACGAATTCGGAGGAACAAATGAGGATTGGTTATCATCACCCACGGCCGACCTTGCTCTTGGTACTTTAGCAAGATTACTCGTCGTCTCTGTTGGTCTGCGATCACTGGCCTATGCAGGGGGATGATCGAATGTCGCTAAAATTGATTCGAGGGAAGGTCCTCAAGCGCAGCCTCTAGCAAGTCCCCAAGACTGGATCTTTGAAGACTTAGAGAAAGACAATTTACATTGAAGATCTAGGAATTCTGGATCGGCTTCATTTGAATGTCGGCAGAGAGAGGAAATGGAGGTCGATCGGCTTTATGGCTGATATCTTGGGATCTTATTTCTTGGCTACTGTACTGATACTATTACATGATATCGTGGCGTATCATTTGCCACAGATTCCTCACTTTCTAGTCTTTCTTTCTTCGCGCAGAAGGAAACTCGTGGTCGTTCGACCTTGATGGGTGGGTCGACGACGGATTCAACAGAAAGAGCATAGTTTTATTTGGAAATCTCTTCACCTATTACTAATTGTTGGTTTTCTCAAGGCAAACGGTGGCATTTTGGACTCAGAGAGCAGCCAGTGGGAGCTTCTCGTTTTGCGTCAGCATCGAAATGGCGCCGTCTTGTTCCTGGAGAGCAGGGAAAACAGGGAGTTGCAGCCTATGGGTTCGCATCAGAATCAGCTCAAGAAGGCCACGATCTTTGTCTTTTCACTGGAACAATTCATCGCACATTCCCTTTACCCAATTCTTTGTCCACATTGAAGGATCTTCAATAATGCTTTGCAATTCGAGGAACTTACAACAGAGACCGTGAGATGGATGTTGAAGAAGCCGATGATGCGGTCGAAAATAGAATGACGGGTTTTGGGATTAGGGATTCAAAGATACGGACGCCGATCTTGGTTTGGCAGATCTTGGTTTGACAGTGTATATTGAATGAAGAATAACAAAGAGAAAGAAAAAGACAACCATGATTGGTGGCATCGTGCTGATAACGTGTTGTGAACACAATAGGGTTATCTCATTCATTCAGTTAAAACCCCTTCATATAGGGGTAGAGTTAAGTTACAATATATGGACGAAAGTGTCCTTACATAAAAATAGACATATACTGTAATATATTTACAACAGATATTAAAATAAACGACATATTACATATTTTTTTTTTATTACCATACAACTGATAGTTAGGCTTGTTTGTGAAAAAAAGGGAAGCAATATATTATGCATAAAATTCTTCTGAATACGCATCGAAATCTTCGTTCCTGGATGAAACTACACATGGGGTTACACGAGATTTGATGCACCATTTGGAAAGGGTGTATTGGCCACAACTTTCAACACAAAAATATTCAAGTTTTAGAAACCCTAGGGTCTACTAGTTTGACCTGGGACGTAGCTAGCTAGGTATATATGTGTGTCTTTGAATGTTATATCTGATCGACTCTTTTCATCTCAAATATAATCCCCGTACCACATAGTTTAAATACATTCACTCTGACTCACTCATCAAATTGTTTAGAGGTTATCACAAAGGGAAAGACACAGATTTTGGTCCCATGAAGTCGTCTTCTTCTTCTTCTTCTTCTTCTTGCTTCTTGTTTCTGCTTGTTTCTGCTGCAGGCATATGGAATATCTTCGCACAATATCCCCATCATCAGTTAGGTATATATATATATATATATTATTCTTCACTTTTCTTCTCAATAAATAACATATATATATATATATACGTTCAGTTGAAAATGCTTCATGTTTATTGACGATAACTTCAATTATTTTAGAATTTCAAGAAGCTAATGATGCGAATATTATGACAGAAATGAATGTTGTTTCGAATAAAAAGGTACAAAATTTTCCATGCGCAAATGAGCATATATACACGCACACATTGCAATTTGATTTAATAATTTACTTAACGCACATGCAAAATTATAGGTTATAATACAATTTGCAGATTTCATTTGATCAATCATTTGGAAACCTGTAGGGTAAAGATGTGAATGAGAAAGTGGTCATGAGTCCTTCAACTGCTACCATTATTAAGGCGGATAAAAGATCGATAGGAGGGAGGAGAATGCCGGTTGACTGCCAGGTGACGGCTAGGGTGGTCAAGGAAGTTGAAGTATCAGCGAACTCAGGCGGCAGTAGCTCATCAAATCTTGAAGAAAATAAATCATGTAATAATGGCAGCAGCAGCCATGGAGGCAATAATAATAATAATAATAATGTGGAATGCAGAGATCAAAGTGGCTCGAGCTCCCGAAAAGACGGCGATGGCGACGATGATGGTCATGAAGAATATGCAGGTTTTGTAGCATTTAGCCAGGATTATCATTCTCCGAGGCACCACCCGCCTAAGAACAACTGATGAAGCTTAAAACAAATTAGATATGTTATTATTAGTTTCAATAAGTTAATTAAGTAATGAAGATATCGTAAGTTTTATATATAATTTGACTCCTTTCTAAAATATATATTATCAATCCTCGTAAAAAACAAATGCCAAAATTCGTTCCGTGGATGTCAATAAAGATAATAAGCTCTTCAGTCTTCAAAAGAATTTCCTCACTCTTAGAAAAAAGTAAGTGTAAAAATAAAATAATTAACAAGCTACAAATGGGAAATGCAGTCTAGTCACCCTCGTGATGTTTGCAATGGATTTATTGGAAAATAATGAGTGATGTGGTAACATGTACACATGTTTTATTGGGAGCTGTATTCCTATATTTAGATCTTTAGGGTCAAGTAAGGTTCATATGGAATTATGGATGGTTTGTCAAGTATTGTGTGAGTGAGCATTAGAGATTAAAATCATTAATTAAAATTTGCTATTATGTTGTGGAGAATAATATTGGTGGTGTAGGGGCATCTCTCCAAAGGCACACAAAAAATATCACGGTGTTTAAGTGGGTCAACTCCAAGTCTCGGGCAAGGCTTCGGTCCTCCGGAGGACTAAGTCTTCTGGCCATCTAATGGTTGGAAACGTCCCAAATGATCCAAGGGTTGTGAAAAATTGGAGGTAAAAATATAGGGTGGCCCACCAAAAATTATTTGAATTTGTTACTGCGGTCACTATTTGTACTTTGTTTTACCAAAAAGTGACGGGCATTTTAGTAAAGATTTGTGTTGGGTTTCAGGTGCTTTGTTAACAGATCAAACATGGTATTTGGGTGGTATTCTACTGTTCCCACCTATGGCATGCCAATGGATGGCGTAGGTTCTCGTCGGCAGTGACCACCGCGAAGAATTGGAACGAAAGATGAGGGAGAGAGGTTTGAGAGGATGCGACAGAGATATACATCGAGGGGGCTGATGAGTTGGGATCAGACCACAGGGATGGAGATCGGTGAAGGACGATGGTGTTCATCTCGTAAATTGGGTTGGGAGGTGTCGTTAAATTGGGTGGGGTGGACGACAATGCTCTTTTCTCTCTCCTTTGCTTCTCCTCCATAAATGATAAAACCATTGATCGTGTCGTTGCCCCCTGATTCTTTGATCATAAATTTCCCGGCAACCACCCTCCATTGTCTTAGTCTCCCATCTCCTTCTCTCTTTATACAATTGGTAATTTACTGCAGCAAATATGATAGGAAATATGTGGTCTTTTTTTTGTTCTTCAATTTAATCGATTTGAATCAGAGTATATTGGAGGTAAGCTTTATGGGATCTAATCCAAGCAACTTCAAGAGGGAAATTGGTTTTCTGGGTTAAAACGTGTAATGAACCCGATGGGGTAGAACCGTAGAAAATTACCAAGAAGGCGACCTGGCGTTGCAAGTTACATATGAAGTAAAAATGGCAGGGAAATTGCTTAAGCTGCATGTGTTAGACCATAAATTATTGTGACTTAGTAATTCTCTTCAACTTCTTCCGTATTTCTAACCCCGAGCATGTTGAAATTGGCTATTTTTATGGGGACAAATAACATGTCATTTGTTTGTACTTGGATTAACCGAGCAGGTTTTGATGAGCCCTGAATCACCCCCTAAATCAGTGTCTTCAATTGTAACCATGTGGACTATTAGACTTGATACATATAAGTATTTATCCTGATATGATGCTCTCTAATTTGGGTGTTTTCCCGATTTGAGAAACTAATTATATTTTCATTTACTCACATATAGGTAGCTTTGGAAAGGTATAACGAAATGAAAGGAAATGCCCCTGAAAGATTGGTTTTTGGATCTGATGATTTTACAATATTTTTATGGGAACCTTTTATCAGCAAAAAGCCCAAAACTCGCATGATAGGCCATCAACAAGTAAATAATCTCATGTTTGGTTTTTAGTTGTAGTCCTTGTTGTTGATCAGAGTCCAATAGTACCTTAGTAGTCCCAGTTTCTCTTATGAGTTATGACTTAAAATGCCAAGTTCCTATTTGTCAGCTGACTTGGGTCCCAGTCCTCTATTTGGATCGTCAATTTTTTCTTTAGGCTTGCTATGATAGTTTCATATTTTATATTTATAAATCGTGATGGTTTCACCATCCCCTCTCTTATATCAAGCTGACGTTTAAACAATGTCATGCCAATCATTAGACAGTGTTTATTTGATCTGTAGTTCTGGGTGATAGCTTGGGTTCAATTCTTTGCCTGATCTTTTTATTTTGACCAGCTGTTCTCTTACTGCCAGTATATTTTAGTCGTATGCATGATGCAAATTCATGGCAGTAAAGTTTTGAACTTAGAGCTCTGATTACTGTTTGTTCTTTAAGGTTATTGGTTATAGTAAAAGCCTGTATAAAGGTAGGAGCCCAAGCTAGTGAGTACGACGGGTTTGTTGGATTTGAAGGGGACTTTTATTTTGTTAATTTCTAATTTTCAAGTTTGGAAGAAAGACACCAACTTGACCTCGCATCTCCAGCATTGGGTTGAAATTTGAAGGTGGAAGGACAATAAGATGAATGTTTATCGTGGTAAAAGTTTGGTTGGCATGACATTAATCTCTCAGCTCAGTGTATGGAGTGGAATTGTATTATTATTTGAATTTTTAGCAGTTTGTGTTGGCCATGGTGTTGGTTTTTTTTTTTTTTGAGTATAAAAGGGACAAGTGACGAGTTGAAGTATCAGAAAAATGGTCAGGGATTGATTTTAGGTTACCATTGATTGGACTTTCAAGATTACTTCATTGCTTTTGGTTATAGAAATCCTCAAGAATGATTTTTACTTGGTGTATGATGTTCTTGAATTTGGATTTAAGATCCATTTACAATCTATAACTATTGCAGATGTCACGTCTTTCCTTGAAGTGGAACAATTACGTCGCCCAGGAGGAAAGATAGGAATCTTTGGTCATCAATTACAGTGGGCGAATGAAGATAAGGAGTGGAGGATGGGATTTTATAAGGATACCTACAAATGTGTAACTTTTGGTTACTATGTAACTTTCATTATGCAAACCTGGTCCCATGTCAAACCCATAATTTGTAGTTTTCTTATAAATTTTGTTACTTTGATAAAGGCAGTCCAGTGTAACTTTCATACGGTTGATGAAGCATTTATGCAGTATATCACCATTGCACAAGTTTGTAACACATACAATTCTAATTTTTGTGGACATCCATGATTCATACACAAATGAATAACACTTCTTATTTGACAATTACAACATGAAATGAGTTAAATAAAATATGCAACATCTAGTATAGTATATTAATAGGAAGCAATCATTTCAGGGCATTATGTAATCACTAGCATCGGAACGAACACAACAGTCAAGAGTCTACATACATTATCATTTACACATGATAATTTGAAAGATCACCGTCTCACCTACGGTTCCGTTGAAAACTCAACTACAAATTGGTTTGGATGGAAGTTCTAAACTCCTAAATGTGTTCTGAACTAACTAAAAATAAGGATGCATCGAATTCAGATGAACACCATATTCAAATGTTTCACGGCATAGCCAAATACTTCATTCTTCATGACATTAACTAGTGTTCAAGCAATCCTTATCAGAAATGACAAATATGCCTAATCTTTACTCACCCACATCGTACGACAAGGTTCCCCTGTACACGAAATATTTAGGGTTAATCAAGTCTCGCATTAGTGACAATAAAACAATTACAATTGTGAAATACACAATGAAGTGAATGTATATCAAGATACTTAAATGGAAGGTACCAGGATTCCCATTCTGGATGCCTGTTACATTTCCACACCAAATATAAGCAATCAGTGTCAATTGGAAGAACAACACTTATTAGTTCACATACAATATTTGGAGGGCACATCGTTGTCGGCATATATTGAAATCCTTGAAGTGAAAAGGTTCCAATTGTAGAAAGGTAGTAACAATTACAAGAATTATGCAATCCGACTAAACAAGGGAATACAACACAACCCAATAAGAAACACCATATTTGGCATCGCAAATGCCACACTATTATGACGAAACGCGTTTATACCAACCTCAATTATATGTTGGTACGATTTTTATTAGTTTAATTGCACCTCCTAGACTTAATTTGGCTGATCATGCAATTCCTACAAAAGAAAGACTACAAACTAATGAATGGATGCTAGTCTTAGGATGCATACCAGCTTGTTCCTTGATGGTTGAGGGAGGAGTATTCATTTGTTGCTAGTTGGATATTATCTGCTAATCCTTAAGATTGGGAAACTGTGGATCCAGGCCAAAATGAATCAGAATCCTCCCTTGAAGATAAAGACAGCCACTCACCCTCGGCTATAAATTGAGCACCAATGTTATTTTCCCCTCCGGGGCGCAGTGGACATGTTGTCCTCGTGTGACCGCATACTCTGCATATACTACAAGCTTGTCTTTTAATCTTTGACTTATACTTCCCATATGTGTGTGAGGGTTTTTCATTTCCCTTTGCGGTTGCAATGTTACCATCTCTTATGATCTTATCTTTTAGGCCAACGCTTCCAACTTTGTCATAAAAGCCTTATTCGTTCCGTGTGAATGATTCGAATTTTGTGGTTAATGAAGCAACTTCAAGTTTTACCTCATTGAATGATTCACTACTTTTGGAAGCAACATGACACAAATTCTTGCACATTGCGCCAATCGCCCCGTATCTAGCGGCTTTAACAGCATCATCAAAGTAGGTTTCCTTCTTTCTCTGAAATGGGACTCCTTGCCTCGCCTCTTTCGCAAAACTTTTCAATATCACACTTGTGGGAATCGCCATCATCCCCTCCCACTTCATCATTCCAAAAATATGACTACATGGAGTGCCTTTAGACTCTAAACTATCACAGCTGCACTCAATACGTTCGTTTTGCTCTTTGAAGTAGTTTACAGTCCATTTATGTTCGGGCTTCCCCTACATAGAGACAACATAGCTCGAGTAGTTGAGGAAAGTAGCTAGCGCCATGACATTTAATTGAGCCACCACATTTATCTCGGCCTGAACAATATAGAACACCTTTTCAGTATAAAGCGTTGCTGCATGTTTCTCAATCATTCTTAGGGGGGTGGTTAAAACAGGGGTTGAGTTAAAATTTTGGAAATCCTCCATTGCACACTTATTCCTTACTCGTAATACAGCCCAATCCAATTGGCTTACACATTCTTGAATCTTCATTGATGATCGCTTCATAAAATCTTTCATGCAAAAGTTCATGCTCTCACACCGTTGAGTGCAAGAAATTCCTTCCAAAAAATGGCCTCTGAAGGCCGCTTAAGCCCATCTCCCTTTTCTTTTGTAAAGACCCTTCATTGTTTTATTTTCATGGAGTTTAAATCGGTCATTAACCTCCACTTAACTTCAAATTCTTCTCCGGTAATGTGTTGATACAAACATTCCTTGAAAAGTAGTAGGAGAGAAAGATTATTAGTGATTTCTGAGATAGTCCTCAAAAGATGCCAAGAACATAATCGATGACGCCGAAACATTGTCTATATTGCATTTCGCATTGCTTCATCACCATCAGTGATGACATAAATTATCAATCTCCCTCTCATTGACTCCAAAAAAGTCTTTAATTGTAACGACCCGTCCCGGAAATTGGCATTAGATTAGTTATTAATGGCGGATTAGTGAAGTTAATTGGTGATTAGTTGGATGTCTTCGGACGGACGGTGCGAAATGACGATTTTGCCCCTAGAATTGAGTAAAATGTTGACTTTTTGATCGGATGGTCAAATGGACCTTGACCGATGACCATGACGTAGTTCGAGACGTCACGAGTTCATAGACAGGTGGCACGTTCGATTTTCGACATCTGAGGGAAAAGTTATGACGTTCGAAAGTTCAAGGGTACTTTGGTAATTTTGTGGAATAGGGGCACTTTGTTGACTTTTTAAACGGCATGGAATTCTCACGAATTTCGAGGACTGTTAGATAGGTCTCGAGTCCCTGATTCCAACGACAGGCGGCATGTACCATTTGGATTTCGGGAAATAGAGTTACAAATTAGGGATTTCGAGGGGCAAAATGGTAATTGACCATCCAAGGGTATTCTGGTCCTTTCTGTGCATAGGGATGTGTGCCCAATAAGAGTGGGACACTTGGCTGCACGTGAAAAGGAGGGTTTGGACACCTGGCAGGGTCTGGACGGTGGTAGAAGGTTGGACAACCGCCTTAATGTTTGTTCAAAAACGGGTTATGTTGTACACGGGTGGAAAACAGGGGATGAGGGAATGACTAAGTAGGTGAAGGAAATCCGATCTTCCATTGCCCGTGGTTTGTGAAGCAAAGTGAGAAGGGAGGGTGAGCTGAACACGGTGGCGACCGCGGCGGCTCACGACGACGTGTAGAGGAACGAGAATTGTGGAGAAACCCTGAAGTTTTGTTTTACAAGTAGAAGTAACAATCGAGTTCTAAGGGGTCTTGTTCGATGAAGTTGATGGGAAATGATTTCTGGTGGTTCATAGATTTGAATGGGCTTATTCTTGAGGCCTACAAGTGACTATAAGGACAAAACCGTAAGAGCTCAGTTTGAAATTCGATTATGGTAAGTCATTCTTTATAGCTTAATACTTGTGTTCGTTGATTGGCCGTTATTCCTAGAAGCTCCAGGAAGGGTTTACGACCAACAACAGAGATGAATGATGGCTGGAGCCATGAAACCACGATGGAGAAAATTTGGTGGTTGCAGGTGGATCAGACAGGTAATTTTCAGACCCTTAAGTCGTGTTTTGATCAGTTAAATTGATTAGGCTAGTTGGAACGAACCTAATAGACTAAATAGGATTGAAAATGGACCAGAATTGGATGGTTTAAGAAGTTGGACCGCTTGTGCCGGTTCGATTGGACCGGTCTGAACCGAACCGATCTGGACTCGGTTCGGCAGAGGTTGAAGATGAATAGTATTGGGCGCGTGAGGGCGCGTGACACGGCTTTTGAGGATGGTTCCAACACGAAATTTATAGTATTCGATGTAACGAACATTTTGGCACTGGTTTCGAGTCAATCAGACATTGTCTCGATAGTTTTCGGGATGTCCGAAGGTTCTAGGGCTCGGATAAAAATAGTTAAAAATTTGAGAAAATTATGGGGCTTTAGTATGATCATTGTGAAGTAGTTAGTGACCGTATTATGGGATTTGGACAGGTTCGGGGAAGCCGAGGATAGTGGATCGGCCGGGAACGGCGTAAGTGCGCGCGTATCGAGACGACGACGTTATGGTCTGTGAGTGGACTTTGCTTTCAAACTTATGATGCATGCATATATGTTTTTATATGTTTTCTATACGTGATTCTATGATTTGATTTTTGATCTTGATGATTTACAATTTGGCATGATTTTCGAGATCTTTATAGACTTGCACGTTTTACGAGATTTTGATCGATTCTATGATGGTTTCGATGAATTGATTTCGGGATTTGAAATCTGATTTGATTTCAATGATTTGAAATGGATTTTGGAAAAGTGATTTCGGGCTTGAAGCCCTGTTCATGAGATTTCGGTTTTGAAACTGGATTTTGGAAATGAGATTTCCGATTTGGTTTTGGAACGTGGAAAAGAAACCTGGATTTGGGTTCGGGATGATGGTTCCGGATGCCGGCTTACGGAATCATTGTTGAGAATTCGAAAAAGGATTTTCTATGGTTTTCACTGTTGTTTGGAAAATGGTTTTGGGTTTAAAGACCCGGAAAAAGGAAAAGAAAAACCGTTGGATCTGGTTTTGAGTTTAAAGACTCAAATGATTGACGGGGGGAGGGCCCTGGATTGAGATGTTTTAAGTTTAAAGACTCGGTATATGTTTTGAGTTTAAAGACTCGGATATGATACCCCCAAGGCCTGTGATTGTGTTTTGAGTTTAAAGACTCGTTGATATCTCGGGAAGGCCTTATATTGCGCATGGTTTTGAGTTTAAAGACTCTGGCGCACTTGAGATCCAGCAATCTTGCATACTTGATATTTTCACTGGTTTTCTGATATTTTGGGCAGTGGTCCAGATGTGTTGGTTTTGATGAGTTTTGGGGCTGAGTTCCCGTGTTTTGAGATTGAGTTGTGATTTGAGGCTGAGGCCTGAATTTGGATAACAGATTTGATTCATATTTTCAATACTGGTTTTCATAATGGTTTTTGATATGAAATTAATATGAAATGGTCTCATAACATGAGCTTTGGGGCTGAGTTCCCGTGTTTTGAGATTAAGTTGTGATTTGAGGCTGAGGCCTGAATTTGGATAACAGATTTGATTCATATTTTCAATACTGGTTTTCATAATGGTTTTTGATATGAAATTAATATGAAATGGTCTCATAACATGAGCTTTGGGGCTGAGTTCCCGTGTTTTGAGATTGAGTTGTGATTTGAGGCTGAGGCCTGAATTTGGATAACAGATTTGATTCATATTTTCAATACTGGTTTTCATAATGGTTTTTGATATGAAATTAATATGAAATGGTCTCATAACATGAGCTGATATGCATGCATTGATTTTTAAACGAAGGGTATAAATGTAATTGTTTTATTGAACTGTTTTATGAACTTATACTTTATTTTTGTCCACTCACAGTCTTTTCATGTTTTCGATACCCTCCAGGTTGCTGCGGTGCAGGCTGTTGGTCGAGAGAGACAGAGACATCACACACGAAATCCACAGTTGAGTCTGCGCACTCTGGGAAGTCCGGTACTGTTGAACGGTTTGTTTGGAAAGCCCTTGTCCGACTTACGTGTCACATGGAGGTTGGATGTCGGTTTAGCCTTCGTGTCACGCGTAAGTTAGACGAGAGCACGACTTAACCCTTAATCCCGGAGGATTGAGGGTGGGGCGTGTCATTAATAGCCAACAATATGTGTCTGCTGTCTTATTACATATAAGGGTTGATGCAAAAACCACATTCACACGATGATTATTCATACCCACAAAAAGTACCAAGGGCTTGCCATACAAGTTTGTCTTGTAAGTGTTATCAAACATAATCATGTCTCCAAAACAAGTATAATCATATAATGATTTGGAGTCTCGCCAAAACAAATTTGCCAACCTTTCCTCTTCGTCCACCATGAATCTGCAGTTGAACCCCGAATCTGTCGATGCTTTCGCATTCATATATGAAAGGGAAGCCTTTGAGTCACCTTCAAGTACAAGATCACGTCGGCTTCTATACAACTTGTTGTGAAGATCTTTGATACTAAAACCAACATGAACGTAGCTCCCGGCTTGATCCACCATATATTCATAACATTTGCTTGTTCGTATACAAGCCTGTCACATAGAATTGGCTTGGGCTATTTCAGGCTCCAACTCATGGCTTGATCTTTGATATTCATAACATTTGCTTGTTCGTATACAAGCCAGTACTCGCCTGTGGTAAACCAGATAAGGTGAATGCAGTGGGGTTGCCAACTCATGGCTATGCTCTCGCTGGAATTCACACATGGTGTACAACTCGGTTTTATTTGACAAGTTAATCCGCATACATGCGCAAAAATTCTCCCTAATTTCAAGCCCAGGTGTATTAACCCGTCCATCCAGCTCAATCCACTTATGGCGTCTCTACCCCTTTTTTCGAACACGTCCATTTCCTCCTAGTAACTACATTGTGCTTGTTCCTATCCATGTAACCCTTCCTTACAGAAAACCTAACAGCCTTAGCATACCGAGTATAATAATAGGTCTGCATCTTCTAAAGTATGAAACTCTTTTGCAACCATGTCTTCGTAAGTTAGCTCATCATATCTTTTGCCGCCAAACACCAAACCACCAGAACCAACAGCGTCCACTATAGTCTCACTGTCGTCATCAGAGGTTCTAAATGAATTAGTCCACTCGTACGTTGGCACCTGTACATTGGCACCTGAACATCTTCATCTAATGCAACATTTGCGGATGATGCTTTTGAAAAATGGGGCCTTGATGGTTACCCTCCTTCCATATTCATTCATGTAGATGTGTACAAACAAAAATATGTAAATAGATTTCTTTACGAACTTCACTCAGAAGGAACATCCATTTACGACCTGGTAAATAAGATGATCTTTTAATCAAAGCTTCCCTACTCAGAACATACTAATATATCCACAAGTAAGAAAAACCTGTAAATTTTTATTCAAAACGAAAAATTATTGGCAAATGACAAACCCCAAGAGTTGAATTACCAATAACATACGCGTTTCAAACCACAAAATTCACAATTGTAATAGAAAATTTGATTTAGGCGGTTCATGGGAATGTCGGAAGGAAGAAAAAGGAAAAAAAAATGAAATTTCTTACTACCAACCAGGGCGCTAACGGGCCATCAGATCTATGCAGCCAACGACTAGGGCTACGGTGTCACCACCTACCTCATGCTAGAGTCTCCAGCTTGACGCCGTCTTGGTTTCGCTGGATTCGTACAACCTAGGTGAGGACCTGCGTGCATATTATAAGTTTATGGAGCTTTAATTGAACCCGCGCGCATATTCCAACTTGAGGGATATATAATTCAAGGCTAAACATGGAAATCATGTAGGTGGGGTTTTTTGAATTTTGGTTGTTTTGTTTTTTGAGCTGAAGGTAGCTGGTGTCTGGTGCCATTTTTTGACCCTGCAGATAATGGAAAACTCATTTTTGGACCCTCCATTATTCCAATCGCTTACCCTATAGGTACTAAATAAGATTTAAAATGTTACTGTGAAATTAAATGGAACAAATGGGGAAAGTTTACGCTGTGTTTCTATTGTGAGTAGGTGAGGTTTTTTTTTAGTTAAAATGAACTAACCATCGTTGAGCATTTGAAACAATGGGCCAAGCTGATTCTAGTCGTTGGTACATTGACCACCCACGTACATGGTGCAATAATCAAAAAGTTGAAATTAAGTAATTGAAATGGCACCCGCATGTTGTAGTTGACGTCGATGCGACAAGCAACAAGTCGATAGTAAGGTGAGTTAAATCAGTTTGCTTGCTAAAACTAAATATGTAGGCATCAAATGATTTCGCACTGTTACTTTATATCTGAATTGCGCAATTAAACAAGCTATATTTTAATTGATCTACAAAGTATATACGGTACATAGAACCAGTTGGATCGATTGGTTGGTGGCACACCAATATGAACAATGTTGACTAATCTTAATGCGCATTTCAGGTACTAAAAGGCATCTCCTATCACACCTTTCTTTTAAATACACTTAAGATGCCAACATGGTGTTAAAAAAACCAGAAATGCAAAGAGAAATATTGAAAGAAGCAATACCTCGTCATCCTGAAAAGCGTCGATACTTGGGTAATCGACAATGAAACGCAAGACAAAGATCCCGCAGTCAAATCCATTTGGTTGCGTATGTGTGTTAACCTCACGATAGACTTGAAATGATCCCACTCCTCTCAATCTTTCCATCCCCCCAACATCTACTTATGGATTCGTAAGTAACACTGTTTCCATAGCCTATAACTGAACATGCCTGTTTATAAGGTTTCCTCTCGAAATGGTAGATAAATTGTCAATAATTCAACAATCTTTTGTTTGAAGTATGTTAGTCTAACAACTCACAACTTTCCGGCATAGATTGACTCTTTGGCTTTGTGCCCTTCCCTGACTGAGAGGATCCCATATCTCTGCGCTTTGTTCGCTCACATTAACTATGATGAAGAACCAATGTCCCCCCTCAACATCCTGAACCAGAAAAAATATCTGCATATACGTGGGAATGCTTGGTGAGGTTTTGTTATACCCAAAACACTGAACATTTGTTTTCAAGACAATTTCTTTTACCTTTTCAAGGTTGTGTAAAACCTGCCCTAAATTCCTCATATATCGGTACCTCCTCAAGGACCGAACCTGTCTGGTGGGAAGGACAGCTTCTTCTATGAAGAAGATGAAGTCAGGATATTTTGATTACAGTTGGCAAACATTATAATGCAATATGAAATTCCCAACGTACCGTGAAATTTGGGGGAATATACCAATGGCCATTAACTGTCCCGCCTATCAAATTCATTGCGAGGTCCATTAGCTTTGGTCAGGTCCACAAGAACATAACACCGTTCAACCAAGGAAATTTACATTGGAAACTGAAATAGGTACACCCCAGCAAACACTTATCGCTTACCTGGTTGGAGATGAATTTTTCTAGCAGCATACATCTAATATCCAACCTTGTTAAGTAATCCCCTTCAGTTTGGATAATGACTTCGCTGCAGGGAATATAATGATATTAATTCAACAATGTTAGTATGTGTGCTGCACGAATATATAGTGTATACTTCCAAATATCAATGTGTACATATGCATTTACCTTGGATCGTTTCGTGCATCAAATATAGTGTCCAGGAGGGACTGGTCAACCTCATCAAACTCATTTTCACCTACAGCCTCCCAAATCCAACCCTTTGGGAGTTTTTTGGTTCCCCATGATGTATTAGGTGTTCGTACAGTCTGCTTATCCTTCATAAATGGGCCCTCCAATGGAACCTTAGTTTCGGGCGCTGGTTTTCTTTTTCACCTGCTAACAGTGGTTTCTATTGCTTGGCCATATCCATGTTTGGTGGCAGCACACACCAAATTCGTATGCTGCTAGCAGTGGTTCCAAAAATAACACCACTACCATCAGCTCACCGTTACCAAGCAAATTCCTTAACTACTTCAAATATGTTATAAGTAATTGGGGAAACAAACTAAGGGGGAAAGGTCATTTACCTTGTATTTGTCGATGGGTGCATTGGTTGGTTGATTTGAGCTGCCAGTGTCCTCAACCCGCATTAAGTTGAACGTCTGGGTCATGTTGGCCATATGGTGGGTGTCATTCTCGCCCCCAAACCCTCCATTCCTTTGATGTTCCTTTAAAAGGTTGTAAAGTGTTTTCCATTTCCCCCTATCCCACGCTATAATTGGTGGTAATGCCCTGTCCACCATCAAATACCTATCTCCAATTTTGTCAAGATAAAAACACTCCAAAAAACTGGTGCAGCCTCCAAGAATTTCCTCTTTTGAATATGATAATTTTGTGATGTTGGCCATCAGATCGTCCAAACACAAAGAGGCCCAGTCGATGTCACCAAACGCCTGGCCGTACACAAATGCCTGGCCGTACATAAATGCTACCAAGTAGTGGTGTCGTACATTAAAATAATCCGTCAAAAATAGGACTGTACCCATCACAAACAAGACGAATGCAATCTCAAATTCAATATCTGGCTCTTGCTTTGTTACTATAAAGTCCCATAGGCCATCCAATAATAGGGTCCCGTTTCGGCGGCAGTATTTTGCGCGAAATAGCCTGACTGTGTCTATTGAAATGGACCATCCCCTTTGACGTGGTTGGTTGACAGGAGGGGTGCCCATTATCCCCGAAAAATCCCGGTGACGGATCTTATGCACCTTTCCCTCGATTTTCATTGAAGGACCATCTGGGTTTGTCATACGTAGGATGGTCGTGAAATGCGGCAGTTTCATTCCCGTCCATGCTTTTTTCCGAATGCTTCAAAAACCCAATTCATCAACAGCCGTAGATTTTTCCTCTGTCAATTCCGCCATAGTGTCTTTCAAAATTTTGTCCATACAGAACGTACGTACGTTGGCCCCCTCGTTCGAAGCTTGGTCGTTGCCTCCTCCTGTAACCTGTAATCCATGAAATGGTGGACTTGAGACATGCTAATTCGGACATGGGAAGTTGCCACATACCAAACACTCCTCGAAACCAAACGAATTCAACCGAACATGGCACTGTCTCAGATACCAAACACACATATACATTGTAATTATTTAACTCACAATCACCACTTATGTATGACAACATTAAAATCAAGAGATTGACAAGGACCATAACGGGAGGTTGGAGCAATTTAACACTACAATATGGGTCAACTTACATTTAAACTCCTAAACTAAATTTACAAAATTAAGCCAAACGCACATGTATGAAAGAGTGCAGTTAGTGTTGTTGACACGACCCATCCCAATCCCCCCGGGATTAAAGCGGGATGTGTCATGCTCCCGTCTGACACTTCCCGAAACCTCAGTCCGAACGGGACTTCCAGAGTGCGCTAGGATCCGGTGGAGGAGTATGATGTCTCGGTCTCTGCTATAGCCCGCATCCGTGATCAACCTAAACGGTATTAAAGCCATCAAAAGCTGTGAGTGGACGAAAATAAATAGTTTAATAAAAACTAATATATCTCAAAAAGACATTTATGCCCTTCACTAAAATGTATGCATGCATTCAAAAACCATTTACCAAACCATTTATTCAAATAACCATTATTAGGGTCTCAGTCCAAATTTCGTAAATCCAAGTCATACGTGGGAACTCAGCCCATAACCATAGAATACCAAAATCCGTAAATCTAGATCCAAATGGGCCACTGCCCAAATCCGTAAAACACAGAAATACCATTTCTGAAATCCAATAATTCATGTTTACCATTTACCATATAACCAATCTTGTCACGGTTTCCAAAGCTACGCGTGCTACTCGGGGTCTCAAATCCCAAGTCTCCCTAAGGTCCACCCAGGTCAATGTTCGTAGATCAATGACCTTTCTTGGAGGTTACAATCCATAATTAACAGGACCCACCCCGATTATCACCCCGATAACCGAGGTGAATCCTGTCAATTGGTATCAGAGCATAGGTTTATGGTTTGTGTCTGTTGCGAGGTTGTGTTTAGGTCGTTTTACTGACTTTATGTCTCTTTCAGCGTACGATTGACCATGCCTCCGAGACGTGAGCCCCCTCCACGACCTGAAGACGAAGCGGCAAGAGGGACAAAGAGTGCTACGATCGAGCGAGCCCAGCGGCTCGGGGCTAAGACGTTTAGTGGTGGGGCGGGCCCTGAGGAAGCCCTGAGGAAGCCCAGAGGTGGATCACGAGACTTGAGCAGATTTTCACAGTGATGCGATGCCACCGGAGGATCGAGTGTTACTGGCTACCTTCTTACTAGACGGTGCGGCGTACGAGTGGTGGTATACCCTCGAGTTGTCTGGCTGGGACGCCCACACAGTGACCTAGGAGACGTTTAGGGAGCGGTTTCTGGAACAGTATTACCCTCGTTCTTTCCGTGATGCCAAAGAGGCCGAGTTTCTGTAGCTCCAACAGGGGAGTATGAGTGTGGCTGAGTACGAATAGAAGTTTCAGATGTTGTCTCGTTTTGATCTTGCGTTTGTGGCCACTGAAGCAGAGAAGTGCCGTAGGTTTGAGTTGGGCCTGCGAGGCTAGATTCGGGCCATAGTGACGGATGGATCGTTTGCGACCCTCCGAGAGTTGTCTGATGTTGCAGTGAGGGTAGAAGATAGTTTGCCGGTACGACGCCGAGAGCATCCTCTTTTCGGAATTTCGAGCTAGAGGACCCCGAAGAGGGGAAATTACGGTGGAGGGTCGTCCGCGGGAGATGACCATTTTGGCAGACCTGGTAGTTTCCAGAGTTCAGGGTTCCATGGACACCGAGCACAGCCGACTCCGCAAGCTAGTGCGACATCTGTTGCGTCCACAATGAGACAGAGTGGAGGACCCATTCGGGATGTTTCTAGTTTCATCTGTTTCTATTGTGGAGAGCGAGGCCACTACCAGAGGGAGTGTCCGTCCTTACTACTGGAGAGAGGTGCAGGTCGAGGTACAGTGGAGCCAGGACAGAGCACGGCCTCAGTAACGGGGACAGCCGGCACTAGAGGAGGTAGTGGTGCCACTAGTGGTACGAGGGGACGTGGCCGAACTTCAGGATCCCAGGCCCGAGTGTTTGCGATGACTCAGCAGGAGGCTCAGGCAGCACCCGGTGCCGTGACGGGTACTTCTATTATCCCTGACCGTGTTGTACATATTTTGTTCCCTAGGTGACTTGGAGTGACGAGATTGAGGATTTCAGTGAGTTTCCGTTGAAGGGTGACGAAAGGTATTGGAAAGGAGTGACTATAACTGATCGATATGAGGTTATTGAGAGAACCCACAATCTAGGAGTGCCTTTAGGACTTTGTTGGTTTATTTCGACAAGGTGGTCGGAGTCGTTGAGTAGTGAGCCGGTAGGTAGGATTCCTTTTTGGACTAGATAGTGTTTAGGTTAGGATTTGAGTTGGGTTTCCAGAAGGTGTAGGTGGTTGTACGTGAAAATGTACTCTATGAATTCTATTGGGTACTCTACATGAGGTATTTTAAAATACCTTTGTTTTCTGTTCGTAGAGTTTCCCTTGCGTATACTACGAAGTTCTAGTCGTACTGAGAGAGGGTCAGAAGTGTTGAACTAGTAGTAGGAGTGTTGTGAAATACCCAAGGTGGAGATGATAGGTTAAGAACTTTCTAGAGCTGCTTATCGGGTAGGAGACCATAGGTGTCGGGAACGAGCCGTGGAATTTCGGGGACGAAATTCTTTTAAGGAGGGTAGATTGTAACGACCCGTCCCGGGAGTTAGGATTAAGGAAGTGCTTAGTAACGGATTAGTGAGTCTAATTGGTGTTTAGTTGGTTACTTTTGGCCTGTTAGTGTAGAATGACGATTTTGCCCCTGGTTTGGGCAAAATGTTGACTTTTAGTTCGGGCTGTCAATTGGACATTGACTGGTGACCATGACGTAGTTCGAGACGTCACAAATCCGTAGACAGGTGGCACACCCGATTCCGACATCCGAGGAGGAAGTTATGATGTTCGGAAGGTTGAGGGCATTACCGTAATTTTGTTAAAATAGGGGGAAAAGTTGACTTTGCGTACGATAAAGTTTTTACTCGTAGACCGAGGACCGTTATGATGTTCGCATGCTTTAATCGGACGTCGGACGAGCGAGATACGAGTCTAGAAAGTGAGGGGTAAAACCGTAAAAGTGAACAAGAGGGGCATTTTAGTCTTTTTGGCACATTGGGAATTGGGCCAATCAGATAAGGCCAAGTGTACAGGGCTTATTGGATATTTTGAGTTTGGGACCATAGGGCTGTGACACGTGGGGGTAGGCTAGAGGTTTCTACAAGGTTGCACGGTGTAAAATTTAAAGGGTTTTGTGTTTGTTTTTGAGTCGTGTTCGAAGAAGAAAACAGAGAGTGAGATTGGGAGAGGGATTGATCGATTGCAGAGGGTGTTGTGAGTTCTGGTGATCAAGAGAGTGACAGAGAGAAGGGAGGAATTGGTGAGTGCCTTGTGAGTGAGGACTGTGGAAGAAATCAGGGTAGTGTGAGGTTTGGGTTCTTAGGAAAACAGAGAGAGTCAAGGTGGTGGTGCAGCCACAGACGATCGTATTGATCCAAACCAGTTCGAAGGGAGGCTAGGACGGCTGAGGACCACTCAGTGGTCGCAGAGGAGCACGGCGGCGAAAACGGCGGAGGTGAGATTGACGGTAAACCCTGTTTCCCCCTGTTTTTCCCGTTTTATTCAATTCGAAAGTCGTGGCTTTTGGGGCTGAGTCGAGGGCTTCTGTGAGTTGTGTGAGACTCAATAGGCTCCTAGGAGTCGTTTAAACTCGAAGCCGTGCAGGGGGATTACGTGGTTGGCTGGGAATCGAAACAGAGGTGGCAGACAGGTTTTGTTCGAGCTTGGGAACAATGGGTTAGAGGCTTTAATGTCTAGTTTATAGGATTGAAAATGGTGGCTGGGAAAGGGACGAACCTAATGGGATTGAAAGGATTGGATTTGAGTAATAAATGAGAGAGAACCGGTCACGCCGGTTCGTACAGTTGAACCGGCTAACCAGAGGTTGAAGACAACCCTGTAGGAGGCGCTTGAGGCCCACGCGCAGCCACTTTGGGCGGTGCGTGGGGGCACGTGGGGAGGATTCCGGCGAACTTTCCAACATAGTTTTTGGTCTAATTGTTGTAACGAGTATTTTGGGATAGGTTTTGGGACAATCAGACGTTGTTTCGGGTTAGTACTACGAGGTCGAAGGTTTAGGGTCCTCGTTAGTTACGTTTGAAGTTCAGGAAATTCGTGGGAAATTAGGATACGCTTCGTTGACGTGTTAGTGACTTGTTTTGGTGACTTGTGACAGGATCGGGATTTCCCGAGGCGGACGAAGAACGTACGGGACGTACGGGACGCGAGTGACGTGCCCGGGAACTGTGAGTGGACTGTTTGTTTTCTAACCGAGCATGCATAACTGTTTTACTTATTTAATTATGTTTCGATCATGCTTTTGTGCTTTCGATATATGATTTCATGAATTATGTTTCTATATTCTTGCTTTACTTAATTATGCTTTATATAACTATTTTACTTATCGGATTTGCACTTACTTCGAGAATAATGGCTTCTGTGATGCTTTTGAGTATGGTTTCGGATGAATGAATATGTTTTATACAGAATGATTTGTGGAATGATTTGAGGTTGGAAATGGAAGTCGGGAGGAAGTTCCCTTTTTATCAAATGATATGTCGGTTTTCGAAGATTTCTGGTTTGGCTATGGTTTTCGGATTTTGATGGATTTTCTTATATGTGAGAAATGGTTTTGAGTTTAAAGACTCGGAAAACCCACTGGATCTGGTTTTGAGTTTAAAGACTCAGATTGATTTACGGGGGGAGGGCCCTGGATTGATGTGTTTTGAGTTTAAAGACTCGGTATGGCTTGGAGTTTAAAGACTCGGTGATAATGATACCCCCCGAGGCATGTGATTGTGTTTTGAGTTTAAAGACTCGTTGATATCCCAGGAAGGCCTGGCTATTGCGCATTGTGTTTGAGTTTAAAGACTCGGGCGCACTTGAGATCCAGTAAATGTGTATGATTGATGTTTTTCACTGGTTTTCGAATGTTTTGGGCTGTGACCCAAATAACTTGGTTAGATGGCTTTAAGGCCGAGTGCCTGAACTTTGGTTTTGATTTCGGATGCTTTCTGCATGTTGTTTTCTTTCGTACCACTGTTATTCTAAGTCACTTGGTTATGCATGCATGTTTTCAAAACGGAGGGTGTAACCCTGGTTTATTTTCGTAAACGGTTTTATAACTCCTTATTTTTAGTCCACTCACATTTTTAATGTTTTTGACACCCTCCAGGTCATCGTGCGAGAGTTGGGGCTACCGTTGAGGCAGAAGTCGAGGCATAAGGTCATCCGTTGCGCGCTTAGCTTCCGGTAGGGCTTGTTTTGTTTTGTACTATGCTCTGTATAACGGTTGACTCTTGGATGTTTTAAATTCTCCTTCGTCTGGCAGTGTAATTTGCAGTTTTTGTGAGGTTATTTCGGTCTTTTGTGTTGGGTTGTCAGACAATAGCAGGGTTCACCTCGGTTATCGGGGTGATAATCGGGGTGGGTCCTGTCAATAATGCATTCCTAAGAGTAAGGTACCCCACGTGGGCGACTCCACTCAGTTAGTGCTCAATGACTACTCCAAGGTCCACCCAGGCCAACGACCCTCCCTGGATGAGACAATCCATAAGTAAAAGGATGGTATATGAAAAACCATTTCGCAGTCATTCTCAAAACCTTTCGAATCTTTCAAAAGGTTCATGCCCGGTTTCCCATAAAACCGTCATGAATCCAGAAATCCATTCTTTCCAAATCCAAATCCATTTAGGGTCTCCGAACCCGAAATCACATTTATAAACCATAATGGGACTCATGCCCAATATCATAATCAACTGGGCCTCAAGGCCGATCATGTAAACCAATTGGGCCTCAAGCTCGATGCCTTATGAAATCAAATGGACTCGAAGTCCGATAGTTCGTAAATAAAATGGGTCTCATGCCTGATCTTATATTTCCAAATCTGAAATCAGTCCATCAATCCACGAACCAATTGGGCCTCTGACCCGATAATGTAACTAAAATGGACTTCAAGTCCGAGAGTTTCCAAAACAAATGGGTCTCATGCCCGAGTTTACCATTTCAAATCCAAAACCATTTCATCAACCAATCACTGAAACCAAAAGCACGTCTAATCAGTGTAAAATCATAAACCTCGATATACGTGTAAATATGTAAATCACCTCGAAATACGTGTAATCATGTAAATCACCAATACCATAATCATCATGATAGAAATCATATATATAAAACATACAAACATTTATGCATGCATCACAGTTTAGAAATCAAGGTCCACTCACAGACCGTCCTAAATGTTGCATCGATATGTGTGCCATACGCCTCTCCGGGCTAATCACCGTAATTGGGACTCCCAAACCTGTCCAAATCATACTAGAGGGTTACTAACTACCTCATTAACCTCTTATTGAAGCCTCGTAATTTTCCTGATTTTTTAACTATTTTAAACTCGATCCTAAACCTTCCGACACCCCAAATTATATCGAAACAATGTCCGATCAATTCAAAACAAGTCCCAAAATTTTCATTACATGGAATAGATGATTTCACATGTTGAAGTCATCCCCAAATTCTCCCCCACGCGCCGCCCAAAGGCGCTGCGCGTGGGCTTCACACGCTTTCCACATGGCCGTCTTCTTCCTCGGGCAGACGGGTCCACTGGTCCGACCGGTCCAACTAAACCGGCATGTCCGGTCCAGGTCCATATCTCCCTCATTTTTCATCCTTTTTCATCCATTCCAATTCCTATAGCTTCCTCTCATCATTTGCAGCCTATCTATGTGATTAAACCAAGGAAAACTAGCATAAAACCTATTGGTTCAATAATCCATTTAAACCCAAAATTTCCTATCCATGTTCTAGGCATAACCAAGGGCCAAAACTCTATCCTAAGGGTTCCATTAAGCTCCTAGGATCCTTAGAAATAGGTTTAGAGGTTTAGTTTGAGCTTACCTTGCCAAAAATGAAATTCGGTGGGTAGCCACCGAAAACTTCTCACGACCGTTGATTGGGCTGCTCAGCCGTCCTCAGTCACCATTCTTGGTCCCACATGACTCATACAACCCCCACGACCATCATCCAATCATTAGAATTTGTCTCCCAACGTCCAAACCAAAAGTCTCAATTTTGAAATCACAAGGGGGGTTATCGAGTTTACCTAATTCCCTGTAGCTCCACCGCCGTCCACGATGGTTCTATCCTCACCCAGCCAACACCAACTCATACTCTCACTTATCCTTAACCTCTCACTCGATTAACATAGGGTTGGGGAGGCATGGGGACTGGGTTTCCATGGGTTTCAGTTTTGGTCGAATGAAAATGGAAAAGGGATGGATATGCTTGTATCTGTGCAATGGGAGCAATGGATGGGTGACACTTGTCACTCATCCATTGGGCTTGATACAAATATCTGGGCCCACTTAATGACAAAAGTCCATCCGTCTCGTAAAATGTGCAATAGTGCGTGGAACCTTCCGTGAATCATAACTTCCCTGTCGAACGTCTGATTTCGATGTGCCGCCTGTCTACGAACTCGTGGCGTCCCTATCAATGTCACGGTCATCGATCCTCGTACGTTTGGCCCCCCGAGTCAAAAGTCAACATTTTACCCAAAACCTGGGGCAAAACGGTCATTTCACACCGTCCATCTGAAATCACTCAACTAATCACCGATTAATCTCACTAATCCCTCATTAGTCACTAATTTAATCCCAGAATTTTAGACGGGTCTTTATAGTTGTGCTACGTTTGAATCTAATGACATACACATATTGATCTAAAAAGAAAAGAAAAGCCGAAAAAATGACATCCAACATCCAACATCCAACATTTTGGAATCATGTTCGATCTTCTCATTTTCCTAGTCACGAAAGCCAAAAGTGAATGACATCCAACATCACTAATCAACAATATTTTGAAAAACAATTTGTAGATGAAATTACAATCATCTCATAGTTGTGTGAAGGTGATCCAACATTAGGTGAAAATCCGAAAATAGTCTCCCCCATATAGAAAATCTATCCCGTTACACTTCTTCTTTTTAGGCCCTCATCGATCACCAATCCAAAAAAAGAAGCGGTAATATGCAAAGAATTGAAACATTTAGTTTTGGTGTCTTTCTTATATTGTTTGTTCTATTGGTCATTTATCTATATGTTCAAATACAAGCATTATGAACTAACGGCCGAAGCAAAAAAAAATTGGGGGGAAAATCAAACTCCAAAATAAGAGAGGGAAAAAATAAATTTCCAAAGTAAGAGAGGGAAAACAAGCAAAATCGAATTATAATGGAGGGAAACAATCCTGAACACCAAAATAGGAGGGAAATGCAAGAACCAAACAAAAGGGGGAAAAATGCAAGCATCATTAATCAGGGACAACTCAAACATCGAAAACTTCAAGAATCACGAATACTCAAACTGGACATTTATCCCTTCATTGATCAGATGGATATCTACGAAGGGGTAGGGTATATCACTTACATAAGCCATCAAGCTCTTGAATCTTTAATCTTGCAAAAATTGCAGAGACCTGGTGGATAAGTGTACGCAGTTGCAGAGGGATCATGGGTTCGCAGATCGCTCTGGCTTCAGATGGTGATTGGGGATCTGCGGTCGGAGGTGGGGAGGAAGAAGACGATAGCCAGACTCACCGTTGGGCTCGTTGCGATTGTTTAGTTGGTGCGGTTGAACTGGAGACGGCGAAATAATAATGGGTTCGTTGTATGTTACTTGTGCTGGGCGGAAATTCCAACAATTATTGCAGATGTACACTGTGCACTTGGATTATCAGCATATGAAATTAAAAATTTGCGGTATCCAAAATAGAGGGCAAACAATTTATGTAATTGGCTATTTAATTGGTACAAAAGCCCCGTTGAGTGTTTTTTAAAGTTATCATAAGGGAGGCATGCGAGGTGAGTAGTAAGGGTCAGAGTAGTATTAATTATACTACATAAATAATCAACGTTTTTTTTTGTATGTATTTAATACTTTTGGTATGGTGTTAAGTTTTTTTATAAAACGACATAAGTCACTATATGTATTGTCAGCTAGAAGAATAGTAGCACCTGTTTAGGTGGTACTTGAACTTACTGTAATCCCACGTGAGGGATTACAATAATTATCGCCATCCATCCCTATATATAGGTTAAGGGAGCACTCCCAAAGCAACCCCCAGGTTGAAGCCCAAGGTAGTTTGTGTTCTCCATTGTGTATCTCAAATTCTGCATTTTAGAGAACCAAGAGTGAGCCTTAAGTGGCCCTAAAACATTCCCCCTCATCAACCTTCGTGCATATTCACTCATGAGCAAAGTTTGGGTAGTTTTTAGGGGTAGAGTTCTTGGCATTTATAATAGTTGAAATGACACTGAAAAACAAGTCACCAATTTCCGCAATGCGAAACACAAATCGTATAAATCACAGGAAGAGGGAATTCTTGCATACCAAGAGTACGTCACCACTTGCCAGACACCTGTTCCTACCTTAAGGAATGAGGGCAGTGGACCTAGTTCTACTGCAGAGGTAGAACATCTACAAAGCGATGAAAACATTATTTTGGATCTTAAAAAGCAACGAGACGAGCTACTACAAATCGTTGGGACTCTTACAACCCAACTACAAGCTGCAACCCTCCAAAAGGGAAAATGATATATTTTGCATATATGTAATGACAGGACCCATCCCAATCCCCGCGGGATTACCGTGGAATGTGCCCTGCTCCCCTCCAACAAGGGGTGTCAGACAAGGGATAACCAAAAGTCACTGCCCAAACGGGGCTTTCAGAGTGGGCAAGGATCGATGGAGGAGGCGTGCAATGTCCCAGTCTCTGCTGCAGTCGCATCCGTAATCAACCTGAAGGGCATTAAAACCAATAAAAGCTGTGAGTGGACGAAAATCATTAAGTTCATTAAACACAGTTATAAGACAATTATGCCCTCCAATAAAAACGTATGCATGCCACGAAAACCAGTAACCAAAACGTTTGTTCAACCAAGCCATTAGGGCCTTAGCCAAAAAACCGTAACTCAAAACCAAGTGTGGGAACTCAGCCCAAAACTGTGGAATACCACATCCAGACATACAAAACCATGTGGGTCATCGCCCAAAGCCATAAACATAAATCCATAAATCCAAAACCATTTAGGGTCCCCGACCCGAAATACCATTTCAATAACCAATAATCCATTTTTACCACATAAACACCAATCCAGCCGAAAAGCCATTTCATAGATTCATTAATCCATATTTACCACATTACCATCTCCAGCATCCCAGATGCTTAGCGTCCCAGACGCTTGACGTCCCATACGTCATATCTCACGGTATAATAAGCGACGCGTGCTGCCCGGGGTCTCTACGGGTCAATATCTTTGACATCACAGATATCTGACGTCCCAGACGTCAATTATAGCAATCTTGCTCCTGAGTCATTATACGGTCCGGTAACTCCGTACGATGACCCCTCGCAGGCAATGCACCGTGACTTCCCTAGTGTCCCAGACACCTGGAGGAGACCATCATATATCCTCGTATCAAGATGGTATATGGAAAACAGTTTTATTAAATCATTTCACAACATTACAATTCCATTTAGGATCCCTGACCCGAAATCACATTTATAACCCAACTGGGCCTCGTGCCCGATTTTATAAACCGTTGGGCCCACGACCCGATTTTATAAACCACTAGGCCCACGACCCTAATTCGTAAATCAATTGGGCCCCTGGCCCGATAATATAACTCAAATGGGTCTCATCCTGATTTCGTAACAACTGGGCCCCTGGCCCGATGTCATAAAGCATCTGGGCCCCCGGCCCGATTACGTAACTCAAATGGACTCCAAGTCCGAGTTTTCCAAAAAAATTGGGCCTCAAGCCCGAGTTCATCTTTCCAATTTCAAAACCATTTCATCATATTATATCCAAGCCATAAGTATGGAAATTCCGTGTAAAACTAGAAAACCTCGATTTACGTGCAAGCACGTAAATCGCCTCGAAATATGTGAAACCGTATAATTTACCAATATCCAAATCAACATCATACAATCACAATCATAATCCATACAAAATAGTTAAGCATGCATAGAATTTATAAAACCAAAGTCCACTCACAGACCGTTTAACGATACGCCTCGATACGCGTGTCATAGGCATTCCCGGGCCACACCACTATCACCGGGACTCCCAATCCTGTCCAAATCACATTAGAGGGTCACTAACCTCATCATTAACCTCCTATCAAAGTCCCGTAATTTTCCCGAATTTTTAACTATTTTTAAACTCGATTTAAAACCTTCGAACGTCCCGAACAATATCGAAACGGTGTCCGATCGACACGAAACCAATTCCAAAATATTCGTTACATTAAATAGGACAGAAGTCATGTTGACCTCATCTCGAGATTCGTGCTCACGCGCCCTCACACGCCGCCGTGAGTGGCTGCGCGTGAAACCCACGCGCCTGCTACAGTGTCATCGTCCTCACCCTTTAACTGATAAACTGGTCCTTTTGCCCGCGAGGTGACCCGGTTCAATGTCCATCAATTCAGCGCTAATTACTTCCATTGAACATTCAGTTAGCTTCGTTTTAAGTCCAATTAGAGATCTGTAAACTCAATTTTACCAAAACTCACCTTAAACCCATCGATTCGACGATGAACATCGAAGAACACCCGATACTGCTCATCCTTCGAAACCCGTCCATTCCAACCGATTTATTCCAATTGATTCACTCAGAAGCATCAATGGACCATGAGCAATTGTTTCCCCACATCAATTTCATCGTTTCATCACTCAATGATCACGACTCAACCTCGACTCAAGCTCTCTGTTACCAGGCCCGTTCAGAGCCAATTGGGCCTCGATTTCTTCCGTTCTTGATGTGGATCGACTCGTACTGACCTCAGGAAGCTAACTCGAGCTTCAATTTCGATCCACAAGGCTCAATTCTCAACAATTGAATTTTCCCTCTCAAACTCTAAAATTTCGATTTTGGTTTCAGCACTCCCTCACAGTCCGTCAAATTTCCTTTGTTAATTCAGTCTCTCAAACCACACACTTTTCTCCTCAAAACCGATTGTAGAAGGGAGCTCAATCCCCTCAATTTCTAATGCTCAATGTTCACAGTTTGAGACAAAGAAGATGATTAATGGAGGGTTAAGGGTAATTAACAAGTATTAGAACATAATGATGATGTTGGGAGGGAAACATGGAGCAGATTCTTGGCCTTAAAACAAGTGATGGGTGACACTTGTCACTCATCCAAGCATCTACATCAACAGTCATTATTCATTATATTATTTTTATTTTAATCAAAGCCTCGGTTCATTAATTCGTTCCCGTGACCATAACTTCGTCGTCGAAACTCCGATTTCGGCATGCCGCCTGTCTACGGATTCGTATCGACGAGACCTACGTAATGGTCCTTGACCCTCGTCCATCGGACCTCCCGGGTCAAAAGTCAACATTTTGCCCCAATTCTATCAAATTACCAAAATGCCCCCATCAACCTCACTAATCAATATTAGTTACTAATCTAATCCCGGAATTCGGGACGGGTCGTTACATGGAAGTCATTTGAAATACTTAAACAATTGTACTGCGCTTTAGTGGTCGACTGAACATGTATATCTTTCATTGTCAAAGGTTGTGGCAGCTTCAAATAACTAGTGTGCTAAGGAATCATTTGGAAGTTGGGGAATAGTTGATGAACATTTAAAGTTAACAAATTAAACTTCAACAAAACCACCATCTATGCGTAATTAAATAGTTTTATTTAGGTGGCCAGTTATACTAGACACACAAGGGTACATAATATAATGGAGATTTTTTGAATAAAGCGGATTAAAGATAAGACTTCCATCATTATGTTCCAAAAACTCCCCCTTGTTTGATGAAAAAGTTACATGCTGATTGAGGATGGTGTGGAAGGTGGGGGGCAAAGTCAATTGAAAGACTTCGGTTGGTGTAAGTACCGGGCGGGCACTCCGAACTAGACGTAGTTGAAGATGTTGCACAAACCATCTCCTCGTTTGTTAACATAATCCTTGCGTTAATGTAATGGATCCAAGCCATTCCCAATGTAGGAATGACCAATCGGCCAGTAGTTTGGAACGGCGATAACCTTCGTGGTGTTGCGACATTCGTCTCATTGGATTCTCCGAAGAAATGTGTTACCTCATTTGTAACTACAACGACCAAATTGTATCGGTGAGCTAAGGCTTTCAATTTTAAAGAAATTTTTGTAAAAAGTTCAGCAAGCTGTTTGAGGGCCAAATGGGTATGTTCAAAGTATGTCCTAAACAAGGCAGTAATTGATATGCATCCAATGAGGGTAGCACAGCTAGCAATTGATATGCATCTTCAACCATAATCAAGTTCATGATAGTGTGGGAACGTTGGAGTGGTCTCTTTCCAATTTTCCTACCTCTTATACTTGTGCCCGTGTGCAGCTCGTGGGTTGGTGGGGTTCCAACAGAGGACTAAATTAAATGAATGCGTGTGGGGTGGTGGTGGGCTTGTGGGGGAATAGAAATGCCCGTGAGATTATGTTTGGTTGGTGGGGTTCTTAATTTTTTACATTTGTTTCCTGTTTGTGGCGGCCTGCAGTTGACAGATGGGTTTAGTTTGTGCAGTCAAGATTTTTCTTTGGCTCCTCTAAACTCTCGCCCATTAGTTTAGCAAGGTGCAGTGCACATTTCGGCTTCTACTGAGGTTTCTTACCCATGACGGGGTTGCGAGGTGGGGTGCCATGTGGGGCTTTGGGATTTCATTCCAAATCTTGAGGGGCCCTTGAAGTTGCCATTATTTTTCAGGTTTTGAAGACATTCTGACCCATTGTTAGTGGCCCCCCCTTCATTTTGGTCCTAGTGCTAAAGCTCACCCGTGAAGTTTTGGGGGAGGGAGGAGGGCGGAGGGCGGAGGGCGAGAAGGAATATTTTTTTAGGAAACCTTCTTCATTTTGGTCCTAGTGGTTCACCCGTGCAGTCCCGCTTCTTTTTTTTTTTAAATCAATCGGGTGCAGTCACCCTTGATAATAATTAATTTTTCTGGACAATCATTGATTGTTGGATGTTGAGGGCAATTAAATGCGGGTGCAGCCCAAAGTTGCGGCAACTTTTGGCTCTTAGTGATTTTGGGTGAAGTGCAGGGGCAGCGTGCCCTTCGGGGTTGATGAGGGTGGCTATATCCAAAATTAACCATGTTAGATTATACTTACACAGGCGCAGAAGGAAAGGATGTTTGAAAAACATTAAAAAAAAAAAAGAGGAAAACAATTTTTTATTCACTTGAATTGTTTTTGGTTTTTTTTTTCATGATTAAAAAAACTAAGAAAACCATATTTGTATTCGTGGGATAAAAAACTCGATCTCCAAAACCAACGTGTTTAAATGTGAGTCAATTGTATCACTAAGCAAGTTGTGATGCATTTTCCATTAACTCAATATGTTTTCTTTATAACCTTATTCCTAATATATTATCCCAAAATAGCATATCCTACTTAAAAGAAAGCCCATTGAGGTCAAAATTGAAGAATCAACACTTTCAAGCTTTTTATTTGTTCTACTATGTACAAAATAGCAAAAACGTTCCAAGTTATATCCCAATTCCAATACAAACCATCATACTTACGTGCATCATTAACCAATGGGATTGGAGCGCGGAGATTTATATTGTCGATTGATGCATTCCAGTTAAACTACTTGAAATAGGAAAATATTGTGCAAAAGTAGCACTTGGCGCGATTATTGCGCTAAATTGGTTTTTATTGTTGTTTAAACTACTGAATCCTATGAATGAAGGAAAAACTCTCGGAAAGGAAAATTAATGATTCTTAAAAATCGCTTAATGGTAAATGCCCAAAAAACATCCAACGAGTAGCCAATAATCTTGATATGGAGACAGAGGCAGCTATCATACCCCTTTCTGACGATACCTCGAGTCCTACGATCTCAGCGACAACTGACGTTATCAACTGAATTGTAATTACAATTGAAACGATTGAAAATGATATATGAGTTAACATACGCTATATAGTTTAAAATATCATATAAATTATTACAGGAAGGGCCCCTCAATTATCTATTTTTGGAATTGAAATGGGAATTCATTATAAGACTAACTATTTTAGGACCGATCAGCTCTAGCACTGCTTCCTAAGAACACCGTGGCTCCCTATTTTAACATACCGACTTATTGCAAATAATAATAACCTATTTTTATTAAATCATCGAGCTTGAAGGGGTTAATTGAAAGAAATATTTTTTAGGAAACCTTTTAAATTGATGAATAAAAACTTGTTTGAAACGTAACGGTTGTAACTAGATAATTTTAGTATTGTTATTATCCTCGTAATGTTTTAGGGGTTAATTCAATGAACATTTGTTATTATTCTTATTCTCTTTTTACTTATATTGTTAGGATGTTAATGTTATTAAACTGAACTAATAATGGGTTTGTTCGTAGGATATTCTTTTATGCTCTCATAAAACCTAAAGGTTGTAACTATATAATTTTAATTTCAATCCGCAGATAGAACTACAAAGAATGTTTTGTCTCTTTTGGTGGGGTGCCCTAAAAATAGTATAATAAGTTTTTCGGTTGGATGTGAAAGGCATCTATTATTATTCACTACCAATTTTTCTTTACTATTATCTACCTATGTATTTCCTCAATAATACTCCATTCATTTAAAAAATGGTATGTGTAATAATTGCATAAAATCTTACCAAGAACAATAAGCTCCACTATACCAATTAGAATAGATTAATGTCATTAAAAAAATACAATACAAAAAAAAATTCCATTCCATTGTATTTCTATTACGGAAAGGCTTAATAATCCAACCCACCCCGCTTAATAAAAAACCAAAAACCTGTAATTATTTTTTATTATATTAATATTAATTGTTTGTATTGTTCAACCATATTATTCATCAGGATGTCGTTATTAGAACCACACTAGAAGTTGTGACCCTCGCGTTTCCACAGAATTATAAACTTATCAATGAAAAAAATATATTTGAATTTACATAGTTTTGGGTCACTACTTTGGGTTGACTGCTCTAAGTTGGGTAAATGCAACTATTTAAGGTCACTAAAGGGGACATCGTTGTACTCATATTTGTACTCATATTTAGTATGAACTTCACCCATATTATAAATTTCTTGCTTTATTGTGTAGCCCACTTCCAAATTGGGCTTACCCCCTTTGAAATTATGCTTTTTCAAAGCCCACCCATTAGGAATCAGCCATCAAATAATCTAAAGCTTAAACCCCTCAGCTTAATCGCTCGCGTCTTAATCGTCTTCCTCCTTCCTCCACACCCGCTCACCGACCCTATCGGCAGGCGATTGTTGCAAACCTCCTGCATCAGCGACGAAGTGTAGCGCCACCAAGATCCTTGCAATACGGACCAAGTATGTCACCCCAAACCAACCTGAATCTAGATCCGGATAAACATCAACCAGACCCCGCACCCATGTCTCCGTTGCCAGAGGAAGGTGTTCCATAGATGGGTCATGAAGCTGTTAAGCTGATCAGTGAGGTTGATACTTCCACGCCTGGTTTCAATCCAACCCCTCCAAAACCCGTGCATCTGCCCCAACATAGGGCGTCTCCCAGCATCCCCCCATCACAACCCCTTCCTAAAGAGGCCTTCGACTTCTTAAGGTCCTTACGATACGACTTTATGAATTTCGAAATTACTTAATTACTTTCCCAATATATTCAATATTCTCCATCTTATGCAGGACGCCTATGGGCGATTCTCTCTCGCGGTCCAACTCCAAAAAATTTGCACTGAGGTTTGTTGAAACTCCTTCACTTCTTATAGTCGACCCGTCATCCACGTCATTGAGTTTCTCAGTGTATTTCCGTAGGGAACATATAGCATGGGACCCCTTATATTGCTGTATAGCCCTTTTACTAATGGTCCAATTACTAGTTGGGTTTTTTGAGGGACCACCGGTATTGTTTAATTTGCTGATAGTTGGGTTTTTTAGGGACCACCTCTTTCCCCTTATTTTGTTTAAAAAACAAAAATAATTGTGTATTCAGTCTTGTGACATATATGGTTGTTTCAATTTTACAGGTGAAAAAACATATATGTGTTAAGTGGAAGCAAATTGAAAATATGAATTCAAGAGTTGGGCGGTTGGAACCAACATTGACTGACATTTCTAATCGGCTGCATGAAGTTGAAGACTCCCTTAATAAATTCAAAACTGACCTTTCTTGTACACTCAAAGAAAGCTTCTCACAACTAATGCGTGATCTATTGGAAGCCTTAAATGAATCCATGTATGGGGATAATGTGATCCAACATTCAAGGCCCTCACCCTGTGTAGATGATATTTGTCATACTCTATTTTTCGCAGGGACCCCCTCACCTGAGGGAAGTCCTAAGACCCCAGATTCGAAGGAAAATGACCACAAGTTTGCAGCTGAGGTCAGTTTGTACCCATGGTCCATTCCAGCAGCATTAAATTTTGTTGGTTAGCAAGTATCATTTAATTCAAGTCACTAACCATTTCTGCATGGCCCTTTCCTGCATGGTCCATTCATGCATGAATTATATAATTTTGTTGCTAAGGAGAAGTTCATTTTCTATAGGGAGGTACAAAAAAATTGTCACACATCTTTTCATATATTGTCCATACTAATTTACCCACTTGATTGTCCATACTTCACATTTTCAGTTTCTTTTTCAGTGTCACCACACTAATTTACCATTACAACTGCCCCTTTATCTACTTTTATTATTCTCTAACATTTCAACATTTCAGGGGTATACATGCCCATACACCAAGAAACATCAGTTTCCCTCTAAATTCTCCGGTCGGCCTACAAACCAGTCCAACAATGCAGAGGAGGGGGTTTCAAGCACCATCAAAAGACCCCGAGATAAGATGCATGATATGATGTCATTTCCTCATGACGATATTCATCTGCCGAATCCCGGAAAACAAACTGACAACTTAATTGATCTTCACAAATCTATGCTTGAAGGAACGTAAGCTCCTATCCTACATGTTCGATTTAAACACCAAAAGGTTTGTTCTACCATCCTTAATCATGTTTCCTTTCTCATCTAACGTGTTAACTTGTGTTTAATGTGTTCATATGTTTTTTTTAAACATGCGTCTCCCTAGTCCTAGCTGCCTAGTAGTGAAGACCCATATCGAACTTTGAAGCGACTTTCTTTGCTTCCCTCAAGCCTCAGATGTGGTTGGAGTGTGATGTATGCATACTAGTAAATTTGTTTTATTAACTACAATTCATAAATTCCTTTTTTTAATTAATTGTTCGTTGATAGGTAATAAATGTTGCTACCGACTTGCTCTAATCCGCATCATCTCATCAATGGTTCTTTCCCACATGCTTTGGGGTACATTTAGCAATACACTTGTGCTATTCTGCACTATTTTATAATCAGTTTAGCCTATAAGGATGCTGTGCAATTTTTTTTTTTGCAGTAGCTGTCCCGAGATTATGCCAATAATGGCACATCTAAGGTCTACTTCGCTCGTCATGCCGAATAGGTTTGCCTTTTTGAATCACGCTTTGTGTGCCGGCTCCCTCAATGTACTCAGGTTCTATGTATATTTCGTACCTACTTATTCAGTTATCAACTTCATAAATGCACTTCTTTTCTCTTATAATTTATGTCATCTTAACTACAAGTCCACATTATCTTGCACTATTTTAGATGTTCATTCCCATTCATGATGGCAATCGAAGACATTGGTATCTAATGGTCATACGAATTCCCCATCGAGTTGTTGAGATTTGGGATAGCCTTGATAACCATTCTTGTTATGCTCCTCGTGCTCGACAAGTTCAAATCATTGTAAGGTTTTTAAACTTTTGTTACTGTCGTTATTCATTATACCCAATTGATGCAAAACATTGACTTCTTAACTTCTAATAATGATAATTGATTGATTGAAGCTCAATTCATTGGATTGCTTGTATGAGGACGTTCTCCCCTCTATCTATGGGGACGTTAGTTTTTTCTCTCGATTCAAGGTCCATATGCATCCTAAGGCTCCTAAGCAGCCCAACACGTGGGATTGTGGGCTGTTTGTAATTAGGAATATGCAAAACTATGGAAACGCTTGGTTTCCATCTACCACTGTAAGTTGTCATTTTTACAGTCGCTCATGCATTTTCCTTTTTCCTTGATTTCATTCTCACCTGCCCCCACTTATACCTTGCAATAATTTGTACTTTCGCAGTATAGTTCTACGAACGAGCGACTTCAGCTTGTCCTCGATCTTGTTCTCGATGACCAAAATACGGCATTATCCACTTTCACTAAAACTGCCATGTCTCGAATTGGGACTGATCTCCCTTTTGAACTAGACAACATGGCATTCGGCGTTTCCTCCTTTTCGCCAACTCCACCAGCGAAGCAACAAACTTCAAAGGACCGTATTTGAGGTAATGCTAAACACCGAGGAACAAAACAGGTGCTTGACCCCCAAAGGCCTCGCAGTCTTAAGGTCTGCAAGTCTAGCCCAACCTATAAATGGCCAGCTTAGGCCACGGGTTTCCGAATTTTGAGGCTTTTTTTTTGAATCACAATGAAACTAGCATGTTTGCTAGTCATGTGGCCTTTTGTTCAGTTTGAAGGGTTACTGTAATATGCCATCATTCCCTTTTTGTTTTGCCATCTTCGCCCGACCAAAGTGCGGAGAAATAGGGTTTAAGATAGAAATGGCCTTTTAGGTTATGTATAAAACCTTTTCAAATGTTTATGCATCGTCTCACTTGCTCTGTTATCTAACTCTATGTCTAGCAGCAACTGCAGACAGTATGCTGCAATGTTTTGAAGTTACTCTTTAATCCTTCCATGATTTGCATTTCTAATCCAAATGGTTCGCAATAGCATGCGGCTTAACTAGCAACCATAACAATCAAACAAATTCATCAATAGGGTCCCAAGTGTTGATTGGATTCAAAACTTCCCGTTCCTAATTCAATTCCAGTACATATGCTTCGCGTTGGAAAATGCACTTTTGCTTAATTATGGTGGGGATTCAATTGGAGCTGAATGCTGACTGGGAAAAACTGACTTATGTTTTGATTGCATCCGGTCATGAAATTTTCGACTGAAGTATAAGGTAAAGGATCGTTCATCTTTGGCGAAATCACACTATATTATTATCAACAAAAATCTCATATAGTCGAAAGACAGAGGAAAAGAGCGATAACAATGTAGTAATATACAACAACAAAAAAGAATTCAGGTGTACTACAACGGGGCGCAAGGCCAGTTAATACCTAGTGGAGAAAAATCCTAATTCAGTTGAAAAGACTGAAGATGTAACCTTGCACTAGCTGCAGCAGCAATAGATTCATCATTTTGCTTTTCTTTTGTAGTGGCAACTGCAGCAACGTAAGCTTCTCTAGCTTCTTCCATTTTCTGCATTTGTGCCTCATTCATATCATCCTGTTCAACAAGCCAGCAGTCTTTCAATTTCTCGAATTATAATGGCGAAGAAGCAGATCTACTGTTACGATCCGTCTCAAATTTCTAAATTAGATTAGTGACTAATCACGATTAGTGACTAATCACGATTAGTGAGGTTAATCGGTGATTCGTTAGGCAAAATCGGACGAACGATGCAAAATGACCGTTTTGCCCCTAGCCGTGGCAAAATGTTGATTTTTCATTCGGGCGATCAAATGGACTTTGACCGATGACCGTGACATATTTTAGGGCGTCACGAGTTCATAGACAGGTGGCACGTTTAACTCCGACATTCAAGGAAGAAGTTATGACGTTCAGAAGTTTAGGGGCATTTTGGTAATTATGGTTAAAAGGGGCAAATAGTTGACTTTTTGACCAGTCTGATGGCCGAGGGCCAAGGACCTTTACGTAGATCGGGACGATACGAATTCATAGACAGGCGGCATGTCGAATTCGGACGTTCGACGACGAAGTTACGGTTCACGGAAGTACGAAAGTACTATTGCGCGAATTACGAAACAGTTGCATTTTGGAATTTAGTGGGGCCCATATATTTTATGGAGACCCAATGGATGAGTGACACTTGTCACCCATCCACAGGCCACCCAAATTGTATTCATGCATCTTCCTCGTGCATTTTCATCTCTTTATTTCAAACACAAACAACCCACCCGATCTCATTCAAACCTTCACCCAAATCCAACCCAACCCCATATTATCATGCCTGAGAGACCAGAGAGTGTTGTGAGAGACGGAGGACGGCTGCAGGGAGCTGGAACCGCCGTGGACAGCTGCGTAAGGAGGCAAACCCGAAGGTATGGCTCGGTTTTGGTTTTTAGATCCATAATTGTGTTTTGTGGTTATAGTTGATATTAGACGATTAGGATGGGCTTAATGAGTTGTTAGGGTCCTAATGGGATGGTTTTGGGAAGCTTTGGACGGCTGTGAAGCCATGGGGGAGTTTTGGGAAACTTGAACCGTGAGGCTCAAATTGGAACTATGAGTTTTAGGATGTTTCAACTAGTTTTAAGGATTGGGAATGATGGGAAAAGAAGAAATAGGAATTATAGGATTGATTAGGGACAAAACGGACGAAAAATGGGGATTGTATAGGCCTGGACCGGTCACGCCGGTCCAGTTGCAGAAAAAGACCGAACCGGCCGGTCTGAACCGGTTCGCAGCAGGTTGAAGAAGCACTGTGCAGGGCGCGTGAGGCCCACGCGCAGTGGCTTCTTGGGGCGCGTGAGGGCACGTGGCCTACATTTCGAGGATGACTTCAACACGTGAAATCTTCTATTCAATGTAAAGAACATTTTGGGACTGGTTTCGTGTCGATCGGACACCGTTTCGATAATGTTCGGGGCATCGAAAGGTTTCAGATCGAGATTAAAAATAGTTAAAAATACCAGAAAATTACGGGGCATTAGTGAGAGGTTAATAAGGTAGTTAGTAACATTCTATTACGATTTGGACAGGTTCGGGAGTTCCGGTGATGGTGATTGGCTCGGGAGAGACGTATGGCACGCAAATCGAGGCGGCAGCTCGGACGGTTTGTGAGTGGACCTTGGTTTTCTAAATTGGTGCATGCATAAATGTTTATTATATGTTTTATTACATATTTGATGATGCCATGGGTGCATTTGTATGTGGTTACGTATAAGCATGTATTTCGAGGTTTCGGCCTTATACGGTGCTTATACGGGTATGTATTTCCTTATTGGTTTTAATGAATTGGATTTGGATTTCAAAAGGATAAACTCGAGTATGAGACCCATTTGGTTTTTTCTCGGGCATATGACCTCAGATATCGGGCACGGTGCCCAACGGATGTCATATGTTCGGGCACGAGACCCAAGTTACTTTACGGTTTTGATTTCAGGTCAGGGAACCTTAAATGGATTTCCAGGTTCATGAGGGTTTATGGGAACCAGCATGAACCCTTGTTATGGTATCGTGGTTGATGATGGGTTATGGGAACCGACATGAACGCTGATTATGTGATTATGGTACATGATGGTTTATGGGAACCGGGCATGGAGGATGTTATATATATATATATATATATATATATATATATGAATGCAATGGATATTATGGATCATAAGGGTTCAGGGGAACTGGGCATGGATATTTGTGTTATGTATATATATGTTCATATACCTTCCTTTACTTCTATTATCTCCTCCAGGGAGGGTCGTTGGCCTGGGTGGACCCCAGAGTAGTCACGAGCACCAACTGAGTGAAGTCACCCCCTAGTTGGGTTCCTTACTCTCAGGAAGGCTATGGTTACTATAACCTCGGATAGGATCAGTGGTCTGCGGACATTGACCTTGACTTTGAGAAGACTCGGATTGAGACCCGGGTAGCACGCGCGTAGCTTTGGAAATCGTGACAGGATTGGTTGTGTGAATTATATGTATATATATGGATTATGATATGTGATGTGTGGTTACACAGGATTTGAGAGGTGGCTCGTGTACTTGGTTTCATGATGGTTTTGGGATGAGTCCCGTATGGTTTTGGGCAGTGGCCCATATGGTTGAATCTTTATGGTTCTTTGATATGTGGTGTGCACAGGTGTGCACAAGATTTGAGCAGTGGCTCGTGTATTTGGTTTCAGTATGGGTATGATTTTGGGCTGAGTCCCTCATTGGTTTCTTATGGATTTAGGCAGTGGCCCGTATATTTGATTTGATTATGGTTTTGGGCTTAGTTCCCACAGATGGTTCCATTTGGTTAAATGGTTTTCGAATGCATGCATGCTTTTTAGTGAAGGGTACAAATGTTTTTATGGAAATGTTTTTATAAACTTTTGTTTTTTCCACTCACAGCTTTTAATGTTTTGACTGCCCTTTAGGTTGACAGCGGATGTGGACTGTAGCAGAGACCGAGATATCACATACCTCCTCCGGATCCTGGCGTACTCTGATAGCCCGGGAGGGCAAAGGTCGGAAATATCCCTTGTCTGACACTTCGTGTCAGACGGGAGCAGGGTCATCCCACGGTAATCCCGGGGGGATTGGGATGAGTCCTGTCATCTACCTCATAAAAAAACAATCCTAATGAGTCAATGCGTTTTTTACTCACATTCATTCACCATGTCGCCAACCAATAGAACAAAGGAAATAAACAATAAGATACAAAGGATGAGGTGAACTTACAATTTGAGGAAAATGAACAATAAGACACAACAAAATATCATAATCTTCACCGTAATCAACGAGGTCAATTTTGATCATACCTTCAAACAGGAGTATAAATGATGAAATATGTCCTTGCAATGAGTCTATCCCTTGTTTGAGCTTCTCCACTTTCTTGTTGGATGTCCTTGCTTCCCATTGTAACCTTTCCAAAGCAGCTTGCTTGTCTGCAAGCGTAATCTGTGAAGGACAGATATATTGGTAACAGTATGATTCACAGAAAGGACAGACCAGAAGTGCATGCACACATCAGAGAGGAAAAACCTCATTTTGTTCCATTTTAGGCATTTTCATGTACAATTTCAATGTGATCTAGATTAAACTGAAAGGACAAATGATGGACCTAAAAGTCAAAAAATAAACAAACAAATATCAAATATATTGTACTCTACATTACCACAGGAAACGTGTCAAACAATCTAATCAAATTGGATTTAGATAAAAAATAATGTCACTACTACATATTGCAGCCACAATCCACAGCCTTTGAAAAGAAGCTTTACAGTACCCTGTAGCATCCAATGACAAAACTCCACAATCTGATTAATGTCCTTACTCCAAAATCCTATTCATATCATTAGGTATCACAAGGAAATAAAATATCAGGTGATGCATACATACCTTTGCATCAGAGAGTTGTAGCTTACAAGCCCTAATTATTGCATCCTTTTCTGTAACTTGGTGCTTGAATTCATCAACCTTTTCTCGAATAGCATTCACTTGCTTCTTTGAGATCTCTGATGACTTTAAAAGTTCCTCCTTCTCAGAAACCTTCCTTTGTAAATCAACCACTTGTACCTTTAATGCATCCAATTCTTGATCCTTCTCTGGTACCGTAGCCCTAGACGGAAAGCTTGGAAAGCAGTCAGATTCCAAGTTATTACCAGCATTCTTGTTTGGGTCATCGTCTCCACGAACCCTTCTTTTTTTGTGGGTATGGATTGAGCTGGATCCCTCCACCTTTCAGTAACCTTCAGCGGATAAATAGGGATGAATATTAGGTACCCATTTGATGAATCATGTAAAGAATTTTTTTTTAATCTGAAGTAGGAAATGCAGCATAAGAAATTTTTCGACCTGCAGTTGGAAATGCGGCATACTTTCATAACACAAAACAAAAGTATCAAAATACCATATTTAGGTAAGCAAAGAAAGAGCTTTAGAACTACAATAAAACACCAAGGAACAATCATGATGTATTAGCAACAAGTAAAATGGTGATTGGTAATGGTCCTAGTCGACCTTGTAATTCTGGCCCACTAAATCCAACAAACATCTTAGATTTTACACAAATTCAAGCATCTATTGCATTTACTTGTTTTCTGTTAAATGTGATCTCAAAATAAACAAACATTAAAGATTCATTGAGTTTTTGGTAACAATAACGCTACTAAAACATTCACAGATATGATATTCTTTTACCATTAATCCGTACTTCAACACCACCAATTTGAGACGCCATCATGTTAAGTGCTAACAGGCCCAAATTTTACTAGAATTGGATTTACAAAAATTAAAGTTAAAACATGAATATCAATCTTTGCGTATGAATAAAAGTATCACAAAAATTACTCTATAAGTCTCTAACATTTGATTATTCCAAAATTGACAAGCAACCAAAAACATGACTACCACATTAAAGAATGACATTGTTCATCATAAAAGTTAAAAATTACAACTTTAAAGCAACAAAATAAAACTCTTACCTTTCTAGATAAGGATTCTCTTGAAAGTGCCTTAGTGTAGGTCACCTAAGCACGCCACGAAAAGGAGCTGCGAGCCTTCAGATCCTATAAGAGTTCGCTAATTAATTTGTGATAAAAAAGAAGAAGAAAGATCATTACTTGAAAATATCAATTTCATATTCCCCAGCCCGAATCAGAAAAGTACTAAAAAAATAACCCAATTCATCCAAGTCAGCCAGTTATTCTTGTGTTCCCCATTTTCTCGGGAATCAGGCACATTTAAAATAAAATCCCAGATATAGGCTCATAGCTTACTTCAATAGATAGAGAGACAGAGCTTATGATGAGGAACTGCACGAGAGGGACGATCTCGATAAGGTCTGACGTGATCAACATTATTGTTAGGGGTGCTGGAAGACTGTGCTATGAAGGACTGAGCTCGGCGGTGCATCGGGGACTAGTTGGGATCCTCCGAAATCCATGATTTTAGGTCTGTGAAATTGCTTGAATAGGAACTCTCGTGGCTCGTACATTGTCCTTCTTCTCCAATTTATTTTCTTCAGAAATTAACATTTAGAAAATCAAGTCAGAGATGGAAAACAAAACAAAAGAAAGAGAGTGTAATGTCCGGTACCTAAGTAATTGTGCTCTCTAGCAAACAATTCAAAAAGAGCATGACACGACCCATCCCAATCCCCCCGGGATTAACGTGGGATGTGTCATGCTCCCGTCTGACATGAAGTGTCAGACTAGGGATAATACGTACCTCAGCCCATACGGGGCTCCTAGAGCGCGCCAGGATCAGTGAAGAAGTGTGATGTTTCGATCTCTACTACAGCCCGCATCCGTGATCAACTTGAAGGGCATCAAAACCATTCAGAACTGTGAGTGGACGAAAATCAATAGTTTCATAAAAGATATTTATGCCCTTCACTAAAAAGTATGCATGCATCGAAAATCAGTAATCAAAACATTTACTCAAATAAGTCATTAGGGTCTTAGCCCAAAAACCGTAACTCAAAACCAAGTGTGGGAACTCAGTCCAAAACAGTAGAATACCAAAATCCGTAAATCCAAAACCAAGTGGGCCACTGCCCAAATCCATAACCACAAATCCACAAATACTGAAATACCATTCATGAATCCCATAATCCATATTTACCACATAACCATCTCCGGCATCCCAGATGCCTAGCGTCCCAGACGCTCGACGTCCCAGATGTCATATCTCACTGTAATAAGCAACGCGTGCTACCCGGGGTCTCTCCGGGTCAATATCTCTGACATCCCAGATGTCTGACGTCTCAGAAATCTAATCATAGCATTTCTGCTCTTGAGTCACTATACGGTCCGGTAGCTCCGTATAATGACCCCTCGCAAGTAATGCACCGTGACTTTCCCAATGTCCCAGACACCTGAAGGAGACCATCACATATCCTCGTATCAAGATGGTATATGGAAATAGTTTTATAAAGTCATTTCAAGACATCTCAATGGGCCCTGCATAAAATTCACATAAAACATCACAATCCATTTAGGGTCCCTGACCCAAAATCACGTTTATGAAACATAGGGTCTCAGACCCGAAATCACGTTTATAAAACTCAACTGGGCCTCATGCCCGATTTTGTAAACCACTGGGCCCCTAGCCCAATCACATAACTGAAAAAGGGTCTCAGCCCGATTTCGTAAACCAACTGGGCCCCAGACCCGATCACATAATTTAAATGGGTCTCATGCCCGAGTTCATCTTTCCAAAACCAAAACCATGCCATGAAACCATTATTAAACTCATAATCACATAGCAATAGCATAAACTAGTAAACCTCGAAATACGTGTAAATACGAATTCACCTCAAAATTTGTGCCATCATGTAAACCACCAGTGCCACAATCATCATCATAGAAATCACGTATGTAAAACATATAAAATAGTTATGCATACATCACAGTTTAGAAAACGAAGTCCACTCACAGGTCGTCCTATACTGCCGCCTTGATTGACAGGACCCATCCCAATCCCCCCGGGATTAGTGCGGGATGACCCTGCTACCGTCTGACACGAAGTGTCAGACAAGGGATATTTCCGACCTTTGCCCTCCCGGGCTATCAGAGTACGCCAGGATCCGGAGGAGGTATGTGATATCTCGGTCTCTGCTACAGTCCATATCGTATCCAACCTGAAGGGTATTAAAAACAGAAAGACTGTGAGTGGACAAAAATAAAGAGTTTATAAAAATATTTCCATAAAAGACCTTTATACCCTTCACTAAAAAGCATGCAGGCATAGTAAAACCATTTATCCAATCATATATATTAAAACATCTATAATTAGGGTCTCAGCCCCAAATTCCGTAAATCCAAGTCACACGGGCTCCTGCCCAAAACCATTTACAGAAAACCATAAAACATAATTTCCCAAACCACTTGAAATCATGTTTATCCATTATATTTCATATCAAAGAACCTGTCACGGTAAAATAAAGCTACACGTGTGCTAACCGGGGTCTCAAACCCAAGTCTCTCTAGGGTCCACCCAGGTCAATGTCCGTAGATCTATGACCCTCCCTGGAGGTATCGAACCATGCCCATCCTGAGAGTAAGGAACCCAACTGGGGGGCGACTCCACTCAGTCAGTGCTCCGTGACTACTCTGGGGTCCACCCAGGCCAACGACCCTCCCCAAAAGAGACAATCATATATAAAGGATGGAATATGAAAAACCTTTTGAAATCATTCTTTAAACCTTTCCAAGATTCATGCCCGGCCCCCATAAGCTTTCATGAACCATAAAATCCTTTTATGGTTTCATGCCGGTTCCCATAAACCGTCATGACTCGTAAATCCATTTTTAACACATAGCTGGGTGCTAGGCCCGAATCCACATAGAAACTGGACCTCCAGTCCGAATCGTAAACCAACTGGGCCTCCGACTCGATTCCGTAAATCAAATGGGACTCGAACCCGAGTTTACCTTTTCAAATCCAAAACCATTTCATGAAATCATATCCAAAACCATAAGTATGGAAAATCAGTATAAAACTGGAAAATCTCGATTTACGTGCAAGCACGTAAATCGCCTCGAAATACGTGAAACCATATAAATCACAAGCATCCAAATCAACATCATAAAATCATATTCATAATGCATAGAAAACATTTATGCATGCATCACAGTTTAGAAATCAAGGTCCACTCACAGACCGTCCGAAGCCGCACCTCGATACGCGTGCCATAATCGTCTCTCGGGTCAATCGTCGTCACCGGGACTCCCAAACCTGTCCAAATTCATTTAGAGGGTTACTAATAGCCTCATTAACCTCTCATTGAAGTCCCATAATTTTCCCGATTTTCTAACTATTTTTAAAGTCGATCCTAAACCTTCCGATGCCTCGAAACATATCGAGACGGTGTCCGATCGACACGAAACCAGTCCCAAAATGTTCGTTACATCGAATAGAAGATTTGACATGTTAGAACCATCCCCAAATACCCCGTCACGTGCCGTCACGCGCCGTCACGCGCCGTCACGCGCCTAGGGAATGCACTGCGCGTGGGCTTCACGTGCCACCGCACAGTGCCTTCTTCAACCTGCCGCGAACCGGCCAGTCCGATTTTTCTTGCAAATCCGGTCCGCCTAGACCGGCGTCACCGGTCCAAGGCCCTCTCATCTTCATTTCTCGTTTGTTTGGTCCCATTTTAATCTCTAAATTCCTATTTTATTGTTTTCTATCATTCCCAATTAATTAAACCATCTAAAACCAACTAAAACCCGTGAACCCATTTTGAACCATACGGTTCAAACTTCCCCGATCAACCTCCACGGCGTCCCAGCCGCCAACCACCACCAAAACCCTCTTAAAACCTTCCTAGCATCCTAATAATCATTCCCTAATCATTCAAAACCAACCATAATGCTCAAATCAAAAAATAAGGAAAATGGGCCTAACCGTGCAATCGGGTCCTTTTTGGCTTCCACCGCCGTGCACGGCGGCCCAGCCACCGTCCTATGCTCCCTCAACCTCTCTCTCACTCTCTGGGTCTCAGTTATGACCAAGGGAAGGTTTGGGAATGGTTTGAAGGGGTGGGGTGAGATCGGGTTTAGTTGTGTAGGGAGAAAGGAAAAATGATCGATGCACGGGGAAGATGCATGAACATGTGTGGGCTGTGCAATGGATGGGTGACACTTGTCACTCATCCATTGGGCCCTTGTAAATATCTGGCCCACTTAAGGACAAAAGCTAAGACATTTCGTAAAACGTGCAATAGTGCCCCGAAACGTCCGTGAACCGTAACTTCGCCGTCGAACGTCCGAATTCGACGTGCCACCTGCCTATGGATTCGTATCGTCCTTATCTACGTAACGATCTTCGGCCCTCGGCCATCGGACCTCTTGGTCAAAAATTCAACATTTGCCCCTTTTTAACCAAATTTACCAAAATGCCCCTAAACTTCCGAACGTCATAACTTCTTCCTCGAATGTCGGAATTGAACGTGCCACCTGTCTATGAACTCGTGACGTCACGAACCACGTCACGGTCATCGGTCAAAGTCCATTTGACCGCTGGATTGAAAAGTCAATGTTTTGCCACGCCTAGGGGCAAAACGGTCATTTTGCATCGTTTGGCCGATTTTGCCTAACTAATCACGGATTAACCTCACTAATCGTGATTAGTCACTAATCTAATTCCGGAATTTAGGACGGGTCGTTACATTGATACGCGTGCCATGAGCCTTCCCGGGCCCCATCACTATCACCGGGACTTCCAAACCTATCCAAACCACACTAGAGAGTTACTAACCTCTTCATTAACCTCCTATTAAAGCCCCGTAATTTTCCCAAATTTTTAACTATTTTTAAACTCAATTCAAAACCTTCTGACACCCCGAAACATATAGAATTGGTGTTCGATCGACACGAAACCAGTCCCAAAATGTTCGTTACATCGAATAGATTATTTCACATGTTGAAAGTTTCCCCAAAAAGCCCCTCACGTGCCCTCACGCTCGGCTTGAACTCTCTGCGCGTGAAACCCACGCTTCGGGCACTGTTCATTGTCTTCCTCAGGCAGACCCGGTTCAGATCGGTCCGGTCCAACCGAACCGACGGTCTCGGTTCAACTCCGTAACTCGTCCAATTTCAGTCCGTTTTTTCCCATATTCAATCCTACAGCCTTGTCTAATCATGTTCCATCCATTTAAGACTTCAAAAACCTAAAAACTATCCAAAATCATACCTTCCCGAATGATGATTGAACCGGTCACATTCCTCCGCCGCGTTCCCACGATCCCAGCCACTATTGTCCTTCGTTCCAAGTCCTAAGGGCTCCTTTCCACCTCAGAAGCATCATCAACTGAGCCAAAGCAATCAATAGCCCTCAATTCACAAGTTGCCATTTCTGAATAATAACAAAACACTCTTTGGTTTCTCACTCACCTCGCCGTCATGGGCCACCACCACGTTTATCTTGACCTCGGGAACTTCATCCACCCCTCCAACACAATCAATAACCAACAAACTTGATTTCTCAACTTTGAACGTAAACACTCTGTTCTCCTCCGTCGTGGCCGCCGCCGTGGCTTAGGCCGTCTCTCAGCCTCACAGTCTCAGTCTCACAGTCCTACACTCATGGCTCCCTCAGTTGGCCAGTGTCATAAGGTGGTGATGATGTGAGGTTGCTGGTTTGAGGGTGTGGATTGGGTGACAGTTTGAAGAAGAAAGAATGGAGAGGGTCCAAATATCGTGCACGAGGCAGAGGAGAAAAACTGAGGTTTGTGTCTGTGATGATGATTCAATGGACGGTGGGGATGGGGAAATCAGATGAAATGAAAAGGATGGATGGTGGGGATTGTGAGATGAGAGATAAGTGTGTTAGTTTATTAACTAAAAATGACCAATGAGAGCAAGATCCCCTTTTTTGGGAAAGCCCCCAATGGGATGAGTGGCACTTGTTACTCATCCAAGGGCCCCACACAAATATCTGCCCAATTAGCTTTAGATAATATTTTATTCGATTCCCGAAACGTTAAATCCCCGATTTCGCTCTCGTGACCATAACTTCTCCGTCTGACGTCCGATTTCGGTGTGCCGTAAGTCTATGGATTCGCATCGACCCGATCTACGTAACGGTCCTTGGCCCTTGGCCATCGGACTTCCCGAGTCAACAGTCAACATTTTACCCACGTCTAGAGGTAAAACGGTCATTTTTCATCGTCTGGTCGATTTCGCTCAACTAATCTCCGTTTAATCTCACTAATCCTTAATTAGTCACTAATTTAATCCCGGAATTCGGGACGGATCGTTACAGAGCATTATTCCCTCTCCCATATGCAAAATAAGTCGAAGATTTACCACTTTCGGAAATCTGATGCTTTTCCACTAGCGTCCTTATGGGAGTACCCTCGGATTGGCATTGACCCGGTTCTCAAATCGCCGCCAAAATGTCAGGTACCTTGACAACAACTTATTGAACCCTTGGAGCCTACGACCCAATTCATCAAGTTTAGCCTCCCGACACGCTTTTTTACCCCATAAATGCAGCTTCAAAACTGATGTCGCGATGGACTTGAAGATGATAACCGCTACAAAGGTCGACAATCGGCGCAAATCCTGTACTCGAGCCTGAAACTATAACAAAGCCCGCACGCAGAATTTTTGGAACCGAACTGTCGAGACGGCCGCCTAAAAACACAGCCTCAAAGCCGGGGCTGGGCCGATACACGATGTTGAACCACGTTGACGCGAAGAGGCAGCAGATGGAGAAATTTAACCACCGGAAAACGGCAGCCGAACCAAGGGTCTCGAACGTCTCGATTTGGATATGACGTCGTTGCTCGCCGCTGCCATATCGTTCATCAAAGATCTGAAGGCAAAGGCCCCCCGCTGGAATCGCAGGTCCAACCAGAGAACAACATCAATTGCAAAAGTAGTCCTACCAGTTACCCAAAGTCATATCATAATATCAAACATACCTGAAAGAATACAGAGAAAACATGAAATCGCTTCACTTGATTTGAGACTGTAACCTGCCAATCATCAATTGCCACTAGACTTCAAATAGACCTCAAAATGGTTGTTTCACCATCTTCTACTGACACCAGGGGTGAGGTTATCGACGTAGGGAACATGCCCTCGCAAAGTATTCATCTACTCAACGATCGGATTATGGGCTATAGGCTACCAAAGTGGCTGTAGCTGTTTTCATGATAATCAAAAGTACTTAATTTTAAATAAACTGAAATCGTAGGCGAATGTCGAAATCAAAAGCCACATTCCTTACCAGAATATCTGTGGGTTCGGTAGACATTGCGAATTGTTTTCTTCGGCTGACAGCCACCGAATTATTGATGTCAGAAGCAGCCGCCGACCAGCTGAATTATTGATTTCAGAAGCCGGCTGCCGAATATTGTTTTCCGTAGGCCGCTGCCAAATTGTTGGTTTCGGTAAGCTGCTGCTGAATTGTTGGTTTCGGCACATTATCAACATGTAGGCAATCCAATCTTCATTAAAGATAGGATGTCCTATTCAAAGAGCCGAAACAAACAAGTAAGGCGGGCATGATAAATTAATAAGATTCACTAGAAAGACAACGAACAAAGCTCAACTCAAGGGAGGAACTTTGAACTGCAACATGAGATTTGACTCCATTGTTTTACATATAATAATCACATTCCTGTACAATGACATTAGCGTTTTGAGAGTGGGACATTTGTAATACAATGGAGCAGGTCTTGGCCGGCAATAGTCCTACATTGTTTCTAGGTTTTGTATTTAGCCAAAATCCTACAACCTGATACAACATTTATACCTAAATTTAAAAAAAAAAAATCAAAGTATTAAATCATTTCGGTTGCAGGCCGGCGATGAGAGGCACATCCTTGGCACATTCTTTTCAAATCCAATATTTTAATGATCTCAGGCCTTCATATGTCTTAAGTGGTTGAGCCTAGCACCACTAGAATTGACATCCCTACATCCAGAATCGATCGAGAGAGAATCAATTAATTTTAACTATTCTCTAGTTTTTGTCTAGAATGGCTTCTTTTTCAATAGAAGAATTTGTAGGGAATGGAATTCTGAAGGGATTGATTCCAAAGATGCTAGAAGAAGGCTGGGATGATGTTCCAACATTGAAGATCATGAACACAGATGACATGGATGCATTAAAAATGTCACAACTCGAAAAGGTTGGTTATTTCAGATTTAAGAAAGCCATGTTTTCATTGTGTCATTTAAAGAAACATATTATCTACTTTCAATCTCCCTCATAATTATTTTGGTACTCTAGGATGCATTGGAACTCAGGTCATACCTGCATGACCGTGCTTTGATGCAATATGGAGATAAGCTTGAGAGCAGTGGGAAATGTCTGCCTGAGCTCCTGAACTTAAGCATTGGAGATCTCTCTTCCCAGTTTGGCATGAAGCGAGGCCATATTGCCCGGTTCATGGACAGAACCAGTGCTTGTACAGATCACCTAGCAAAATCATATCCTCCAGCTGGAACAGAAAGAAGTAGCTTACTTCTGAAAACTAATAACAGTCAAAGGAGTTTTCAGTCTGTGAACTCTCAAAAGATGCAGAGTAAAATATCAAGAAGAGATACTTCAATTAATGGGAAAACTCTTGAACAATCACTGGCCAGTTTTAAGATCAAGGATGGATACATCTTTAAAGGGATAGTTTCCATGGAGCCATCTGAACCTAGAGTATGTGGTTGCGTCCAACCTGCTCCTGTAGTTGACAAAGTTGCTCCATATTCAACTATTGAAAACATCTCAGTTCAGAAGCTGACTCCAGAGTACAAGATTGGGGTGGAGCATTTGGTGAAAACCAAAACCCCTCCAATGAGGGCTTCACAGCTGTGGCGAGAAAAACCAGCAGTGCTTATCTGCATCCGGCGACCAGGGTAAGTTCTTATACTCTGCACAAAGAATCCACCTTCAAAATATTAGCATCTTGCTTAAACCTAATTACTATTCTTTTGTATAAACAGATGCATTATGTGTAGAGCTGAAGCTCACCAGCTATATGCCAAAAAGCCCATATTTGATGCGCTGGGAGTTCAACTGTTCGCAGTTCTTCATGAGCATATGGAGTCCGAGGTAAAACTAGACTACACCTTCCGGCTCATACCATCAGCTTTGGCTGACTTATTATTTTGATGCTGCAGGTAAAGGACTTCTGGCCTCGATACTGGGGTGGTGTTGTGTTGTTTGATCGCGGAATGGAATTCTTTAAAGCACTCGGTGGAGGGAAACTGCTGAAGGAAAAATTCTTATCAGGCTTTGTTTTCAATCCTCGAGCTAGAGCAAATTATAAGCGTGCAAAAGCGATGGGCATACAGAAAAATTTCAAAGGAGAAGGTGAAATTAAGGGAGGGCTGTTTGTAGTTGGCTGTGGAAGGACCGGCGTTGCTTACCAGTTTATTGAGAGGAACTTTGGTGATTGGGCACCTCCAGCTGAAATCATCGAAATCTGTAGTCAGTTGCAGGTAAATCTTCTTGGATTTTCTAATGCTTCCAGAGTCTGCATCAATGATAAATTTCATATTACCAGCTCATCTTTAATATAATGCAGAACCAACATGAAAGTCAGGAGGACTCCAATAAAAGGTCACAGGAATTTGAATGAAAGGTAGATCACCATTTTGCGAGAATGACTCAGATGCACAGTGAATAAAAGCATATATACATTGTAATTCCAGGATAGACAAAAGTCAAAAGTATACCTATTATGATTCCTTTGTTATAGATGTTGCTTTTATTGTTTATTATGGCTTTTACAGACTCGAATTTATTAGAAACTTTGAACTTTGCATTACATTTAACAACCTGCAAAACCCACACAAACCCTCTTATGGGGTTTGCTGCCATTGAATTATTCAAGTAAACATTGCACAAATTCAATAAGCCAAGGGTCCACTGCAGGGTGAAACAATAAATGATAAGATAGCCCCTTGGAAAAACAACAAAAAGCATGACCCTGAGAGTGACAAATTGTAGTCCTTCAAACCATAAACCAATGAAACACTGATGTTCAACTCACATGTCCTAGGTTAAACTACTAGCACTTGATCCCGGATTTCTGAGGTTTAATCATAGTTTACATCTCCCAGTGATGTGACCGTCCTTCTTTGGAGCTTGTGCTCACGTCTGTTGGAATCCTGAGATAAATCACTTGTGTTGTCTTAACTTTGCAAGAATGTTCGTCTTGAATATGTTTCATGCACAACAGCTCTCAATTGCATCTGCATATATGAAGCGACAAACTAATCTTCGGAAACTAAGAGGAAATTCTGAGTTTGGCCAATACTCCAACAGCTTTTGATGCCATTGAAACCCAATCACCAGAAGTCTCCACATGAACAAGTTCCGTCTTTAAATAAATGGTACCGGACAGCATCTCTTACGAGTATCTCTCTCTTGGTGATCTTGGAAATGTATTTAGTAGCATTGTGGCAATCCCCACATACTCTAAGGTTTTTAACTACTCGTATAGGAAGACCAGCAGGAATAAATATCAAACCAAATGCAATTGCAAGCTTCTCGCTATGGTAATTAAGCATCTTCATCTTATCTGATGCCTCAACATCATGAAGAACAGAACTCGTATCTGGCTCATACCCCTCTTCTATCATTTTACAATTTAGTTCCTCCAGCTTGGAGTATATCTGATCTGAAAATGGACTTGACTGGTCATCTGCTGAAAAAATGTGCACTCTGCTCTTATATTTGATCCAACTGCATCCAGGCTCCTTTCTGACCCCCTTATCCCTCATTCCTTTCCTTAATTTGGCCACATCATCCCATTTCCCTTTAGCAGCATACATGCTTGAGAGCAAGATATAGCTTGCCGGATTCTGGGGCTCTAATTCTAGAAGAGACTCAGCTGCCCATTTACCAATTTCCATATTACGGTGAAGCCTACATGAGCTCAGCAAGGTGGCCCAACCAATTGCATCAGGAAGGAAAGGCATCTTCTTTATGAAACTTTTTGCTTCTTCTAACCTTCCAGCTCGGCCGAGAAGGTCAATGACGCAAGTGTAGTGATCCACAATCGGTGTAATTCCATGTTCTTTCACCATTGATTCGAAATATTTTTTTCCTTTCTCTACAAGTCCTGCTCTACTGCAAGCTGAAAGAACCCCTATGAAAGTAACACCATCGGGTTTCAAACCATGGGCCAACATCCTTTCAAACAATTCAATTGTCTCATAAGCTTTTCCAAACTGGGCATACCCTGAAACCAAGGCTGTCCAGGAAACTTCGTCCCTGATCTTCATCTCATCGAACAGCCTATGGGAGTCTTCGATACTTCCACATTTACCATATAATGTGACAAGTGCATTTGAAACTGTAATGAAAGAAATCAATCCCGAAGCTAGAGCTTGGCCATGGAACTGCGCACCTTCTTCTAAGCTGGCTAGGTTCGCACATGAACTAATCACACTTCCCAGGGTAAAATCATCTGGCTCAACTCCCTTTCTCTGCATATCACAAAAAATTCTAACAGCTTCTTCACTGTACCCATTCTGGCCATAACCCACAAGCAATGCAGTCCATGATACTAAATTCTTGCGGCGCATTTTTTCAAAAACTGCTTCTGCAGCTTTTATAATTCTACATTTGCAATACATGTCAACAAGAGCACTCCCAACGAATATGTTATCTATAAAATCAGTCCTAATAATAAAAGCATGAACTTGCTTGCCCTCTTCCAAGGCAAAAAGACTCCCACATGCAGTCAATACACTCCCAAATGTATATTGGTCCATCCTTAGGCCTGTCGATCTCATTTCTATAAACTTATCAAGTGCTTTCCTGCCTGAACCGTTTTGGGTAAGTCCAGTAATCATTGTAGTCCATGATATCGAATCTTTTTCAGACATTTTACTAAACAAGCATTCAGCATCTTTGATCAACCCACACCGTAAAATCCCAGTGATCAGTGTATTATGCATAACCACATTTCTCTCCGGGACTGAATCAAAAACCTGCTTTGCGTCATAAATTGACCCTGCTTTTGCGTACATATCCACCAAAGGACTACCAACAAACACATACAACTCGAACCCAAATTTCACTATGTGCCCATGCAGCTGTCGACCCAACTCCACACGCCCCTGCCTAGAGGAAAGTATAAGCATCGTGGAGAACGTAATCCGGTTCAAATTAGAGGGACTGTCCCTTAACATCAAGCTATATAGTTTCACAGACTCATCAACCAAACCACAGGACGCATGCCCCGAAATAAATGAGTTCCAAGACACCCCATCACGGGTTGGCATGCGACTGAAGATCTCTTGCATCTTAGAAAGATGACCCAATTTAGAATAAACGGAGAGAATGGCATTCCACGAGAAAAGGCTTGGGTGAGGCATTTCATCGAACACATGCCGGGCATAACTAAAGTCGCCTACTCCCGTATGTTGAAATAAGATTATTAAGAAGAAAGGTCTCAGAGCTTGCCACTGTTTTGAGAATCTGGGCGTGAAGCTTCTTTGCTTGTGCATGGTTGCCTGCTTCGCAGCAGAGCTTGAGTAAGTCACAATAGTGGTTAGAAGACCGAGACATTAGTGAAAGGGCCTTTTGGCGGCAAAGAGAATCGAAATGTAGTTTAGAGTTAGAGAGTTTGACTAGGGTCTAGGTAGCCCTCGGCATTGAGCCGGGCTGGGCAAGCCCGGCCCAAATTTTTTGGGCTTAGGCCAAGCTGGATCGGGCTTATTAAATAATTTTTAAATTTGTGGGCCGGGCCGGGCGAGCTTAATGACATAAAAAAGAGCCCACAGGCTTTTATCGGGCTGGGTTTATATTGGATTTTTCGGGTCGGGCCTATTAAGCCCACTTGAATCGGGCTTACGTGGGCTTTGCAATAAATTATGTCTCAAATTTTAAAGTTACAAAAAAATATATGCATGAAAAAAAAATATTAACAATGAAAAAAAAATACTCAAGGGTGCAAAAACATGGCCTCGTTAAAATAAAATACTCAAGGGTGCAAAAACATTGAGCCTATTAAGTAGGTGGAGGAGTGGTTAGGGTTTGTATTGAGTATTGGGTATTGGGCTTTTTAAAATAAATTAGGTGGGCTTGGGGCTGAGATTTGGGTTTGGATTGAAATATTAGTATTAGGAATGAGTTGAGTATTAATTTTTAAATAATAAGTATTTTCTATTTTCGGGCTTATGGGCCGGGTTTATTACGGGTGGGTCGGGCTGGGCTTACCGGGCTTTATATGGCTCGGGCCTATCGAGTTTGAACACCATAAGCCAAGCCCAGCCCGCTAACTCTCAGGTCGAGCCGGCCCACGACCCATAGCGGGTCGGGCCGGATTTTTGTCCATCGGGCTTATCGGGCCCCTATAAGCCCATGGATTTTTGGGCCAAATGGTGAGGGCTAGGTCTAGGCGTGCCTTGCCGCCTTGTCCATAGTCATTGTCTCAAAGATATATCCCATTTCATTTACCCTTTTTTAAATCTAAATGTATTTATTTATTACTATTTTCTTTTTGTTGTGAATACGATGAAAACGTATTAATTCATTCAACTAAATCCATTTATATAGTATTAGAGTTAAATTATAATACATGGACGAAAAATGTCCATACATAGAAATAATCAGATTAGTTTAGTATATTTAAACACTCCTTTGATATTTCATGTAATAGTGATGTTTGACTACACGTCTATGTGTTGTTTCGTTAAAATCTTGCCAGGTGACAAAAACACAATGGGTTAAAAAGAATTCAAGTCGAAAAAAAAAAAGTGCAACGCGTGTGGATAGTGATCACATCACAATCTCCAGAGGTGGTTGAAGTTAGGGATGGACACGGTTCGATATGGTACGATATTTGGTGATACTAAAACCATACCCTTTAATTTTAATTGGTTCTGTACGGTTCGGTATTCCATAATTTTGAATTTGATACCAGATATGAAACTTATGGTCGCAATATCTCTACATTATCATTTGCTAGATGAAACCGGTCCTTTTAGGATCTAAACTACGAATGATCATAGGGATGCTTGAAGTTTACGCTTTATCCTCATTAAAGCGTCTCAACATCATTTTCATGTAGTATTTACATCTTCTAGATGTGATTCAATCAATTGACTAAAACCTCATCTGCAGGGTACTCGACTTCCGGGTCGATATAGAACTCTGTTCTCCCAAAATCTTTCATTTCAAAATCCAACTTCAAGTGCTTAGCAGTTTCTTTTATTTCTTCCGGAATATCAATCAATAGCAAACCTGAAACTTATTTTCTTAATAAACACGCATTGGTATTATTCATTATTCTATATCTCATCCTGATAAAATATTCACTTAGACAATTATCCCACATCCGTCAGGATTATCTCAATCCGTAAAGTGAACGCCTCAAACAAGTAAAGAGCATGTTCCGTGGTCTAGAACTATATGCATCAGATATTTTAAGTCATTTAGAAACTTTCAAACATATCTGTAACGACCCATCCCTAATTTTAACGATAAATTAAGACTAATTAGGGATCAGCGAGGCTAATCGGGGATTAGCCGAGAATTAACGGACGTTCAAGGCGAAATTACGATGTTGCCCCTAAACGAGGGTAAAAAGTTTATTTTTGACCCGGGAGGTCCGATGGCCGTGGGCCTAGGACCGTTACATAGATCGAGTCGATACGAGTCCGTAGACAGGCGGCACGTCGAAATCGGACATTCGACGGGAAAGTTACGGTTCACAAAAGTTCCAAGAAATTATTTACGTTGGCACATTTTACGAGGCAAAAAGGAGACTTTTGTCTCATGTGGGGCCCAGATATTTGAGGACAGGCCCAATGGATGAATGACACTTGTTATCCATCCATTGCCCACCCAAATTGATTCAAACATTTCACCCCCCTTTGCTTGTTCAAGCAAACCAAACCCACACAACCCGATCTCACCCAATTCCCATCAAACCATCACCCTAATCCTTTCCCTCACTTGATTCAACCTAAGGACTGGAAAGAGAGTGGTTGAGGAGCTGAGAACAGCGAGGAGGTGGCCGAGCCGCCGTGCACGACAGAGAAAAGGTATGCACGCGGTTTTAAGTTTTGAATTCAATATTTTGATTGGGACGTTATGGATGGTTTTGGGTAATTGGAGGATGATTGTTAGGATATTAGGAAGGCTTAGGGACGATTTTGGGGGAGAAAAAAGGCTGAATAGCCCAGGCCTTCGACTGTGAAAATTGAATTGTGAAAGGAGTTTTGAACCGATAAGGTTTTAGGAGTTTTTCTTAATTCTAATTATATAGGATGGTTGCTAGGATTGAAACACATAGATTAGGATTGGATTGGATTGAAATGGACCAAAAATGAGGAAGGAGTGGCATTGGACCGGTCACGCCGGTCTAGTTGGACCGGTTTTACAGGTGGGCTGGTTCAGACCGGTCTAGCCGAAGGAGGAAGAAGACTGTACAGCAGCGCGTGGTTCCCACGCGCAGGGGCTGTTGCTGGCACGTGGCACATATTCTGGGGAAGGTTCCAACATGTAATTTAATCTATTTGATGTAACGAGCATTTTTGGACAGATTTCGAGTCGATCAGACACCGTTTCGATATAGTTCGGAATGTCCGAAGGTTTAGAATCGAGTTTAAAAATAGTTAAAAATTCGGGAAAATTACGGGGCTTTGATGAGGGGTTAATTAAGTCGTTAGTAATCCTCTATTAATATTTGGATAGGTTTGGGAACCCCGGAGTTGGTGATTGGCCCAGGAAGGGCGGATGGCCCGCGTATCGAGGCACGCCTTTGGACGATCTGTGAGTGGACCTTGTTTTCTAAATTGATGCATGCATAAATGTTTATAAATGTTTTAAATACATGTTTTGTGATGCCATGAGTACATTTTCTTGTGGTAGCTAGTATTTACATAATTACACGTATTTCGAGATTTCCGGCTTTATGTTGTGCCTTTACGTGCTGGTATTTCAATGAGGGTTTTGTTGGAAAGGTTTTGGATTTGAAAACATGAAATCAGGCATGAGATGTAACGACCCGTCCCAAATTTCGGGATTATATTAGTGACTAATCGAGCATTAGTGAGGTTAATTGGTGATTAGTTGAGCGAAATCGGACGAACGATGAAAAATGACCGTTTTGCCCCTGGTCGTGGGTAAAATGTTAACTTTTTGACCGAGAGGTCTAATGGCCAAGGGTCGAGGACCATTACGTAGATCGCCTCGATACGAATTCAAAGACAGGCGGCACGTCGAATTCGGACGTCGAACGGAGAAGTTTTGGTTCACGGAAGTTTCAGGGCACTATTGAACGTTTTACGAGACGAATGCCTTTTGGCATTAGCTGGACCCTAGATATTATAAATTGACCCAATGGATGAGTGACAAGTGTCACCCATCCATTTCCCAGTATGTTACATACATGCATCCCTCTCCCTTTGTTCGTGCATACCAAGCCAAACCCAAAACCCGATCTCACCAAATGCCATCGACCATGACCACACCCCAATCCCTTCCCCCTCACTTGGTTCAACCTGAGGATGAGGCAGAGAGTGGCTGAGGACTGAGAGGTGACTACAGGACGGCCTGAACCGCTGTGGACGGCGGCGTGGGGGAGAAAACCCGACAAGGTACGGTTTGGATTTCAAAATCCCATCTTTTGGTTTTTGATGTTATGGATTGTTTTGGATGATAAGATGATGTATAGGGGGTTTGTAGAAGAGTTTAGGATTGATTGTAGTGGTGAATGATGGTTGTTTAGCCCTAGGGGTGGCTGGAAAACACAGACCGTCGGAGAGGGTGTTTTAAACGGATCGATTTAAAGGGCTTTTGTTAGGTTTCTTTATATGGTTAGACTCCTAGGGATGTAAGGAAGAGAGTAGGATTGAATAGGGGTTGAATCGGACCGAAATGAGGGAGGAATTGAGATGAATGGGTCACGCCAATTTGGCTGGACTGGCTGCACAGAACCGGCCAGTTCGGACCGGCCGCTGGAGGACATGGAAGATCCACAGTGTCCGGCGCGTGGACTTCACGCGCAGGGGATTCAGGCCGCGCGTGGGGGCGCTTGAGTGGTTTGATGGGGAAACTTCCAACACACGAAATCATCTATTCGATGTAACGAACATTTTGTGACTAGTTTCATGTCGATCGAACATCGTTTCGATAGGTTTCGGGGTGTCCGAAGGTTTAGGATTGAGTTTAAAAATAGTTAAAAATTCCAAAAACTTACGGGGCTTTATTGAGAGGTTAATAAGGTAGTTAGTAACCATCTAAAGTGATTTGGACAGGTTTGGGAGTCCCGGTGACGATGATTGGCCCGGGAGAGCTGAATGACACGCGTATCGAGGCGGTAGCTCAAACGGTCTATGAGTGGACCTTTTTTCTAAATTGGTGCATGCATAAATGTACATTATATGTTTTAATACTTTTTTGTGATGCCATGAGTTCATTTGTGTGTGGTTACGTATTGGAACGTATTTCGAGGTTTCGGCCTTATACGGTGCCTATATGGGTTTGTATTTTCTTTGTTGGTTTAAACAAAATGGCTTTCGATTTAAAAAGGATAAAGTCTCGGGCATGAACCCCTATTGATGACCTACGAGTCTGAATCGTGGTCGCGGCGAGTGCTATCTGCCCGGCGACGGACGATACGACGCTCGCCTCCAAACTGGGATGTGTTCCTTCCGGAGAGGTCATGATGCATGATCCGTTGTCGAGCATCCTAGGGAGGCTCGACTTCGAAGTGTTGGTGATTCAGGATATCGATCGGTGATGGGTGCACCATGATCTTGTGATGGTTACGTCGATTGATACGTTCACGGCGACATACCAAGATTGAGGGCGGTCTTGGACGGATGGTTGTACACATCACTACGATCGGAGTCGTGACTGACCCTGAGAAATCTTGCACAATGCCTAGTTGATTCATGTGTTCAGGCACGAGACCTAGTTACTTTACGTTTATGTTTTCGGGTCAGGGACCTTAAATGGATTTTCAGGTTCATGACAGTTTATGGGGACCGGCATGGACCCTTGAAAGGTTTTATGGTTCATGACGGTTTATGGGGACCGGGCATGAATCCCTTAAAGTGTTTTAAGGATATTATATATATATATATATATACCTTCCTTATTTGGAACGTCCCCTCCGGGGAGGGTCGTTGGCCTAGGTGGACCCCGGAGTAGTCACGGAGTACTAACTGAGTGGAGTCGCCCCCGTTGGGTACCTTACTCTTAGGAAGGCTTGGATTATAACCTCAGGGAGGGTCATTGATCTACGGACATTGACCTGGGTGGACCCTGGGAGACTTGGAATTTGAGACCCCGGGTAGCACGCGCATAGCTCTAGATACCGTGACAGGATTGGTTATGTGATTTATGTATATATATGTTATATGATGTGTGATGTGTACAGGTTTTAGGCTATGGTCCGTATGATTGGTTTCATTTAAGGTTTTGGGCTAAGGCTCTAATGATTTGGTAAATGGTTTTAGAATGCATGCATGCTTTTTAGTGAAGGGTACAAATGTCTTTCTTACAAAAATGTTTTTATAACTCTTTGTTTTTTCCACTCACAACTTTTAAATGTTTTGGCTGACCTTCAGGTTGATAGCGGATTCGGGCTGTAGCAGAGACCGAGATATGACATACCTCCTCTAGATCCTGGCGTATTCTGATGGCCCAAGCAGGCTAAAGTCGGAATTTCCCTTGTCTGACACTCCGTGTCAGATAGGATTAGGAACGTCCCGCGTTAATCCCGGGGGGATTGGGACGGGTCCTGACATGAGACCCATTTAGTTGGAAACTATCAGACTTGGAGTCTAGTTGATTTAATGAGAAATTGGGCTGGAGGCCCATTTGACTTATACGATCGGACCGAGGCCCCCGTTGGTTTACGAATTCGGGCTTGAGGCCCAGTTGATTATGAATCAGGCATGAGACCCAATTATGATTTAGAAACATGATTTCGGGTCAGGGACCCATATTTGGATTTACGATGGTTTATGGAAAACCCGGGCGTGACCCTTTGAATGGTTTTAGAAATGAAATATGGAAATGGTTTTCCGTACACCATCCTCACGAACGGATGCCCTCCAGACGTCTCGTAGTATCCTGGAGTGGCGGGTTGTCTCCTCCAGACGTCTCGTATTATCCTGGAGTAGTCACGGGGTAATTTCCTACGAGGAGTCATTGCACGGAGCGACTGGTTCGTGTAGTGACTCAGGAGCAGGGATTACCAGAGGTTAAAACCTCCCCCCAGGGAGGGTCATTGATCTTCCGGTCATTAACCTGGGTAGACCTTGGGGAGACTAGGAATTTGAGACCCCGCGTAGCACGCGTAGCTTGGAATCGTGATAGTTGTGTTGGTTGTGACATCTCGGATGTCAGGCATCAGGGATGCCTAGGATTGGTTTTGGGCTGAGACCCATGTGATGTGATTTGGACTAAGTCCCACATGTATTTGGTTTTGGGCTGAGTTCCCATATGCTTTGGTTTATAGTTTTGGGCTAAGGCCCTAATGATTGATTTGATTAACTGTTTTTCAAATGCATGCATGTTTTTTAGTGAAGGGTATAAACGTCTTTTCATGAAAATGTTTTGTTAAATTATTTGTTTCGTCCACTCACAGCTTTTCGTGATTTTTAATGCCCTTCAGGTTGATCGCGGATGCGGGCTATAGCGGAGACCGAGATATCACACTCCTTCTCCTCATCCTGGCGTACTCTAGTAGTCCGGTAGGGCTAAAGTCGGAATTTTCCCTTGTCTGACATTTCGTGTTAGACGGGATCAAGTGCGTCCCGCGTTAATCCTGGGAGGGGATTTGGGACGAGTCCTGACAAGTAGTATCAGAGCGAGGTTTGTACGCTCAGAGCATAGTTAGCTCTTATGGTGTGCGCAGGTCGAGGATGTGATGTCTCTACAGTGATTACAGCCCGTCATCAACCTGATAGTTAGGGTATGAGTAGGAGGATTCAATGGAATCGAACCCTGGTTAGGATATGTTTGGCATGAGGTGCAATGGATTAGGGTTCGATCAGCGCAGGATGTCGTGTGGTAGTGAAGTTGGATCCCGAGTTGGATCGATGTTCGTGGGAATCTAACGGCTTAGAGTCGTAGTGTTACTGGTGGATAGAATCCAGTGGACCAGTAGACCCAGTATGACGACCTGAGAGTCGGGACCGTTGAGCGGTCATGACGGATATGGGTTGTGACAAGTGGTATCTGTGGAGGTCGTGGATAACTCAAGTGAGACTATTTGGAATAGGAACGTTGGATCCAATTTGACATGAGAGACCATGTTTCGGTGTGTCGAATCCCGGAGGGATGTCGACTGGTAGGGGATGCCATGGTGTAGATGTTGTATGGCTTGGTATGGCATGCAGTGATTGTGGTATGCCATGGTTGAGCAGTGGTAGACACCGAGGAGGGCCAGTTTCTTGTGGGCCCATCGGCTAGAAGCCGTAGAGTTACAAGGGGACGAGATCCTCGGGTTGTGGTGACTGGTTGATTGGACACCAGTATTGGAGTATGACAACTCTTCGGAGTCGAGAGCGATGGATCGGTCAGGATGGTTAGGCTGCAGCGGGCAGCCGGGTTTGTGATAACCCTAGTAGGAGATTGATTGGACAAGTTACCAGGAGTGTGGTACGAGCCGACGTGTGGTTCTCGAGAGTGAATTGGTGCTTTGGAAGCACTAGTGACAGTGTGTGCCGACAAGTATGGTAATTATGTCGAACGTGTATTTTTACACGGGCACTCTCGTGATGTGTGCAACGACCCAAGTTGGGGACATGATTGGATTCCACAGTTTGGTTGTGGAATTGGGTCGGTTGGAATTTCGAGGTCAAAATTTTTTAAGGAGGGGAGTTTGTAACGACCGGTCCCTAATTTTAAGGATTAATTAAGACTAATTAGGGATTAGTGAGGCTAATCGGGAATTAGCCGAGGAGTAACGGACGTTCAAGGCGAAATTAAGATTTTGCCCCTAAACGAGGGTAAAAAGTTGACTTTTGATGCGGGAGGTCTGATGGCCGAGGGCTGAGGACCGTTACGTAGATCGAGTCGATACGAGTCAGTTGACAGGCGGCACGTCAAAATCGGACATTCGACGGGAAAGTTACGGTTCACGAAAGTTCCGAGGAACTATTTATGACGGCACATTTTACGAGACAAAAAGGAGGCTTTTGTCTCATGTGGGGCCCAAATATTTGAGAGCAGGGCCAATGGATGAATGACACTTGTCATCCATCCATTGTCCACCCAAATTGATTCATGCATTTCACCCCCTTTACTTGTTCATGTAAACCAAACCCACACAACCCAATCTCACCCAATCCCCATCAAACCATTACCCCAATCCTTTCCCTCACCTGATTTAACCTAAGGACTGGATAGAGAGTGGTTGAGGAACTGAGGATGGCGAGGAGGTGGCCGAGCCGCGGTGCACGACAGAGAAAAGGTATGCACGCGGTTTTAAGTTTTGAATTTAGTATTTTGATTGGGACGTTATGGATGGTTTTGGGTAATTGGAGGATGATTTTGGGTGGAGGAAGAAGGCTGAACAGCCCAGGCCTTTGACTGTGAAAATTGAACCGTGAAAGGAGTTTTGAACCGATAAGGTTTTAGGAGTTTTCCTTAATTCTAATTATATAGGATGGTTGCTAGGATTGAAACATGGAGATTAGGATTGGATTGGATTGAAATGGACCAAAAATGAGGAAGGAGTGGCCCTGGACCGGTCACGCCGGTACAGTTGGACCAGTTTTACAGGTGGGCCGGTTCGGACCGGTCTGGTCGAAGAAGGAAGAAGACTGTACATCGGCGTGTGGCGCCCACGCGCAGGGGCTATTGCGGGTGCGTGTGGGCACGTGGTCCACATTCTGGGGAATGTTTCAACATGTATTTTCATCTGTTTGATGTAACAAACATTTTGGGACAGGTTTCGAGTCGATCGGACACCGTTTCGATATTGTAATGAATGTCCGAAGGTTTAGGATCAAATTTAAAAATAGTTAAAAATTTGAAAAAATTACCGGGCTTTTATGAGGGGTTAATGAAGTTGTTAGTAACCCTTTATTACGATTTGGACAGGTTTGGAAACCCCGGAGACGGTGATTGGCCCAGGAAGGGCGTATGACGCGCGTATCAAAGCGCGACTTTGGACGGTCTTTGATTAGACCTTTTTTTCTAAATTGATGCATGCATAAATGTTTTAAATACATGTTTTGTGATGCCATGAGTGTATTTTCTTGTGGTAGCTAGTATTTACGTAATTGCACGTATTTCGAGATTTTCGGCTTTATGTTGTGCCTTTACGTGCTGGTATTTCAATGAGGGTTTAATGGAAAAGTTTTGGATTTGAAAATATGGAATCGGGCATGAGACCCATTTAGTTGGAAACTATCAGACTTGGAGTCGAGTTAATTTAATGAGAAATCGGGCTAGAGGCCCATTTGAGTTATACGATCAGGCTGGGGGCCCCGTTGGTTTACGAATTCGGGCTTGAGGCCCAGTTGGTTATGAAATCGGGCATGAGGCCCAGTTATGATTTATAAACATGATTTCAGGTCATGGACTCATATTTGGATTTTTGATGGTTTATGGAAAACCCAAGCATGGCCCTTTGAATGGTTTTAGAAATGAAATACGGAAATGGTTTTCCGTACACCATCCTCACGAACGGATGCCCTCCAGATGTCTCGTAGTATGCTGGAGTGGTGGGTTGTCTCCTTCAGACGCCTCGTAGTATCCTGGAGTAGTCACGGGCCAATTTCTTGCGAGGGGTCATTGCAAGGAGCGACCGGTTCGTATAGTGACTCAGGAGTAGGGATTGCCAGAGGTTAAAACCTCCCCCCAAAGAAGGTCATTGATCTGCGAGTCATTTACCTGCGTGGACCCTGGGTAGACTTGGGATTTGAGACCCTAGGTAGCACACGTAGCTTGGAACCGTGACGGTTGTGTTGGTTGTGACATCTCAGCTGTCACGCATCAGGGATGCCGATGATTGGTTTTGGGTTGAGACCCATGTGATGTGATTTGGGCTGAGTCCTACATGTATTTGTATTTGGGCTGAGTTCTTATGTGCTTTGGTTTATGGTTTTGGGCTAAAGCCCTAATGATTGATTTGATTAACTGGTTATCGAATGCATGCATGCTTTTTAGTGAAGGGCATAAATGTCTTTTCGTGAAAATATTTTATTAAATTATTTATTTCGTCCACTCACAGCTTTTTGTGGTTTTTAATGCCCTTTAGGTTGATCGCGGATGCGGGCTGTAGCGAAGACCGAGACATCACACTCCTCCTCCGGATCCTGGCGCACTCTGGAAGTCCGGTGGTGTTAAAGTCGGAATTTTCCCTTGTCTGACATTTCGTGTCAGATGGGATCAGGCGCTTCCTACGTTAATCCTCGGGGGATTGGGACGGGTCCTAACAATATCTCTATTTTCAGATCCCTATAGAGATAAACAGTAACCACATCCATAAGCTGCGTATCAGTTTTCTAGAAACTACTAAATTGATAAGGTAACAGAACATTATGATGTTCATTACAGAAGGATACGTCTCCTCGTAATCAATCTCAGGGCGTGGAGAAAACTATGCGCCACTAAATGAGGTGTACATCTCACAGTCTCATTTTTGTCATTACGCTTCCGTATGACTACCCATTTAAATAATTTAGGTTTAATATGAGGAGGCGTGGGAACTATAGGTCCAACCATTTTTTTTTATTTTTTTATTAAGGAATCTAATTCGACATGGATTGGTTCTATTCATTTTTGGCTAATGTTTTTTATATTGGCATTCATTCATCAACAGAGTAAGGGTCGATTTCATTTCTAGTTATTATTTTGGTGGCTACCTCGAATACATATAAAACATTGATGATAATATCATTGTTGATTCCATATCTCATATAAACATGCATGATTTATTGAGATCTCTTTATTCTCGAGAATGGGTGACAGGACCATCCCCGTAATCCCCCTCGATTAATGTAAATGACCCACTCATATCTAACACAACACTGTAAAATTACCAAAGTACCTTCGAAATAATTAGATAAACATACTTACCCCATGTTAGATAAGGGATACTACTACACCCTACACAAGATATCCAGAGTGGGCCGACCTATGCAATGCCGCAGCCTCCATACAATCCGCGTCTGTAATCAAATAGAAGGGTACCAAAAGCTAATAAAAAGTGTGAGTGGACAAAAGTAAAACTCTGAAAAACTATTTTCCTAAATAAACCTTGAAACCCCCAATTTTATAACAACAGACATGCATAAACCTATGAAAATATATAAATGATTGCACATAAAAACGTAATACATAAAAACCCTAGGTCCAACCCAAAACACATAAACACATAAAAACCCCCTGGCCCACTCTTCCCTAAAATCACCAGCTCTAAGCCATTTTGAAAACCTTTGAACACATCACAAGTAATTAATGCCAACTGATCTCGCTGGTCCCACTAGCCTGCGGGTATAACCAGCCATAAGTCAAATCTCGTCCTGCTAGTCCAACTATCTCGCTAGCCCAACTAGCATCCCATCTATAAAATTACCAAAGTACCCTCGAAATAATTAAATAAACATACTTACCTCATGTCAGACAAGAGATACTACTACAACCTACTCAGGATATCCAGAGTGTGCCGACCTATGGATGCCTCAACCTCCATACAGCCTACATTTGCAATCAAACTAGAGAGTACCAAAAACTAATCAAAAGTGTGAGGGGAAAAAAATAAAGTTTTGTACAACCATTTTCCGAAATAAACCTTTAAACCCCCCATTTTATAAAAACAGACATGTATAAACCTATGAAAATACATAAATGATTGCACATAAAAACGTAATACATAAAAACCCTAGGTCCAACCCAAAACACATAAACACATAAAAGCCCCTAGCCCATTCTTCCCTGAAATCACAGCTCTAAGCCATTTTGAAAACTTTTTAACACATCACAGTAATTAAAGCCAAATTTGATCCCGATGGTCCCACCAACCTGCAAGTACAACCAGCCATAAGTCAAACCTTGTCTTGCTGGTCCAACCAGCCCGCTAGCCTAACTAGCATCCCATATGTACTACCGGTAGACAACTACGAATCCACGGTGTCCAACTTCGTCGACATATGTCGAGTCCAACTCAGACCACGTTCGAGTCTGTCCTTGGGAATCCTCGGAGTCCAACTCCAAAATAGTAATCCAATCCCCTGAGGTTGACCAACTAGAAAACAATATCTAGACCCAAAATACATTTAACACGGGCACTAGGCCAAAATCCGATTTTTCAAAAACCACCGTAAATCAATATCTAGAAATCATAATAATAAATACATTATTTAGAAATCACATCCATCATCATGCCAAACCATATCATAAGCGTTTTTGGAATCGTTAAAAACCTTCCTGATCAAAAAGTCAACACTTTCACTTTGACAAAGAAAAGTTAACACTTTGACGTAGGGGCAAAATGGTTAATTTCATCCGATCTTTCCTCAATTTTGGCATGCCGTCTATCTACAGACTCGGGATCTCGAGACCATCGAAATAGTCTTTTTGGAACCCCCAAACGGTGTCCCAATAAAAAATTCAACACTTTCACTTTCCCAAGAGCAAAATTGTCATTTTCTCCTTAAATTTCCCACTTTTACGTTTTCTCAAGATCCGATTCGTTACAAATTCGATTGGAGCTAACTAGGTCGGGTTAAGCCAAACCATGTGACAGGACCCTTCTCGATAATTGAGGAGATCATGCTCTCGTCTGACAGTTAACTCTGTGAACCAAAGCCAAACTCGAAGTAAAACCAATAAAGATAAAAAGTTCACAACTATCAAACAAGGGGTATTTTACAAAACCGTTTACAGCGCATAAGTACTAATACTAAATACAACTCAAAAGGGGTCATTCCTTACCCTAGTACGTTGTAGAGTGCACTGAGTCTAGTCTATGATTATACCTTCGGTCACTGGGTAGATCCACGTCCTCGTCACGGCCTGGAGGGTAAGTAAAAATTCATCAAAGTGTGAGTGGACGAAAAAGGAATACTTTTAAAACGACATAGTTAAAAAACATAAGTAATCTACCCTCCATTTAAAAAAACTATGCATGCATAAAAAAAAGATCATTAAGTATCAATAAATAGGAAAATAATTGAGAAATCTTGAAATGCGTGCAAAGAAGCTAGAAGATCCAACAATTTCAGCAAACAAGACAACATATAACCATGCCAAAGAATCACAACCACAATCACAATTATTCAACCCATCCTTGATGCCTGTAATTCAAACCATCATATCATCTCTACACTACCAGTAGGTCATACCACTTGAGAAAATAGAGCTCAACTCTGAACGTCCGAGTGTGAACCGACCCAAGAAAACAGAGCTCAGCTCTTGACGCCTGGGTCCTAGCCCAAATAACCATCTCAGGAAAACAGAGCCTTGCTCTGGACGTCTGATACTAATCAACTGCTTGGGAAAATAAAGCCTCGCTCTGGACATCTGAGCATCAATCACACCACATCCCGAGGAGGGTTGTCTATAGCACAACAATCCGCACATATATCTAGCAATCACATAATTATATCATATAACAATTCTATAACCAACCATATTTCAAAATCCGGGCATAAGCCCCAAAACACAGTTTATACACCAAACCTCGTAAAACATGCCATAATATAACTTCCATAAAATCATCAAAAATCATATAAAAATCCTAACCAATCAAACATCATCATAATCATATAGAAAAGCCATCAAAATAGACAAATATGCATGCACATTGTTTTAAACAAGGATTGAGATATCGATATCGATGGATATATCGCTAGTTAAATTTACGTAGATCTTGTCATAAATATCGATATTGTTTACGGTCAACAAAAATGACAGAAATTTAATATAAAAGTTAGAAATTTTTAATGAAACTTTGGGAAAAATTTAAGTACCCAATAATGGTTATATAAGACTAATAAAAATTACAAAATGACTTTGATATAATAAATATATGATATATAATGTAATACATGCAGTAGTTGTAGAGACTAGTTCCTGCCACATGTTCTCCCTCAAGAGACGCATTTCTTATCACCAAAGTCAATTTTGAAGGGTACCATGGTCCGTGTGACAATAACGCTCGTATGCAGTTAGCAATTTTTCCGAAAATAATGAAAGTGAGCCCCATGAAATAGGCATAAAATAAAAAGCGATGTAAATGAGCTGCCAATGTCGAATGTACCTCTTTTACGCCATGCTAAATTAAGCCACCATTTTGTCCTTACTTTTTTTTATCTTCTTATTTCATTAGTAACAAAAAATAACTTTCATGCCCTTCCTGAATAGGTGTCCTCTAGAATTTTGGACACCTTACTAATTTTATGCCCTTGCTCAACATGTGTCCTCTTGCGATTTGGTCACCTTGTTTTCTTTCAATTGTTTCAACTTGTTGTGGACACCTGAAGTGTTCAATCTTCAGTCTTCTTCAATGCATGACCATCTTTACTCAGAGAGAACAAGGCACTTTAAAGAAATGAGTTTCTATTTGATCATAATCGGGCTTTGGGTTATTCTCTTCAACTCCTTTTTCTACTGGATTTTGTGGAACTTCTCTCGCCACAACCTTTGATGAACCTTTGTCTTCGGATGTGTGAATCGAGACGCGATCCGCCTTTGCTGGTCAACGATTCGCCGCTCCATGCCAAAGCTCGTCTTCTCAGTCTTTGGTCTCTTTTATTTTCTCGCTTCTTTTTTCGAGTTTATCACTTTCATTTTTCCTTAAAATCTCATGAAATTGTTCTTGACATCGGTTAAATTTCGGTGGATATAAGATATATCGCCGATAGTGCTATAGAAATTTTTCGATATTGTTCGATATCGTGGAAATTAGGGGAAAAAATTTCTTTCCCCCTGGTTTAGATGCTGACCCTTGAATTTGGCCATATATCACCGATATTACCGATATTTTCAAATGTGGTTTTACAGAAAACAAACGTCCACTCACATGTGTTATTTTTATAGTTCAATTGCGATTTGAATGCTCCTCATCAGCACCGGAGGTGGTGTTTCCTGTCAAACATCATAATTATAAGTCACAAAAGTCCTAAGTAGTTTCCGAATGTAAGCTCTAAGTCCCGGGATTTAAATACGAATTTTTAAATGTAAAACATACATTTTAATCCGTTAGAACTACCCTGAGACGATGTCTGATTGCCTCGAAACCACCATTATTGGATTCAGAATATCAAAAATTGTCAAGCATGCACTATAGTGTCTTGAAATTTATGCCCACGTACCACCACGTGACGATGGAAGGACTGCAGCTTTCCCACGTGCCACCATGCGCTCACACACACGCACATGCGCTGCCCAATTAACGTTGACGCGTCCACTGCATGGTGCCACGTGGCCTGACAGGTCACTTACCGTATCACTACCACATTAACTTGTTATCAGACTATGTCACAACCCGACTTTCTCCAACATGATATTGTTCGCTTTAGGCCCAGCCCTCACGGTTTTGTTCTCAGGAGCTCACGTGCAACTTCCCAGTGGGTCACCCATCCTAAGATTGCACCATCCCCTACTCGCTTAACTTTGGAGTTCCCTCGGAATCCAAAGCCAATGAGCTTCCCAAAATGCCTCATGCTAGATAGATACGTGCCCACACATATAAGGCACATCCCCTCGATCCCCTTGGGCGATGTGAGACTGCTAACCATGCCTCTAAGGCACGAGTCCTCATAGACTACACCCTGCCATGTGGTGCCACGTCAGTAGTGCCAAGTTAACTCATCTTTGACCTCATGACGGGTCGACCTCGAATGCTTAGTTTCAGGCTTTTCGACTCAGCAGGTCCACCCAGTTCAAAATCTTTCAATACACGTCCAATTTCCACCCTTTCATCTCAGGACCGGCCCCGAATCTCCTGGGATTAATGTGGGACCCGCCTGATCCCGTCTGACACCACATGTCAGACCAGGGAAAATTCCATCTCTGCCCTCGGCGGGGCTATCAGAGTGCAGCAGGATCGTAGGAGGAGGGGAGTGATGTCTCGTCTCTGCTACAGCCCGCATCCGCGATCAACCTGAAGGGCATTAAAACAAGAAAACTGTGAGTGGACAAAATAAACATTTTCATTAAAAACCTTTTCAAGTAAAGATATTTATGCCCTTCATAAAAGCATACGCATGCATTCAAAATCATTTATCAATTATTCATAAAAACCTTTATTAAACGATTACAAAACCTTTCAAGGGTTCATGCCCGGCCCCATAAACCGTCATGACCCATAAATCCATTTGGCTCCTCGACCCGAAATCACAAACACCCGTAAATTCATATATGTGGGAACTCAGCACAAATCAACATAGGTGGGACTCAACCCAAACCATTCTCAGTGAAATACCAAAACATACAATACGGGGTCTCCGCCCCCAAATCATTTCTAAAACATCGAATACGGGGTCTCGCCCCAAAACACTTCATAAAATCTCATACGTACCGTCATATGTATAACCCATCCTAGGCACTTCCGGAGAAGATGCCAACTCGGGGCACACAGCCCCTAGGGAACACATCCTCGATATAGTCACGATATCAATCATCTCTATCTAGTGTGCACACTACTCGGAGTCTCACTCCGAGTCTTCCCCCAGGAATCTCCATCTGGGAGGCTCAATCACTGGATCTTGTCCGAGCTCTCTCTCTGGATCTAGTCCACATATCTCACCGGAATCTGGTCTGGGACCACAATATAAGTAACCTCCACTCCTAGAACGGGATCCCTATGGGGATACCCATTCTGGTCTGTGGATCGTGACTCTCCAGGTCGACGCTGGAGGAGACCATATAAACATATGGAGGGTTCATTCATTTCAAGTACTTTCTTTCTTTTCTTAAAATCATATTTCAACTAGGTCTCAAACCCGATTCATCTCAACGGGATTCCTCGAATCCGATTCAAATCCATTTCACAGGCCTCGGCCTAAATCCTCAGTTCAACTGGGTCTCATGCCCGAATTCTCATTTCATAAATCGAACTGGGACTCAAGCCCGATTTCACAATCAATAGGGCCCTAAGCCCGAACCACGACTCAATGGGACCTCACGTCCGGTTTCACAACCAACGGGGCCTTAAGCCCGAAATCTCAACTAAATGGGTCTCAGGCCTGATATCATCAATCAACGGGGCATCAAGCCCGATAGTACTACTAACTGGGCCTCAAACCCGAATCGTAAACCAAATGGACCCTCGATCCGATCGTATGGCTCAAATGGACCCTAGGTCCGATTCCTTATCAAATCAAATGGACACCAAGTCCGAGAGCTGTAATTCAAATGGGTCTCGTACCCGATTTCATGTTTCTAAATCTGAAATCCATTTATCAAACCCTCGTTGAAAACCTAGAACGTATATGCATCGTATAAAACCAGAAATCTCGAAATACGTACAAATACGTAAATCCTAGGCTACCACAAATAAACGCACTCATGGCATCACAAAACATGTATTAAAACAATTATAAAACATTTTTGCATGCATCGAATTCGAAAGAAAGGTCCACTCACAGACCGTACGCGTTGCCGCCTCGATTTGCGTGCCATACGGCTCCCTGAGCCGATCACCGTCACCGGGGCTCCCAAACCTGACCAAATTTTAATAGAAGGTTACTAACTATTTAATTAACCTCCCATTAAAGCCCCGTAATTTTCCCGAACTTTAACTATTTTAAAACTCTTCCTAAACCTTCCGATACCCCGAAACCTATCGAAACGATGTCTGATTGACACGGAACTAGTCCCAAAATGTTCGTTACATCGAATAGAATATTTCCTGTGTTGAACACTTTCCCAAATTATGGTCCACGAGCTCTCACGCGCCCTAGAAGGTCGAAAACACTGTTCATCTTCTTCAACCTCCAGTTCACTGTACTATTCATAGTACTGTTCATCCGTCGGTTTTCTCGGGTTTTTGGACCGAGTTTAGGTCCATTTCATCTCCTTTTAATCATAATATGATCCTAATCCTATTTCTAATCTTTTAGACATTAAAAACCGAAGGAAAAACCACCAAAACCGTGCCTTCAAGCTTGGCTATGGCAGAGGTGTTTTCCTCCGCCGTTCATGGCCATTCCCGGCCGTCCCCTGCCTCGAAACTAATCCTACATGTCTCCTAAGGTCCCCAGAAACCATTCCTAATCCTTATAATCGAACAAAAACTAACAAAACCAAAATTTAAATTTTTGGACATTTCCTTACCTCACGGTTCACTCTGCCGTGGCCAACCGCCGTGAGCCACCATGGCCGGCCGTCGTGTCCTCCTCATCATCCCAGTCCTGCCCTCACTCTCACACAGTCACACTTGATGGAGGTTTGTGGTGGTGTTGTGTGTTTGAAGAAAATGAAAAAAATGAAAATGGAGGGGTTTTCGGGTTATGAAGAAAATAGAAGAAATGAAGATGATGAAGATGATGTTTGATGGCTGATGAGAGAAGTGAGGATTAGATGGATGGTGTAGATTTGAGAGATTATGTTAGATGGAGGGTTAGGATTGATTGTTAGAAAAGATTAATTATAAAAGTAATTAAATAATATTATTAAATTAAATAGATCCACAATTTAGGGGATTGGGTCAATGGGATGAGTGGCACTTGTCACTCATCCATGGGACCCACTCAAAATATCTGGCCAATCAGAATTTGCCAACTCAGCCCCGCCTCGAAGTACGTGTATAGTGAAATCGAACTTTAGTGACCTATAACTCTCCCGTTCGAAGTTCGATTTCAGCGTACCGCCTGTCTATGGATTTGAATTGTCCCGATCTACGTAATAGTCCTTGGTCCTCGGCCATCGGACCTCCCGGTCAAAAATTCAACATTTGTCTCCATTTAACCACAATTACCAAATTGCCCCTAAACTTCCGAACGTCATAACTTCCTCCTCGAACGTCAAAATTGAACGTGACACCTGTCTATGAACTCGTGACGTCACGAACTACGTCACGGTCATCGGTCAAAGTCCGTTTGACCGCCCGAATGAAAAGTCAACATTTTACCCACGCCCAAGGGCAAAACGGTCGTTTTGCATCGTTCATTCGATTTTGCCCAACTAATCACGGATTAGCCTCACTAATCGTGATTAGTCACTAATCTAATCCTGGAATTAGGGACGGGTCGTTACATTCCAAGCATAATCTGACAGGACCCACCCTAATTCCCCTAGATTATCGTGGGATGTGCCTTGCTCCTGTCTGACACCACGTGCCAGACCAGAGATAAAACCGTAACCCGCTCGGGGTTACTAGAGTGCGCAGTGGCTTGTGTAGTCTGCAACGGCATGTGATGTCATGGTCACTACTAAATCCCGCATCCGAGATTAATCTGAAGGGTATAAAAAAACATAAGAGTTGTGAGTTGACAAAAATAAACAATTTTAAAACCCTATAACGAAAAGACATTTATACTCTTCACGTAAAAGTATGCATGCATTAGAAAACAGTATTTTATATACTTTCTTAAAAGAAAATCATATGGATTTTCTAAGCAATACACAGTGAAAATATGGCTCAACCAAATCATGTTGGGTCTCATCCCAAACCAAATCAGGTAGGGTCTCAACCCAAAAAAAAATCTCATAATCATCTCAATAGGGCCTTTTCCCAAACATAGACTCACATCTGTAGTCGTATGTAAACATAAGTAACACATCATCTTCTCATCTCATATCACCTCTAGTCACGTATCAGCGCTACGCGTGTGACTTGGGATTATACATCCGAGTAATATCCATCTATGACACTCCTGAGCCTGAGCTTCCCCTCAGTGCTACTCACCTCCAAGCAGTGTACTCGTGATCTCTCCAGGATCACACATCACACAAGATGGTCGACGTCCAGAGGCTATCATCACATCCTCTCCAGGATCACACGTCAAACAAGATGGTCGACGTCCAGAAGCTATCATCACATCCTTCCAGGATCACACATCACAAAGGATGGTCGACGTCTGGAAGCTATCATCACATTTTCTCCAGGATCACACATTATATAAAATGGTCGACGTTTCGAGGCTATCATCAACTTCTCTCCAGGATCACACATCACATGGGATGGTCGACGTCTGGAGGCTATCATCACATTCTAGAGGATGTTCGTGTGGAAAACATTTCACAACATTTCAAATCATCTCAAAATCTCTCAATAAGGTCCACGCCCAGAATATAGTTTCATTAAATCAATTCCACAAAACCATCATAAAAATAGTGTTCAAAACATTTATCAAATCCAAGATTCCTCGAATCCTATCAAACACAAACTCGTAAATCCACAGCAGGGTCACATGCTCGAAATTTCACGTTTGACTATCCTCTAAGTCAAACCACAAATCAACTGGGACACAAGCCCGAGACATTTTTCCAAATCTGAAAAACCATTTCATTATTCAAATTATTTTTCCAAATCACCCTTGAATGTCTCCGAGTCAAGGTCAACATCCAACTGAGACTCATACCCGAAATAGCATTTCACGTATCTCCATGAAATCATTTAAAACCAATAGTCGAATCTTCAGTTACACACCTCCCCATGAAATCGTTCAAATCACATAAATCACATGCACGTAGAATACTCGGCCTAAGCCCAAGTATCATATAAAATAGGAATCTCGAATTACGTGCAATGTCACATTTTTCACGAAAATTTCAAATCATTAACACAAATCATATTTAAAGTATATGCAATCAATGCATCTAAAACCATGTTCATAAAATACATATAAAAAATTTATGCATGCATCAGTTAGAAAGCAAAGTCCAATCACAGACTGTCCGTGTTGCGCGCTTACAATCCAGGTCGTAAGCCACTCCGGGGCTAATCCACAATCTCCGGGCCGTCCGAACTTGTCCAAATCATACCTAAGGGTCACTATCGACCTATAAAAGTCTATCATAAACCCTCAAAGCTCCCAGAATAAGAAATGTGTCCCAAACATGCTTCCCGAAGCTAAAAACCTCTAAATCACCTATCAAACGATCTCCTGACGTCATCTGATGACGTTAACCTGACAGGTTTAACATCTGATAGCTTTGAAAGATGCCATATGACACATCTTGATTGGTGCCATGCGTCACTGACACATCTTATATCTCCCTGACACACTACCACATAACACCATCCCACTAGTCACGTGGTCTGACAATGTTGACGTGGACCTGCCATGTCAGCTGCCATATCACCTGACACATCCTGACACCTTTCCATGTGGCACCCTTTCACTAGTCCACGTGGTCTGACAAGTCTGACTTCAGCTGCTGATTGGACCTGACAACCTCTGACAGATTGCCACGTGGCACCACCTGGTTATCTATGTCGCTTGACAAGATGACGTGGACTGCCACGTCATCACCGTCTTCCTTCAGACGGGTAGACCCGTTTGACTATAACGGGTCAATTTGACCCGCGACTCGACCTGGTAGTATCTCCCTTATTTATTCACCAAAATCCATCATTCTTTCACCAATCTTATCGTCCTTAACCCATAAACAATCCTACGATTCTAAAATGAGAAAACGTACGTGAAAACCTTGAGCCAAGTTGACTTTTCACGAGTCAACTTCAAATGTCCACCTAAGTCCATTCTAGAGTCCTTCCTTCCATTTTCTTGGACCTGATTTCCAGGCTTTTCGGCCATGCACCGTGTCTCCCGTCCGTCCACCCAACTTCTAAAATATATAAGCATTATTTTATATTATTTTATACCCTTTATACTTGACTTTTAATATTAAAATAATAAAGAATTGAAGAAAATAATATATTTTGTGGATTTTTGCAGAAATAAATAAAACATGGAATTCTGAGCATTTTTGCGAAAGAATCATCCCAATCGGAGTTCGAACGAAAAGGATATGACTGAATGAAGTGACGCCACCAAAATTTGCTTGGAATTTCGGTGGGATGCTACTGAAGCCCAGAAATCCAGCCTAGCCCACCTGTCCAGCCCGTATACTCAGCAATCCCAGGTCGCGACAAACCTAGTTTTTCCGCAAGCATCTGCCGATCCTCAATAGGTTGCTTTGGCGCACGTGCGCCGAATAGCCAAAATCTGTCAGCGCGAAATACGTGAAGCCACCTCGCCAGTGTAACGACCCATCCCACATTATCGAGATTAATAAGATTTAATGATGGATTAGCAAGGCTAATAGGGGATTAGCCGAGGATTAACGGACGTACGGGGCGAAATTATGATTTTCCTCCTAAACGAGGGTGAAAAGTTGACTTTTGACCCGAGAGGTCCGATGGCAAAGGACCGAGGACCGTTGCGTAGATCGAGTCGATACGAGTCCGTAGACAGGTGACACGTCGAAATCAGACGTTCAATAGAAAAGTTACGAGGCGTCGAAACGGGAGTTCAATAGAAAAGTTACGGTTCACCGAAGTTTGAGAGAACTATTACACGTTTTACGAGATGGATGCCATTTGGCATTAAGTGGGCCTAGATATTTAGGGGCAGGCCCAATGGATGAATGATACTTGTCATTCATCCATTGCCCACCCAAATTGATACATGCATATCGCATTCCCCATTTCTCACAGCTTCCCCGATCTCACCCAAAAACCAGTGAACCCAAAACCATACCCCTTATCCCCATTTGATTATGTGTAAGGGAAGAGTGAGAGAGGGACTGAGAGGCAGTGGCAAGACGGCCAACCGCCGTGGACGGCAGAGAAAGATCAGAACAGAGGTAACTCGACAACCCATTTTTCGTTTTTAAAGATTGAATTTTTGGTTTGGACGTCTGGGAGTAGGTTCTGATTATTAGGTTACGTTTGTGGTCGGCGTACGAGGCTCTGAGGATTGAAATCGTGGACAGTGGACGGCTGTACAGCCTGGACGGATGGCGGGAAAAGCAGGGCCATGGGGTTCAATCTACACAGGTAGGATCCTTTTGTTTGTTTTGAAGACATTGATAGGAAATGTTGAGATAGGATGATTAGGATTGGATTGGACGGAAATGGACAAAAAAAATAAGGAAGATATGGGCTTGGACTAGTCACGCTGGTCCAGCCAAACCGGAATTTCAGAAATTAGTTCGGACTGATTCAGTCGCAGGGAAGAATATGACTGTAGCTAGGCGCGTGGCCTTCACGTGCAGCCCCTTTGGGCGGCACATGGGGGCACGTGAAGCATAATTTGGGGGTGGTTCCAACATGTGAAATCATCTATTCGATGTAACCAACATTTTTGGGACTGGTTTCGTGTCGATCGAACATCGTTTCGATATAATTCGGGATGTCCGAAGGTTTAGGATCGACTTTAAAAATAATTAAAAATCCCAGAAAATTTGAGGGCTTTTATGAGGGGCTAATTAAGTAGTTAGTAACCCTCTATTATGATTTGGACATGTTTGGGAGTCCCGGTGATGGTGATTGGCCCAGGAAGGGCGTATGACACGCGTGTCGAGGCTCGACTTCGGACGGTCTGTGAGTGGACTTGTTTTATGAATTTGATCCATGTATAAATGTTTTATATGCTTTAATGAACATGTTTTATGATTCCATGAGTGCATTTGTTTGTGGTTGCTAGTATTGACATATTTGCACCTTTTTTGAGGTTTTCGGCTTTATGCCGTGCCTATACGTACTGTGTTTTCTATGATGATTTGATGAAATGATTTCAGATTTAGAAATATGGAATCGGGCATGAGAACCATTTGATTTACGAACCATCAGACTTAGAGTCCATTTGATTTGATGAGAAATCAGGTTGGAGGCCCATTTGAGTTATACGTCGGACCGAGGGCCCCGTTGGTTTACAAATTCGGGCTTGAGGCCCAGATGAGTTGAGTATCGGGCTTGAGGCCCTATTAGTTATGATATCGGGCTAGAGGCCCAGTTGATTATGAAATCGGGCTCGAGGCCCCGTTATTGTGGTATCGGGCTTGAGTTCCAGTTGTGGTTTATGAAATGAGAATTCGGGTTTAAGACCCCATTGAAATGAGATTTTGGACTTGAGTCCCGGTGAGATTTGGATTTGAATCGGATTCGAGGAATCCGGTTGAGATGTTCGGCTATGAGACCCAGTTGAATTGAGATTTGAAAGAAATCATTTAAAACATATATATACCCTCCTATATGAGTTGATTAGTCTCCTCCAGACGTCAATCTGGAGAGTCACGATCCACTACCCGGAATGAGTAATCCCCAAAGAGAGCACACTCCAGGAGTGAGAGATGTGATATGGTCTCGGACTGGGTCCGGAGATAGTCATCCAGACGTCATAGATCCTGGATGTTGGACAGAGCCTCCCAGATGTAGAATTCATGGGGGTAGACTCGGAGTGAGACCCCGAGTAGTATGCATACTAATATAGATGAATTGTGACAGATATCAGAGATTAGTTCCCTAGGAGCTGTGTGCTCCTAGTTGGCATCTGAGATGCCATGGATGGGTTGTATATATGTATATGTATATGTATATGAGATTTCACAGAAATTGGTTTGGGGCGGAAACCCCGTGTTCTATGTTTTGGATATGGATTTGGGTTGAGACCCTACTGAGTTATGGCTTCATATGAGAAGCGGTTTGCAAATGTGTTTTGAAGTGTAAAAGAAAACTGGTTTTATGAGGTTTACGGAGAACGGTTTTGGGACAAGGCCCTAATGCTTTTGTGAATGTTTTGATAAAGGGTTTTTCGAATGCATGCATGCTTTTTAGTGAAGGGCATGAATGTCTTTTTATGAAAATGTTTTTATTAAATATTTGTTTTGTTCACTCACAACTTTCATGTTTTTGAATGTTTTTCAGGTTGATAACGGTTGCGGGATGTAGTAGAGACCGAGAGATCACATTCCTCCACCGGATCCTGGCGTACTCTAGAAGCCCTCGCGTGGGCTGAAGCGGGAACTTTCCCTAGTCTGACACTTCGTGTCAGACGGGAGTAGGCACGTCCCACATTAATCTTGAGGGATTAGGGACGGGTCCTGACAGCCAGTGTCAATGCACGTCTGCCGACCTAGCCGCCCCCTAACCCCCTACAGTCGTCGAGCTACCCCCTCTGTCCCAGCCTACAGCCGTCGAGATCTGCTGTTTTTTCCAGCAGATCGCGCCGGGTCATTTCAGTAGCCTTAATTGCTGATTTTCAACCATTTTGGCTGATTTTTCAACATCTTTTCCCCATAAATCACCCAATCTCATCATTTCACTTTTGAAATTTTTATTGTAATTTTTATTTACTTTATTTTATTTTTTTTAGTCTTATTTGATTTTTTTTCTATAAATAGGAATGCCATCTTCATTGTAAAGGAGTCCCCATTTTTCCATTTTCTTAGTTTTTAGTTCTTTGTTTAGTTCTTTTGTTTCTCTCTTTTGAGAGACATTTTTGGGGATCATTTGTAACTTCTTTTGATTATTTATTTTAGTTTCATTTCCTTTATTTTGTTCTTAGTATTTCTTAAACTTCTCCTTAATTACATTTTTATGCTTTCCTTAAGAAAAACCTAAGACTAGGTAATTCTAAGGCAATTCAAGAGTTTTTAAGACCGAATTTCTCAAAAAAAAAATTCCATCTTCACAAGTTTCCTGCCGCTGTTCGGTGATTCTTGTGAAAAACCATCTTTTTCTACTTAAACTCTTGTTATTGTTTTAAGTTTTATTTATAATTTCATATATGTGTTGGTATTTTATTTCTAACATTTGTAAGTATGAATACAATCTCCATGTGTTTTACTTTCTGAATTTCTTTTACTTCATATGTTTTAGTGTTTCATACTTCAATTTGATGCTAAGTGTCAGCCGTTGTCGGTCCACCTAGCGTTCGATTGAAGAGATTTTAATGTCGGCTGCTGTCATTTCATTTAATCACAAACTTAAGGTAAATCATATTGTAAGTAATAATCCACTATTCGGTGCATTTATAATATGAAAAATGTATGCATATAATGGAGATGATGAAGGTAAGATTTCGTGATTGGTTCAATATAAGCATGATGTTAGAGTGCTAGTAAAAATTATATTTAAAGGAAGTTTATTTTAGGAGTAGTTTCAAATAATGTTATTGTTAATTTTAATTTAATTCTTAGTGTTTTTTTTAGTTTAGATTACAAATCTTTTCAAACCCCCTCTAATTCTTTATTCTTTTATTCTTTTATTATTTTATTCTTTTACTCTTTTATTCATTAATTCATTAATTCATTTATTCATTAATTATTTTATTAATTTATTCTTTTATTCATTATTCTTTCTCACTAAAAAATTATTAATGTTCCCTAATTTTCCCGATTAAAAACGATCCCTATTTACCAATACTACATCTACACAAAAAGGATTTAAATTGCATAATACTCGAATTACGTGTTTAATTTAATGCGTAGTTTGGGCGTTATCAGCTACTGGATCCTATCCAGCTCATCTCGGTCATCTCGATCACTATTGAGATTTCGTCAACTCATCTCCACTGAGATATCACGCTAACATCCGAGTGGGAGTAAGACTCGATACAAACCGACGAATCCTCAACGTCTCCATCGTCACTGTAACATGAGCATACCATGACAAGGTCGTAAACCTATGCTCGCACTGAGCCACCATCAAGTCTCCTGATCATGTTGGAGGAACTCCGCCTCCCGAGATAAACTCCATCTCTCTGATGTCTCGATGAGAATGGGGCGAAAATAGCGTAAGTACGCTTCTTAAACGTCGTCCAACTCTCGATAGTATCATCCACGTCCGTCGATAGCAATGTCTGCCACGAACCTCATGCAGAACACTCCAAGAAAACTTTGCTATCAGATCAAGCACTCATGCGGGCCCTACCGTCCATACAATCCGCTCAACAGCGTGTGATCCACTCATCCGTCCACTCCGGGATCTAATCCACAAGTTCCACTCTCTTAGCAACTTATCCAACCAATCTCAAACTAAGGTCATCAACGACTCGGCTGCTACCAATAGCACATCCATCCTGACTAATCCTTGGTCACGACTCTGAAAAGTCGACATACTAAGCTAACTGGCATTCAATCGACCAGTAACTACTATCTGATGATCCCATCCTCTCGTAGCTCTACGGCTCTTAGGCACTGGGCACACAAGAAACTCGGCCCTCCTCGGGTCCAATACTACTGACCACGGCATCCAATGCCTAACAGGACCTACAAATAGGTTCATTCCCACTTATCCTTTATATTCATACCCTCACTATCAGGTTGATGACGGGATGACGACAGTTCAGAGACATCACATCTGACACATGTGCAACACCACAAAAGCAACCCAGAGTTCTGATACCAAACTGACAGGACCCATCCTAATCCCCCTAGATTATCGTGGGATGTGCCCTACTCCTGTCTGACACCACGTGCTAGACCAGGGATGTGCCCTACTTCTTAAGTGTGTGCCTACACAATTAAGGCACCTTACCATTCCCTTCCCAGACCATTCCCCCCTCGCAGGAATGTGGGATCGTTCATCGTTCCCTCCAGGACACGAGTCTTACAATCCACCCCCCTTAGGGCCTAGCGTCTTCGCTGGCACATTTCCCGGTCGGGGTCTGGCTCTGATACCATTATGTCAGGAACTGACCCTCCTCGGTCAGGACCCGACTCATCTAGCACGATATTGTCCGCTTTGGGCCTCCTTGTCCTTGCCTTCACGGTTTTGTTTTCGGGAGCTCATGGTGCAACTTTCTAGGGGGTTACCTATCATGGAATTGCACTAGCTTCAACTCGCTTAACTTTGGAGTTCCAACCGAACCCAAAGCCAATGATCTCCCAAAAGGCCTCGTTTGGATTAGAGTTGCGCAACGGCCCACTCTATCTAATACGATATTGTACCCTCTAGACTCACTGGCTGAACCAGCCCAGCCCGCAGGGTTTTGTTCCCGGGAGCTCATGATGCAACTTCCCAGTGTGTCACCCATCATGGGATTACACCGGCCTCCACTCGCTCAGGGGACGTTCGAGGAACGTTCATTTTCCTGATGTGGATTGTCAGAATAGTGGTACCCATAGTCGTGAGGTACGGGATCGTGGTTCGGTATGAACGGAGATCCAGGGTTGTCGTATTTGCACACGGTGTGCAGTATGGATGTTTACGGGTTGGTACCTTTGTGCTGATGCTAGTATGGATGCCTGTGTGCTGATACTAGTGTTGTTGATAATGTGTTGGTACTGGTACTAGCGCTGGTGCTAGTGTCGGTGATGGTGTTGACGATGAGCCACAAGTCGGGGTGTGACTCCGTCATGATGAACATATGTTCGGTCTTTGAGATTCGGTAGTGGTTGAGTGATGGACTGGATGGGATCCAGTTAAGATTGTGATGTGTTGGGATAAGTCCCAATAGTGGTGAGATAACCAGCGATGAGTGGATAAAAAGGTATAATTGAGAACTTGGAAAACCGAGTGTTGAACCTGTAAAGGTTGGGATGTGCGAACGGAACAATAACAGATTGATTGTGGACACGTGGTTGTCCAAGTGAATTGAGGAGGTAGGAAGTCTGGTGGTTGGAACCTTAGTTTTGAGGAAAGTTGTGATTGGGGAACGAGAGTGGTGCTCGTTTTTGGTGATTGGTATTCCGAAGTCATTGGGGTTGGCTTCTTACTTTCTGCCCTGGCAGACATTGATTGTAGTTACCAGTACGTTGAGCGTGTATTGGTTGGTGGGCCCATGTGTGTTGTGAGGTCATTAGGAGGAGCTACGTATTCGAAATTAGGTAAACGAGATTTTTCATTTTCTGCTTGGTAGCAGACGATGTGGTGTCACATGGCGTGGTGAGTGCAGCGAGTTTTGTTTGCATCCACGTAGGATGAGTTTTGACGTCATCATTATGGATCATCCTTGGTTTTTCCTAGGTGGAAAGACAAGGATCGATATGAACTTGGGTATGTGAGTCGTAAATGACGGGGTTGGACTTCTTTTCGAAGTGGGGCCCGTATGGTATTCTACTCGGGTGAGTAGGTTTTCAAGGTAGTTGAATTTTGTCAACCTTAGACGTGTGGAGGTTGGATTGGTTTCCCTATGAAGTCAATCAAGTGTATTAAACAGGTAACGGATAGGTTCGGTTTTGGGTGTGTCATGGTAAATGTGACGAGATTTCGGGATTTGGAATCGAATTTCTGGGTGACGATTCAGGATTCGATTTTGGAACTTGAAAGTATATTTCTGGATTTGGGTACGGAATGATTATTCCAAATGCTAGCTTACGGAATAATGATTTCGGATTCGGATTTGGATAAGAGTTAAAAATGTGATGTCTGGGTTTGGATCCGGGATTTCTTACGAAATTGCGGATTCGGATTCGGAATTGTAACTAAATTATGGGTGGAGTTTCGTTTTGTCTCATGCTGGATTGGGCAAACGTACTCCATTATTGGAACGCGTTCGGCTATGACCTAGGTGGTTGTACTCTGGTTATTAGGTAGATGTGTGTACTTCGTACATGGTTCGAGGTACAATACCTTGTAGACTTGTGATGTCTAGTTACGGTATACGGGATATACCCGAGGTATGTCGGTGAACGTGTTGGTAGTCGGATTGGTTCCGATACCATGGGATTGGTTGTGGACCGGACATTACTATGCAATGGGTCATGGTAATTCCGATGTGTTTAATTACACACAGGTCGTGTGAAAATGTCGGTAAGGATATATTTAAGTCAAGTAAGTTGGTGGCTTGTGTGGCCACGAGTGAGTCTAGTGTCAGTTTTCGACTGACAACAACTGTGTGGTGACAGATTGTCAGGATGTGTCAACATAGATTGTTGAGTGGGGTCAGCTGACTCCTAGTGGGAGTGGGAAAGGAACCGTCGAGTTGTTGCGTCAACGAGAGGGTAGTTTGGACAAGTGGTGTCAAATTCGAAACAAGTAGTTTCAGTCATTCGACGGGGTCGAATGTAGTCATTGCGTTTTGAGTATTAGTGGTACGTAGAGTGCAGACAAGTTTTGTCTGGTTAGTTGGTGTACGGGTGTACACGTGTTGCGTGGTCGATTCCACTTTCCACGGGGTGTTTGTGGAATCAGGGTAGTCGAGTTTCGAGAGCGAAACTAATTAAGAAGGGAAGTACGTTTGAGTTCAGATCGGTAGGAATTTCGAGGACGAAATTAATTAAGCAGGGAAGATTGTAACGACCCGTCCCGAATTCCGGGTTTAGATTAGTGACTAATCTTGATTAGTGAGGTTGAACGGTGGTTAGTAGGGCGGAATCGGACAAATGTGCAAAATGACCGTTTGCCCCTAGTCGTGGGCAAAATGTTGACTTTTTGATCGGGCGGTCAAACGGACTTTGACCGATGACCGTGACGTAGTTCGGGACGTCACGAGTTCATAGACAGGTGGCACGTTCGATTCCGACATTCGTAGAGAAAGTTATGAGGTTCGGAAGTTGAGGGGTATTTTGGTAATTTGGCATAGTAGGGCCAAATGTTGACTTTTTGACCGGGAGGTCCGATGGACGAGGGCCAAGAACCGTTACGTAGGTATCGTCGATACGAATCCAATGACAGGCGGCATGCCGAAATCGGAGATTCGACGATGACGTTATGGTCAAGGAAAACGAACTAACGAACCGAGGCTCGTATTAAAATAATAATATAATAATGAATAGTGACCGTTGACTGTGCACATCCGGATGAGTGACAAGTGTCACCCATCCCTTGTTTCCAGCTCCATGTTTCCCTCCCAACACCATCATTACTACATCATCATCACTAATCCACTATTTCCCTTAATTAATCACCCTTAATCCTCCATTTTCTTCTTTGTGTACTGCAATCCGTGAGCAAAATCAGTGTGGGAGAATTGGGAGAATTGGCTTCCTCTCTCTGCCATTCTTGAGAGAAAAACGAGAGACTAATCGATTGGGATACCAGGGGAAACACGAGGGATTGAGAGAGTATTGAATTTTGGATTTTGGATTTCGGGAAAATTGGGGGGGAAAATTCGAAATGGAAGAATTAGGCCGTGAGGATCGAATTGGAGATTACCTTCAGCTTTCTGGGAGTTCCACGATCAGAATCGTTGAAGGAACGAAGGGAATTGGTGCTGTTTTGGCTCTGATCACACTTGGTGACAGAGGAGGAAATTCGACCTTGAGTCGTGAAGTTGGAGGCTTCGATGGACGAAATTGAGGTGGGGAAAATACTTCTCATGATCCCACGATGCTTCTGGGTTCGTCAATTGAAAGAAAACGGTCGTGGTTGACGAAACTCCATGGTTGCACAGTGGACGGTGTTCGAGCTTGAGTCGTGATCAAACGACGAAATTGATGTGGGGGAATTGTTCCTCATGGTCCATTGATGCTTCTGGATGCATCAATTGGAAGAAACCTGCAGCCATTGAAGGAATCCCATGATTGAATAGTGACCGGAGTGTTCTTCGTGTTCATTGTGGAATCGATGGAATCTGGGTAAGTGTTCGTGTAATTGAGTTTACAGAACTTAAATTAGACTTAAAACGAATCTGACTGAATGCTCAATTGAATGAATTAAGGCTGAATTGATGGACATTGAACCGGGTTGTATCGCGGGTAAATTGGACCCGTTTACCAGAGATACGGGTTGTTGGGCTGGTGACACTGTAGCAGGCGCGTGGGTTTCACGCGCAGCCACTCACGACGGCGCGTGACGGCGCGTGGGCACGAATCTCAAGGTGAGGTCAACATGACTTCTGTCCTATTTAATGTAACGGACATTTTGGGATTAGTTTCGTGTCGATCGGACACCGTCTCGATATTGTTCGGGATGTCCGAAGGTTTTAAATTAAGTTTAAAAATAAGTAAAACTTCGGGAAAATTACGGGACTTTGATAGGATGTTAATGATGAGGTTAGTAACCCTCTAATGTGATTTGGACAGGATTGGGAGTCCCGGTGATAGTGGTGAGGCCCGGGAGGGCCGGTGGCACGCGTATCAAGGCATACCGTTAAAACAGTCTGTGAGTGGACTTTGGTTTTATAAATTCTATGCATGCTTAAATGTTTAATATGGTTTATGGTTGTGATTGTATGATGTTGATTTGGTTGTTGGTAAATTGTACGGTTTCACGTATTCCGAGACGATTTATGTGCTTGCACGTAAATCGAGGTTTCCGATTTTACATGGATTTTCCATATTTATGACTTGGATATAATATGATGAAATGGTTTTGATATTGGAAATATGAACTCGGGCTTGAGGCCCAATTATGTTGGAAATTTCGGACTTGGAGTCCATTTGAGAATCGGGCCGGGGGCCCAGTTGGTTAATGAAATTGGGCCAGGGGCCCAGTTGGTATGAAATCGGGCTAAGACCCATTTGAGTTATGTTATCGGGCCAGGGGCCCAGTTGGTTTACAAATTGGGCCGTGGGCCCAGTGGTTCATAAAATCGGGCATGAGGCCCAGTTGGATTATAAGTGTGATTTCGGGTCAGGGACCCTATGTATAATAAATGTGATTTCGGGTCAGGGACCTTATGTTTAATAATTTTGATTTTGGGTCAGGGACCCTAAAGGGAATTACATGGTTTTATGGAAATTTCGGGCAGGGCCCAATGGTAATGATGTGATAAAAGGATTTAATAAAACTGTTTTCCATATACCATCTGGATACAAGGATATATGATGGTCTCCTCCAGATGTCTGGGACACTGGGGAAGTCACGGTGCATTGCCTGCGAGGGGTCATTATACGGAGCAGCCGGACCGTATGATGACTCAGGAGCAGGATTGCTATGATTGACGTCAGGGACGTCAGACATCAGGGATGTCAGATATATGGACCCGGAGAGACCCCGGGCAGCACGCGTAGCTTATGAAACCGTGACATATGACGTCAGGGACGTCAAGCGTCTGGGACGCTAAGCATCTGGGATGCTGGTGATGGTAATGGTAAAATATGGATTAATGGATCTATGAAATGGCTTTTCGGTTGTATCTGTGTTATGTGGTAAAAATGGATTATTGGTTATGAAATGGTATGTCGGGTCGGGGACCCTAAATGGTTTTGGATTTATGGATTTATATTTATGGCTTTGAGCGGTGGCCCACATGGTTTTAATATGTATGGTTGTGGTATTCCACTGTTTTGGGCTGAGTTCCCACATTTGGTTTTTGGTTAACGGTTTTTGGGCTAAGGCCCTAAGGGCTCGGTTGAGCAAACGTTTTGGTTACTGGTTTTTGTGGCATGCATACGTTTTTATTGGAGGGCATAAATGTCTTATAAATGTATTTGATGAACTTATTGGGTTTTGTCCACTCACAGCTTTTGGTTTTAATGCCCTTCAGGTTGATTACGGATGCGATTGCAGCAGAGACTGGGACATTGCACACCTCCTCCATCGATCCTTGCGCACTCTGGATGCCCCGTTGGGCAGTGGCTCTTGGTTATCCCTTGTCTGACACCTCTTGTTGGACGGGAGCAGGGCACATTCCACGGTAATCCCGGGGGGATTGGGATGGGTCCTGTCATGTGGGATCGTTCACCATTCCCTCTAGGACACGGGTCTTACATCGTAACCCGCTCGCGGTTACTAGAGTGCGCAGTAACTTGTGAAGTCCGCAATGACATGTGATATCTCGGTCTCTGCTACAGCTCGTATCCGGGATCAACTTGAAGGGTATAAAAAACATAAGAGCTGTGAGTGAAAAAAAATAAACAATTTTAAAACCCTTTAACAAAAGGACATTTATACCCTTCACGTAAAAGCATGCATGTATCAGAAAACAGTATTTTAAATACTTTCTTAAAAGAAAATCATATGGTTTTTCAAATCAATACACGGTGAAAACATGGCTCAACCAAATCATGTAGCGTCTCAGCCCAAATCAAATCAAGTAGGGTCTCAGCCCAAAAAAATCTCATAATGATCTCAATAAGGCCTCTCCTCGAACATAGACTCATATCTGTAGTCGTATGTAAACATAAGTAACACATCCTCATTTCATCTTATATCACTCTAGTCATGTATCAGCGCTACGCGGGTGACTCGAGATTATACGTCCAAGTAATATCCATCTATGACACTTCTGAGCCCGAGCCTCCACTCAATGCTACTCACCTCCAAGCAGTGTACTTGTGATCTCTCCAGGATCACACATTACAAAAGATGGTCGACATTCGGAGGCTATCATCACATCCTCTCTAGGATCACACATCACACAGGATGGTTGACGGCTGGAGGCTATCATCACATTCTCTCCAGGATCACATATCACACAAGATGGTCGACGCCCGGAGGCTATCATCACATTCTCTCCAGGATCACACATTACACAGGATGGTCGACGTCCGGAGGTTCATCCCATTCTCTTAGGAACACACATCACACAGGATGTTCAACGTCTGGAGGCCATCATCACATTCTAGAGGATGGTCATGTGGAAAATATTTCACAAACATTTCAAATCATCTCAAAATATCTCAATAGGGTCCATGCCCGGAATATAGTTTCATCAAATCAGTTTCCACAAAACCATCATAAAAATAGTGTTCAAAACATTTATCAAATCCAGGATTCCTCGAATCCTATTAAATCCAAACTCGTAAATCCACAATAGGGTCACATGCCCGAAATATCACGTTTGACTATCCTCTAAGTCAAACCACAAATCAACTGGGACAAAAACCCGAGACATTTCTCCAAATCCGAAAACCATTTCATTATTCAAATCATTTTTCCAAATCACCCTTGAGTGTGTCCGAGTCAAGGTCAACATCCAATTGGGACTCATGCTTGAAATAGCATTTCATCCATCTCCGTGAAATCATTCAAAACCAATAGTCAAATCCTCAGTTTCACGCCTCCCCATTAAACCGTTCAAATCACTTAAATCACATGTACGTAGAATACTCGACCTAAGCCCAAGTATCATAAAAAATAGGAATCTTAAACTACGTGCAATGTCACATTTTCCATGAAAATGCCAAATCATCAACAAAAAACATATTTAAAGCATATGCAATCAATGCATCTAAAACCATGTTCATAACATATATAAAATATGTATGCATGCATCATTTAGAAAGCAAAGTCCACTCACATGTACTGCACGCTTATAGTCTGCGCTGTAAACCACTCCGGGGCTAATCCACAATCTCTGGGACGTCCGAACATGTCCCAATCATACCCAAGGGTCACCATCGACCTATACAAGTCTATATCATAAACCATCAAAACTCTCGGAACAGTAAACGTGTCCCGAACATGCTTCCCAAAGCTAAAAATCTCTAAATGACCTATCAAACGATCTCTGATTGACCTGAAACCACCACTATTGGTTTCAGAAAGTCGAAATCTTTCTAAAAGATCGATTTAACCTCGACCTAAAATCACCACCATTGGATTCATCTACTGACGTCAGCCTGACAGGTCTGACATCTTACAGATATAACAGCTGCCATGTGGCACATCCTGATTAGTGCCACGTGTCAATGACACCTCTGACAATGCTGACGTGGACCTACCACGTCAGCTAACACGTCACCTGACACCCTGCCACGTGGAACCCTCTCACTGGTCCACGTGGTCTGACAAGTTTGACGTGGCACTACCACGTCAGCTGCTGACTGGACCTGATAGCCTCTGACAGATTGCCACGTGGTACTAACTGGTTGGCCACGTGGCCTGACAAGATGACGTGGATTACCACGTTATCACCGTCTTCCTTCAGACGAGTATTTGACTGTAACAGGTCGATTTGACCTGCGACTCACCCCGGTCGTATCTCCCTCATTTCTTCACCAAAATCCACCTTTCTTTCACCAATCTCATCGTCCTTAACCCAGAAACAATCATACGATGCTAAAAGTTAGAAAACGTACCTGAAAACCTTGAGCCAAGTTGATTCTTCACGGGTCAACTTCAAATGTCCACCCAGGCCATTCTAGCGTCCTTCCATTTTCTTGGCTATGATTTCTATGCTTTTCCGACCAGACACCGTGACTCCCATTCGTCCTCCGTCCCTCTCATTTTCTCTCACACTTTCAATCTCCCTCAAAGAAAAGGCAGATGGAGAGGATGACAATGATAATGGTTGGGGGTGGATTTTCGGGTTGTTCAAAATCAAAGGAAGAAGGGAGATGTACAAGGATGTGGGGTGATAGGCCAATGGGATGGGTGACACTTGTCACTCATCCATTGATCCAGAACTGATATTTTGGGTCCCACTAAAGGCAAACCCCAAAAGTCAACTGTTTTCAAAATATGTGCACCGTAAAATCCGATCGAAGATTCTTTGACCCGTAACTTTCCCGTACTGTCTGATTTCGACGTGGCGACTGTCTACGGACTCGTATCGTCTCAATTTACGTAATGGACCTCGGTCCACATCCCATTGACTTCTCGGGTCAAAAATCAACTTTTTTACCCTTCTAAGGGCAAAATTATCATTTTACCTCGACCGTTCGATAATCCATAATTAAGTTATCTTTAATTAATTCTCGCTAATCACAATTGACAAAAATTAATATAGATTTTATTATATATTGCATAATATTTTATTTTTCAATTAAATCAGGAAATTTTTTACACCTTCACATCCATTTTTGAACTTGGAAGTTTCGATTATCAATTAGAAATGAATGGGGAAGAGAATGTGAATGGAAAAGTAGAAAATATAGGTTAGAAAATGTATGAAGAGAATATAAGAAATAACACTACATTTTGGTGATAAATTATAACCAATACATACTACTTCATAATCAAAAATGACGAAAAACATGCCCAACATTCTCGTTGCAGATTGCTTCTTGTCCATCTCAGCTTCCCATCCTTATTGGTCTCTCACTATCATCATCATCTATTTACACATTCTTTGATCCACAAAGTCACCTAAGTCAGAAGCCACTCTCCAGTCTCCCCTTCAACAAAGAATTTCACCTTTCTGCAAGTATGCCAAGCATATAATGCATCTTTATAACGTGAAAATGTCATCTGCTGCTCCGCTACATTATATATTTTGAGAATCAAACCTCCATGCCAGAAACTTCATATTAACCAGTAAAGCTCTCACTGAACATTGAGATAACAACTTCAATCTTCATCATTCTTGGAGATGAAGAAAAGGAAGGCCGCGATCCCTGTTATTTCGTCAAGGTAGCGTTGTGGCATAAATATCAATTGTATGATCAGGGTTCAACTTTCATATGGCCCGATGGAGCTGATCCTACAAGTTTAGAAGAGGCTTTAGCTCAAGACACTAGAGAAATATAGAATTCAGAGGAGAACCAAAAAAAAAAACACTAAAATGTACCATCTACATCTTGGCTAGTAGGGTGAGTACTGGCTCCATAGCTCATCTGCACAACATTGTGGAGCTCATCATCCCACACATTGGGTAGCTGTAGCCAAACATAGGATTATGAATGTTCAGTCGTAACATTATACACTCTGAAAGCTGAACATAAGAATAACATTCAGATGCACATGGCTATGGGGTATTACCCGGCTGGTATCATATGAAACTCAGTGAAATCAATTCTGGCCATCATTTCAAAGTTACCTGAGACAGTTCTTTGAATCCTCCGGTAATAGGCGTCATTTGGGACCCCATGGCTCTCCGAAGTAAGTCAGAAGAGCTCCCCATCGCAGGAAGGCCAGCTTGAATAAGTCCTGATTCAGATGGATGTACCTGAGGATATGGCGCCATAGACATTTCCGGAGAAAACCCCAGTGAAGATGAAGGTCCAACTCGGGACTGAAGGACCTGTGTGGAAATGAAGTACAAGCGTGAATTAGATGAGGCACCCATTTTATTGATGATTAGTATGCATTCTCGTGGAATGTGGGCAAAATGACTTACATCTTTTGCAAGAAGGCCGTCAATGTTAAAATCCAGCCATGGATTTACAGTTGCAAGCTTCATTGACAAAAACTGCAAAGAGAAGAATCACTGTAAGATGAGATCAAATGCCCTTCACCAATCGGAAGCACGCGTATCTGACATAAATTCGGAATTGTAAAAATTGAGTTTATGGCCTGTGTAAAGGTTTAAGCTACAAAATTTGCATAAAGTTAAGCAACCGGGTGTCCAGTTGAAAACTTTTGATGAGATCAATAGCAATCCAAGACACATGAAGACCAATTACACCAGACGTACTGAATCACAACATCATCAGAAGGAACTGAAAATTTTCCTTACCTCAACCTGCCGTTGCAAGGATTGCACATAGTTAATGATTTCATCCAGCATCACCGCCTTCCCTGTTACCTGAAAAAAAAAAAAAACAGTCTATTTGTTATGAATTGAACTAGACAACTAAAGTTGGACATAATTTGTTCTTTAATTATTGTTCCTAAAAGACAACCTTGCTGCATCCAGGTACAAGGTCTTGAAGAAACTTCATCCTCTCACTGATCTTCTCCCTTCTCACCTGTTATCAAAATCAATCAACTCCAGCCTCCTACACAAATGTAACAATCAAAATGTTTTCAACACAATATCTTACTCTTTCTGCAAGACTATGGCTATTGGTCGCCTGCCCTCTTCGGGCCCTAACATGAATATATTCTTCTTTTGGTGGATCAGATGCTTGAGACCCCTGTTTACCCTGTTTTCCAGTCGCCTTGTTCATTGAAGTTAACTGTTCGTCTCCCTTCTGTCGAATTTCGGCAGTATCCTTTGCAAACTCACCCGGCTGCTGTGCATTGCCTTGATCACGTCCATTAGCCTGATAAACAAACAACTTCCCTAAGAAATGAAAGAAAGAAAATGAACTTTTAACATGTGAAATAAAACATTCAACCTGATGGTTTACCTGCCCATTCCTTTTCCTTTTCTTAGAGCCCTTAGAAGAAGGGTCTACGTCGGTAACCTCCAACATAGATAGCTCCTCTTGACCAGCACCACCGCTGAAATCTGCCTCACCAGACTCATTACCAGACCCAGCAGCTTCTTTCACTTCATCACGAAATTTCGCAAGACTCTCACTTTTCTTCTCATTCTTCAGTGGCCTCCCTTCACGAGCCCCAAGATCCATAGGCAAAGAAACAACTCTTGAACCATCTTCAGCCCCATTTATCTCATTCCTATGAGATTGAACTCCTGGCACTGCTTTTGAGTCATTATTTCCCGCCACCTCTTGAGTCCAGGGAATCATTGCCCCGCCGCCCCTAGAATAAAGACTCATGGATTCAGAGGCATCAAAAGGGTTGATTAAGTCACTAAAATTCCCACCACCGAAGCATGAGAATTTAGCAGCACGCTCAATGAAGGCGGAATCGGCTGGAAACTGAGACAAGCCCTGTGGGAGCATTCCAGGCCCATTTGGTATGAAAATTCCACCTTTCAACATTGAATTTGGGGGATTCCAACACATATCAAGACCACTTCTCAAAGAATCAGGAATGCCTTTCCTAATTCCTGCTGTGTCTGAAGTGTTTGAAGCTGTCTGAGCATTCATGTCACAAAATCCCAAGTCTTTTGAATTTGCTGGGTGGTCCCAAAGTGCTGGGTTAAAGGAGTCCACCATTGAAGCAGAAGGTCGAGAAGAAGAAGAACCAGCTAGATCCCCTTTACTAACTGCCATAGAAATTCCATTGGGAACCAGACCCACAGATGTATGTGTGAGATTAGACCCACCAAATCGCCAGTCTGGGGTCATCCCAGGTGAAAAATTCATAGGATCCTCATTCCTATTCTCCAATTCAAATTTCTCTTGGTCACCCATATCCATCTTTTCCTCTCAAAATTACCAAAAGCTTCAAAATTGATCAACTCCTATTAAACCCTAGCACGTCAATTTCGACTTCACTAACAAAAAACCACAACACGGGGGATAAAAACACAAAAAATTCAAACTTGGAATTGAAGAAACTTCAAACTGCTCTGAAAAACATTACCCAGAACTCAGAATTTCGGTAGAACACAAAGATAAGAGCTTTGAAGAAAAAGTAAATGAGAAAGATATAGTTCAATTAATGAGCAGAAGAAGGCTAAAACAGTAACGCAAAACCTATGTACCACAAAAGGTGTACGAAATATTACACTAATTTAGCAGCTACCATTTCCAAAGACGACTTTGAAGTAACCAAATTTCACAAAGGAAGCCCTCCCAAGGCAGGAGACTAAAAAAGACAGTTCAAAGGACTGGCAAAAGTCTAGTCAGGCAGTCAATTTAAACAAACAACATTGATTTCAGCATCATAAATACCCCACCCATTCAAAACCCTAGTCAGAGTTGCAGAAACCCTCAGCTCTGAAACAGAGACAGACACAGAGAGAGAGAAAGAGACCAGCTAAAAGCGGTAAGAGAAAGATCCCCATTTCAGATTCTGTGCTACTTTTGGCTCGCTGCCCTCCATTCAAGCTTTTATTGAAACAATCTTTTTATTGAATTTGGGCTGCCTTTGTTGTTCAAAGTTGAAACCCCTTGCTGTTTTTCTCAGTCACTGTGTCACTTAGAGAGAGAGAGAGAGAGAGAGCGAGAGTTTGTATATAAAGGAAAAGGCTTTAATGTTGTAGAGAGAGAACGGAGAAGATAGGTTCCTTTAGAGTGAGTGAAAGAGATGAGTAATGGCAATGGTTTTGGCTTTATACCCACGCTTACATAAAAAAGAGAGCTCTTGATGATTAACCACCGCCACTGCCACCGCAAAATATTAAAAAGACTTCCCCCAAAACCCCAAACCCCAACTTCAACACCAACACCATTAATTTTTATTTAATTTCACACTTTAATTATATTTTTTATTTTTAACTCTGTTTTGTTTTGGTCAATTAAGTTGTATATTGAATGGTTTAAGGAGATGATTATTCTAGTAGCTAGCTTGCAAACTGACATTGCCAACTCTTGCTTGGGGTTTTCTCTTATCTTTGATTGCATACTCCTTCATTGCACCTTGGAACCAGAGCTTAAAATCTTTAATAACTTTGTTTGGTCAAGACCCGAACAATCCCATCTCATTTTCACATCTTATCTTATCTGAAATATAATTTTCTATGAATTTAATGTCATTTTTATTCGAATTTATATACGAAATGCTGGATTATGAAATTAGTTTGATGAAGAAACTAGGAAGTAAGGCAGCTTGACGCAGTCTACAGTGTGCATTATTGTGTGAGATGATCAATGCAATTCTTTCTTTGATAACTTCATCGTCTTATCTTAGCAGACCATTGTTAACTTTGATATATGGTGTATGTGTATATGTAGCCTATAATATGCTTCATGATCTGATCATCCAGAAAAAAAGTAATGAAATCGAATGGCTAGGATCGTCTTGTATGTTCAGTCTCAGGGTTGACCCATCAATTAAGAAATCTTCATTTGTAACTGAGGTTGCCTAGAGTTCACAAATGAAATTAAAAAATAAGAGGAGAAAAATAATATTCTGTAAAACTCGTTGATTTTTTTTTTCTGGTAATTAAAACTTATTTATGTATTTTCTTTTATGGCTTATACCATTTGATGGACTGGCCCTTTCTCGCTTTCTCTCATGTCATTATTAGTTGGCCTTGGGACTTGCAATCAGACTGGCCTAAGCCTTAGAATAAAGGAATCTCCCTTCATTTTCGTTATGCAAAATCCTTTTGAAATAGTTAACTAACAATACCTAATTTTATGTGAGTATTCGGTTCATTTTATTTTCACATTAATGAAGATGAATCAAGAAAGTAAATTCATATAAGAAATTTCTTTTAAATAAATTCAATTAATATTTTTCTTGTCGGTCAATTTCGTCGTTAAGTAGTACACACTAGCACTGTAGCACACACTAGCACTGTAGCACACACATCAATTATAAAAGAAAATGATTGATAATTTCAATGTACAGTGCATGAGAAAGTTAGAATAAACTGGCTTTAGAGGGAGAGTCCAAAGGAGAAGACAACGAAAACAAAAGTTACAGGGTACCGCCTTATTAAGGAAACTGAGGATTAGATTCCTTCATATCAATTTCTCCAATTTCATTATGAGGAAGCCAAGAACTGACCAAATGGGGTATTGACACTTGTCATGGTCTGCTCTTTTATAGAAGGCCCCCCATTGATTGGTGTCATGTTATAAATTGTACCCGATCCTCATGTTTATAGTTAAATACAACTAATCTCTTCAACAAATACACAATACAAACTACTATTTACTGACTTTTTTTTTTTTTTTGGTTTAGGTGAAATGATTAAATTTTTTGGTAAATATTACGAACTTTCAGGTGCCTAATTCTCCTTCTGCTAGTTATATACAAAGATATTCGTCCTTTAAAAGTGACTATTTGCTAAACTCTTCTTAAAAAAATATTAGATCTGATTTACATATACATATTATTGTTAATGAATTTATTATATAATTTAAACAAATTTATGATATAATTTAACTTAAAACGTTTTCTTTTAAATAAAATATTGTAAATAATTATGTTATAGTAGTAATAAGAGAGTTGGTTCTTGGTTGGCATGGCTCTCCTTTTGGGAAAGCTAACTTAAGCAACCAAATCCCATCCATGGCATTGGCACGTATTATAATAATACACGGATTATAATAATAAATTATATATTAAATTTTTTATTATGTATAAGTTTAATATAATAATAATAATAATAATAATAATAATAATAATAAGTAACACCAATATACTCCGAATACTTTTACAAAAAATAAAGTAGCTAAGTAGGTTTAGGAGGTAGGGTAGGACGACTCAGACTTGACCTTTGATCAAATGGAAAAGTAGGTTTCAGATTTAAAACTGTGTTAATCTATTATTGTACTTGCACAAGTTTACAATTCTTTTACATTTCGCTTAAAATCTACGTACCTACGTGCATAATTAAAAAAATTCAACATGAAAACACATGCTTAATTTATAATTCAAAACAAGTCCATGTTCTTCCTGAGTTACAAATCTATTTTTTTTTTTTCTCTGCCTCACTCTAGTTATGCATGAATGATGTAGAGAATGAAGTCTAAACTCCAACAATAAATCGAGAAATATCTAACTGGTATTCGATGATATTAAGATGAAAAATGGTGTAATAAAAATAAGTATTTATTTTTTATAATTGTATAATTTAAAGTTTAAACTGAATTGCGATCATATTTCCACTGATCGAGTACACCATTTTTCTTTACAGTAAATTTTAATTAGGATAGAGAAGAATGTCAGTTGGGATGGACATCACCAGATACACATATATATCCTAATTTGTGTTTTTTTTTTCCTGTTGAATTTCATGCAAAAGCATCATTACACATTAGCTGAAATGATCATGATGAGTTCTGCTGTTGAATCATTGTTTTCAAATAATTATCTTTTGTATCCTTTTTGGCTCACTTTTTTCTTTCCCTGAAACCCTAAATTCCATAAAGGCCAGCTCTTTTTACACACTGATATCATTCACAGAAGATGCTCCCTCTGGAAAATATGTGGGGGTCTTTCCTGTTCCTTTTTCCCTGCATCTTGAGTTTTTTACTCCGTTATTCTGCAGATGCTTTTTTGTAAGACAAATAGTGTACACGAATGCATGGGACCCGTTTAGGTCATAAAAGAGTGCCTGCAATTCCAACTCTTTCTCTCCTTCTCCATGCATTTGAATGGCTTTAAAGATGCTGATCTTGATGGGTAGACCTTGACCCTTCATCTATAGGGTGTCCTAATTAATATATGAGGACTACTGTGAATAATCAGACCTCAAGCGCGCGGTAGGTAAGATGTCGACTCCATCTCTTGATTCCCGCCGATTACTGTATTTTTGTTAAGAAATTTTGATTCGCTTTATATTTAAAAACCAATAGCATATAATTTTTAGGGCTATTTGACACACCCCAATTTGAAAAGTCCGCAAGGACACGAAGATCGAGGTATACTGGATGATATATGGGCGATGACGTTCAGATAACGAAAGTCATTTAATTAATACACATCGTTTTAAAAGGTCAAGTGAAACCTAATTAGAGAAAATCGATAACATTTCACTGCGACAAGACACTAATAATGATCATACAATTACATAACTACATGTGTTACTCAATTGCCACCACTTCACTCCAACCCTAGGAGTGCATGTCAGCATAGCTAGCCAACCTCTTCGAAGAACATGAAACATCAACAAGACTTGAGGGGGTTCAAAAACAAAGAGTGAGTGGACCCAGTAATTTTTTTCAGTGTAAAACTACAATTACTAAGACTTGCTTTAACCCTTCGATTTATAGAAAATCCAAACAGCTATTTCATACTTGCACGTAGTACGAAATATAATAATAGTAAAATTAGTATAATACACATCCAGATCGATGAGTCATGTTGAATCATAAATATAACATACCTCAACGGTCAACCCACTAAACACTAGCTCTTGAGTCGCTCAGGTTGTACGCATATGACAGAACTGGGTATCTTGCTCGCATACCTCGACCACGTGAAAGACTGGGTGCTAGGCACCGTCGCCTCGTCCCTTAGAGCTCGGGGACAGGACTGACGTTTTCTAACTAGCATAAAGAGCAACGTAAGTGAACAATCACATGGAAGACTGGTATATGGTCATACAGACGGGTACTAGATACTAGGGACTCCTAAGTGGATTCTAGCATCTTAATCTCATCAATGCCCTAGAGACTAATATGCAAATGCAACAAGTGACTCAACTAGGTACATATTATGCATAACCATCAAATCATAGCATAACTAGCACATTCAAGCAAGTATCATCAAAAAAACATCTCAATCATATTCCACAAGTAATTCAAATAGTAAATCATGAATGCTCGATAAGTACCATACACATAAAAATCATAAAACGTGCGAGTAAATATCATTATTAAACAAGTGTAGGGGAAAAGGGTTCACTCACACACTAGTTGGGAAGTCAAAATCACCTGACATACCAAGTTAGCACAAGCTTCAAGTCCATTTAACCTTACCAAAGTCAAGTGTACAAGTTACCAATCAAATCTAACTCAAAACCCCAAAGAAACCTCACTAGGGTAGCCTAAACCGTACCTAAACTGATACAAAACAACCAAAAATAGCCCTACCTGCCGACACGAGCTAGTGGGGAACCAAAAGAGCGCCTCAAGCGTTGCTAGGCGCCGGTAGGGACTCTCACGCGTTGGGCAAGCGCACCCATGCGTGGGTACACGGGCCCACGTACCTACATGCACGTGTCACACGCTCTACGTGTCTTAGCTAAGTGCTCGCACGTGCCACACGTGTGACTTACACGTGTGGGAATATTCCCTTGAAAATTCCTAGAGTATTCCATAGGTTATTCCCTTTTAACGCCGTTAGTTGACTAACGGTGATAAAATATTGACTAACAGTTGTTAATCGTTGACCACCATCGTCGGAGATTCGCCAAAGACTATGATTTGACCGTCGCCAATACCGCTATCCACAGTGGCCAGAATCTGGGATTTTCGTTGGAAAATTTCCAAATTCCCGCGAGGTACAACTTCGCCTAAACTAGTCCTTTTTTAACATACATGTAGTCCAAAATGATCTACTCAACGTCAAGATGATGAAAATATAGGTTTTAGGTTCGAAAACTACCTATTATGGTCGTTTAAGTCACTAGAAAGATTCTCGATTCTGCAACTATAATTGTTGTAGGCTCTGTCGTCAAACCTCGCTCGAAAATGACATGAAAACAAGTCAGAGGAAAGTCCTAAGTATATTTAGAAAGGTGGTCAAAATAGGTCATCCTTACCTTTACAAGCCACCAATTCGTCGAACTAGAAGTGGGTTGAGCCGGATCTGAAATAGGTATGAGTCTGGCCACAGTCACCATCATACTTCCTCGCATTGAAAAGCCCTCATCACAATGACTTGATTTGACAGGACCCACCCCGATTATCGCCTCGATAATCGGAAAGCATCCTGCTCCCGTCTGACAATCGAACCCAAAAGACCGGAAAACTAGTTAAAATTACAACACACCCATTGTCAGACCAGGGAGATTAAACAAATACATCCGACTGGACGTCAAGTCCACAGTTTCACAAAGCGATATTACAAAACAAGTTAAAGAAACAAGTCCTACTCTGTGAACTAACTACTCCGCAACGGAAAACTTTATGCCTCCGCCTCTGCCTCGGCGCTTGCCCCCACGCTTGTACCACGACCTGGAGGGAATTTAAAACAACAAAGTGTGAGTGGACCGAAACATAAGTTTTAAAGGAAAAACAGTTTTTTCCGAAATCGGGTTCGCCCTCCAGTTTTGTAACACGCATGCATAACCAAATATTCAAACTTTTGAAAACTCTTTTTCCGAAATACATGGAAAACGTTATAAAGGATCGTCTCAACTCATGTAAAACCATTTAGTAATGCCAGGTTCCAGAAACCGTCATTTTGTGACATTATTTGCACAAATCAAGTAAAACGTGAATCAATAACCACAATTATGCCGTTGGATCCATCCGAGTCTTTAAACTCAACATTAGGCCTTCCCGGGATATCAACGAGTCTTTAAACTCAAAACATGATTAATAGGCCTCGGGGGTATCATAATAGTCGAGTCTTTAAACTCACGAGTCTTTAAACTCAATTCGGGTCTTTAAACCCAATTTTCGGGCCCGCCCCCGTCATCAACATACCGGGTCTTTAAACCCAAAACCAGATCCAACCATTAACCGGGTCTTTAAACCCAAAACCGTTTTTAAACACAAATAACCAGGATTCATCACAAACCGTTTTCCAACAATATTCCGAAAACATATCATAATAGGACTTATGTCCGAATTCCCATGCAATTTCCAAAAATTAGTTCACCAATGATCAAACATTATAAATCCGAGAACATACATATTCATATCCAGGTACTTTAACAAAATCCTCACGCATGCATAAGCGAAAACTATAACCTCGAAATGCGTGAAATACGGTAATTATCTCGAAAAACGTGAAAAACACGTAAAACCGATATAACATATCACCATCATAAGATTATATGTAAAACCATGAGATAAATAAGCAAAATAGTCATGCATGCCCAATTAAGAAAATCAAATGTCCACTCACGGTTTTAGGACGCGTCAATCGCGTCCCACGTGCTCCTCCGTAGCTTCGGAAGTGTCCGGGCCTGTAAAAATGTACAAGAAAGGTTACAAACATCCCCAAATAGCTCGTAAGATTTTTCCCTAACTTCCCGGATTTTTCGGCAAAATAAACCTTAAGGACCTAAACTTCTGGGCTCCCGAGCTTATCCCGAACGACTCCCGAACAACTCGAATCCAAAAGGGAAATTGTTAATTAGACTGAAAGGATTATTTCTCATGTTGGCCGTGATCGGAGTTGACGTCACACGGGCCGTCACGCGCCGCCCAAAGTGGCTGCGCGTGAAGGCCACGCGCCAAGCTACAGTGTCTTCTCCCTTACCCGAACAGCCTGCTAAACGGGTCTGATACCCGCGACTCAACCCGATCAGTTAGCCCTCAATTCTCAATCAATTCTTCCCGTTTTCAATCCTATTATCTTCTCTAACCCATTTATTTTAGGTCTGCATCATTGGTTAACCTCGACTTATACTAAATCGACCCATCTCAAGCTCACACAGTCGAACAAGTCGACCTCTGAAACTTACCCAAACTGACTCCATACTCAAATTAATTTCACCAGTAGCTTAAGGAAACTTATACGAACACACTGGTACAATCAATTGGGCTCACCGTTACCTGGAAGTCGTCGACCTCAAGCTCGAAAATACTCAGAACCAGGGAACTCCGTTCTTGGCCAATTCGTGCGTGTCGTCCCTCGAAATCGACGTGGTTGGTTTCCTCTTGCTCCCAGAAGACTAGAATGGCCCCTAGTTTAGCTCGAAAGTCCCCACAATTTGATCTTCCATTTTTCCCTCCACTGGTTTTTCCTTCAAACTGGGACTTGGGTTCCTGGGCAAAACGGGCTCCAAACTCAACAACTCCAGCACCGTCGTGATTCTGTCACTCCCAGAAGTCTCCGTATGTGTTTAGTTTCACCTCAAAGCCCGTAGGAATTGAACTCTGAGTTTCCCCCCAAAAACCCGAAACTGTTTTCTCACCGTCTCTCTCAACCTCAGCCCTCACACTGATGCCCAAATGACCCAACTGAGTCCCCTCCTCACTCTCTTACTCTGTCAATCGATTCAAACGGCCAGCACCCGTGGGAGACCAACTGAGGTTCTCTGAAACTTGCTTCCCACAAACACAGAAACCATGGCCATATTAAACTCAATCCCGTGCCTGCAACCTGCTCACGCCACTCAGTCATGCTCCCACTACCTCAATTCACATAAACAAAGCATCTGATCAATCCACTAGGGCCATAAACAATTTGAACGCACAAAACACCACGACACGGCTGTGTGCTCTGTTTTTCACGGTGGTGCTACAGTAACCGCCGTGAAATGACCAAAATGCCCCTCTGTGCAATAATTACCAAATTGCCCTCCAGCTTCCGTGGCCCATAACTCGGTCATCCGACGTCCGTTTCAAGCGTGCCGCCTGTCGTTGTACTCGGGGCGTCGAGACGAACATAACGGTCTTCGAGTCAATTGCATATCAAGTGTCAAACAAAAAGTCAACTTTTTCCCACATAACGTCCAAATTACGATAATGCCCCTGAACTTCCGAACATCATAACTTTCACCCTATTCGTCCGAATCGAACGTGCCACCTGTCTATGAACTCGTGACGTCCCGAACTACGTCACGGTCATCGCTCAATGTCCGTTCGACCTCCCAATCAAAAAGTCAGTAAATTGACCATACGAATCACAAGGGTAAAAACGTCATTTTATTCAATATTTTATAATATTACATTTCCAGAACGTCCGGGGCGTTACATGATTAGTCTCAAAATCAAGCTCATAAACTACCTTTATCATGCTCACCGTCATTGGATCACTCTAGGGTGCTAAGCCGGTTGAGTCTTATCTTTTGGGGCACGATAGTTTTTATGACAAGACCCGTCTCAATCCTGCTGAATTATTGTGGGACGTGTCTGCTCCCATCTGACACCGCGTGTCACACCAGGGATACGCTCGTCACCCGTTCGAGGTCCATCAGAGTACACCAGGATCGGTGGTGGCATGTGATGTCTCGATCTCTGCTACAGCCCGCATCCGCTATCAACCTAAAGGGTATTAAAACCATAAAAACTGTGAGTGGAAAAAAATAAATAATTTCATAAAACACATTCATATCAAAAAGACTTTTATACCTTTCACGTAAAAGCATGCATGCATCATAAAACCAGTTATCGAACCATTTATGTAAAAGCCCGTGTCCTAGAGGGAATGTGAACAATCTCACATTCATGCGAAGGGAATGGTCTGGGAGGGGAATGGTGGTGTGCCTTAAAGGTGTAGGCACACACATATCTAGTACGAGGCCATTTGGGAGTTCAGTGGCTTTGGTTTCGATTGGAACTCTAAAATTAAGTGAGTTGAGACTGGTGCAATTCTATGATGGGTGATCCCCTGGGAAGTTGCACCGTGAGTTCCCGAAAACAAAACCGATAGGGCAAGGGGGCCTAAAGCGAACAATATCGTGCTAGAGTCGGGTCTTGATCGAGGAGGGTTGGGTCATGATAGAATGGTATCAGAACTAAACCCCGACCGGGAAGTGCGTCATCGAGGATGCTGGGCCTTAAGGGGGTGGATTGTAAAAGCCCGTGTCCTGGAGGGAACAGTGACCAATCCCACATTCCTGCGAAGGGAATGGTCTGGGAGAGGAATGGTGGTGTGCCTTAAAGGTGTAGGCACGTACATATCTAGTACGAGGCCATTTGGGAGCTCAATGTCTTTGGTTTCGATTGGAACTCCAAAGTTAAGCGAGTTGAGGTTGGTGCAATTCCATGATGGGTGACCCCCTGGGAAATTGCACCGTGAGTTCCCAAAAACAAAATTGTGAGGGCAAGGGGGCCCAAAGCGGATAATATCGTGCTAGAGTCGGGTCCTGATCGAGAATGGTCGGGTCCTGGCAATTTACTTTAATTAAATCATTACTCAATAAAATGGTTCGACAACCAAAAACATTTCCTTCCTCAAATCATCATCAGGGCCTTAGCCCAAACTGTAAAATCAATCATGGGAACTTAGCCCAAAACCAATCAAAGAAACCCAGAAACACTATTTCATTTCAAATCATAGAAAACAGGGTCTTAGCCCCCACACCATTCTCCGTGAAACATCATATATATAACCCATCCTTGAAATCCCAAATGTCTAATCAAAACCCGTCACGATTTCTATAAAGTATGTATACTACTCAGGTCTCATCTCCGAGTCTACCCCCAGGATCTACAATGTCTGGGAGGACCTGTCTCCGGACCCTGTCCGAGACTATATCATATCTCTCACTCCTGGGCATGTGCTCCATCTCGGAGTCATTCATCCCAGGCAGCGGATCGTGACACTCCAGGATCATCGACGTCTGGGGGAGACTAATCCGCTCATATAGGAGGGTATTTACATATTCACATACGTTCTTTCAAATCATAGTTCAACTAGGTCTCATGCCCGAATCATAATCTAGGGATTCCTCTAATCCGATTCAAATCCAAATCTCACAGAGACTCAGCCGAAATTCACATCTCAATAGGGTCTTGAACCCGAATTCTCATTTCATAAATCACAACTGGGACTCAAGCCCGATACCACAAATCAATTGGGCCTCAAGACCGATGTCACAATCAACTGGGCCTCAAGCCCAATACCATAATCAACTAGGACTCAAGCCCGATATCACAATCAATTGGGACTCAAGCCTGATACGTTACACCAATTAGGTTTCAAGCCCAGTACCATCAATCAACTAGACTTCAAGCCCGATATCATAAATCAATTAGGCATCAAGCCCAATCATATAAGCCAAATGGGCCTCCGGCCCGATATCTCATGACATTAAATGGACTCCAAGTCTGATAGTTTCCAAATCCAAATGGGTCTCATGCCCAGTTCCACATTTCCAAATTCCCAAAACATTCCATCAAACCATCATAGAAATACCAGCACGTATAAGCACAGTCTAAAATCATAAATCTCGAAATACATGCAAATACGTGAATATTAAATATCACAACCATATGCACTCAAGGCATCTCAATCGTCGATATAAAACACATAAAACATTTATGCATGCATCAATTCATAAAATAAAGTCCACTCACAAATCGTCCATGCTGCGCCTCGATACGTGCGCCATAAGCCTCTTCCGGTCAATCACCATCTCCGGGGTTCCCGGACCTGTCCATATCACATTCTAAGGTCACTAACACTTTCAATAACCTTCCGTTAAATCCCCATAATTTTCCCTAATTTTTAACGTATTTAAACTCAAATTTAAACCTTCGGACATCCCGAACTATATTGAAACGATGTCTGATCGACTCGAAACTTATCCCAAAATGTTCGTTACATCGAAAAGATGATTTCATATGTTGACCTCATCCCCAAATAGTGCCCTTTGCGCCCCCAAGCGCCGTTTAAAGGCGCTACGCGTAGAGCTCACGCGCCCAGCACAGTTCTTCTTCAACCTCGCGTGAACCGATCTGAACCGGTTCACTCGTTCGTCCGGTCCAATCGAACTGACGTGACCGGTTCAGTGCCATATCTCCCTTATTTTTCATCCTTTTTCCACCAATCCAATCTAATCTATCCTAGGGATTGTTCTATGCAATCAAATCCTATGAAAACCTCATAGAACCCATTGGTTCGATCTTCCTCTCACGACCCTATTTCCAGCCCATTCCCTGGGCTGCTCAGTCGTCCCCCTCTGTGCAAAACTATCTCTAAACATCCATACAAACCCCATAAACACCCCCAAATCATCAAAAACATTCCTAAACGTCCAAAACTAGAAATTCAAAATTTGAATATAAAATGGGGTTTCGGGTTTTTACCGTTCCTCTGCCGTACACAGCGGCTCAGCCACCCTCACCGTCATCGTCCAACCTCCCTTGCACTCTCAGCCGCTCTCTTGGTCTCACACAGATTCAAATGGGGGAAGGGGTTGATTTTTTGGGGTTATTAGGTTCTTGGACGATTGAATGAAAGAAAGGGAATGGGTATGCATGTATTTGTGTTTGTGGACAATGGATGAGTGACATTTCTCACTCATCAATTAGGCCTATACAAAATATCTGAGACCCACTCCAGACAAAAATCCATCCGTCTCGTAAAACGTGCAATAGTGCCTCGGAATTTCCGTGACCCGTAACTTTTCCTTCGAACGTCCAATTTTGACATGCCGTCTATCTACGGACTAGTATCGACCCAATCTACGTAATAGTCCTCGTGCATTGGACCTCTCAGATCAAAAGTAAACTTTTCACCCTCGTTCAGGGGCAAAAATCGTAATTTCACTTTGAACGTCCGATAATCCTCGACTAATCCCCGATTAGCCTCGCTAATCATCAATTTAATCTTAATTAATCCTAAAACTCTAGGACGGGTCGTTACAAACTTCCCTCCTTAAATAATTTAGTCCTTGAAATTCAAACTAACCCAATTCCAAAACTAACGGTGGGAATCTAGGCCTACCTCCCACTCGGGGCACTCTCGTGTAAGCGTACACATTCGACACAACAACCGTACTTGTTGGTACTCACTGCCACTTGGGCTCCCAAAGCCCAACTTACTCTCAAGAAACCACATATCGGCTTGTAAGTCTCGCTCGAGACAGAATGTCGGTGTCTCGCCTATCACCCACTCTGACGGGTCAGCATGGCACAGATTAATTAATCCCAAAACTCTGGGACGGATCGTTACATTTTAGGTCTCCAAAACACGATCAACGTTCGTCCCATTACCAAAAGAGATGGTCGATGTCACTGGGTCCTGGTCTATGTCGCCCTGAGAAGAGGAGGAGATAAAGGTGGTCCATTAGTACAATCCTTTAGGTTCAGTGAGTACAAGAGGCTCCTGTGTTTATGTTTCATGGTGGGTTCTCGGATGTGATTTATTTGGAGAGACTAATTGGTGTGTGTATAAGGGTGTTCCAAGAGGCAGGGAGAATAGGGTTGTTTGACAAGCTCATTGTGGGCTTGGGCTTCAACTAATGAATAATAAGGCCAATCAGGAATTGTAACTTTGGGTTTTTGATTTGGGCCCCAAAACAGTAGTTCACAAGGCCTAACCAAGTTAAATAATCTAACCCACGCCCAATTGAAATCTAAATTGAACATACAGGGGTAAAATGGTAAATTTTCAAATTTTCGATTCATGTTTTTTATACGGGATGTATTAGTCTACCTACCCCCTCCATTTTAAGGAAATTTTGTCCCCAAAATTTGGTCAACGCCGGTCAAAAGTACAGCTCCCAACAGTTACTTGAAATTGTCTGTCCTACCACAACCACAAGTTAACTTCCTCGCAAGGTCCGACAAATATGTGTTCCATCCAAGAGATTCGTTAGTTCTCTAGCATCAAGCTACTAGTGTATCTCCTCAGTTACAACAAACAATTCAATAAATGTTGCCTCTCAGTGATACAACAAATCATATTCTTCCTGGATAGTTTTTTAAATGTCCTGTAAGGGTTTCTCGGCCAACGAAAAGTCTCTCCCAAAGGAATACCGAACCCTCAAAAGTAATCCCAAGTAGGTCGACCAACTCAGAAGACTTCTGTGTTCCAATTATCCCGTAAGGTAACTCACACCAAAGTGTTCTTGTTTGACCTCATATCCAACTAAGCAAGCACGACGAGGTGGCCATTACTAATATAAAGCTTACTAATCGCAGGCATTTAGTTTGATAAGATTCCAATAATCCCCTCACTACACCCTGATAGCGGAGACCAACCTCATCGCAAAAGGTCAATAGGGTTCATACTAATTCAACGAATAATACGATCAACGAACCTGTTCCCTTTTACAATGGTTTAAGGTACCTAATTGATAATAGGATAGTTAAATTTGGACATGCCTCAAGGTTCAAATGGTGACCCAGTACGACTCTTCGCTAAGTCAATAGTCTAAGTTGGGATTGGGAATAAATATGTACAACTAATTACTAGCTATCAGGATAACGAGGATGCAGCCCAAATGTTAGTCCTTCGAGTTCTTCAAATAGCCAATCCAACTAAGTGATCCTTCTAGTCCTTGAGTTCCATATGGGTACAAGGGAAACACTAAGTACAAAGTTTGGTTCAATTTGATCTTCAATAAAAAGGATGTATAATGTAACCCCCCAGTAGTCAAAAATTTGTAACCAACATTTCCTCAAGTTTCTCCTAATAGTTAACAAGTCCAGATAGTTGCCTGAACAAGGAGGTATCGATTTCTGTGAAGGTTTTTCTTAACCCATATGTCCAAAACTAGTGAAAGCTTTAATCCACTGCCACTAACATTACTGTAAAACTCTCGAAAGGAAAAAGCAGGGTAATGACACAAAATCCCTTACCTTGCAATTCAGTGATGATTCCCATCGTGAATATCCCCAAATCCTCCTTCAATCATGTTCGTGGTGAAATCCTTCCCCAATGCAATCTCAAGGTCCACAAGCCTCTAGTTAAAATCTAAGAATTCAAATCTCAAATCTAAGCACAATATGGTTCAAAAACGTGTAAGATTTGGTCCTTGTAACTTGAATAGTAGAAAGATCATCAAAGGGATAAAAATTCCACTCTACTACTCAAGTGGCATCAAGGAAACCTAGGAAGGAGATTATCTAAAAGAAAGCTTAACTCGTCACTGGGGGAGGAATTAAGTGGCGAAGTGAAACCTTACAATTCAGGGTCAAAGTTCACGCCAAACACTCCTGATGGTTGGATGCCTCGGCTAGCTTCCGAGTAAAGGTAACCAACTTAATCGAGAAATGAAACACACTACTACTTGACTAGTGAAAGTGCGTTAGTAAAGGTTAAAGCGACAAGCATGGGTATAAGATTATCCATACTAGGATCTTTATTAATTGAGGTATAAGCTCTGGTCGGTTAATCCAACTTCCTCTTTAGAGTTTCAACAAAACAACCTTGCCCAAGGTCAACATTTGATCGTAAATCTGCAGCCTTTGGTCAATTCTAACTTGCAATGCAAGTTGACTATGGTAGTAGGCCTCTAGATTCTTTTTATCCATCAAATAACCTCAAAGTTCTCTTACATAAAAAAACTAGTTTCACCAGTCTGACAGTAAACTTCAACGACAAATAACACCGGTAAAAGGGTGACATCTAACAAAAGGGCGTAAATCAAAGTAGGTTCTAAGGCGCTGATAAGAAGGTCATTAGTCAAACGCTTGACTTTAAGTCGATCAGAGGTGAACTCATCACTTAAACACGAGATAAAAATGTTCTTACTTGTTTCCAGAAATAGGAGATGATTGAGTGTATCATAGTGGTTACCCAAAAATAGGTCCAAGAGAAGAAAGTTGAATGTTGGAATCCTGGTTGAACCCAGGCATGTACAAAACAAAGTCCAAGGATAATTCAACCCCAAGTGGATAACTCCTTGCTTAGGTTCCCAAAAAATGCTTCCTTTGGTACTTCAAATTCTTGTTTAAAACGAACAAGTTGACTACGATAAGCATGCGCTAACTTCATTGGAATTCGTGTCAGGGCCCACCCTTAATCCCCCAAGATTAGGAAATAAACCCTGCTCCCGTATGACAACCCAAAAACGAAAGACCGGAACAACCTCACGAAAACCACAAATTACACTGTCAAACGCAGGAGAATTTAAAACATCCCAGAGTCACCATTCTACAGAGCATAGTACCAAACAAAGCCGATACACAGAATATACGCACAAAGGAAACCTTAAATCACTCTGGGGTCACTCTCGAGTATTCTGTGCCTCCGACGCTGCCTCAACGTCAACCCCCGCGCTAGCTCCATGACCTGGAGGGCAATTAAAACTAGAAAGTGTGAGTGGACCATAAAGAATAAAAGTTTCAAAAACCATATAATAACAAACCAGGGTTTGGCCCTCCGTTTGAAAACATGCATGCACAACCCATTTCTTTAAACGTAGATATAAACCACATAGAAATCATCATAAAAACATTTATACTTCACAAAATAGGCATCATGAAAACAGTCGATAAAACATAAATCCAAGTCATCATTATCCGATCAAACCTGCTGGACCTATTCGAGTCTTTAAACTCCCGAGTCTTTAAACTCAATCCAGGCCTCAATAATCCGAGTCTTTAAACTCTGAGTCTTTAAACTCAACAAGCCTACGGGGGAAATATCAATATATCCGAGTCTTTAAACTCAATCCAGGTCTTTAAACCAAATCCAGGCACGTCCCCCGTCAATCACAATATCCGGGTCTTTAAACCCAATAATCAGATCCAGCAAATCCAATCCAAAACCATTTGAAAAACCAATTCTAAATCCATATCCAAACCCGAATCCGAAATCACTGGCCCGAAGCCATTCCGCCATCCAGAACCGTCATTCCGAACCCAAATCCGGAATTCCATTTTTTCAACTTTAAAACCAAATTCCGCTTTCCGAAAGCCGATTCTAAAACCGAAACCTTGATCATCGAAATCATGTTCCAAAATCCACTTATAATCATTGAAAACCATTTATCGTTTGAAATCCCAAAACCATGGCATCATAATCATAAATCAAGCATTTCTCGTAAAACGTGCTGAAAACCGTACTTTCTCAAAAAACGTGCAATAATGGAAAATAGTTATATTATATTCAAATAACCATGAAATCACATGTAAAACCATAAAATAATTATAGAAAAGCAGTTATGCATGCTCAGTTATAGAGAAGGGGTCCACTCACAGATACCGGGCACGTCACTCGCGTCCCAAACGTCCTGCATGTTCCTCGACCTCCTCGGGGATACCCGATCCTGCCATAGTCACCAAAATACGTCACTAATACATTAACTAAGGTTCTCCTAATTCACCACAAAATTCCCCGGATTCTAAACGTAACGAACTGAGACCCTAAACCTTCGACCTCACGAAACTAACCCGAAACAACGTCCGTTTAACCTGAAACCTAACTCAAAATATTCGTTACAACTTCGAGACCAAAAACCTAGTTGGAAGTTTCCCCAGAAACCACCGCACGCGCCCCCATGAGCTGGCCAAAGTGGCTGCGCGTGGGCCTCACGCGCCAACTACAGTGTCATCGTCAACCTCTGTCCAGCCGGTTCAAACTGGGCTGGCTGAACCGAACCGGCGTGACCGGTTCTCCGCCGTCCGTCCACCATTTCAGTCCCTCTTTCCACCAGTCTCTTTGTCCTCGAAACAAAAACCACCCGTACCCCTGTTTTTCAATATGACCACCCGTACACTTCCCCTTCACGCCTTCGACACCAAAAGGTTCCTAAGGACCTAAGGAATCGATTAGCACCTACCAGACCCCTCGACTAGTACTCAAAAACCAGGACTTCCAGTTTGAACTTACATGCAAAACAGAGCAACTGAACGGGGGAAAGAAATTACCTGCCTGTCGATCACCGCCGTGCTCGCCGCCGCATTCACTGGAGTCCACAGAGCCGTCCTAGCCTTCCCTCACGTCCAATTGATCAACGCACGGCAACACCACCACCAAGGTCCCTCAACACCTCTCTGTTCTCTGGTTTTCCCGAGAACCCACACACTCCTCACACACAAACACTCGACTTTCCAATTCCTCTCACCACCTTCCTTGCACTCTCAGCTTTCCCCTGATCACACTCACACACTCAAGCACTCACACACTCACCCAGAACCCAATCAATTCCCTCTCAAACCTCACTCTGTTTTCTTTCTTCTTTGAACAAACACGATACACACACACTGCACAGTTTTAAAACACACACCGTGCACTTCCTAGAACCCACTACACACACTGCACGTGTCACCATCCCAAGGGCCAATTCCAAAAATATCCCATCTCTCCTGTACACTTGTCCTCATCAGATTGCACAATTCCCAATGTGCAAAAAGACCAAAATGTCCCTACTTGTGAGTTAAAATTACGATTATGCCCTTGCCGTTCTAGACCCGTATCTCACCTGTCCAACGTCCGATGAACACGTGACGCCTGTCGTTGAACTCAGGACGACGAGATCTACCTAACGGTGCTCGGTCTACGTGTCATAACCTCGTTACACGAAAAGTCAATGTTTCCCCCTATTTCACCCAAATTACGATAATGCCCTCAACCTTCCGAATATCATAACTTCCTCCTCGGATGTCGGAAGCAGACGTGCCACCTGTCCACGGACTCGTGGCATCCCGAACTACGTCACGGTCATCGGTCAATATCCAATTGACCACCCGAACTCAAAGTCAACGTTTGGCCCAAACTAGGGGCAAAATCGTCATTCTATGCTAACGGATCCAAAAGTAGCCAACTAACCACCGATTAAGCTCACTAATCCGTTACTAATCACTTCACTAATCCCGGTTCTCGGGACTGGTCATTACAAGTCGGCTAATCCAAGGTAAGCCTTTGATAAGCTGAAGTAGAGAATCCGTAAATAGGGTCTAAGGAAAAAGTCCAGTCATCCTCGTACAAGCGATTTATGTCAGACCTCGACCGCTACAACTCATAGGCTAAGAGATGTTGCACAATGCCAGAAGAATCTGAAGCGTTAACTATCCAACGCATCAATAAGGTCAATATGTGTAGGACCTGAGGATATAGTATGGGCTCACACATATTTAGTAGGCTCACCGAAGTTGGATAACACGTAGGGGTCAAATCTAGTTCCCAAAAAGGCGGCTCAAATCCAAGTTCAGGGTCAGCGGTCAAATTTAAGCGCGGGGGTAAAATCGCATATTGATAGTCAAGGCACGATGTTGACAATCAAGAGTTAGCAAAGGGGGAGTTCATAAAGATCAAATTAACCGATGACAAGCACAGTATATGATTTTAGAATGAGACTAGTGATTCATCACTAAGACAGAAGAGTTGTTGCTTTTAGAACCATTTACCCAAGGTGTAGAACTAGAAAATCAAATTCACATAAATTGTTTCCAAAATAATTTCGTGGACACTAATGCACTCAAAAGACTCAAGCCATAAAGCCAAAAATATTAGTTTATAAAATAAAAATTGGGGTTCACTAATTCCAAAACTTCATTTTCTAGAATGTTTGTTTATAAAAAAGAATGCATAAGTCTCAAATTTGTCCAAACCCCGGGGACACGTAAATCACCAGAAAATGGTGATGGAAAAATTGCAGAAATAAGTCGAGTACATGAGACGAGGTACAATTTTCCAAAACGTGAAATCAAATTGAGAAATTTCAAAACTTTTACTAAATCCACGGGGAGATAAAACTTATCAAAACTAAAATGCCCTCAATGGTCAAAAGTAGTAACTGGAAACGATTCCAAAATCGTTGTTTAAGATAGTTTTTTTAAAAAAAAAGTGAAAAATAGGGGATGTGACTCCCAATTGTAGAAATATGTGATCCGATATAATAGAAAACCAAGTTATACAAGAAAAATTTAACAGACAAGTTAAGCGAAATAAATGTAACTGGCATCAAAATGTATCACGTCATAATACATGCTACAACTTTGACACCGCTAAAACTTAGCGCAGTGCAAAAAGGTTTTATTGTCACAAATAAGGAAATTCACAAGGACACATAAATGTTACAAGAAACTCAGTAGTAAAGTGAAATTATTTACAGAAAACTTGTAAATTCATTTTAAATTCCTGGTAAGGAAAAATACCATATTTAAAACGACAATTATAAAAAAACGTACCAAACACGCAATAAAAAAAAGGACCATGAATTGCTTTTAAGGTGCATACAAGGGTGGTTTAAGTAATAGAATATATAAGATGATGATAGGGTTCTTGTACTGAAAGAACAAATGGTTATACACCCTAGGAGGTGAATAAGGGAACGGTTAAGTAGTTCACTTCCCAAACTACTGGAGGGTCCACAGTAATTAGACGATACGAAAACTACGGTAAGTTGCACGATCTTGGTCCCGAGGTATTAATCTAACCAAATCAGGGAACCAGAACATCCCTCAGAGTAATCCCTCAAGAATTCCACTTAACCGAGACCGCAATTGGTTGCATAAACCTTGCTGAACTTGTTTTGTAAGTCTCAAGTCGCCAGAAAAACTAGGTCGTCAAACGATTCTTATAACGACTCGGAAATTTGAGAAAAGTAAAACTGACGGGTTTGCCCCTAAAAGACACGACTTTTTTATATGGAAATTTTGTAGAAAATTCGAAATAAACATTAGGTAGGTCTCAAATTCCTGAATTCATAGATAAGTAGTATGCAAAAATTGGATATCGAATAGGTTCAGTACAGGTCAAAATTATATAGGGGCATTTCGACAATTTTTTCATGAAGGGTATTTTGGTAATTTTAAAAGAGGAATCTAGGGAAGTCTAGAACCTTCTAGTTTCCCTCTTTTATTTTCAAACTCCCACCGACCTACACTATTATATATAGGGTGTTTGTATGAGTTATGGGGTTTCAGGGAGGAGTTACTGAAAATGAAGAACGAGATAGGAAATGAAAACCAAGAGAGAGAACTAGCCATGGAGAAAGAAAAAAAAAAGGAAAAAGAAGAGCGGGTAAGGGGAGATGAGGACTTGGAGGAAGCTGGAGTCGCTGAATCATTTGAGCCCGAACCATGAAGCAAACTTGTGGAGATTCAAAAAAATGGTATGTGGAAGGTTAGTCTGTTTCGAGGTTTTCTATTACAAAACTAAGATCTTAGTAGTGGGCTTTACAAGTCCTGAAGATCATTTTAGGCTAGAAAAACAAAAATTTGGACGCTGGGATCACTTGGACAGGAAGGTACAATGGATGACTAAAACTGGGAAAGAGTTGATGAGGTTTGAGGTATGTTTCCCCAGTTTTTAAATGACAAAAATCCTCTTCACTTTAATTATAATGTATTGGAAGTAGAAAGGAAGGAAAATAATGATAAATGATAAAATTAGGACAAGGTTGGGTCGCTTAGCCTGGGTCTTGTGTACAAGCTTGTGGGTTGACCCGCTGGAGATTTCTGGTGACAGGCTAGTGCATGAAGCCCATGCACAGAGACCCTCACCGGTGCGTGAGCGCACGTGCGACAGCTTCTTCGATGGCGGTCAACATGAAAAATCTTCATTTTGAAATTCTGAGATCAGTGATACAATTTTTGAATTAATTGGACGTTATTATGGTGTATTTTTAGACATATCTTTTGACCATAGGGTCGATTCAGACAAGTCCCGTAATGCAGAGGGTTCGCGCCATACCGGCTCTTCTTCAAATCAGGATGATCTAATCATTGTAGTCAATTTCGTTATGATCATTTTGGAGAAGCATGACTCACAAAATCTTAACGCTTTGATCATATTGGTTACCCATATTGGTGGATCGTGTCCCAAAAGGGAGTAATTCCACTGTTGTTGTTGTAACTGTGACATATGAGGTACTTGATCAAGCTTATGCTCTAATTGTAACATCAGGTAATGATGGTATGTGGCTTAATGTCTCTGCTCTTTTTAGTAACAATATATAAATTATTGTTTCAAGTGCCACTGATCACATGACATTTGACCCATCTTTGAATCCTTCTAAACAACCCATCGTGCCTAGTGGCCTACGGTACACCATCACATGCTCCTTCTCTTAGTTATAACATGTTATCTATTACCCAAATTACCTATGTTTTACGTTGTGTTGTAGTTTTCAGCCTCACTATTGTGTTTTTAATGTGGTACTAGGCGCGGGAAGCTCTACTACTTGGATCTGTCACAAGGGAGTTCAAAGAACTTATCACATAATTTTTGGGTTGTTGGGCCTAGTAGTGGATCTAAGAGTTCGGCTATTTGGTTGTGGCATCGACGTTTAGGTCATGCCTCCTTTTGGTATCTTCGGAAGTTGTTTCCTAAGTTTTTCTCTACTAGTAATATGTCTGAGTTTACATGTGACATTTGTGAACTAACTAAAAGCCATCGGATTCCTTTTCCTATAAGCTTTAGTAAAAGTTTTGTTCCGTTTATGATTATTCATTCCAATGTGTAGGGACTGTCTAAAGTTTCTTCAATAAGTGGTGTGCGATGGTTTGTAACCTTTATTTATGATTGTACTCAAATGACGTGGATTTTTCTTATGAAAACTAAAAGTGAAGTGACCACTCTATTTCAGAAGTTCCATGAAATAGTAGTGTTTACAAAATTTCAATCTCTCATTCGTGTTCTTCACACAGATAATGGTGGTGAGTTTGTTAATTCTGAGCTGAAAGGGTACTTGTCACAACATGGTATAACTCATCAAACAACGTTTCCTTATACACTGGAACGAAATGAAGTTGCTGAACGTAAAAATTGTCATCTTCTGGAGGTTCTTCGTGCCTCTCTTCTTGAGGCTCGTCTTCCTTTGGCTTATTGGGGAGAAGCTATTTCCGTCGCCATTTTTCTTATCAATAGGGTCCATTCTCGAGTCCTTCAATTCCAGACACCATTCCAGATGTTAACTGGTGTTCTCACTACAACATCAATTCCTAACCTCGAACCACGAGTGTTTGGTTGCGTGGCGTTTGTTCTTTTGCCCAAACAGATGCGCAAAAAATTGGAGCCATGTGCAGAGAAGTGTATCTTTATTGGGTATGCTCAGAACTAGAAAGGATATCAATGTTTTCATACTTTGGAGTCTCCACTTAAGGGGGGAATTTATATGAAGTACAAACTCTTACATATACAACATTGGATGTGAATCCATTGGATCTAAGTGGTTGATTGTTGGAGTCTAGTGGTGATTATTCACAAGCCGGCTAATCAAGTCAAGTGCCTAAACCGTTTCTAATGCCTGAACACCTTCCAGTTCCCGATACATAACCTACTATGTCATCACTAGAAAACAATGTGTCTTCTATTCCAGTGCCTATACCTCTCACATCACAAGAGCAATTGTCCTCTTCAGTTACATTTGAACCTCGGGTATCTTCTACAGCTACACGTAGGCAACTCTCACATTGACTCAATATTAGGTGTTCCTAAAACTTATATGAGCGTAACTCTAGTTCCAAAATAAATTACCCCATAAGTAACTATGTGTCTACCCACAGGTTGTGAAAGTCATGTGTGTAATTTCCAAATCAATTATCTACTGTATCTTTTCCTAGTTTTGTGCAGACGGCTTTGTAGAATCCCAGTTGGAAGGAATCTATGAATGAAGAGATGAAGGTACTACAAAAGAATAGAACTTGGGAGGTTGTTGATCTACTTGAGGGAGAAAAAATGCTAATTGGCATTAGGTATACACAGTTAAGTACAAGGTCGATGGCTTAATTGAGCATTTTAAAGCAAGACTAGTTGCTAAGGGGTATACGAAGGCATATGGAGTTGATTACCATGAGACATTTGCATATGTTGCCAAGATTAACACGGTACATGAAACTAATTTGGATTGGCCACTACAATAATTTGATGTGAAGAATGCATTCCTACATGGTGAGTTGGATGAAAATATGTATATGGACCTTCCTCCTAGTTGTAAAGGACACACTGCCCATACAACAATGGTGTGTAAACTAAGGAAGTTCTTATACTGTTTGAAGCAATCACCTAGGGCATGGTTTAGTAGACCTACCAAGTATCAGGACCCGCCCCTAATCCCCCGGGATTAAGGGCTAAATCCCGATCCCGTCTAACTTATGCATGACACGAAGGCTAAACTGACGTTCAACCTTCATGTGACACGTAAGTCGGACAAGGGCTTCTAGATCCGACCGTCCAAAAACTTCTGAACTTCCCAGAGTGCGCAAAATCTACTGTGAATCGTACGTGTGATGTCGATCAACAGCCCGCGCTGCAACAACCTGGAGGGTATCGAAAACACCAAAAGATTGTGAGTGGATAAAAATAAAGTTTAAGTTCAAAAACAGTTCAATAAAACAAGTACATTTATACCCTCCAAGCAAAAATCAATGCATGCATATCACTTTAGGTCATGAAACCACTCAAATCAAAAACCATCATTGAAAAACCATTTGAAAACCCATATCCTCCAGGCCTCAGCCTCAAATCACAATTCAATCTCAACACCGGGAACTCAGTCCCAAAACTCATCAAATCCAATTCATCCGGGCCACTGCCCAAAACATCAGAAAACCAGTGAAAATATCAATCATACAAGTTTACTGGATCTCAATTGCGCCCGAGTCTTTAAACTCAAAACACAATGCGCAATTAGCCAGGCCTTCCCGGGATATCCGAGTCTTTAAACTCAAAACACAATCACAGGCCTCGGGGGGGGGGGGGGGGGGGGGGGGGGGTATCATATCCGAGTCTTTCTATTTCCCTCCCTGAGCTATGTGGGATTGTTCACCATTCTTTCTAAGACACGGGTCTTATAATCCATCCCCTTAGGGCACAACGTACTCACTGGAACACTTCCGGTCGGGGTTCAGCTCTGATACCATTCTATCACGACCCAACCCATCTAGCATGATATTGTCCAATTTGGGCCCAGCCCTCACGATTTAGTTTCTCGGAACTCACGTGTAACATCCCAATAAGTCACCCATCCTAGGATTGCACCAGCCCAAACTCCCTTAACTTTGGTGTTCCAACCAAACTCAAAGCCAGTAAGCTCCCAAAACGCCTCGTGTTAAGAAGATACATGCTCACACATATAAGGCACTGCACATTTCCCTCCCCAAGCGATGTGAGATTGTTCACTGTTCTTCTCAAGACATGGGTCTTACACGAACTCTATGCATAAACATATTTACTGAATTATTTGGAAAATATGTTTTACATATTGGAATTTGGTTTGACTTGGCATACGAGTCTAAGGTTATTAAACGATTTATGCGACAACGAATTGAAATTGGATTTTAAATGGTAATTAATAATTTCAAAAGTCAGTTTTTGATGATAAATTGAACTTGGGTTTCCTTGTGATTTAACGATTTTATGAAAAGTATTTTATTGCATGTTTCATGAGATTTCTATTGGATTATATATCCAAATTTTTCTTAAATTGTGAATTTGAGTTGAGAATGAGTAAAGTGTGTTTCTCGATATTTGTAACGGAAATAATTGTGGTGTTGCATTGAGTGAGATTTTTATATCAGTTTTGGATGAATTCCTGCAAATGATATTTGTGCACGTTCTACGAGGTTTGATGTCAAGTGTGTTTTAAGCGTACTCCCGAGTTTTTTTTTATTTTACAAACATAGTCCCGAGTGTAATTTTATGAACAACACTACTCAGATTACACTCGAATGTTGTATCCCCGAGTGGTTATGTGAGAATATGATTGGTACTTGAAAAGCGAGGATGCGTTGACTATATGTGGTTACTGTGATGAATCTGTGTGTATGATTGTGTTGGTAATTTTCCTGAGACAATGTTGTGTGGTAACTAGTCAGAAGTCAATTTAGGCTCTAGTTCCTGAGTGGTTAGTTAGTCTCAGACACCGGGTTTGGGCTCTGGTTCTTGAGACTGGTATAGGGATGCTGACTCAGACGTCGAGCAGGGTTTCGTTTCCTGGGTTAGTTCGCACTCAAGATATAGAGTCCAGCTTGATGTGTGAAACTAACTAACACCCACATACAAACCACTTGGGATATAGAGCCAAACTTGACGTACAAGTGTATACTAACTCATGATACAAAACCTTACTCGACGTCTGAGACTAACTACCATAATACCGGTCTCGGGATCCGGAGCCTCACTGAACGTCTGAGACCAACCAATCACCATCCACTCATGAACCGTAGCCTAACTCGACTTCTGAGTGGTTACTCCCATCTCACCAGTCTCAGGAAATGGGTCTTAGTCTTACGTCTGAAACTGTCCATAATCAGCTCATATATACAACTCATAACATCACATCAACTCATATCATCATATCATGGCATCATATCATCAGGTTATCAAATATATCATCATATACATCATCATCATTATCATCATCACATATATTCATTATATCATCTAGTATCATGTCATCTAATGATCATACTATCATAGCATCATTTCACCATCATCGTTATATTCCTATTGTCCATATTTTTAAGGTCCGAATTTAAGCTCAAAAATTATTTTAATAACCAAAATCTCATGCATGGATTTCAAATCAACCAAATTTTCGATTTATAAAATGTAATTTTTGAATTATTTCCAAATAATTCCAGCATGCAACCATTTTTAATTCCAAAATATTCAATAATCATTCAAGATCCAAATTACAAATTGTTATGACAAAAGTCATACAACTTCCATAAGATCTCATAAAATGTGCACAAACACACTTCCATAAAATCAAATTGCCAATAATCCAACATCACAATTTCGCATGTCATAAACCATATGCAACCCAAAACTACAATCAAAACGAAATTCGAAAATTAAATTTCAAGAAACCTTGTACAACGTGCATAACACAATTTTCATAAGATTGTCAATGATCATATATGCTAAATTCGTCAAGACTCCCCCATAAGTTATCAAGGGTCATTTACAACCAATTTTGAATTAGCACCTAAATCATTATCTCATATGGCATCACGTTTCATATAACGTTCATATATTAGGAACAAATATCTGTTATCCTAGCTCTGATACCAAGTTGACAGGACCCATCCCTAATTTCGTGAAACCGAACTGGTCCTACTCATGTCTGACAATTTTTGTCAGACGAGAGATTTACCTATTTTTTATTCTTAATTTATTTTAATATATTAACCCAACAGATTCCACTTCCTACGGGGCACTGCCCACATCCAACCCACATTTAACTAAATCGAACTTCATACCATTATTTCCAAAATTGAAATACCAACATTTGTCGTGTTGATCAGACGACCATAAAAGGCTGCACGTGCCGCCACTTGGGGCCGAAAGGCCTCTCCGCGTGGTGGCCACCGAACTCCCCAACTCACATTTCTTCCCTTACTTATAACCATATGAGTCGGTGAAAGAGAGAGATTGGGAAGAATAAAGATAATTCTAGAACTATCTAGGCCCACCATGTGTAAAATTTCCAAAATGCCCTTAGGCCCAAAATGACCAAAAGGCCCATACACCAATTTAGTCCCCAAAACGGACCCATTCGAACGCCGTTCTTGACTTATTACTTGTCTATATACTCAGGAGTTTTAGACCTTCGTAACGATCCTTTAAAATCGTCCAAAAAATTTCCCAATTAAAAAGTCAACTTTTTGACCTACCAGGGGCAAAATTGTCTTTTTTTTTCCACTTTTATGTTTTTTACCTTTTCTCTAGATTTGGGTCGTTACACCTACGCGTAGTGCCACTGTGTGGAATGGTTGGTACTTGAAATGGTAACGGGTTGAGTTTGATTATGGATTGATGAAATAAGTCAAGACTCTACGAGATCTCGGTATTACCTGAATCTTAATAAAGTTTGCGAGTGAACTTCCCTTCCTAGTATGCACACATAACTCACTCTTTTAAAGATCTATGGTATAACTTTTGTGATATTGGCTTGATCAGAAAGTTTTATATGATTTTCAGTTATTTTTACAGAAAATAGACACACGATTCGTGCTTTTGGCGTGTATCCAGTTTCTGAAACATGGATTTTGGTTATGACATTAATATATGTTATACATGTGATTTCCCGATATTTGTACGTTGTATGAATTATTATGTGTAAATGATACTGGGTATCAAGGATAATTTTGGTTTAGTTCTACAACTTCGAGGACGATTTTTTTTTAAGGGGTAGAGATTGTAACACCCCAGATATTCGAGAAATGAAAATTGACCATTTTTCCCATGAAAGTCAACGTCTTGACTTTTACCCAAATGTCAAAGTGTTGACTTTTGATGGGGATATCTTTGAGAGACTTAGAAAAGACCGTGACGAAGGTATCAGCCTCCTGAGTACATAGACATACGACACGCCGAAAGAGGAATTCAGATAAGTATGTTACGGGTTAGGAATGAATAAGGGCATTATGGTACTTTTGGCTTACAGGGTAATTTGGTCATTTTACATTTTGGACATATGACTCATGTGTGTTTTATCTAGAAAATTCTTTAGTATTTTTTCCACTCGGTCACCGACTTGCTCTGACTATATATACGTGTGATTATGTTTGTGAAAGGACACTTCGGAGGAGTATGGCCGAAGCCATGAAAAGTATCCACCCGAGAGAGAAAACCAGAGAAAACTAGAGAGGGACAGAGGCATGGAAAGATAGGGAAAGAGAGAGAGAATGACAAGAGGAAGAAGATATGAAGGATTAGGTGGAACTAAGGACCCAAAAACTTAGAAGTTTCCCCATGGCCATGAGGGTTCAAACATGGATGTGAAGGGTTAGTTGCAGTTAAGGACTTGTAACTCAAAACCAAGAGTCCTAACAGTTTTTTATGAGTCCTTACCGTCGTACTCAGTTGAAAACAAGGAGGTTTCGACGCATAGAGGTCAAGGAGATGGACCTGGAAATCCTGGCAGAAGAACGAGGAATCAAACACCAATTTTGGGTAAGTGTTTCTTAAGTTTGAGCTTACAGATCATTTCCTATAGTATTTATATTAATTTAGATGTTTAGAACACGTAAAAAGGTGAAGAAATGAGAGATTTTGAATAGAGTCCCAGCCACAGGTCGATGACTCGAAAACCAAACCTAACTAGAAGTTGCTGGTGATAGGTCTCGTGCATGAGGTCGACATGCAGAGAATCTCACCGGCGTGTGAGGGCGCATGCGGCCTCCTTTGGTCATCTGATCAACACAAAATTTTTAGTGTTTAATTTTCTTAGTCAATGGTACAGGTTTCAAGCTAATTGGACATTATTTGAGGAAGTTATTCTCGTTCAAAGTTTTAAAGTTTAATTAAAAATTCATGATTAATCTTAATGGATTTGATAAATTATAATGCTAAAAGTATGGTGATTGGTTGGAGCTATTATGTGGACTTCTTATGATTTGATCATAAGGTTGGCAATATATGGAATTATATTATGGGAAATATTTGTTTAAAAGGGATTTTTATAATAATAATGATATTGATGATTATATTGATGCTTTATGATAATGATGAAATGTAAATGGTGATATGAAGACAGAATGATAGGACCCGTCCCGAAAATGCTTTGATAACTGTGCCTGGTTCTACTCCCGTCTGACAATCTTAACAATTGTGAGATAAGGGATAGTTGTACGTATTTCCATTCATACTTACACCTCTCGATCAACCTCGATCTTCGTGCCACGACTTGGAGGGTCATCAAAACATCAAAAGTGTGAGTGGAAAAAAAATAACATCATTTGAAAATACATTTCGAAAATGAACTGTTTCCCTTCTAGTTTAAAACATGCATGTATAGAGTAAAACATGACCAACCATAGTTCAAATCATATTACATCACAACCCGTGAGACCCACAATTATAGCATGTATCAAGCTTGTCGCCTACATTTCCCGAAATCCATTTCATCAAGTCATGTTGCGAAACATGGACATTAATATCCATAACCAATCCAAAACAATAATTGATTCCCACTCACACCAACCGTCTGAGAAATATCCAGAGCTTCGATTGCCTGGGACACAAATACCTTGAGCATCAGCCGTCTAGGTACACCTCGAGCTTCGGCTGCCTGGGACTAATCACCATGGCCAGAACAACAACAACCACCCCGAGCATCAGCCATCTGGGAAACGCCCTGAGCTTCGGCTGCCTAGTAACAATCACCCCAAGCTCTGGTCGTCTGGGAAACCCCCTAGTTTCAACCATTTGGGAACTCATCACAATCAAAATGATCAAACAGTACAACTCATCAGTGCACAGACATCAATCAAAATTTCACAATCAATCACACTATCACATCGACACTACGCGTAGGCCCGCTCGAGAATTGCACACGCAACATCTAGACGTACCACATACTCGAAAATTGCACTCACGCAACGTTTGAGTCATGCCTAGGAATTGCACTCGCTTCATCTGAGCCATGTCTAGGAACTGCACACGCAAAAACTTGGCGTACAACATACTTGAGAACTGCACCCACGCAACATCTGAGTCACGTCTAGGAACTGCACTCGTATCATCCAGACACGTACTAGTATCCACAATCAACAAACCAATCCATACCACATCATCATTTAACACATGTTTAACTCAAAAACCAAGTCAAAACCATTTCTAATAGTGTCTCAAGCTTAAAATATCATTTTCACACAAATCCGTAAAACTACATCTAGAAACCAATAAATAAATCCATAAAATTATCAAAACATAATTCAAGTCATTGCAACTCAATTCATGCAATGAATAATATAAAACGTTTAATTATGCATGCATAACAATTTATAAACCAAACGTCCACTCACACACCGTCCATGCAGTTCGATTCTGAGTCATACATTTCTCTGTAAATTGCAGGAATCACCAATCCTACCAAAAACCATCACTAAGGGTCACTAACACCCCAAATAACCTCACATTAAAATCTCCTAACTTTCTGGGATAAAATACGCATTTAAAAACGTAACATAACACTTCGATCACCCAAAACTATACCAAAATGGTGTCTGATCGACTCGAAATCTGCGCCAAAATGTCTGTAACATCGAAAGGATAAAGATTCATGTTGACCGTACCTCGAGAATCTCATCCACGCTCCTGCTACAATGTCAGCTTCAAACGGGTCATTTGACTCGTGGTTTGACCCGATCCAAAATCTTTCCAAATTTAACCAATGTTCATGTTTTAAGTCTCAAATTGAACCTAATAAATCCCTGAAGAGGATCTATGATCTTTAATTCATGAAAAACATACCCAAAATCAGTAATTGAATTCTCCAATTTAAGCCCAAATTACCAATTGTTCAATCCAGATCTTCCTACATCTAATTACTCCAAGTTTCAACTTACTTTTGATCGCCAGGAGGTAATAATCACTAACATGGCTTCAATTTCACTAATTATGTCAGGACCCGCCCCTAATCCCCCGGGATTAAGGGCTAAATTCTGATCCCGTCTAACTTACGCATGACACAAAGGCTAAACCGACGTCCAACCTTCATGTGACATGTAAGTCGGACAAGGGCTTCTCGATCCGACCGTCCAAAAACTTCCGAACTTCCCAGAGTGCGCAAAGTCTATTGTGAATCGTACGTGTGATGTCTCCGTCAGTCTCGATCAACAGCCCGCGCCGCAACAACCTGGAGGGTATCGAAAACACGAAAAGACTGTGAGTGGACAAAAATAAAGTTTAAGTTCAAAAAAAGTTCAATAAAACAAGTACATTTATACCCTCCACGCAAAAACCAATGCATGCATATCACTTTAGGTCCTGAAACCACTCAAATAAAAACCATCATTGAAAAACCATTTGAAAACCATATCATCCAGGCCTCAGCCTCAAATCACAATTCAATTTCAACACCGGGAACTCAGTCCCAAAACTCATCAAATCCAATTCATCCGGGCCACTGCCCAAAACATCAGAAAACCAATGAAAATATCAATCACTCAAGTTTACTGGATCTCAAGTGCGCCCGAGTCTTTAAACTCAAAACACAATGCGCAATTAGCCAGGCCTTCCCGGGACATCCGAGTCTTTAAACTCAAAACACAATCACAGGCCTCGGGGGGTATCATATCCGAGTCGTTAAACTCAAAACCATACCGAGTCTTTAAACTCAAAACATCAATCCAGGGCCCTCCACCCCCCGGTCAATCATCCGAGTCTTTAAACTCAAAACCAGATCCAATGGGTTTTCTCTTTTCTTTCTGGATCTTTAAACCTAAAACCATTTTTCAATCAATCATGAAAACCACAGAAAATCCATCTCCGGATTCGCAACAATGATTCTGTAAGCCGGCATCCGGAACCACTGTCCCGTACCCAAATCCAGACTTCCTTTCCAAACCTCAAAAACCAAAGCCGAAACCTCATTTCCGAAATCACAAGAACAGGGCTCCCAGCCCGAAATCCAATTGACAGCCCGAACTCAAAGTCAACTTTTTGCCCAAACCAGGGGCAAAATCGTCATTCTACGCCCAAAGTCCAACAGTAACCAACTAACCACCGATTAACTCAGCTAATCCATTACTAATCACTTCGCTAATCCCGACTCCCATGACGGGTTGTTACAAATTAATCTACCAAAACTGAAAATCAAATTCAAACTCAAAATGGGGCTTTCGAGTTTTCTAGGTTTTCTCGGGTCTAGGTTCTTCTTTCTTCATCCTTTTCTTCTCCTCTCACTCTTCCCTCTCCATTTCGTTGTCAGGTGAATGATCAGATGTGGGTAGTTTTGATTTGGGGGTTTTCAAGTATCCAATATTCCATCCTACAACATACCCGAACAAACACACATACTACCCACGTACACAAGCAACCAAAGCCACCAAGCCAAGCAAGATGGTGACAAGTGTCACCATCCAAGGAGGACACAACAACACCTGATGACTCACCATTCACATTAAAAGGCTAAAATAGCCTTGGTCACAAAATTACGAAAATACCCCCTGGGTTCTATACCTGTAACTAACCCATACGAACTCCGATTTTGGCGTGCTGACTGTCTATAAACTCAGGACTCCGAGACCTACACACTGATTTTTACGGAAAGTCCAAAAAGTACCCGGAATAGAAAGTCAACTTTTGACCACTTAAACCAAGGATAAAAACATCCATTTCCTTTTTAAATTCTCGGAATTGCCTTTTTCGAATTTCCGGATCATCACACATAATGTGTATGTGAATATAAAGATATAGTTGCTACATGATACATGTTTGTATAAATATTGTATGGTTATAGTTTCAATGAAAGAGTTTAAGTGTTGTGTTCACACTTAATATGGTAATTTAAATTTGAGTAATTAGAAAGAGTATGACAAGTGAAAAGATTAAGGAAGGTAAATAAAAGGTTCATGCCAATGAATTAATGGTAACTTATGGTGAATAAAAGGATTTGCAAAAGTATGGAAATGGTGTTAGGTTAAGGAATTATATGTATATATATATAGTTGTTATTGTGTAGTGGTTAAAATGATAATTAGTACATTATTATGATTTAGATTACAAAATGCAAACCTAAGGAATTTGTGGATAATTATGAATATAGATATTGTTTAATAATTTTATACATAACTGACGTTGCAATTGTGATGAGTATAATAATGAAAGTAAGACACAAAAATAGTTGAATTAGTAGAATTCACCACATGTTGGGGGTTAAGTGGGCTGGACATGGATGGTAACCACGCAATGACGTCTTTAGTTCAGATGATTTTGATGTGATTTGGACTAGTTTTAAGTTGGTCACATCTCTTGTCTGACAAAGAGTGGTCAGATAGGAGTAGGATCGGTCCGGGGTTTTTTTTTTTTACGAAATTTAGGGACGGATTCTATCAAAGACAGACATTTCATTAAAGAGAAGTTGGAGGACAAGATTATTGAAGTTCTTGAGATTACGTCTGAAGAGCAATTGGCAGACATGTTGACCAAGGCAGTATCTATTATAGTATTCCACATATGTATTGACAAGTTTGGCATGAGCGATATTTATGCGCTAACTTGAGGGGAAGTGTTGAATCGAGCTGCGTAATTGATTTCCTTTCCCGTTAGGACTCTGTAATTTAATTAATCCTCTGTAATTATCTTACACCACATGTTACCTTGCATGACACGCTAGTCTAGGGTTTCCTTCTTAATCTAGGGATCTTACATTCTTTATACACTATAAATACCTCAGTTTAAAAGAAGAATAAGATACGAAAATGAAGCCGTAAGTTTCAACTAAATAAGGTTAGTGACAGAGTGTAACTTTTGATGTAATAAAACTAGCAGAATAGGCATTCAGAGAGGATATTACTACGATTTGGCATTATGATATAAAATTGAAATTTTACAGTAGGTTCGAGAAGTATTTTGAATAATAAACTTAATTTCTTTTCATTTTGAGTTCAGTGTGTAATTAATTATACGCTAATTTATCATATTGGGTTACCAAATCAATTTGTAAATTTATTGTAGAATGTCTCGAGCATATTCCATCAAATATATATCCATGCCCCCCCGCACGAGATGATTTAGTACGTACAACCTTCAATTGTCCCATGTCGACATTTGCATCTCTCAAATTTTGTCACCTATGGTTAGTGATTACTATTCTATGTGCATGGATCATTTTGAATTAATTATTTACGCACGTACATCATAATTTCTATAAAAATTTAAATCATTTACGCACGTACATCATTATTTTTGCATCTCTCGAAATGAAGTTGATACTTCTAATTATCACACCCAAAAAAAAAAAAAAAATTGGGCTTCGTTCTCATAAAATGGATCATTATCTAATTTAGCTTCACTTTACCAGCAAGAATCTAGTGCTCAAATCCTTTGACATGGCGTACCTTTGGATAAATTATTTGGACTAGTTGAACTTGTTTTTTCTAGGCCATATCAGCTACTGCATCTCTCTAACCAATCCAAATAAGTAACTGTATGATTGGTTCCTACTATTGACACTAACTGTTGTATACCACTTTACACAAAATTTCGAACCTTGTTTTATTTTAAACTTATATGTATGTAGGTGTGTATGTATATATATATATATATGCTCAATATATAAGTAAATAATGATTGTTTATTAAATTATTTTTACTATTTATATGTATCAAATTTTAATCAATAGGGAAACAACTTTAAATCATTGTAGTGATTAGTTATTAATCCATTATTGTTTTGAAGACAAAAAAATAAAAGTTGAATAATGTTTGTTGTTAACCACTAGTCGGGCCAGTAGTTAGCATGTCTTCAGTGCTGGTAAAAAAAACCAGCATATTCTAGGTTGGATTCTTCGGTGGTAAGTTTTCTGATTGTGATTATCGGTGCATTGAAATGCATGTGTGAATTTTATGAACCTTGAGTTTGCTGTTTGGCAAATATATATAATGTCTGAAATTGATCTTTATATAAATTCCAAATCTGAAATTGAGCTAAACATTGCAAAAGCTAGGCCAAATCATAGATGCACTTGGAAACCTAGCCGGTAGTTAGACGTGCATCTAGGTCTAGATTAATGACATGTGGCATTTGTATACAAACACATTGGAGATGGTTTTCAGTCCTTTTGTAGTTTGTTTCCTTTGTTAATGATAATTGTGGACAACAAAATTAAGAGATGGATCCAATTGAGTGTTATGATGGTAAGTGGAGGAAAGATGCAAATCAAATGGGCTTGGATGGGTTTTTTTTTTTTTTTTGCAGTGAAGAGAGAGCTTCTCTCTTAGAAAGCTAAAAGATAAGGGCCTTTCCTCACCACGTTTTCCTTACTTGTATTATGAGGAGTCTTTCATGTTAGGATAATGGAAAAAGAAAGATATATAGGGTTTTTCGATCTCGCTAGGTATGGGGTGTATGGACTGCATCAAAACCTTCTTGTCATGAACTGGCATATGAAGAAAGCATTTGATTTTTCATTTTTGTTCGTGTCTGTTTTTTTTTTCTGGGAGCTGAGATGTTAAAGATGTCTGGTTGATTGATTCAGACCACTTTCAACTTGGTATACAATAAATATGGGCTTATCTTTCAACCTCAGCCCACAATTATGGGCTGAATTTAGCCCAAGCCGGGACCCCAAAATATATGGGCTGCATCTACCCCAGCAATTATACATTCAAGAGCCGGAGCCTGAACCAAAAGTCCCAGCTGGGTAATGTGGTCCCCAATATAGGGCTTTATCTTTTGAGCTCATTGGAGAGCTGGATGCCACTACCATTGTTGGCCTATCATGCGACTTAATTCTCGAATTTGATTATTATAAAAATAAAATTTTAAAATTAAATAGGTTAATTTTATTTTTTAGCCTGAGTTATTTTATAATAGCCTAATTTTAATTTTAACTTCCGCTAGCCTATTCGATTAATCGAATTGTGTCTGATCCTAATTTGAATATCACATGCATTTTTAAAATAAAATATAATAATAAGTTCATGCAAAAACTCTTAGTAGGACTATAAAATGAACTGTAAGAAATGTCAATAGAAGTTGCCATCAATTTAACTTATTTCACGCCATAGAAATGAAGCAATATTTTTTTAGTCAAATTTGACTAAAAGTAAAGAAATATTAAGCACATACAGATTTTTTTATTTTTTTTACAGTTCTTATTTTATAGGAAGAATTGTTTCCATTTAAATAAATCCAATGGGTAATTTTCTGGATATTCAATCTTTATTATCCATGATCCATCTAATAATGATTGGAATTACCATTGATGGCGAAACGTAAGCAATTCCATTAGCAAAGTAGTAAACTATTGAAATCGCCTGCAATCAATTGCATATCGCATGCAAAATTGCAATAGCAATAATGGCTTGAATTATTAAAACCCAAATTAAAATCTTAGCCTCTGAGCTTCCTCCCCCATTTAAAAAAAAAAAAAAAAAAAAAAAAAACAGCCCACCAAACTTCCGATTTTATTCTGCGAAGGCAGAGTACCAGACCGTAGAATAAGTTGTACGTAGTTTAGTTTAGTACTCAATAACATTCTGATTTCTGAGTACTGCAGCTGCTGTAAGTCCTGTAACTTGCAAGCTCACTTTCGTTCCAGACGCTCCTCAGCTTCACAGATCCCACAGAAAGGGAAACAAAAGAAAAGTCCAAAGTCCAAAGTCCATCTTCGTTAAATTAACGGTAAAAAAAGTCTTTAATTAACAAATCTTTGTCATTCTTTTTTATTTTTTTGCTGGCTATACATATTACATAATAATACAGTCTTCATTTTCAATTCCCCTGGTCAGCTGTCAACTAGACCCGGAAGGGCTTCCTTCTTTTACATCCTCTCAGGTATCATCTGAAAGACCCAGAAGATAAAATTTCCAACTTTTTCCGTTTCCTTGTGATATTTGCTTGCTTTTTATTGTATACTTGTGTCGCTTACTCGCTTTCGTTACAATGTTTTGATTATGCATGCATTTTTGAATTTGATTGCGTTAGTTCTGGAAATTTGTTATTGAATCTGCTTAACCATTGAAATTTTGTGGTACTTAAAAAAGTCGGTGGTTTAAAACTCTTATCCATATCCATTATGTCAGAAGTTTGGTTGTTCTTTCGTATCCTGTCTTTAAGACAGGCAAAGAGAACTAATTTGTTTGTACGCTCAGACGCATTACTTGCTTTTGGATCTTAAACTTTTGGAAGAATATGTTTATACTTTATAGTCAATCAATTTTAGTTTCGTTTACGAAATTTAGTAATCTGTATGATTTGTTGGGCATAAAGAACCAGCTCAATCTTGTGTATCAAAGTTATTAAGTTCATACTTTTGTGTGTGTTGGTTCGAAATGGATAAGATGGGAATGAGATAGGGGTTTGTTGTTCTGTATGTCTATTCCCAACTCATTTCGGGACATAATTGGAAGCTTCACTGAATTTCAGGGTTAATTCTTGTTCTGACTTTTGTAACTTTGTAGGGAGAGATTATTGCACAAGGCCTTTGTTTGCCCTCTGTCAGGTTGGCAAAGCACGAATTGAGCATTATGGAAGAAGAACGGGTGACATCTAGTGAATCTGGGATCCAAGAGTTAGAGAGCTCAATGAAAGTCTTAGCAAAGGTGGACTTGAACTTGGCATATTCTTGTGAGAAGTTATCAAATCTTCATGTGCCTCTTATGTACCTGTTGGCTCAGCAAAATGATCTTGAGGCAATGGCCACTGTGGATAACTACATCCTCGCAGATTTTCTTGAGAAAGTGTTGGTATTCAATCTCATGTCTAGCATTTTTTATTCTGAGGTAAGAGAGCTAGACAGATTTATGGACACTCTCCAAGAAGAAATTGTCGATGCCCGTCAGAAAATATCTTCATCTAAACACTTGGGAGAACTTTACTCCATAATGAAAAGAAAGTTGAATGATTCTGAAGAATCACTAAAGCAATCTTGGCAGCAGATTTCCGAGGTCAAGATGCAGTCAGAGAGGTTTCAGAGAACCACTGTAGCTTTTTCACATGAAAATTGTAAGTTGAAAGCTTCTGTCTTGTTAAAAGTTTGTTTTCAAAATTCAAATAAATGATGCATTTTTCCATGTCAACAGGGAAAACTGAAATTGCCATGGATTTATCAGAAAATGCTCAACTGTCGAATAAAAATGCACTGTCAATCGTAAGGATGCCTAGACAACAAAGACATAATCTATGGATGCTGGAGAAGTCTCTTTCAAGGGAGCTTTATCTTGAGAAGAAATTGACTGAGTCAAGGCAAAATGAGGAACAGCTTAAATTGAAGCTACATCATACAGAACAGGTGGCATTTCGAATGGAAGAAGCAGCAGAAGTTGTTTGGGGAAGATTTTTAGAGGCAGAGAATGCTGCTGAGGTGCTCCAAGGGATTTCAAAGGAGTTCTTAGGTCGACTTCAGCTTGTTCATCTTAGTCTGAATAGCTCAATTCAACGTGAAACTGAATTAAAATCCAAACTTGATGATAGTTTAGAAGAGCTTAAAGTAAGAGATACTGCATTGCAGAAGCTCAATAAATGCCATGAAGAGAACGGTAAGAAAGATATTGAATTGTCTGATTTGAGAGAAAAGGTGGAGCTTCTTGAGAAGGAGCTGAAAGAATCAGAGATTCGGGTCACAAATGCAAAAGCCATGAATGAATCGAGTGAAGAGAAACTTAGGGAAACGGAAAGGTTAGCTGAGACTTTGAAAGAAAAAATTTCTTTAGCAGAAGTTAAGGCTGAGAGTGCAGAACTTAAGGTTGCGGAATTGATAGGAACAAATGTGGAGCTAACTGAGGAGATGAGTTTTCTCAAGGTAAGTGCTTCTGACTCTGAGAAAAAGGTAGGGAGTCTTGAGAAGCAGTTGAGGGACGTTGAGATTCAGTTACAGCATGCAAAAGCATCTTCTGAAGCAAGTCAAGAGCAGCAGAATATGCTGTATGCTGCAATTTGGGATATGGAAACTTTAATTGAAGAGCTAAAATCCAAGGTTTCGAAAGCTGAGATTAAGACAGAAACTACGGAGGAACAGTGTATTATGCTTTCTGAAACTAACTCAGAGCTAAATGCGGAAATAACTATTTTGAGGGATAGAGTGGAATACTTGGAATCATCGTTGGATCAAGTTAACAATGCAAAATTGGCAAGTGCAGAAGAACTCAATACCAGAACCAAGCTCATTATGGATATGGCAATTCAACTAGCTAAAGAAAGGGAGCGCATCCAAAAGCAGGTATGTAACTGAAAACTGGAAGAAAAAAAATAAATAAATGGTCACATGTCAATCATGGAAAACAAGAAACTACAAGCATATTCATATTCATATCAATTCTTGAACTATAATTCCTTGTTTGCAGTTACATGTCTTAATAAAGGAGAAAAAACTTCTAGTGGAGAAGTTATGGGATATAAAAAAGGAGGCAACTGAGTCCAATAACAAAGACAATGACAACAGAGAGCTTCCGTTTTCCAAAAATAATTGTTCGAATGCTACTTCTGTAAAAAAAACCACGGAAGCTGTGGCAGATTTGTTAGAGAAAAGTTCCCAGGCAGGTATTCGCTTTGGATCTTTCATATCACTTGTCTACTGTAAAATGACTTAAACATTTGTTCTTATTTTGTTTCATTCTCAATTGACAGAAACACGATTTATTAACTTATTATGAATGAACTTACACATACAATTTTGTTGGCTTGGTGGAATAGAAGTTAAGATGCTTATAATATAAGTTGCAAGGGATCTTGAAATGGTCTTTACTTTACATAATGAACTTAGACAGAATTTTCTGGGATTGATCTTTTTGTATCTCATCCCTTCATGATTTATGTGCTGATTTTGGATGATTCTTCTCATAATCTCTCCTTTTATTCACTGCAACAGGTGGCTGAACCATCACAAGAGGCACCTGAGAGTGACTCTGATATAGGAGATTCCGATTCAGAACTTGAAACTGCCGGAGTGGCAGATGCAAGGGGGCTGAGCCTCAAGTATGTTTTAGTAGTTTTTGTGTCACTATTTACGGCATCAGCCATGTATTTGCTTAACGATAACCCTCTCCTCACCAACAAATTGTGACAGATAACATCATCAGGTGCCTTTCATATTGTGTACACATTGAATTCATTGTTTCATTATATTCTTTTATGAATTCCCCTACATTGAGCTAGGTGGCTTGTATCTAGGTTTGTTGGTAATCTGCATAATGAAATGTTGCATATAGTATTTTGTAAAAGGATTGAAATTTGAAGCTAAGTATTCCATTAGTTGGCACTTGCATAATTAGCAAAGTAGTCATTTTATGAGTCTTAGAAGCAAAGCAGTCATTTTATGAGTCTTAGAAGCAAAGCAGATGCGAAAGTTATAATGTCATTGATATAAAGGTCTTGCTTTTATTATGATCATCAAGACCTGGACACATATATACATACACACATCTCTATACATAATATATATTATATTTTTCCAATCTGTAATGATATTTCTACGGGTTAGAGTTTGGGAGACGAGGGTTGCCGGCGTCTCATATGCATTCGCCGTCAATGCAGCGCCATGGGAACCCTTGCCACACTTTGCTGCAGTCGATCATACGAGGGCACCGGAATTTTCCTCTTGCTTCAGCTCCTGGAGGCGCCTTCCACACTGTTGCCAACCCTGCTAATTAATATTCATCATGAGTTAATCTAATCTAACAAATTATTAAGTGTGAGAGAGCAAGAGATATATAGACAGAGGGACTAACAAGAAATTATAGTGAAAATAAGGACCACTGAAGCAAGTCTAGGAGATGGTTTCTTCTCCATGTTGATGAACTTTTTGACTTTGTGGTGGTTTGATCTGCAGTGGATATGCGAAAGTACCTCGTCCTTCCACTTCAGTTTATAGGTGAAGATGAAATTAAGGGATGGAGAGATTCCATATTAAATAACATCACGATAATGAATCATTTCTTATAGTACAGCAGATATTAGTGAATATTCATGACACTCCCACCCATTTTCACGTTTCCTACTAGAAAGGAAACTGCCGTGGTAATTGCCTCTGCCCAGCAATAGGGGAGACCAGCAGTGATTAAGACGGTGTGTCCTACCTCAGAAATGTGTATGTACTTTATTTCGGCCAGTCCATTTTGTTGGGGGGTATAGGAGCATGAGAACCTTTGATGGATGCCATCGGTGGTGCAAAAGGTTTTAAAGGAATTGTTGGCAAATTCTTTGCCACCATCACTCTGAAATTGTTTGATGGTGGTAGAGAATTGAGTTTGAACATAAGAAAAAAATCTGGTAAAGTTGTCAAAAACTTCAGATTTGAGTCGAAGTGGGTAAACCCAAGTATAACGGGTGTAGTCATCATTAAAGAGAACATAATATTTAAATCCAGAAACTGAAGATATAGGGGACATCCATACATCTGAGTGGATTAAGTTAAACAGATGTTGAGATGTGTGATTAACAGAGAAAAAAGACTATCTAGTACATTTGCTTAAGGCATATTGATTACAAAAGGGACTAGTAGTAGAAATAACAGAAGGACTGAGATGTTTCTAGGTTGCGATGTTTCTAGGTTGCCAGCATGCGTAGGACTTAGTGAGATGGATGGTGTAACGACCCGACTCTGAATCACGGGATTGAGGGATTTCGATTACGTAAATAGGAGGCACGTCGATTTTGGACTTTGAATGGTTATTTTATGAGGCAAGGAAGATTTTAGCCAGAATTTACGGTTGCACGTTTTACGAGAAGGGTGGATCGTTGCTTGTCAGATGGCCTAGTCTTTGATGCCACAAAGTGGGGGAAGAAGTGGTGAGTAAAGCTTGTGGTGGGCTGTGAGGCTTGATGGGGTATAATCCATCCTTATAGGGGCCCTGAAAAAGAATAGAGTTCGTAGTTAAATCTCGGATTATAAAGTGAGTAGGAAAGAAAGTGAGGCTAACATTTGATTTTGGGTGAACTGAGCAACAGAGAGGAGGTTTTTGCGGATAGAGGGAACATGAAGGATATCTGTAAGTTTAAAGACAAAAGGACCAGAGGAGAATGTGACATTACCAGTGTGGGATATGGGCATAGTATGGTCATTACTGACCATGATCTGGTCTTGGGAGGTAGGGGCTGTTGGCTTTGGAGCAGCATGGCCCATGGTAACATGGTTAGTCGCTCCATTGTCCGGATACTAGTTGGGTTCTAAGACAACAGCCAGATAAAGGCCAAAAAAGGCATGTGAGAGGTCATGTTATGCAGATTGGGAGATCTATGGGCAGTGGGTTGTAACATGGCCAAAGCGATTTCAGGACCAACATTGAAGTCCTTGGGGGCGTGGAGTATTAAGGGGATAAGAACCGAGAATTCCAAGGGAGGAGTTGGAGGGCTAGCGGCCAGAACCTCTACGGTTGAAGGGCCTGGAACCACGGCTAGGTCGAGAGTCGCGGGAATAGGAAGAGCGGCCACGAACAACAGGGGCAGCAGGGTCTGCATAGGTTGTACATTGGGCTGTGGGAGTGGTAGCAGTGGCATATGAAGAACTGGAGTTTTGTTGGGCTTTGAAAGATAGAAGGCTGGTTCTAAGATTAGAGAAGGGAGGAAATGGTGAGAAATTGAGCATTGCAGTGACTAGCTTGTATATTCAAGACCTAAGCCACGAAGGACAACAGTGACTAAGTCTGTGGGTGAAAAGAGTTCATTTATGGCAACAAGGATGTCAAAAAGTGTCTTGGCATATGTAAGGTAATCAGAGATAGTTTTTGACCCTTTGGTGAGAGACATCATCTGAAAACGCAGATTGGTGGCATTGGCAATAGACCGTTGAGAGAAGTTTTGCTTGAGACAATCTCATATGGCACTAGAGGTGGTGAGACCCACAACTTGGGACAAAATAGGTTCAGTAAGAGTGGCCCAAAGCATGCTGACTAAGGTCTGGTCAATTTGGAACTAGAGGTGGTAGGCAGGATTAGGCACGGGTTTAGGGTTGGAGGTTAAGGCAGAATGATCAGTCAGATTGGGGTGATGATTCAGGAGTCAGGGAAGACAAAATAGTAGGAGGGGGAGGAGGATGAGTGTCATCAATAAAATACCAATATTATGGCCAATTAGGAAAGGTTTAATCTGACTTTCCCTTGGGAGGTAATTGTTTTCACTCAATTTCACATAAACGAGGGTAGATACGTTAGTGGGGGAGATGGAATGAGAGGATGTAAGACCCGTGTCCTGAAGGGAACGGTGAACGATCCCACATTCCTGCAAAGGAGGAATGGTGGTGTGTCTTAAAGGTATAGGCACACACCTATCTAGCACGAAGTCTTTTGGGAGCTCATTAGCTTTGGGTTCGGTTGGAACTTCGAAGTTAAGCGAGTTGAGGCAGGTGCAATTCCATGATGGATGACCCCCTGGGAAGTTGCACCGTGAGCTCCCTAAAACAAAACCGTGAGGGCAAGGAGGCCTAAAGCAGAAAAATATCGTGCTAGATGAGTCGGGTCCTGACAAGTGGAGGGTCGGGTCCTGACAGAATGGTATCAGAGCCAGACCCCGAGAGGAAAGTGTGCCAGCGAGGACGCTGAGCCTTAAGGGGGGTGGATTGTAAGACCCGCGTCCTGGAGGGAACGGTGAACGATCCCACATTCCTGCGAGGGGGGAATGGTCTGGAAGGGGAATGGTGGTGTGCCTTAAATGTGTAGGCACACACCTATCTAGGACGAGGCCTTTTGAGAGCTCAGTGGCTTTGAGTTCGGTTGGAACTCCAAAGTTAAGCGAGTTGAGGTTGGTGCAATTCCATGATGGGTGACCCCCTAGGAAGTTGCACCGTGAGCTCCCGAAAACAAAATCGTGAGGGCAGGGGCAAGGAGGCCCAAAGCGGACAATATCGTGCTAGAATCGGGTCCTGACTGAGGAGGGTTGGGTCCTGACAGAATAATTGTAAGACCCGTGTCCTGGAGGGAACGGTGAACGATCCCACATTCCTGCGAGGGGGGAATGGCCTGGGAGAGGAATGGTGGTGTTCCTTAAAGGTGTAGGCACACACCTATCTAGCACGAGGCCTTTTGGGAATTCAGTGGCTTTGAGTTCGGTTAGAACTCCAAAGTTAAGCGTGTCAGGACCCGTACCCGATCCCCCCGGGATTAACGAGGGACGCTCATGATCCCGTCTGACACAGAGAGTCACACCAGGGAAAATTAAAACCTTTAGTCTAAAGGCTTCCAGAGTACGCCAGGATCCGGAGGAGATATGTGATGTCTCGGTCTCTGCTACAGTCCGCACCGTATTCAACTTGAAGGGCATTGAAAACAGAAAGACTGTGAGTGTACAAAAAGTAATATTTCAGAAAACACATTTTAAAAAGATCTTTATACCCTCCACTAAAAAGCATACATGCATAGGAAAACCATTTATCAAACCACATATGTTTAAATAACCATAATCATACGGGCCCCTACCCAAATCCATTTATAGAAAACTAGAACATAATAAACATATGTGGGATCTCAGCCCAAATCCATTTATCAACCATAAAACACAATTTCGCAAACCAATTTAAATCATGTTTATCATATAGTTCATATAACCAATCGTGTCACGGTATATAAAGCTACGCGCGTGCTACCCGGGGTCTCAAACCCAAGTCTCTCCAGGGTCCACCTAGGTCAATGTCTGTAGATCAATGACTCTTCCTGGAGGTTACAATCCATAGCCTTTCTGAGAGTAAGGAACCCAACGAGGGCGACTCCATTCAGTCATTGCTCCGTGATTACTCCGGGGTCCACTCAGGCCAACGACCCTCCCCGGAGGAGACAATTTTTATATAAAAGACAGTATACGAAAAACCTTTTGAAATCATTCTTAAAACCTTTCAAGGATTCATGCCCAGCCCCCATAAACCGTCATGATCCATAAAAACCTTTCAAGGGTTCATACCGATTCCCATAAACCGTCATGAACCAAAATCCATTTATGGGTCCCCGACCCGAAATCACAAACTTAAAACATAATTGGGCTCTAAGCCCGAATCCACATACAAACTGGACCTCAGGCCCGAATCGTAAACCAACTAGGCCTCGTGCCCGATTTCGTAACTAAATGGGTCTCGTGCCCGATATCGTAAACCAAATGGCCTTGTATCCGATTTCATAACTAAATGGGCCTTGTGCCCGATACGTAAATCAACTGAGCCTTGAGCCCGATACACAAACCAATTGGGCCTCGAACCCGATACGTAAACCAACTGGGCCTCCGGCCCGATGCCTTATTAAATCAAATGGACATCAAGTCCGAGAGTTCATAAATCAAATGGGTCTCGTGCCCAGTCTGTATTTCCAAATTCGAAATCGATTTAAGGACCAATTGGGTCTCTGGCCCGAGAACGTCACTAAAAGGGACTTCGAGTCCGAGGGTTTCCAAAACAAATGGGTCTCGAACCCAAGTTTACCTTTTCAAATCCAAAACCATTTCATGAAATCATTTCCAAAACTATAAGTACGGAAAATCAGTGCAAAACCAAAACCTTGATTTACGTGCAAGAACGTAAATCGCCTCGAAATGCATGATTTACGTGCAAGAACGTAAATAGCCTCGAAATGCTTGAAATCATATAAATCACAATCATGCAAATCATCATCATAGAATCACATCAATAAACTATATAAAACATTTATGCATGCATCACAGTTTAGAAAATAAGTTTCACTCACAGACCGTCCTAAGCTGCCGCCTCGGTTTACGTGCCGTAAGCCTCACCGGGCTAATCGTCGTCATCAGAACTCCCAAACCTGTCCAAATCAATCTAGAGGGTTACTAACTACCTTATTAACCTTTCATTGAAGCCCCGTAATTTTCTGGAATTTTTAACTATTTTAAATCTCGAACCTAAACCTTCTGATGTCCTGAACATTATCGAGACGGTGTCCGATCGATACAAAACCAGTCTCAAAATGTTCGTTACATCGAATAGAAGATTTCGTGTGTTGGAAGTTTCCCCAGAAAGTGGCCACGCGCCCACAAGCGCCGCCTGAAGTGGCTGTGTGTGGGAGCCATGCGCCACTATTCATCTTCTCATTCATGCGACTGAACCAGGTCCTCTGGTTTTTGAACCGAGCCGAACCGATCTGGACCGGCGCGACCAGTTCACAGTCCTATCCTACTCATTTTTGTTCCATTCTTTCCCCTTTCAATTCCTAAACTTTCCTAACATCAAACCTAATCTACTTAGCTATTAAAAACACTTGAAAATCCAATGAAAACTCACATTCCATGATTAAACCAAAAGCTTGATCTTCAAGCTTGATTTCATAGCTTCCTAGCCATCATTCCTTCCAAAATGATCCTCATCAAGTCTCCTTGGTCCCTAGGTCTCAATGGAATTGAATAGAACCCAAAACACCAATCAAACCCAAACTTTCAACTTTTGAATATTAAAAAGAGCTCTCGGGTTTTGGTCGACTTACCCCCGCTGTGAGACGTCATTCCTAGTCTCTCAAGGTTCCTCCCACGACCGTGTTGATGCAAGGTGATGGTGGTGTGATGTGGTGTGGGTGTTTGTTCAAGGGAAAGGAAAATGGTGGTTTCGAGTTTGTGAGAAAACAGAGAGGGAGGATGGCTGGTGTTCAAGTGTGAGGGAGATGAGATGGATGGTGAAGATTGAGGAAGGATGAGGATAGATGGCTAGGATTAAAGATGAGATAAGTGGAAATTATAAAATAATAAAGATAATATTATTTAATTAATTAGATCCACAAATTAGGGTTTTGGGCCAATGGGATGAGTGACACTTGTCACTCATCCATGGGTCCCACTTAAAATATCTACCCAATCAGACCACATCATCAACGCCTCGATATACTTGCAAAGTGAAATCGAACTTCCGTGACCCATAACTTTCCCGTTTGAAGTCCAATTTCGACGTGCTGCTTGTCTACGGATTCGTATCATCCCGATCTACGTAACAGTCCTCGGCCCTCGGCCATCGGACCTCCCAGTCCAAAAGTCAACTATTTGCCCTTTTTAATCAAATTACCAAAGTACCCTTGAACTTCCGAACGTCATAAATTTTTTCTAGAACGTCAGAATCGGACGTGCCACCTGTCTATTAACTTGTGACGTCTCGAAATACGTCACAGTCATCGGTCAAAGTCCATTTGACCCCCTGAACAAAAAGTCAACATTTTGCCCATTCTAAGGGCAAAATCGTCATTTTGCACCATCCGTCCGAAAGTACCCCACTAATCACCGATTAACCTCACTAATCCTTGATTAGTCACTAATCTAATCGCAAAATTCGGGAAGGGTCGTTACAAAGTGAGTTGAGGTTGGTGCAATTCCATGATGGGTGACCTCATTGGAAGTTGCACCGTGAGCTTCCGAAAACAAAACTTTGAAGGCAAGGGCAAGGAGGCCTAAAACGGACAATATCGTGCTAGAGTCGAGTCAGGACCGAGGAGGGTCAGATCCTGACAGAATGGTATCAGAGCCAGACCCCCGCTGGGAAGTGTGCCAGCGAGGACGCTGGGCCCTAAAGGGGGTGGATTGTAAGACCCGTGTCCTGGAGGGAACAGTGAATGATCCCACATTCCTGCGATTGAGGAATGGTGGTGTGTCTTAAAGGTGTAGGCACACACCTATCTAGCACAAGGCCTTTTGGGAGATCATTGTCTTTGGGTTCGGTTGGAACTTCAAAGTTAAGCGAGTTGAGGCAGGTGCAATTCCATGATGGGTGACCCCCTGAGAAGTTGCACCATGGGCTCCCTAAAACAAAACCGTGAGGGTGAGGAGGCCCAAAGCGGAAAAATATCGTGTTAGATGAGTCAGGTCCTGACAGTGGAGGGTCGGGTCCTAACAGAGGAACATGAATCGGCAGCCATAGGAACTGTTTGAGAGGGATCAGTTTATGGTGGTTAGGCAGATTGCCTGATACCATGTAAAAAGGTATGAATTTCTGATGTTTTGATTTACAAGCCAAATAGGCATATTTATACACATATGTTTGGGAGATAAGATTTGACAGTATCTCTCATGTAAATCTCATTAGGACATCTCTCCTAAGTAACTAACTGATATAAACTAACTAGGGTACATATGTCTAGTTCTAAACAGGTGTCTAGTCTAACTGTTATATCCAATTATTCTTGAATAGATGTACACGGGTCTGTCTTAGAGACAAGTGTACACTGTTTTGCACACTGTTTAACATAAAATATCAATGCTGAAAACAAAATAATGTGACATAACATTTTCCATTTAACCGATCTCCTTGGTAAGTTTTTTTTTCTCTCGTGAACACACTGCTAATCATATAGGAACTCTAATTAAATTGATTTTGATATTTTTTATAAAATGATATTTAGAAGTGACAGGACCCGTCTCAATCCCCCTGAATTATCTTGGGACATACCTGGTCTATTCTGATACCGCGTGTAAGACCAGGGATAAACTCGTCACCCGCTCGGGGTCCATCAGAGTAAGTCAGGAACAGTGGTGCCATGTTATGTCTCGATCTCTGCTACAGTCTGCATCCGCTATCAACCTGAAGGGTATTAAAAATATGAAAGCTGTGAGTGGACAGAAACAACTAGGTTGTAAAATCATATATATCGAAACTTACATTTATACATTTCACGTAAAAGCATGCATACATCATAAAATCAGTGTATTTCAAATACTTTCCGAAAGTAGGACATAATGTTTTTCAATCAAACAAGTGAAAACTTCTTCTCAACCGAAGCCATTAACTCAGTAGGGTCTCAGTCCAAATTCAAATCAAAGAAATCCAGACCGAAGTCTGAGCCCAAATCATAGAATACGGGGTCTCAAACCAAAACCATTCTCGGTGAAACATCATATACGTATATATATATATAACCCATCCTCGGCATCTCATATGCCCAATCAATAATAACTCGTCATGATATATCTACAGTACGCGAACTACTCGGGTCTCATCTCCGAGTCTACCCCCAGGATCTACGATGTCTTGGAGGACCTGTCATCGGACCCTATTCGAGACTATATCATATCTCTCACTCCTAGGCATGTGCTCCCTCTTGGAGTCACTCATCCTAAGCAGTGTATCGTGACACTCCAGGATCATCGACGTCTGGAGGAGACTACTCATACAAGAGGGTATATACATATAAATGTGAAAACATTCATCTCCTTCAAATCATAGTTCAACTAGATCTCATACCCGAATCATAAACCAGGGATTCCTCGAATCTGATTCAAATCCAATCTCATAGGCCTCAAGCCCAAATCCATATCTCAATAGGGTCTCAACCCGAAATCTCATTTCATAAACCACAACTGGGACTCAAGCCTGATATTACAAATCAACTAGGCTTCAAGCTCGATACCACAATCAACTAGCCTCAAGCCCGATACCATAAATCAACTGGGCTTCAAGCCTGATATCATAAATCAACTAGGTCTCATGTGTAACGACCCGTCCCGAGAGTCGGGATTAGCAGAGTGTTTAAGATGGGATTAGTGAGCTTAATCGGTGGTTAGTTGGTTCTGATAGGGGTCGTTAGCGTAGAATGACGATTTTGCCCCTGGTCTGGGAAAATAGTTGACTTTTAGTTTGGGAGGTCATTGGGTATTGATCAGTGACTGTGACGTAGTTCGGGACGTCACGAATCCGTAGATAGGTGGCAACGCCCAATTCCGACATCCGAGGAGGAAGTTATGATGTTTGGAAGGTTAAGGGCATTACCGTAATTTGGGTAAAATAGGGGAAAAAGTTGACTTTTCGTACGATCGGGTTTTGACACATTGACCTAGGACCGTTAGGTAGATCTCGTCGTCCTGAATTCAACGACAGGCGGCACGAGTTCATCGGACCTAAGATGAGTAAGTTACGGGTCTAGAAAGGTAGTGGCAGAATTGTAATTTTGGAGTTAAAGAAGGGCATTTTGGTCTTTTGGCTGTTTGAGCTTGGTGCAGCCGGATTTGGACAAGTTTCCAGGGCAGAGTGGGATTTTTGTGAGAGAATGGGGAGGATTGTGACACGTGGGGTTTGGCTAGAGGTTTCTAGGGAGTGCACGGGTATGTTCAAGGTCGTGCAGGTGTGTGCCCGTGTGTGTGTTCGAACCAGAGAGAAACAGAGACTGGGAGATTGGGAAAATTGGATGGTGGCGTGGGTGTTTTTGTGTCCTGGTGCGGGAGTGAATGACCAGAGATTGAAAGAGAGCTAGGGAGAAGGTTGGGAGGTGCAGTGGTCGTGACTGTGTGAGGTGTGAGCCACGGGAAAACCAGAAAAAAAAAACAGAGAAGAGGTGAGAGATCGTGGTGGTGGTGTGGTCGTGTACTGTTCAATTGGGCTCGACAGGGGGCGAAGACGGCTATGTGGACTCCAGGGAGAGCGGCGGTGAGCACGGAGGCGAACGACGGCAGGTAATTTCTTCTTCCCGTAAGTTTGCTTTGTTTTGTCCATGAAGTTTGAACCGGAAGTCGTGAAGTCTGGGGTTGAGTCGACGGTTTTGGTGAGTTGGGTGAGACTCAGGAGGGTCCTAGGAAGCGTCTAGTGTTTCCACCGTGACGGGGGAGGACTTGGGTGAACGGATCGTGAAACAGGGGACAGTTTGGGTTTTGGGCTTCGAGCTTGAGTCGACTAGTTAGGGACGGTGTCGTTGTGTTTGAGTGAGGGGGATAGGTTCCTTAGGACTAGACGATGAAGATGGTGAAGAGAGGGAGGAAAACGGAGACGGATGGGCGGAGAACCGGGAACGCCGGAGCAGATCGGTTCACGTGAGGAAGACGACGATGAACAGTACTCTGTGTGCAGGGGCGTGAGGCCCACGCGCAGCCACTTTGGGCGGCGCATAGAGGCGCGTGCGGTGGTTTTTGGGGAAGGTGTCAACATGGTTTTTGGTCTAGGAGTTGTAACGAGTCTAACGGAATAGATTTCGGGTTGTTCGGACGTCGTTTGAGGTTAGTTCCGCGAGGTTGAAGGTTTAGGGTTCCGGTTACGTTTAGGATCCGAGGATTTTTGGGGAAAATTAGGTGGACCTTCATAGACGTGTTAGTAACGTACTTGGTGGTTGTTGACAGGATCAGGATTTCCCGAGGAAGTTGAGGAACGTACAGGACGTACGGGACGCGAGTGACGTGCCCGGTATCTGTGAGTGGACCCTTTCTCTAAACTCAAGCATGCATAACTGTTTTTAAATACTTGTTTTATTTTTTTATATGTGATTTCATGATTATTGAACCTGCTATGTTGGTTTTACGTGATTGCACGTTTTTCTAGAAAATGACGTATTTGGCACGTTTTACGATAAAAGGTTGATTTCTGATTACGGTGTTATATTTTTGGGATTTCAAATGATAAATGATTTTAAATGATTATAACGGGATTTCGGAACATGATTTCGATAATCAAGGTTTTCGGTTTTAGAATCGGATTTTGAGAATCGGAATTAGGTTTTAAAGTTGGAAAGTGGATTTCCGGATTTGGATTCGGAATGACGGTTCGGATGCCGGGAAGGGCTTCGGACCGGTGATTTCAGATTCAGGTTTGGATGTGGATTTAGAAATGGTTTTCAACTGGTTTTGGATTGGATTTTCTGGATCTGGTTATTGGATTTAAAGACCCGGATATTGTGATTGACGGGGGACGGGCCCGGATTGGGTTTAAAGACCCGGATTGAGTTTAAAGACTCGGATATATTGATATTTCCCCTGTAGGCCTGTTGAGTTTAAAGACTCGGGAGTTTAAAGACTCGGATATTGTTGAGGCCTGGATTGAGTTTAAAGACTAGGGAGTTTAAAGACTCGGATAGATCCAGCAGGTTTGATCGGATAATGATTGGTTGAGACTTATGTTTTATGATGCTTATGATGTGAGTTCTATAACTGTTTTTATGATGATTCTGCAAATGTTTTTATGACGATCTTTATGTGATATATACATATAATTGTTTTCAGCAAATGGGTTATGCATGTGTGATTTCAAAACGGAGGGCCAAATCCCTGGTTTTCGTATAAATGGTTTTGGAAACTTTTCTTTTATTTATGGTCCACTCACACCTTCTGTTTTAATTGCCCTCCAGGTCGTAGGAGCTAGCGCGGGTGTTGACGTCGAGACAGCGTCTGAGGCATAGCGTACTCGAGAGCGACCCCGAAGTTTTTTTACTTTTCTGTGTGCGTGTACTGGTTATCGGTTTTCCTTCTTTTGTATTTGGTACTATGCTCTGTAAAATTTTGACTTCGGGATGTTTAAAGTTTCTCCTGCGTCTGGCTTGTGAGTGGTGGTTTTTAGTGAGATTACTTTGGTCTTTTTGTTGGGGTGTTAGACGGGAGCAGGATTTACCTCTGTTTTCGGGGTGAAACCTGGGTGGGTCCTGACATCATGTCTAAATCTCGATTTCACGCCTTTCCGTGAAATCCCTTTTTAAAACCATTTCTCAAATTCTCGGTTTCACTCTTCTCCGTGAAATCCTTTAAAACCAGTAAATCAAGTCTCCGGTTTCACGCCTCCCCGTGAAACCATCAACATCACATAAAACACACATGCACGTAGTATACTTGGCTAAAACTCAAATATCATATAAAACATAAACCTCGAACTACGTGCAATAACACATTTTCCTCTGAAAATGCCAAACAATTCATATTAAAATCACATGTACTCATGGCATCTCAAATCATGTTCATAAACATATATAAAACATTTATGCATGCATCAATTCATAAAACAAAGTCCACTCACAAACCGTCCAAGTTGTGCTTCAATACGCGTGCTATAAGCCTCCCCGGGCTAATCACCATCACCGGAACTCCCGGACCTGTACAAATCATACTCGAAGGTCACTGACTACTTCAAATAGGCTAACATTGAATCCCCCAATTTTTTGGGATTTTTAAACATATTTTAAATAACCCCTAAACCTTCGGACACCCAAAACTACCTTGAAACGATGTCTGATTGACTCGAAACTTATGCCAAAATATTCATTACATCGAAATGATGAACTTACATGTTGATCGTGCCTCGAAAATAGGGCCCATGCGCCCTCACGAGCCGCCCAAAGGTGTTGCGCGTGAAAGCCACGTGTCAGCTACAGTGTCATTGTCAACCTCCATCGAACCGGTTCAAACCCGGTTCTTTGGTTTTCGGTTCAACAGGACTGGAAAGACCGGTTCTCTTCCGTCCCACCACCATTCAACCTCATTTTTCTCCCATTCTCTCCATCTCAGTCTACCCTATCTATCCATGGGTTTAAAATCGTGAAACAAGGCCAAAGATCATACCTTTAGATCGAAGAACCTCCACCTAGTTTTTCGGTCGTCTATTTGGGTTGTTCAGCCGTCCTCTGCCATCGAAATCTTTCCCAAATGGGTCGTCCAGGTCCTAGGAAGTCATCCTAATCCATCAAACACTCCCATAATTTCCAGATCAAAACTTTGAATTTTCAAACTAAAACGTACTGTGTCGGGTCTTTGGCCACCGTGCACGACAGTCCCCCTCGATGCCACCGTTCACCCCGTCTCGACCTCCCCTCTCTCTTCTCCGTTTACACCATCAGTAGAGGATGAAGGTTTGTGTGGGTTGGGATGGGTTGTGGTGTTGTGTTTGTGTTTCGGGTCTTAGAGAAACAAAAAAGGTGAATGAAACATATGAGGATGATATGCATGAATGTGGGGTGATATGCAATAGATGAGTGACACTTGTCACTCATCTATTGGGCCAGGGAAAATATCTGGGTCCCACTCAAGCCAAAAGTCCACCCATCTCGTAAAACATGCAATAGTTCCTCGGAACTTCCGTGAACCATAACTTTCCCGTCGAACATTCGATTTCGACGTGCCTCATGTCTATGGACTCGTATCGACACCATCTACATAACGGTTCTCGGTCGATGGGCATCAGACCTCCCGGGTCAAACGTAAACTTTTTACCCTCGTTTAGGGGCAAAATCGTAATTTCGCCCTGAACGCCCGAAAATCCTCGACTAATTCTGTAACGACCCGTCCCGAATTCCGGGATTAGATTAGTCACTAATCTTGATTAGTGAGGTTGAACGGTGGTTAGTAGGGCGGAATCGGACAAAATGTGCAAAATGACCATTTTGCCCCTAGTCGTGGGCAAAATGTTGACTTTTTGATCGGGCAGTCAAACAGACTTTAACCGATGACCGTGACGTAGTTTGGGATGTCACGAGTTCATAGACATGCGGCACATTCGATTCTGACATTCGTGGAGAAAGTTATGATGTTCGGAAGATGAGGGGTATTTTGGTAATTTTGGTCAATTGAGGTCAAATGTTGACTTTTTGACCGGGAGGTCCGATGGACGAGGGCCAAGGACCGTTACGTAGGTTTCTTCGATACGAATCCAACGACAGGCGGCATGCCGAAATCGGAGATTCGACGACGAAGTTATGGTCAAGGAAACGAATTAACGAACCGAGGCTTCGATTAAAATAATAATAAAATAATGAATAGTAACTGATGACTGTGCACATCCGGATGAGTGACAAGTGTCACCCATCCCTTGTTTCCAACTCCACGTTTTCCTCTAAACAGTATCATTACAACATCATCATTTTGTCTAATATTTATTAATTAATTGTAAAACCTTTTATTTTCCATTAACCCCCCCCCCCCCCCCCCCCCCCCCCCCCCCCCCCCAATTTGTTCTCTGAACGGTGAACAAATGCAAAACAGAGAGAGTGTGCGGGCTGGAGGAATTGGCTGCCTTTCCATGGCAGAATTGAGGGAATTGAGAGACTAAGAAGATTGAATTAACGGGGAAACACAAGGGACATTGTGGGGGCTGGGAAATCAAAATCAGAAATTTGGAGTTTGAGAGGGAAAATTCGAAATTAAATCCTAAGGCCGTGAGGATCGAATTGGAGATTACTTTCAGCTTTCTGGGAGTGCCACGATCATAATTGTCGAAGAAACGAGAAGAATTGGTGTCGTATTGCTTCTGAACACACTTGGTGACAGAGGAGGAAATTCGAGGTTAAGTCGAGGAATTGGAGGCTTTGGTTGACGAAATTGAACTGGGGATTATGTTCCTGAGGATCCCACGATGCTTCTGGAAGGATCAATTGAAGGAAAACGCTGGAGATTGATGAAGCTCCATGGTTGCACAGTGTACGGCTATCGAGCTTGTGTCGTGATCATTGAGTGATCAAACAACGAAATTGATGAAGGGGAACTGTCTCTCATGGTCCAGTGATGCTTCTGGATGCATCAATTGGAAGAAACCTGCAGCCATTGAAGGAATTTCATGAACGAACAGTAACCGGGTGTTCTTGGTGTTCATCATCGAATCGTTGGAATTTGGGTAAGTGATCGTGTAATTGACTTTACAGATCTTAAATTGAACTTAAAACGAAGCTAACTGAATGATCAATTGGAAGGTTTAAGGCTGAATTGATGGACATTGAACTGGGTCATCTCGCGGGTTAATTGGACCCGTTTACTAGACATATGGGTTAGGCTGGTGACACTGTAGCAGGCACGTGGGTTTCACGCGCAGCCACTCACGGCGGGGCGTGACGGCGCGTGGGCACGAATCTCGAGGTGAGGTCAACATGACTTCTGTCCTATTTAATGTAACGAACATTTTGGAATTGGTTTCGTGTCGATCGGACACCGTCTCGATATTATTCGGGATGTGTGAAGGTTTTAAAACAAGTTTTAAAATAGTTAAAAATTCGGAAAAATTACGGGACTTTGATAGGATGTTAATGTGGAGGTTAGTGACCCTCTAATGTAATTTGGACAGGATTGGGAGTCCCGGTGATAGTGGTGTGGCCCGGGAAGGCCGATGGCACGCGTATCGAGGCATACCGTTAAAACGGTATGTGAGTGGACTTTGGTTTTATAAATCCTATGCATGCTTAAATGTGTTATATGTTTTATATACGTGATTTCTGTGATGGTGATTGTGAGTATTGATTTTGGGTATGTTACACGTATTTCGAGGTATTTTTCGTATTTCACGTATATCGAGGTTAACGGTTTTATTGTGGTTTTATGTGCTTATGGCTTAATGGCTTAATAAATAATGTGATAAAAAGGGGTTTTGGAATTGGAAATATGAACTCGGGTTTGAGGTCCACTTGTTTTGGAAATTTCGGACTTGGAGTCCATTTGAGTGCGTACTCGGGCCGGGGGCCCAGTTACTTTATGAAATCGGGCCAGGGCCCCAGTCGTTTAGGAAATCGGGCTGAGACCCATTTGAGTTATGTTATCGGGCCAGGGGCCCAATTGATTTACGAATTCGGGCCGTGGGCCAGTGGGTTTATAAGGTCGGGCTGCGGGCCCAGTTGGTTTACAAAACGGGCCGTGGGCCCAGTGGTTCATAAAATCGGGCATGAGGCCCAATTGGATTATAATGATGATTTCGGGTCAGGGACCCTATGTTTAATAAATGTGATTTCGGGTCAGGGACCCTACATGGAATTATGTTGTTTTATGGAAATTTCGGGCAGGGCCCATTGTAATGATGTGATAAAAGGAATAAATAAAACTGTTTTCCATATACCATCTGGATACAAGGATATATGATGGTCTCCTCCAGATGTCTGAGACACTGGGGAAGTCACGGTGCATTGCCTGCGAGGGGTCATTATACGGAGCAGCCGGACCGTATGATGACTCAGGAGCAGGATTGCTATGATTGACGTCAGGGACGTCAGACATCTGGGATGTCAGAGATATGGACCCGAAGAGACCCCGAGCAGCACACGTTGCTTATTATACCGTGAGATATGACGTCAGGGACGTCAAGCGTCTGTGACGCTAAGCATCAGGGATGCTGGTGATGGTAATGGTAAATATGGATTATTGGTTATGAAATGGTATGTCGGGTCGGGGACCCTAAATGGTTTTGGATTTATGGATTTATATTTATGGTTTTGGGCGGTGGCCCACATGGTTTTAATATGTCTGGTGGTGGTATTCCACAGTTTTGGACTGAGTTCCCACACTTGGTTTTTGGTTAACGGTTTTTGGGCTAAGGCCCTAATGGCTCGGTTGAGCAAACGTTTTGGTTACTGGTTTTCGTGGCATGCATACGTTTTTATTGGAGGGCATAAATGTCTTATAAATGTATTTGATGAACTTATTGATTTTTGTCCACTCACAGCTTTTGGTTTTAATGCCCTTCAGGTTGATTACGGATGCGATTGCAGCAGAGACTGGGACATTGCACACCTCCTCCATCGGTCCTTGTGCACTCTAGATGCCCCGTTTGGGCAGTGGCTCTTGGTTATCCCTTGTCTGACACCCCTTGTTGGACGGGAGCAGGGCACATTCCACGGTAATCCCAGGGGGATTGGGATGGGTCCTGTCAAATTCCCAATTAGTCCTGCTAATCCATAATTATGTCTTAATTAATCCCAAAATTTTGGAACGGGTCGTTACAAGAAGAGTATTACACACATTGAATATCGAGTTCGTTCTCACTCGATGAGTTGTATTAGTGGAAATTCAATTATGATTTTAAATTATCAACTTTTACCACTATAGATAATTCATTCATCTGATGAGTAGTATTAGTGGCAACTACAATTATGATTTTTTTTGGAACAAAGTGGGATTAATTTCATTAATAGACAAGCTCAATAATAAAATCAATATAACAGACCCATCTACCAAAAAATAAGCCCAAAATATAACTAAAACTCACAACATTAAATAGCCCAAAACTAACTAAAATACACAACAGAATCAAATCCAAAGAAACCTTAGAAACTAAGCAGGTTTCCAGCAGTCGCCACCTCTGAGAACACAACCACCACATCCGAGAACCATCCTGTTTGGAACCCAAGAGATCGAACAGAAGAGCACGGTTTGGAGACACGGGGTCACCAAAGATCGACATACTCAAGCGATCAGTTATGTCGATATTGACCGACAATTTCTACAATCCAAGCACCCAAAACCGAAACGTGGGGAAGCATTGTGGATGAAGAGGATTAGTGACCTTGTCCATTGGATAGGCCAAAAGAGAAACCAAAGTAGAGCCAAGGGCCATGGATCTGAGGGAGAGCGAAGTGGATAGAGGGTGAAATTTGGGAGGGGATGAACGAATGGTTGTGTGAGCGAGGAGAGGACTAAAAAGAAAAGGGTTAGGACTAAGCAAACCGAAATCGGCCAAGGAGACTGGAAAACCGACGATGGGTCTCCAAAAATCCATCTCGAGTAGTGGACATCACCACAAACACCAATGTCTGATGCAAAAGTCACCATAAAGGCACGGGACTAGAACCAGCAACCAAAAAAGGAAGAGAGAACCAAATAAGCTGAACAAAGGGTTGCGGAAAATGAAGGAGAAATGAGTGAGAGATAATGAGGAAAGTATGCTCAAAACCAGTCACCAGGAGGTGGAAAGTGGAGCACCTCCACCCCAGATCAGCACCGGCTATGAGTTTTCTAGAGAGAGGCATAGAGAAAAATTTAGACATCGAAGGATACTATTATGATTTTAGATCATCAATTTTATGAATATGCGTAATTCATTCATGACACCAATAAAAACGACTTGTCGTTTATAGGGGAAATCGATTATAGTATTCACCAATGTGTAAGTGACCACAGTGGCAGGGGCCAACCTCACCTTGTTTAGCACGTGTGAAAGAAAATCCAAATCCTTCCCAAAGCCGCCGAGAAGAAACCCTACCCGAAACTCCTATAAAATTCCCTCTTTGCCGCTTTCTGACTTAATATTTGGTCTCCCTCGCACAAGTACAAATTACAAATCAGGTAAAATGTGAGCTATGAACTCATAGCTTGTGCTTGTCAAATCCTTTTCTTTATCGTATTATTGTAGGGAATTGGATTTGATTGGAGTTAACAGTATTATCATGTTAATCTTGAGATTATCACACTGAAATGCACCAGTTAGCCCCTTGCTTGCTACTTTGAAATATAGCAGCAAGGAAATTGCGAGCAAAGGGTCGGTGCAAGATTGAAACTTTGGCATCAGTTGTGTCGTGAATTTGAGTGATTTCTCTTGCACACCCATGTTTTGCCCCTAAACGAAAAAGTAGATAATTTTGGATAAAGTTGAAAATTTTGAAGAATGGCAAAGCAAAATGATGAAGTCAGATTTGAAAATCTGAATTTGATGTAGATTTCATATCCTGCCTTCAAAGTTCTCTGATTGCTTTGCTATATCTTTACAAAATGAGATTTTTTTTCTTCTGTATTGTTCGTCTGATGAATTGATATGTATAAGGTGTTTGTTAATCTTACTCTGACAAGACAAGCAAAATGATGAGATTTGTTTTACTGAATTTGATGTGGATTCCCATACCAAACTGGTCTTCAAAGTTCTCTGATTGCTCAGGTAGTTTCCTATGTGATTGTTTATTTGGCAAGTTTCTGAAATAAGTTCCTTTGTTTTGTTTTGTTTTCCAAGTTTTAAAGGATTTCTTGCTTAAGTTTTGTGTATGGATTAGTTCAGGCTGTTGGCATTTGGCAGTTGTGTCTACCTTTTAATGTGAATCTTGGCTCTTTCATGAGAATAGGTAAGATTCTAAGGTGAACGTGACGTGCACCAAAGTTCTTGATTCCGACTCACAGAAACGTCAGTTTTGTATTGATTGTGTCGCGAGTGTTCTATGTTGCCTTGATTTCGATAAATGACTGTCTTTTTATATATTAGAAAACTTGACAAAATTTATAAGAATGAACTACTGCATGACTGCCTCAAAACATGTCTTTGATAAATCTTAGATGATTACAAACAGATGGGTGCCTTGAATAAGAGAATTGATTGAACATTTTCATTAGACTGTCTTTGCTTTGAAGGTTACATAGATAAATGAGAATAAAAATATGTTTGGCATAGCATTGCGCTATATGCTGTTGAGGTTCTGAACTGACTTACATTTCAAAGCTTGATTGATCCAGGCTCACATTGATGTATTATTGAGCTCCAATGGTAAGACATGACCCTCCTCTTTCATCCGGGCTTGGGACCGGCTCTATATAAGATGTGCCTTTAGGCACGATACAGGCAGAGTTATCATGTCGCAACCTCTATAATCAAATTAAGGTTCAAGTGGATGCTTAACTTACTTTCGTTAACATTGTCGTATTATGCATGTTGTGTGTACCTTAACATGCGAAATTAAGGAACAAACTGTAATGGAGGCTAGATTGGAATTACCATGACAGAAATATCATTGGAGTTGAATTGTGAATATTGCGGTTTTGCAACCTTGTCAACTCATCTGATGAGTGCTGTAATGGAGGCTAGAATGGACAATGCACAAGAAAGCCAATTGATCCATGTGAAGTACTTCCCCGAAAGGAACAAACTGGTCATCGCAAAGAACCCCATTGCAGCTGAAACAGATCCAATTATCTCAACAATCCTTGCAGTCGTCGGGCCAAGATAATTCAAAAATATCCCAGTAAGCAAAAGCAACAACTATACAAACCTCAACCACCCTCAGGCGAAGCAGAGGAGGCTGTTGTTCCTGCGATTGGCCGGGGGATGGTGAGTATTGTCTGGCCAAGGCAAAAGCTGCCTGGAAACTAAGACCCAAGTATTGTCTTCCCAAGACTCAACGAAGTCTTTTGTACTGGGATGTTTTGCATCTCAATACCAAATGCACTTACATAAAGTGCTTTTGATGATCTAATGGTCTTGACCTCCCCTGTGATGCTATGAGGCACCTTACTTTGGTGATGGACAACAAATTCGGTCGCTGAACCAGTAGAGCGTTGCCCTCTAACTGGTTCTGAGGCCTTAATAGAGACAACGCGATACAAGCTTGACGCAAAGCCAGCTTCAGTGACATGGAAAAGGGAAACGATATGTCATTTGAAGGTCTTGGCATGACACGAAATAAAACTCAAAGGCTCAATGAAATTTTGAGCTGGTTTCATTTCCATTATATGAGAAAGAAGCTAGGGTGTTCTCATGTGTGAACTGAAGCAAAGTTCATAGGGACCACTAAACCAAAATCATAAACTTTATATCCAACACAAGCTATTCTTGACTGCTTGTCTTCTGTCAATTTTGTTCCTTTCTTTTTCCTTAGGATTATTTTTTGAGCAAATTATACTACATTTTGAAATTATATTTGACTTTTCAAATATTGCATATTAGAACTTGATTTTTTAAATTGAAATTTGGCTTTATCATTAGCTATTCCGTTATTTTTTTTTAAAGCTGATATACACAAAATATAACTCATCTCGTTTAATTTAAATAAGTGACACATACCAAAAAATATAAATAAATAATTTTTAAAATTTAAAAACTATTTTATTTAGAAATAAATAAAAAAATTGGTGAGGAACATCCATGCTGCCAATCTGCGATGAATTCCGGCCATAGCCCTTCTTTCTTCATCTTCTTTTTTCCTCAATTTGAAATCACCAACCTGTAATATATATATATATATATATATATATATATATATATATAATAGCTTAACAGTTCCTACCCATCATGTGACAGCCACTCACCACATAGACAGATTGAATTTTGAGATGTTTGGTTGTGAAATGATGTGAAACTTAACATGGGGGTAAGTTGAGAAATGTAAAATATGAAACTTTGTTTAATAATTATGTCAACATATATATAACAAAAAAGCAATTATTTTCATCTTCTTCTCTAAAAATTTTCCGAAATTTATGAAATATGAAACTTTACGTAATATGCCCTTTGAATATTGAGTTAAGTCTCAAAATGCCCCCAAATATGATTTTGACCCAACTCATCTCCTAGACACGATTTTAGTCTCAATTTGCCACATGAATATCTAATTTAACAAATTCCATTAAAAAAGGAAAAATGGTCCAAAAGCGGCAAGACCAGCATTAACATTCGGCATTCTTTTAGTTACAACGAGTATAAAGACTAATTTTTCTTTGTAAAAAATTGACACTTCATCCATCCATTACTCCTTCCAATAAATTAGTCTCATTGTAAATCTGGTACGAAGATACAGCTCAAGAAGGAAAATATCTATAATTCATAGCTGCATTAGGAGAACAAAATATACCCACCAATAACCCATGTCGAACCCAAAATCACCGGAAGAATGTGGAGCTGCCACATGGCCCATAATTTCTGGAATGACCAAATTGTCCTTGGCAATAATACTTGAAGTCAAAGTACCGAGCATGGCTCAAGCCCACAACACTTACATAGCTCCAACATTGGGCCCAAACCGGGATGACATGTGAAAGCATTTTCACCCTCGATCTGTGTAACACGTGTCAGCATGCAAATCAATGAGCATTCGTCCCACATCGAAACTATGGAAATTGAACATCTCTCTCACCCCTATATGAGGGGTACACATTTCCTAATAAAAGTAAGTCGATTCTTCGCTTCGAAGTATATCATTTTCCTCTCTCAAAGCTAACTTAGGCATCAGAGTGTTCTTGGTCGAACAACCCCCCGGTTAATCGATCAAGGCAACGATAACTAATTGTTTGTTGTTTGTAGGAATTGTGAGGACTTTTCGTGGCGGGTTTGATTTCTGCTTCAACAATTGGTGCTCTCATTGAGAGCCAATTGAGAAATACTCAAGGGGAGCTCTCACGATCGTTCGTCGTTCATCGATAATGTTTGAAGTTCTTGAACGTTGTTCATCGGTCTTCAGCTATGTTAATCGTTCATCATACTTCATTCATCGTTTATCGAGTATGTTTGGAAGTCCTTGAACGTTGTTCATCAGTCGCATTCATCATTCATCGTACTTCATTCGTCGTTTATCGACTATATTTAGAAGTCCTTGAACGTTGTTCATCAATCATGTTCATCGTTCATTATACTTCGTTCGTCGTTCATCGACTATGTTCGAAGTTCTTGAACGTTGTTCATCGTTCGTTGGAACTTTTCGTCAATCCTCGCGATTCAACGTGGTTAGGGCGCGACGATTCATTCGATCATTTGAAGGTAGAGTTTCAGCCTTTGCAGCTCGAAAAGGAAGCAGAGAATGCATTGTGTCTTTAGAAAAGCATCAAAGCCTTCGCTCCTGCGAAACACCAAAGCTTTCGCTCCTGCGAAACACCAAAGCCTTCGCTCCTGCGAAGCACCAAAGCATTCGCTCTTGCGAAGCACCAATGCCTTCACCCTAGTGAAGCATCCAAAGCTTTCGCTCCTGCGAAGCATCCAAAGCCTTCGCCCTTACGAAGCATCCAAGCCTTCTCTCCTGCGAAGCATCCAAGACTTCGCCCATACGAAGCATCCAAAACCTCCTGCGAAGCATCCAAAGCCTTCACCCTCGTGAAGCATCCAAAGCCTTCGCTCCCGCGAAGCACCAAAATCTTCGCCCCAGTGAAGCATCTAAAGTCTTTGCCCCGCGAAGTACCGAAGCCTTCGCCCCACGAAGCACCAAAGCCTTCGCCCCGCGAAACACCAAAGCCTTAGCCCCAGCGAATCATCTGAAGCCTTCACCCCAACGAAGCATCTGAAGCCTTCGTTCCCGCAAAACATATGAAACCATTGCTCCCGCAAAGCATCTGAAGCCTTCGTTCCTGCGAAGCACCAAAGCCTTTGCCTCAGCGAAGCATCTGAAGCCTTTGCTCCTAAGAAGCACCAAAGTCTTCGCTCTTGCGAAGAACCAAAGCCTTCTCCCCATCAAAGCATCTGAAGCCTTCGTTCCTGCGAAGCACTAAAGCCTTCACCCCGCGAAGCACAAAAACCTTCGCCTCGCGAAGCACCAAAGTTTTCGCCCGGCGAATCACCAAAGTCTTCGCCTCAGCGAAGCACCAAAGCCTTCGCCCCAGCGAAGCACCAAAGCCTTCGCCCCAGCGAAGCATCCAAGCCTTCGCCCGGCGAAGCACCAAAGCTTTCGCCCCAGCGAAGCATCCAAGTATTCGCCCCTGCGAAGCGCCAACGTCTTTATCCCCGTGAAGCATCAAAGCCTTCGTTCCCGCGAAGCACCAAAGCATTCTCCCCAGCAATGCACCAAAGCTTTCGCCCCAGTGAAGCACCAAAGCATTCGCCCTAATGAGGTATCCAAGTCTTCACCCCTTAGCCTCGTGAAGCACCAAAGTCTTCGCCCCAACGAAGCACCAAAGCTTTTGCCCTAGAGAAGCATCCAAGCCTTCGCCCGGCGAAGCACCAAAGCTTTCGCCCCAGCGAAGCATCCAAGTATTCGCCCCTGCGAAGCGCCAACGTCTTTATCCACATGAAGCATCAAAGCCTTCGTTCCCGCGAAGCACCAAAGCATTCTCCCCAGCAATGCACCAAAGCTTTCGCCCCAGTGAAGCACCAAAGCCTTCACCCTAGCGAAGCATCTGAAGCCTTCTCTCCTGCGAAGCACCAAAACCTTTGCCCCAGCGAAGCATCTGAAGCCTTCGCTCTCGCGAATCACTAAAGTTTTTTCTCCATCGAAGCACTAAAACCTTCGCCCCCGCGAAGCATCAAAACCTTCGCCCCCGCGATGCACCTAAGCCTTCACCCCCGTGTAGTATCTGAAGCTTTCGCCATGCGAAGCATCAAGGCCTTCGCCCTTGCGAAGTATCCAAGCCTTCACTGATGCGAAGTACCAAAGCCTTCGACATGCGAAGCATTAAAGCCTTTGTCATGCGAAGCACCAGAGCCTTCGCCATGCGAAGCATCAATGCCTACGCCATGCGAAGCATTCAAGCCTTCGCCTTGCGAAGCCCTTACGCCTTCGTCCTGCAAAGCATTCAGAACTTTGCCCTGCGAAGTATCAAGGTCTTCCTCTGGGAAACATCTCAGGCCTTTCCTTTAGGAAGCAATCAAAGCTTTTCTCCAGAAGCAATCCAAGTCTTCACCCCATAAGCAATCCAAGAATTTTTATGGGAACCACTCTAGACCAATTGGAGTGGAAAGGCTCTCAGTGGATACTCATAGCTGCAACGGGGGCATTTGACAAACCTACAAGTGTGGAAGCTAATTCAAACAAATAAAAATTTTGCAGAGGAAACTTCACACATGAATTCAAAATTCAAAATTTTCATTTCATTATTCGGAAAATGGTTGGTAAATCACATGTCAATTGCTCACACCAAGCATTGAATGTAGAAATGAAAATACAATCATGGACAAGAAGCAACTACTCTATGAGAATTCTAGGGGCAAGGCACCAATGTTTATCATCCTTTGAGACTCGGTCCATTTTTCAGTCGAAAGTAGGGGGAAAGCCATCCACCATTCCCGTCCTCAAACTCTTGCTCCAGCTCCAGCTCTTTGAAAGGGACTCCGTTGCAACTCATCATACCCAACTTTAGCTCCTTATTTTCTTTTCGAAGCAAAGTTGTGGGGGCATATGATAGCAAAAACCATTCAAGCCTCAAATAGCAGGATTTCCACCCTTGTTGAGTTTTCCACTTCCAAAAACTTCACCAAGTGCTCGGAAGGACTGATGGAAAGTCTGAACCTGCTAGATGACCTTGATAAGCCATAACAACTAGGAAATGGCCTCAAGCAGACTTGGAAGGCAATTCAGGACTTGACTTATTCTCTAAAGGAAAGTCAAGCCTCTTTTTTGATGTTCTTCTTCAGGATGACGGCAATTGTCAAATACAATTGAGCTGACAGGGACCCGCCCCGATCCCCTGGGGACCACAAGGGGACGCGCCCTGCTCCCGTCTGACACCCGAATCGAAAATTCCAATTTTCGCCTTAAAAACTTAAATGCATAAATGTCCGAATTATAAAGTCATACATAACCCAAATTTAATAGATGTCAGACAAGGGATACAATCCAAAATACAAAATCCGAGCACGACACTAGAAAGGAAAATCCTGCGGGTGATCCGACCCGACAGGGGTTCAGGTGCGCAGTACAAAATCTATGCCTCAGCCTCGGGGTCCTCACCAACCTCAGCAGCACGACCTGGAGGGGTTACCAAAACATGAAAGGTGAGTGGGCCGAAACTCAGTTTAATAAAAACAGTATAATAAGTAAAATATATAATTTACCCCTCCGTTTTCCAAACATGCATGCATCGGTATTTGAAAACCATAAATACATATAATACATCACAATCATTATATTAGCCAAAAATGTAACATAACCCAGCTACTGCACTATACACTCCGATGTTGACATCCCAGATATCCGACGTCCCTGACGTCCAATAATGGTCACAGTCCCAAGGCTACGCGTGCCACCCGGGGTCTCAAATCCCGAGTTCAAACTCCGAACCCAGTTCGGTTACGGCATCCCGGATGCCTAGCGTCCCAGACGCTCGACGTCCCAGACGTCCAATCATAGCAATCCTGCTCCTGAGTCATCCTACGGTCCGGCACCTCCGTAGCATGACCCCTCGCAGGCAATGCACCGTGACCGCTCCGGGGTACCACATCCGGAGGAGACAGTATCACACGGTGGATTATACAGTACAGTACCTAAGATAGCCATTAATATCCACATGCATATATAACTATATATATATATATCATATAAAACGGTGTTTAATTTCCGTAAAACGGGCCTCGAGCCCAACACCGTAAAACATGTCACAGCCGTAAATCGAGGTAATCAAAATCCATTATTGATTCACACACACATATGGATATACGAAAATGAAAACGGTTATGCATGCAAGTGTTAATAAAAACGGGCCCACTCACTGTACGTTCCCCTTGCGAACAACGCGCGTACGAACTTGTCTCCGGGATTAACGTAAGTTTCCTGTCATTCCAAATCACATGCAAGTGTCAATATACGTCCTTAATATATTCTCAAAAGTCCTAAACAGAAACCGGTTCGGAAAAACCGTCCAATACGTTTCCCAAGACACCCGACCCTAAACTGACCTTTTTAACTATCTCAGATCAACACGGTTATTTCACAGAAAATGTTCAGAATGATTAGGGGATTAAAAGTCATGTTGACCGTGAACCGAGATAGTGCTCAACGCGCCCTCACGCGCCGCCCAAAGTGGATGCGCGTGAAAGTCACGCGCTGCTACAGTGACACTGCTACAGTGCTATCGTCCTTGCCCGATTTACTGTAATTTGGGTCTTCAACCCGCGGGGTGACCCGATTAATTAACCGTCCATTTCTACTTAATTTCATTCCTTCTTGATTCTAATATGTTCTAAAATCATTCAATTACAGTTCTTAGTCCTCTAATCATCTCGACAAGTCATCAATCGTCATATCCAAACCCGAACAGCCTCACGGGTCGAATCTCAGAACTCCCCAAACTAGCTCTATTGTCCAATTAATTTACACAGGAGAATAAGGGGACCCAGAATAACCAAATGGAACCATTAATTGAATGAAACATTACCTGGAAGTAGCCGTCCAAACACTGCGATTTCCCCTGCGCACGGCGGTCACCGTCCCAGCTCCTCCGTGGCTGGTTGTCGTCGATTTCGATGTGGACGAGTTCCAAATGCTCCCAGAAGGCTTACTCAGTGGTTAGTTTTGTCCAACAAGCCGTAGAAATCAAACTCAGATTTTTCCCTCCAAATTGGTTTCTCTGAACTGGAACTCAGGTTCCTGCGCAATTCCTCGATCACACCCTTCGAATCTTGCACGGTTATGTTTCTGCTACTCCCAGGAGACTTCCCCAGTGTTTAGGTTGATCCCATAACCCGTAGAATTCGAATTCGGAATTTTTCCCCCTAAAACCCGAAACTGTTCTTCACGGCTTCCTCTCTGTCCCTCACAGTCTCTCAACCTCAACTGATGCCAACTGAACCCTTCTTTCACTCCCCTTACGCGGTTAATCGATCAAGGAGGCCAACACCCGTGGGAGACATCCTCAGGTCGCACTGAACCTGCTTCCCGCAAACAGATCCCATAACAACGTTTTTAATCCTACCCGTGGTCTGATGCAGCCTCAAAACACACTCCCATTACCTCAAACTACTTAAACAATGTCCACAAATCAGTCCACTAAGGCTTAAACAATTTGCACGCCCGCAACCACCACGGCATGGCCGTGTACTCTGTTTTCACGGTTGCTGCTACAGTAACCGTGCAAAAAGACCAAAATGCCCTCAGGACAGAAATTACCAAAATGCCCTCCAACTTCCGTGACCCGTAACTCGGTCATCCGATGTCCGTTTCACGCGTGCCGCCTGTCGTTGTACTCAGGGCACCGAGACGAATCCAACGGTCTTCGGGTCGTGTGAAAATTCACGGTCATTCAAAAAGTCAACTTTCTCCCTTATTTCGTCCAATTTACGGTAATGCCCCTGAACTTCCGAACGTCATAACTTCTCCCCAGCTCGTCCGAATTAGACGTGCCGCTAGCCAATGGATTTGTGACGTCCTGAACTACGTCATGGTCATCAGTCAAGGTCCGATTGACCCACCAATTAAAAAGTCAACAATTTGACCCAACCATTCACAAGGGTAAAAGTGTCCTTTCATTCCAAATTTTACAATATTACAATCTACGAATTTCCGGGGCGTTACAACCTTCCCCCCATAAGGAATTTCGTCCTGAAATTTAAGGAAACAAATAAAGAAACTGTTCCCGCATCTGAGCCTCGGGCTCCCATGTGGCTTCCTCCACGTTCTGATTTCTCCAGAGAACTTTCACGAGAGGGATAGTCTTCTGCCGTAGTACCTTGTCCTTCCGGTCCAAAATCTGTACTGGTTGTTCCTCAAAGCTCAAATCCTCTCGGAGTTCGATAGGTTGCTCCTCCAATACATGAGAGGCGTCACGTACGTACTTCCGCAACATAGATACGTGGAAGACGTCGTGAACTTTAGAAAGTTCCGGGGGTAAAGCCAATCTATACGCAACCCGGCCAATCCTCTCCACGATCTCATAAGGTCCAATAAAACGTGGACTCAGTTTTCCCCGTCGACCAAAGAGAATAATCCCTTTCCACGGGGACAACCTCAGGAAGGCAAAATCTCCAACTTCGAATTCCAAATCTCGAATCCGTCTATCAGCATAACTCTTTTGGCGATCCTGTGCCGCCCTCAACCTCTCCCTGATAACACGGACTGCTTCCTGAGTGATATCCATCAACTTCGGCCCTTTGGCCGCTCGCTCCCCAATCTCCATCCAGCAGATAGGTGTCCTGCACTGTCGACCATACAGTGCCTCGTAGAGGGCCATCCCAATACTTGCCTGGTAGCTGTTGTTGTAAGCAAATTCCATCAACGGCAAGTGAGTATCCCACGAATCCTGAAATTGCAGCACACAAGACCGCATCATGTCTTCCAGGGTCTGAATAGTCCTCTCCGACTGACCATCGGTCTGTGGATGGAAAGCGGTACTGAAATGCAGATTTGTTCCTAAGGTAGCCTGAAAACTCCGCCAGAACCTGGAAGTGAAACGCGGATCGCGATCGGACACGATCGACTCCGGCGTACCATGAAGTCGGATGATCTCCTTCACGAACAATTGAGCCAATCGATTGGGTTTATAAGTCTCTTGCACTGGCAGAAAGTGTGCTGACTTCGTTAACCGGTCTACAATCACCCATACTCCGTCAAAACCACTCCGGGTCGTTGGTAACTTAAAGAAGAAGTCCATGGTGATGTGGTCCCACTTCCACTCGGGAATCGGAAGTGGCTGCATAGCCCCATACGGTCTCTGCCGCTCCGCCTTAACCTGCTGACAGGTTAAGCATCTGCTCACAAACTCAGCAATGTCTCTCTTCATTCTTGGCCACCAATAATAGTTTCGAAGGGTACGGTACATCTTTGTACCTCCCGGATGCATGGCATACGCTGAACTGTGGGCCTCCTCCAAAATCTCGGCCCGTAACTCTGTCTCTGCTGGCACACACAAACGGCCCAATTTCACAAGTGCCCCATCATCTCGGATGGTAAAGTCCTGCCGTTCCCCAGCTTCAACCTCAATCCTGTAGATGCACAATATCGGATCCTGAGTTGCACCTCAATGATCCGATCAACCAACACTGGCCGCACATGGAAACTGGCCAACAAAGCTCCATGCTCATCCTTATCTAAAATGACTCCAGCCTTTCGGAGTTCCACCAGTAAGGGAAGATACACCATCCTCAGGTGTGCAATGGATCCTGCTGATTTCCTGCTGAGTGCATCTGCCACCACATTAGCCTTACCCGGATGGTACTCGATCGTACAGTCGTAATCCTTGATTAATTCCAACCATCTCCGTTGCCTCAGGTTGAGTTCCTTCTGGGTAAATAGATACTTTAGGCTTTGGTGGTCGGTGTATATCCTGTACGTTGCACCGAAAAGGTAATGTCTCCAGATCTTCAAGGCATGAACTACCGCCGCCAACTCCAAATCATGTGTAGGGTAATTCAACTCATGAGTTTTTAGCTGCCGTGATGCGTAGGCGATCACCTTACCATTCTGCATTAACACGCATCCCAAACCTTGTAGTGAGGCATCACTAAAAACTACAAACTCTCCACTGTTGTCGGGCAATGCAAGGATAGGAGCAGTGGTCAAACGATGCTTCAATTCCTGGAAACTCTGCTCACACTGCTCGTCCCAGATGAACTTCACTCCTTTCCTGGTCAAACCAGTCAACGGTGCAGCAATCTTGGAGAAACCTTCCACAAATCTCCGGTAGTAGCCTGCCAATCTGACAAAACTCCGCACCTCTGTCACTGTCGTCGGTCTGGCCCAGTTAGTCACCGCTTCCGTTTTCTGGGGGTCCATGCTGATCCCATCAGCCGAAATCACATGCCCCAGAAAGCCAATGCTGCTCAGCCAAAACTGGCACTTACTCAGTTTGGCGTACAACCGTTCATGTCTCAGCTTCCCTAACACCAACCGTAGGTGTTCCTCATGTGCTCGGGCACTCCCCGAATACACCAAGATGTCATCGATGAACACAATTACAAACTTATCCAGGTAGGGTCGGAAAACTCTGTTCATCAGATCCATGAATGCTGCTGGAGCATTCGTCAAACCAAAAGGCATCACCAGGAATTCATAGTGTCCGTAACGAGTTCGAAATGCCGTCTTCGAAATATCCCCTTCCGCAATCCTCAGCTGATGATACTCAGATCGCAAATCAATCTTCGAGAAGCACTGTGCTCCCCGCAACTGGTCGAGTAAGTCATCAATCCTGGGTAGAGGATACTGGTTCCTCAGCGTCACCTTCTTCAGCTGTCGGTAATCCACACACAAATGGAGACTCCCCTCCTTCTTCTTCACAAACAACACCGGTGCTCCCCATGGTGAAGTACTCGGTCGGATGAATCCCAGCTCGACCAACTCCTGCAACTGTGTTTTGAGTTCCCGTAATTCTGCCGGCGCCATCCGGTACGGTGCCTGGGATATAGGTCGGGTACTGGGAAGTAGTTCAATGGTAAACTCAATCTCCCGTGGTGGTGGTAATCCAGGCAGATCTTCCGGAAACACGTCCGGAAACTCTCGCACCACATGTATCTTCTCGATGCTAGGAGTATCGACTCGCTCCGACACAACATGCGCCAGATAGCCCTGGCATCCCTTCCGTAGAAGTTTAGTAGCAGCAAGTGAAGAAATCACTTCAGGCAGCGAACCATCACGCTCCCCCTGGAAGGTAACTTCCGGCAAACCCGGACTCCGCAGAAACACTTGCCGACTACAGCAATCTATAAGCGACCCATGCTCCGCTAACCAATCCATCCCTAGAATCACATCGAAGTCATGGATGTCCATAATAATCAAGTCGGCTGGCAGATCCACATCCTCAATTCTCACCGGGCACCTCCGAATCACCTGATTCACTAAGTACACGATGTCCATAGGGGTGCCAACACCCATCTCACTATCTAAGGCTGATACCTCACAATCTAACATACCCACAACGCCTCGAAATAAAAGAATGTGTAGCCCCCGCATCCAACAATACTCGTACAATAAGGTTCGAGATATGAAGTGTACCTGTAATCACATCCGGGGCTGACCTCGCCTGCTGCTGAGTCACTGCAAAAACACAAGCCCTGGGCCCCGCAGTCTGTCCGCGCCCACGCGCGCCACTCCCAGCACCCTGTCCTCGGCCTCCGGCAGTGTTGGAAGCCGAACTCTGTGCAACACTAGCACCTCCAGTATCGTTGTTCCTCGACAACGTCGGGAAATCTCGGGCATAGTGGCCCGCTCCTCCACAAGTAAAACAATTAACTGTCCTCGGTTCATCCCAAGACCCTCCTGATGCACCACTCCAAGACTGATGCTGCCCAGAACTGAATCTCGATCTGCCCCTCTGAGAGCCCCCTGATCGACCTGACCAGCCACGACCTCTCAAAGATGAGGGTGCACCTCGATAACTTCCCCCCTTAGAGATCTTCCGGCCGGTTGGTCCCGGATGGGGACGATCCGGGCGCCGCCCCTCGCCTGATGATTGTCGCGCCTGGTGTGCCGCCAGACTGGCCTCGACACGAACTGCAGCGTCGACCATGTCCCTCAGCGTCGCATAAGTGGCAGCCGTCACACCTGCCTGTATCTCTCCTCGGAGCCCCAACTCAAACCTCTGACATCTGTCCTCCTCAGTACTAACAAAAGCTGCTGCAAAACGGGAAAGCTTCCCGAAAGCCTGCTCATAGTCTGCCATGGACATATCCCCCTGCTCCAGTCGCAGGAACTCTACCTCTCGTGCTGCGCGAAAAGATCGCGGGTAGTACTGATCTAGGAACCGAGCACGAAAGACCTCCCAAGTGGTGGTGTGGACAGACCACCCTGACTTCTCCAGACCCTGCCACCATCGGTAAGCTCCGCCTTCCAGTAAGAAGGCCGCCAAAGTCACCCGCTCGCCGGGTGGGCAATGCATCACTGTAAAGATTCTTTCCCATTTATCAATCCACTCATAGGCATCCTCGGGGTCAGATCCCCCGTTGAAAAGTGTGGCTCCCAACCGTTGAGCCCGCTCAATACTGGCGCATTCCATCTCTCTCTCAATTTCCTCGGCGGTCCGTGCTGGAGGGATTCTCCTCGGAGGCATAACCAGCTGTTAAGAGGCATGGATTAGTCAACAAAATTCGTAGACTCGAAAGGTACCTAGTACCAACCGCTAGTCTAACATGCTGACCACAACCTAGTGCTCTGATACCAAGCTGACAGGGACCCGCCCCGATCCCCCGGGGACCACAAGGGGACGCGCCCTGCTCCCGTCTGACACCCGAACCGAAAATTCCAATTTTAGCCTTAAAAACTTAAATGCATAAATGTCCGAATTATAAAGTCATACATAACCCAAATTTAACAGATGTCAGACAAGGGATACAATCCAAAATACAAAATCCGAGCACGACACTAGAAAGGAAAATCCTGCGGGTGATCCGACCCGACAGGGGTTCAGGTGTGCAGTACAAAATCTATACCTCAGCCTCGGGGTCCTCACCAACCTCGGCAACACGACCTGGAGGGGTTACCAAAACATGAAAGGTGAGTGGGCTGAAACTCAGTTTAATAAAAACAGTATAATAAGTAAAATATATAATTTACCCCTCCGTTTTCCAAACATGCATGCATCGGTATTTGAAAACCATAAATACATATAATACATCACAATCATTATATTAGCCAAAAATGTAACATAACCCAGCTACTGCACTATACACTCCGATGTTGACATCCCAGATGTCCGACGTCCCTGACGTCCAATAATGGTCACAGTCCCAAGGCTACGCGTGCTACCCGGGGTCTCAAATCCCGAGTTCAAACTCCGAACCCAGTTCGGTTACGGCATCCCGGATGCCTAGCGTCCCAGACGCTCGACGTCCAGACGTCCAATCATAGCAATCCTGCTCCTGAGTCATCCTACGGTCCGGCACCTCCGTAGCATGACCCCTCGCAGGCAATGCACCGTGACCGCTCCGGGGTACCACATCCGGAGGAGAGTATCACACGGTGGATTATACAGTGCAGTACCTAAGATAGCCATTAATATCCACATGCATATATAACTATATATATATATATCATATAAAACGGTGTTTAATTTCCGTAAAACGGGCCTCGAGCCCAACACCGTAAAACGTGTCACAGCCGTAAATCGAGGTAATCAAAATCCATTATTGATTCACACACACATATGAAAACGGTTATGGATATACGAAAATCAAAATCCATTATTGATTCACACACTCACTGTACGTTCCCCTTGCGAACAACGCGCGTACGAACTTGTCTCTGGGATTAACGTAAGTTTCCTGTCATTCCAAATCACATGCAAGTGTCAATATACGTCCTTAATATATTCTCAAAAGTCCGAAACAGAAACCGGTTCGGAAAAACCGTTCAACACGTTTCCCGAGACACCCGGCCCTAAACTGACCTTTTTAACTATCTCAGATCAACATGGTTATTTCACAGAAAATATTCAGAATGATTAGGGGATTAAAAGTCATGTTGACGGTGAACCGAGATAGTGCTCAACGCGCCCTCAAGCGCCGCCCAAAGTGGTTGCGCGTGAAAGTCACGCGCTGCTACAGTGACACTGCTACAGTGCTATCGTCCTTGCCCGATTTACTGTAATTTGGGTCTTCAACTCGCGGGGTGACCCGATTAATTAACCGTCCATTTCTACTTAATTCCATTCCTTCTTGATTCTAATATGTTCTAAAATCATTCAATTACAGTTCTTAGTCCTCTAATCATCTCGACAAGTCATCAATCGTCCTATCCAAACCCGAACAGCCTCACGGGTCGAATCTCAGAACTCCCCCAAACTAGCTCTATTGTCCAATTAATTTACACAGGAGCATAAGGGGGCCCAGAATAACCAAATGGAACCATTAATTGAATGAAACATTACCTGGGAGTAGCCGTCCAAACACTGCGATTTCCCCTGCACATGGCGGTCACTGTTCCAGCTCCTCCGTGGCTGGTTGTCGTCGATTTCGATGTGGACGAGTTCCAAATGCTCCCAGAAGGCTTACTCAGTGGTTAGTTTTGTCCAACAAGCCGTAGAAATCAAACTCAGATTTTTCCCTTCAAATTGGTTTCTCTGAACTAGAACTCAGGTTCCTGCGCAATTCCTCGATCACACCCTTCGAATCTTGCACGGTTATGTTTCTGCTACTCCCAGGAGACTTCCCCAGTGTTTAGGCTGATCCCATAACCCGTAGAATTCGAATTCGGAATTTTTCCCCCTAAAACCCGAAACTGTTCTTCACGGCTTCCTCTCTGTCCCTCACAGTCTCTCAACCTCAACTGATGCCAACTGAACCCTTCTTTCACTCCCCTTACGCGGTTAATCGATCAAGGAGGCCAACACCCGTGGGAGACATCCTCAGGTCGCACTGAACTTGCTTCCCGCACAAAGATCCCATAACAACGTTTTTAATCCTACCCGTGGTCTGATGCAGCCTCAAAACACACTCTCATTACCTCAAACTACTTAAACAATGTCCACAAATCAGTCCACTAAGGCTTAAACAATTTGCACGCCCGCAACCACCACGGCATGGCCGTGTACTCTGTTTTCACGGTTGCTGCTACAGTAACCGTGCAAAAAGACCAAAATGCCCTCAGGGCAGAAATTACCAAAATGCCTTCCAACTTCCGTGACCCGTAACTCGGTCATCTTATGTCCGTTTCACGCGTGCCGCCTGTCGTTGTACTCAGGGCACCGAGACGAATCCAACGGTCTTCGGGTCTTGTGAAAATTCACGGTCATTCAAAAAGTCAACTTTCTCCCTTATTTCGTCCAATTTACGGTAATGCCCCTGAACTTCCGAACGTCGTAACTTCTCCCCAGCTCGTCCGAATTGGACGTGCCGCCAGTCAATGGATTCGTGACGTCTCGAACTACGTCATGGTCATCAGTCAAGGTCCGGTTGACCCACCAATTAAAAAGTCAACAATTTGACCCAACCATTCACAAGGGTAAAAGTGTCCTTTCATTCCAAATTTTACAATATTACAATCTACGAATTTCCGGGGCGTTACACTCTAACACCTCGACACAGTCCCTAAATCATCGTCCCAAACTCGACATAAAAACTCGTCTGTCCCCTGTTCTTCCTCCCGGCCAACCAGCCACTCCCCCTTCACGGCAACTACACTAAACAACTCCTAGGGACCTACTGAAGCTCACCCAACTCACCAAACCTCTCGACTCACACTCAAAACCCACGATTATCAGTTTGAAACTCGACGGCAAAACAGAGTACTTACACAGAGAGATGAAATTACCTGTACACCAACCACCACCGTGAGCTCAGTCGTGAGGACACGACTCCTCCAATCCACCTCCAATCTCTGGACACCTCCACCAGCCTCGATTGGCCCCTTACACGGCAGCACCACCGCTCAAACTCCTCTCTGTTTTTCTGGTTTTCCCAGTAAGTTCACCCTTCCTCCTCACTCACTCACGAGCACACAACCCCCTCCAATTCACTCCTCAACTCTCCCTATTCACTCTCACCAGCTCACAACACTCAAAACTTCCCAGCCATCGATCGATGTCCTTACCGCCTCACTCTGTCTCTGTTCTCAAATGCACAGTTAACCCCCAATTATTTCGACCCGTAAACAAAATCCTGGAATCCACTAGACCCCTAGCACGTGTCACCATCCTCTCAGCCTTCTCACAAGTGGCTCCATATCAACCATCCACTTGTCCCAATCTGTTGCAAAATCCCCAATGTGCAAAAGACCAAAATGCCCTTCCATTAAGTCAAAATTACCATTTTGCCACTACCTTCCTAGACCCGTAACTCACTCATCTTAACTCCGATGAACACGTGCCGCCTGTCGTTGAACTCAGGACGACGAGATCTACCTAACTGTCCTAGGTCAACGTGTCAAAACTCGATCGTACGGAAAGTCAACTTTTCCCCCTACTTTACCCAAATTACGGTAATGTCCTCAACCTTCCGAACATCATAACTTCCTCCTCGGATGTCGGAATCGGGCGTGCCATCCGTCTATGGACTCGTGACGTCCCGAACTACGTCACAGTCACCGGTCAAAGCCCACTTGGCCTCCCGAACTAAAAGTCAACAATTTGCCCGAACTAGGGGCAAAATCGTCATTATACCTTAACGATCCTATCGTCACCAACTAACCACCGATTAAGCTCACTAATCTCATCTTAAACACGGTCTTAACCCTAATTCCCGGGACGGGTCGTTACACTTTTCATCCTCGATCTGTGTAACACATATTAGCATGCAAATCAAAGAGCATTTGTCCCACATCGAAACTATGGAAATTGAACATCTCCCTCACTCCTATATAAGGGTTACACATTTTCTAATAAAAGTAAGTCAATTCTTCGCTTCGAAGTATATCATTTTCCTCTCTCAAAGCTAACTTAGGCATCAGAGTGTTCTTGGTCGAATAACCCCCCAGGTAATCGATCGAGACAACTATAGCTAATTGTTTGCTGTTTGCAGGAATTGTGAGGACTTTTCGCGGCGGGTTCGATTTCTACTTCAACAACCCGGGTTTCACCATCCTGTTCGGCGACAAGGGTCACGGCTATTACCGCTACAAGCTACTAGTATCGACTCGGATGGTCCTGGGCTAGTTGTTTAACCCGTCTAGGTTCCCACCCGCATCTATGCACATGCTCAAGCCCTCACCGAACCCAATGAAGAATGCTCCTCCGTTAGCAGCCGCGATGATGGGTACACCTCCACCTGCCTATTTCTACGAGTAGCAAAGGCACAGGCAGCAGTTCGGGGCTTACGACAGGCTACCTGAATACGAGCAGTCGACATATCCAAGCCCTTCAAAGGGCTTTCAGGGCCGATTCCCTCTGAGGTGCAGAGGAAGCTGAACGGTGTACTCATGACGTTGAATGGGACCAAAGAGTCAATTAAAGGAGCAAAATTTTGGTTCATGTAGAAGTCAATATTTTCACCAGCTCTAGCTGAGGCTCTCAGGGAGCGGGTGTTTGCCTTGGATGATTCTGAAAGGCAATTACATTTGATATACCTTTCCAATGATATTTTGTTTGATAGGTATTTTAACTATGCTTTTCTTCATTCATGTTGATATAGAATTCTTTGATCCACTGTTTTTTCTTTGTAATGTTGTTGATGGGTAGATTTTGCTCTCGTAAGGCAACTAGGAATTATAAATATTTTCCTTATAGAGTTGCACATTCTAAGAATAAGTTATTGGAAAGAGCAATGGATGGAAGAAAGTATCCATCTTTTACGAAGAAAAATTAGTCATTATACTAGTTGTAACTGAAGCAATAACGAATGACGAATGTTAATGCTGGTCTTGGCATTTTTGGACAATTTTGTCATTTATTTTAATGGAATCTGTTAAATTAGACGTTTAGAGAGCAAATTTGGACTAAAATCGTATTTATGAGGTGAATTGGATCAAAATCATGTTCAAATGGCATTTTGAAACTTAACTCAATGTTCAGGGGCATACTGAATAAAAAAAATCATATTGGAAGAGATGATGTTCTTCAACAATTTTTTTAGTTTTTTTTTTGTTTCTTTTTGGACATATTAGATTTTAAGTTTTTAATTAATTTGTTATATTGTTTGCCTTGTAGGCCTATGAGTCACTCATTTAAATTAAATATGGGTCATTTTTTGTCCAATTTAATATAATTCTAACCAAATAGTTAACGATAAAACAAAGTTACAAAATTCAAAGTATTTAAATGCAACATTTGATTATAATGGAACATTTGAATAGTCAGATATAATTCTAAATCTGATATAAAACATATAATTCATTTAATTTGCTCAATATTTTTTCACTCACTCGATAGAGTAAAATTTTCATTGAGGAAAATATTCACCATATATAAAAATCCATTCAAGCAAAATTCTATTCCAAAAAAAAAAAAAAAGATAAAAAATTGAAGCAAAATTTTATGGCTGTCTGTCAGAGACCCTCCTCCTTTTATCCGGGCTTGGGACCGGCTGTGTAAACTGTAAAATACAAAAAGCATGACACAGGCGGAGTTAACATTTTTGGCTGAGCCAAAAATTTTTTTAATTTTTTTTAAATTTTTTTTTTAATTTTTTTTAAAAATTTTTTCCCCCTATACACTACGGATTACAAAAGACTAAAAAGATAAAAAGGTAAAAAGAAAAGACAAGAATACCATATAGAAGTAATGAAGGTTAAGGTTAAATTTAAGGCTTATGGGTATTTAGCGAAAAAAAAAAGAAAAAAAAAGTTGAGGTTTATTTATTTTAGAATAAGGATCTTGAGATGGTTAAGGCTAAAGTGAAGGCTATCAATGAAAAAGCAAGTAGGCAGGAAATCCATGTGAAAATTGTTGGAAGGAAAATATTTGCCATGAGAAAAACAGCAAGGGCAGCAAAAAAAGGCCCAATTTTCTCGCAGATGCTTGCAACTCTAGGGTAGGCATGCCTTAAAAAAATCCCAGAGAAGCAAGCTGCAAAGGCAACCACCATGGCCACACCAACAATATCCAAAGCTAGCCAGGGTTTGCCAGCTGGCGGAGGAGGAGGAGCGGATGCAAGAGTGAAGCCAACAATGGCCTGGAATGTGAGACCCAGGACGGTCTTCCCCAAACTAAGTGGATGATCATTATCAGCCTTTGATTTGTATTGGTAACTTTGGATCTCAACTTGAGAGCCGTTGAGATTATAAATTGGTAAGCAATCTAATGGCTGAGAATTAGAGCAGCTCCATTGACAGCTCCTTATTCTTGTGAGACAAGTCAGAGACATTGGTGGAGCCGAAGTTGGAAAGGTAGGGTTTGAAGGAGGCCAAAAATAGGACGTGACATTGCAGAATGCAAGCTTGATTGTTACCAAAAGGGAAAGTGGTGTTGTGGGAAAGCTCAGAGGAGCCATGGAAACTAACTATATGGCGTTGCATTGCTATTGTTTGTCTTCTGTTTTTCCTTTTATAATAAATGTAATTAAAGAGAAGGTTGATTAACGGTGTGATGTGAACTGTGAATCCTTCTCTCCTTCTTCCTTGAATTTTCTCAATAGGGAAAAAGGTCACCGACCAAGAAAATTTGTCCGACTCAACCATTTCAAATGGTTTGGCGGTGCCCAACCACCGTACTCAGTCTCTGCATCCGAGGTCAAACATGCAAGGGTTAATGCATGAAGTCGGTCCTAATATTAGATTATTAGTAGATGTGATATTACAAAATTATATCGATAATGAAGACATTTGCTATATTTTATTAAGTTTAATATTAAAATTATTTTTGAAAAACTAAAACTAATTTTAATTCCTTCCTTCCTCAACCTAACAGACCACTACTAACCTACCATTTTCCCCACCCCGCGAGGTCTGCTTCACCTTCGTCTTCCCTCCTTCTCCTTTCTCCACCTGACTCTCCTTCGCTCCTCCTCCTCCTCTGCCTCATCTCAGCATCAAGGAAACTCCCGTTTCTTTCCAAGGGTGTTGATGCCATCGAACAGAGGATCGAAATCGGTGTTGGCGGTAGAGGGAGAAAGCAGTGTGTGGCCGCAGGGGGATAGGAGGGAGATGTCGAGGTGGGTGACGACGGAGAAGCAGAGAGGGACACGGCGGAGATTGATGCAGGCCCCAAGCGGATGAAATTCAACATTTGGGGCCAGAGTCGTTTAAACCATCTGGTTGAATTTGCATAGGAAGAGGAAATCAGGGGAACCCTGATTGGAAAATGACTCAGATTCAAGCCCTAAACGATGTCAAACATTGAAACATGACCAGGGCCGTCCCAATGTCTCAAGAGGCCTGAATTGAGGCTTCTTCAATTTAAATTTAAATATAATTTTTTAAATTTCAAATAGAGCAATAGATTGATTAAGTAACAACTTCAGCCTACAAAAACATGAACACAAGCCAAATATCATGGCCAAATACATCATTAACACCCACAATGTTATCACATAAAAATTTTACAGTTATCAATCAAAATGTAAAAAATTTAAAAAAATTCAAATTGCATTGCATTCATCATAGTTTACTACCCAAATCCTTCATTCACAGGTCCTGCATTTCCGTGGTCAAGGTACAAACACTGATGAAAATATCGGTAATGTCGCCGATATTTCGGTCGACATATCGAAAAATGGAGGAGTTGGCATCTAAAGAGAGGGGAAGAAATTTCCCCCCCAATTTCGCGAAATATCGGTGGATATCGACGAAATCCGCCGATATTTAACGATATCCACTGGAAATTTCGACGTTGCATCCACCTTTCTTGCGCCAGGTGGTCGGACACGAAACCCTCCTCTTCTTCCCGTTAATACCCTGATTTGCTGGGACCGAAGTTTGAAGAGGAAAGGGAGGAGGAAGATGATAAGTGAAAGGGAAGTAAGGTTGGAGGTGGGCATGAGCTGTAGCCATGTAAAAAGGCTCGGCGTTAGGGTTTAGAGATGATCGCAGCTGAAGGAAGAAGATGGCGAGATAGAGGAGTGTTTTTGAGTGCGGTGGAGGCGTGGAGCTAGAAGAAAAGAGTGCAAAAAGGAGGTTTATAAAGTGGAAAATGGAGGGCGAGGATTTGTTTGATCCGGCGGTGTTCCTCAAATGTAATGATGTAAATTCCCATAACACCCATGGCCCAGCCCATCCCTTAATTACTTAAACAAATTAATAAAATAACATGCAAATTTTGGAAATATGTTGGCAATCTTTTCGTATCGGTAGTGGTACTCAGCCGTCAATAAATTGCGCATTTCATTGTTACCGGATATTTAATGTATTCGCATTTAATTTGGCTAGTAATAATCAGCAGTTAATGAGTTATAAATTCCATTTTTATTGAAAAATCAATACTCTCTTGCACATGCTTGATTATCTATTCATAGTCAATCAAATGTGCATATAACTGATTTTTATAGACAATTGTGTGTCCTCCACGTTTGCATAAACAATTGTAACGAACATAATATCAGTGATGGTTACTAATGTAAGATCGGTGACTGTTACGAGGAAGAGAGATTAAACATGTTATTGTAAGAACCTCTTTTTTTTTCTTTTTCTTTTTTTAATTATGCTAGGATTGAAGCAGAGAGGAACTCGGTGGGATGTTTTCGTACAACAGTGGACATAAGGGATGTTTTGAAAAATATGAGATGAGCTTACGATTAATAAGAATTCGTTTTACGTCCAATTTTTACTAATTAATGTCCAATTTTCTAAATTATTATGTAAATATAAACTCCCTGATTTTCTAAATTATTATGTAAATGTAAATCCATTATTATGCTTATTTTTATGCTTTTAACTATATTAACATTTAATTATAGTAATTCACTTCAATTTATATTTATGTTTAAGATTTTATATTATTCGTTATCGGTAGAACTCTATTGTATCATATTAATCATTATATATTTATTATATCAAAGTCATTTTATAATTTTTATTAGTCATATATAATCATTATTGGGTATTTAAGTTTTTTCCAAAGTTTCATTCCAAATTTCCAACTCTTAGACCGAATTTCCGTCATTAAACGATATCGATATCGATATTTGGAGAGAGATATCCGTAAATTTGACTAACGATATATCCGTCGATATCGATATTTCAATCCTTGGGTACAAATACAAAATTCAAAAAAAAAACACTAAGGCCTACAAACACAAAGTCCCTTACTCCAAAGTCATCTTAACAACTCAATTGGAAAAGAATGGGTTGTGTTTGGTTGATACACAATCTCATTATTGCTTTTTTATCACTATTTTGGCAATATTTGGAAGATTGGTTGTATTATACCAAAAGTAAGTGATAACTATATTTATTTTTGTACAAATGATACACAATCTCATCACTGTTTTTTGAGTCTTAAATATTCTCCATCTCCCGCAAGAAATGATACACAAAACTATACTGTTGAATATAAGTTCCTGTGATTTAGTTAGTTAGTTGGATGATTTAGTTAAGCTGCTGTGATTTAGTTAGTTAGCTGGAAAAATGTGTTGTGTTTCGGTTTTAAGTCATAAGCCATGTAGGCAATATATAAAAGTTAGACCCTGTATTAGTGGACGGTTTTTTTGATTGAATAATAAGGCTGATAATTCTAGCACTAATCTTCTCTCAGTTTTCTTTTTGCTTCACAAGACTCTCATCTTCTTCTCTTCTGTTCTTGATCTTCCACCATGCCTATCATACTTAGCATGGTATCAGAGCGGGGTTATCTCATGTGATTGGCTTAACCGTCACACGTGTCACACGTACCCAATCAAATCGTCACGTGATAGGTTGGAAAATCCGCCACACGTGAGGGGGCGTGTTGAGATGTGAGGAAAATGTCCCACATTGGAAAAGCACAACTACAATTTGTGTCTTATAAGAACTTGGGCTACTCCCCCCATTGCCAATTAGTTTTGGGGTGGAACCTCAATGGTTCAAGTCCAGCCTTGATTCAAGTAATTGTTGATGAGTTTAGTGCAGTGTTTGAGATGAAAGACATGGGCCGTCTCACTTATTTTCTGGGACTGCAAATAACCTACAAGACCAATGGTGACATTTTTGTTAATCAGGAGAAATATGCTAAAGAGCTGATTGCTAAGGCCGGTATGTCTTCATGTCACTCTTCTCCTACTCCTTGCAAGCCTAATAGCCTTGTCGCTAGGGCTGATGGTGAGCCTCTCGCTGATCCTACTTTATTTCGAAGTTTAGTAGGAGCACTTCAGTACTTAACCTTTACGAGACCAGATTTAGCCTATTCTGTTAACTCTGTTTGTCAATACATGACCTCTCCTACTGATGTGCATTTGAGGTTGGTGAAGCGCATTATTCGATACCTTCAGGGTACTGTGAATCATGGTATATGTTTCAGCTCACTAGGGTCTCTTCAACTTCAAGCATTTAGCAAATCTTACACCCCTGGTGGTGCTATGCTTCTTGATGCATACGCTGATGCAGACTGGGCTGGGAACATTGACACTCGTCGTTCCACTACTGACTTTGTTGTTTATTTGGGTCTCAATCCCATTGCTTGGCAATCTCGAAAACAGAGCTCAGTATCCCGCAACTCTACTGAGGCTGAATACAGGGCCTTAGCCAATAGTGTCGCTGAACTATCTTGGATTCGTAATGTTTTGAACGCCTTGAAGGTTTTTCTCCCAGCACCGCCAACTCTTCATTGCGACAATCTTTCCTATATTGCCTTGAGTTCAAATGCAGTTCAACACTCTAGGATTAAGCATTTGGATATTGATTTTCACTTTGTTCGAGAGAAAGTTCAACAACGAGATCTTAGCATTCACTACATAGCTTCTGAAGATCGGGTGGGGGATATTTTCACCAAGGGTCTTCATGGCCCTTCCTTTTCTGTTCATCACCGCAATCTCAGACTTGGTCCCCCAGCTGTGATTGAGGGGGAATGTTGAATATAAGTTGCTGTGATTTAGTTAGTTAGTTGGATGATTTAGTTAAGCTGCTGTGATTTAGTTAGTTAGCTGGAAAAATCTGTTGTGTTTCGGTTTTAAGTCATAAGCCATGTAGGCAATATATAAAAGTCAGACCCTATATTAGTGGACGGTTTTTTTGATTGAATAATAAGGCTGATAATTCTAGCACTAATCTTCTCTCAGTTTTCTTTTTGCTTCACAAGACTCTCATCTTCTTCTCTTCTGTTCTTGATCTTCCACCATGACTATCATACTTAGCATATACCTCTCGTAAAAACTATGGTTTCAAATTTCAATGGCTTCATAACTTGCAGAAAGATTTACAACCATACAATAACAATTATACCGATCTGGTGGGAATAATGTGTTGTTTTTGGTTGATACACAATTCTAAATGATTCAATTTCCTACTAAACATAATTATAAAATCAGAAAAGATATAAAGTATGAAACAAAAAAATGATAAAACTTGATTATCAATTAAAAAACTTGAGACCTGAGTTAAGAATCCTCTCCTTCTATCTAAATTCCAAGCGGCAAGCTTTTAGGAAGAAATTTTTTCAAAACTTCAAATGAATTACCTGAAATTATTTAAGAAGAAAATGAAATATTAGTGAATAATGATTCAATATGAGTAAACGACAATAAGACAGAGCAATCTGAAGAAAAAAAATTGAAAGGGTGTTAATTCAAAATTTCGGAATAAAACACCTTACAAGTCTGAAACTCTAAAATCCAAATCCTATACACTTATATCAATGATAAGCAATTAAGTTCGGTTTAAGTATTATTCAGAAGAGAAGGGTATTGATATTGGAGAATGATCAGTTTTTTTTTTTTTTGTGATAAGCAAGAGAGAATAAGAATGGGCTATGGCGTGCTTTAATCATTAGCTAAGGCGTGAGCTCTGCCTCTGTTATGCATCTGCTAGTCTGTGAAGAGTGAAGGTGACAGGACCCATCCCAATCCCCCCGGGATTAGTGCGGGATGACCCTGCTCCCGTCTGACACGAAGTGTCAGACAAGGGATATTTCCGACCTTTGCCCTCCCGGGCTATCAGAGTACGCCAGGATCCGGAGGAGGTATGTGATATCTCGGTCTTTGCTACAGTCCACATCCGATGTCAACCTGAAGGGCAGTCAAAACATTAAAAGCTGTGAGTGGACAAAAATAAAGAGTTTATAAAACATTTAATCAGAAGACATTTGTACCCTCCACTAAAAAGCATGCATGCATTCGAAAACCGTTTAACCAAAGAAACCATATGTGGGAACTAAGCCCAAAACCAAGATTGAAAGAACCATAATGAAAACGACCATACGGAACTCAGCCCAAACCATAGTAAAACCACGTACACGGGCCACTGCCCAAAACCTGTGCATATCACATATCATATATCTCATTTATATCATATACACATATATACATATAATTCACACAACCAATCCTGTCACGGTTTCCAAAGCTACGCGCATGCTACCCAGGTCTCAATCCGAGTCTTCTCAAAGTCAAGATCAGTGTCCGTAGACCACTGACCGTACCCGAGGTAATAGTAACCATAGCCTTCCTGAGAGTAAGGAACCCAACTGGGGGGTGACTCCACTCAGTCGGTGCTCCGTGACTACTCCGGGGTCCACCCAGGCCAACGACCCTCCCCGGAGGAGATAATAGAAGTAAAGGAAGGTATATAAATACATATATATACATAACATAAACGTTCATGCCCGGTTCCCTTGAACCGTCATCATCCACAACATCCATTAACCAGGGTTCATACCGGTTCCCATAAACCGTCATGAACCAGAATGACCTGACAAAGGTTCATGCCGGTTCCCATAAACGGTCATGAACCCGGAAATCGATGTAGGGTCCCTGACCCGAAATCATCAGCGTAAAACAACTAGGTCTCGTGCCCGAACATATGACTCAACTGGGCACCGTGCCTGATATTTAAGGGTCAGTCACGACTCCGATCATAGTACCATCCATCCAGGACCGCCCTCAATCTTGGTATGTCGCCGTGAACGTATCAACCGACGCGACCACCACAAGATCATGGTGCACTCATCACCGATCGCTATCCTTAACCGTCAGCACTCCGAAGTCGAGCCTCCCCAGGCTGCCCGACCACAAATCGTGCATCGTGACCTCTCCGGAAGGAACACATCCTAATCCGGAGGCGAGCGTCCTATCGTCGATCACCGTGCACATAGCACCCGTCGCGACCACGATTTAGACCTGAAGGTCGTAAATAGCATCATATGCTCGAGACAAAACTAAATGGGTCTCATACCCGAGTTTATCCTTTTAGAAATCCAAAACCAGTTCATTAAAACCAATAAAGAAATACAGACCCGTATAAGCACCGTATAAGGCTGAAACCTCGAAATACGTGCTTATACGTAACCACATAAAAATGCACCCATGGCATCATCAAACAAGTAATAAAACATATAATAAATATTTATGCATGCACCAATTTAGAAAACAAGGTCCATTCACAGACCGTCCGAGCTGCCGCCTCGATTTGTGTGCCATACCGCTCCCCTAGCCGATCACCATCACCGGGACTCCCAAACCTGTCCAAATCGTATTAGAAGGTTACTAACTACTTAATTAACCTCCTACCAAAGCCCCGTAATTTTCCCGATTTTCTAACTATTTTTACAGTCGATCCTAAACCTTCTGATGCCCCGAAACATATCGAGACGGTGTCCGATTGACACGAAACCAGTCCCAAAATGTTCGTTACATCGAATAGAAGATTTCACATGTTGAACACATCCCCAATTTCACCCCCACGCGCCCGCACGCGCCGCCTAAAGTGGTTGCGTGTGGGCCTCACGCGCCGCTACAGTACCCGTCTTCAACCTCCGCGACTGGTGCGAACCGGTCCGGTTACTGTGCTGAACCGGCGTAACCGGTTCAGTGCTCCTACTCCCTCATTTTTGGTCTGTTTGCCTCCATTCCAATTCCTAAATTCCTATTTTCAAGTTTCCTATCTAACCCAATTAACAAAACGATCTAAAACCTTCTAAATCCGACCGGTCCAATTTGAACCTCACGGTTCGATTTTTCCCGATCAGCCTACACGGCTGCTCAGCCCAAACCGCCACCCAAAACCTTCCTATTACCTTCCTAACAACCTAAAAACCAATTCCTAATCACTCAAAACGGCCCATAATGTAAAAAATTGAAAATAGGAAAATTTGGGCCAAAATCGATACCTTCACGGTTCCATGGCCGCCGTGCACGGTGGCGCCATCCTGGGCCGGCCACCACGTCCTCACCATCCTCACTTCACTCTGTCCTCCGCATGGGAGGGGTTGGATGGGTTTTGGATGGTTGGGTGAGATCGGGTAGCAGGGAGAAAAACAAAGGAAATGAAGATGATCGATGCAAATGGGAGGTGAGATGCATGAATATGTTTAGCTAGGCAATGGATGGATGACACTTGTCACTCATCCATTGGGCCTCCATAAATATCTGGGCCCCACTAGAGTCCAAACGTTAGTTCGTTTCGTAATTCATGCAATAGTGCACTTGAACTTCCGTGAACCGTAACTTCGCCGTCGAACGTCCGAATTCGACGTGCCGCCTGTCTACGGATTCGTATCGTCCCCATCTACGTAACGGTCTTTGGCCCTCGGCCATCGGACCTCCTGGTCAAAAATTCAACATTTGACCTCTTATTCACTCAAATTACCAAAATGCCCTTAAACTTCCGAACGTCATAACTTCCTCCACGAACGTCGGAATTGAACGTGCCACCTGCCTATGAACTCGTGACGTCACGAACTACGTCACGGTCATCGGTCAAAGTCCATTTGACCGCTCGAATGAAAAGTCAACGTTTTGCCACCACCAGGGGCAAAACGGTCATTTCGCATCGTTCGTCCGATTTAGCCTAACTAATCACCGATTAACCTCACTAATCGTGATTAGTCACTAATCTAATCATGGAATTTGGGACGGGTCGTTACAGAAGGGATTAAGGGAAGCGAACAACAAGGAGGCATGTGTGTCACTGACACCATGTGCGGGTGGTAGAGTGGAGCTCTCAATAAATGGATTGTTTACATCAGATTTTGGTTCAGATGAAGAAAACATCAGATTTTGGGCTGGTTACATCAGATTTTGGGCTTTCAATAAATGAGCTATAGTGGAGTGTAAAAATAATTTTTTTATTTAAATATATGATAGGGGGTTCTTTTGAATTGAGGCCTTTATTTATTGTGAGGCTCAAGACTCAGACCTTGTTTACTTTGGGCTTGGGCCGAGCTTGCCCACATCTGAATGTTAAAGTCGAATCTGGTTTCTCGAGCTTTACACTAACAAAGACACAACATGCTGATTTTGAAAATTCTCGGTAATTGAGAGTATAGATTTTGTCAGAAAGTCAACCAGCGGTTGATGGATGAGTATTCTAGCGTGGAATTGAGCATTACGATTACCAGGCACAAAGGAAGAAGATATAGCTATGACCAAAATGACCAAAATACACTACTATATAACTATTCTAAATGACGTCAAACATGACATCAATTAAATGGTGCAACATTTTCTATGTTGCACTTGTTCTTAGTGAAAAATGAGGCCAATTGTCGTGCTTGATACATTTTGAAATTCAATGGCGCACTCCTGGTGCATTTAGCCTAATAAACTTTAATTTTTTTTTGACTAATTAAGCTTATACTAGTCTTTGTTTCAATTGGTATTGAACAAGTGGAAGATAAAACAAGATTTTGGGTAAGGGTGGAGGCTGATTTGCACCATACGGCGGCGTAAGCCATTTCGCAATTTTCTTGTGTCGCTCTCTTGGCCTCTTGAAACTGAGATGCGTTGAAGTAGTCTCCTGGGTTGGGGATGGAAGGAATTAAAATTATTTTTAGTTTTTCAAAAATAATTTTAATATAAAATTTAATAAAATATAATAACTGTCTTAATATTATCCCTATAAATTTTGCAATATTACTGTCACATCAGCACTTTTAATGCTATCAGTAACATACTTTAATTATGGGGCAACGAACTTGACAGAGTGGGGGTTCATAGAGCACATTGTTACGATTTGATATTGGGAGCAAATTGAGATTTAGGGTCTAGTTCGAGGGGCATTTTGAGTAATAAGTCTTATTTTTAGTATATTTATTTTTTATAGTAGATGAATTGTCACATCAAATATGTCAAATAATATATATATTTAATTAAGTGTGCTCAAATAGATTCACTCATTATAAATTGCATTATTCAAACCATAGGTTCTAGCTGGGAATATGGTATTAACAAATATGACTAATAACCAGAATTTTCTACCATTTGTTAAAAAATGCAGAGCCCAGGTGGGCTTGATTCCTAGATAATTTTAGGGTACACACTTAGATAATTTTCTTATTATTAATTATCAAATTTTTACGTAGAATGATTGGGATCGTTAATTTTTTTCAAAAATCGTGTAAAGTTTATGTTTACATTCAATTAAATTAGAGATCATTATAATTTGATCATTTATATATGTATATCAAAACAATTGACGATTTTGGTAATAAATAAAGTTAGATAAATCATTAATTTATTTTATACATATGAATAACACAATGATCTCCAATTCATAATATATATATATTCTTTGCAAATGATATAAACATGATGGTTAAGAATGATCTGTAATTCCGAATATCTCATATACACAGAAAATATCTGATACTCATCAATATATGGGGGGGATCAGTATATCCAAATCCACCCGATTATGCGCTCGCAAGCTTTGCTCTTTATTTTGCATATATACCCTTCAATTTTTTCATCGTAATAATAATGCAAGAGAAGATATATATATATATATATATATATATATATTTCAGACAGGGCAATAAGCATTAGAATTAGAAACAATGCATGCATGAAATCTTCTTATCTTAATAGTAGTAAATATTTTTACTGTTAATAAACAATTGAGTTGAAGAAAATCCCGATAAATATCAAACCAATCAAATCTGTTTCCAAATCAGAAAATACATGCATGCACAGTGCACTCAATCAAGTGTTGGGGGAAAGTTAGGAATCTGCATAATACATATATAGACAACTGTAGACGTGGTGGTAACTGGTGATGGATGTTATGGTTGATTTGATTATTAATTTATTGTTAGAATCTTAACTTAATTACCCGATTATTAATTTCTTTGGAAATCATCACCGCCTGACCTAGCTAGCTAGGCTATAAATAGAGCCCAAGGGGCTCACTTTAGTACATACAGTGCAAAGATATTTCGATATATCCAACATATATCACACGCTCAACAAAAGTTGGAGGATGGCGAAAACTATCATCAGCTGGGCCATCCTTTTGGTCATTGTAGCTTGTAAGTTTTTTTTTTTTTTTTTTAATAATTTATGAATATCAATTTCTCTTCCCATTTATATGTTATTGTTGCATTTTAATTAAATTTTAACATAGATAATGAATAAATTAATTAAAGATTTTTTGTTGGTTAATTGTGATTTGCAGCAGCAGCAGAAGCAGCTAAACCGGTGGCCAGATGCAATAAGAACGATGACTGCAAAGCGTATCCATGCGCCACATCGTTCGCTCTATGTGTCAATCATTTATGCGTGTGCCAAGTTGCAAATAATATTGCTACCAATATCAATGTCAATGCCGATGCCATTGTTGATGATGAAGGCTCCTCCTCCTCCTCTTCCTCCTCTGGAATTAATCCACGTGCCAAGAAATGCACGGTTAGGAATGACTGTGCAGGAATTGGTTGTGTTTCGGGAGCTATTCAATGTTATGGCGGCACTTGCCAATGCATACAGTAGAGGCTCTAATTATTAATTATTAAGGGTCCATTTTAATGAAATACCTGCATATACATCTATATTTGATGAATACTGTTTCATCCCCTAAGCACATAAAGCAATTTAAGCTAGTTATTAGCTAGGTGTAATATATCTTTCTTCAAGTAATAATAATATTAATAAAATTATGAGTAAATCATTGTTACATCCTTAATAACTTTTAGTTTTATTTAAAACTTTAATACTTGTATATTAAACAAAATAAGACCTTACTTCAAATTTTTTTTATTCAAAAGTCCCTAAACAGAAATTATAAGTAAGAAATTCCACATGTGCCCTTTTTTTGTCTTTTTTTGTCCTTTTTACCCCATGTGCCCCTTAGTGTTTGATTTCTTTGACCTCTTGGAGCCTTTATTATATTATACATATAATAAATATTTTATATATATATATATTGTATATAGTTACGATTGAATTTTTTTTCTAGAAAAAATAAAATAAAATCCGTATTGTCTGGGGTTCAACGGTAGGGTATAGAATTTTTTTTTTTGGGGGGGGGGGGGGGGGGGGGGGGGTTGGTGGTGTGGAGATAGTGGTGAAAACTCGTACGACATAGGGTTTAATTCTTGAATTTTGGTACAAAATTCAAGAATTAAACCCTAAACTATACGAAATTAATCAAACTATTTAATATCGGAAGATAAAGAATTTTTAAATTTAAAAGTATTTTTGAAGAATTACTGCTTTTAATTATCTTACTTTAAGTTAGATTAGATATTCATATTACTTTTAAAATGCTCAAGTGAAAAAAAATATATAAATAGGAGTAATATTTTAATAATCCTCAATATAATCTTATAATAAAAAAATAAAAAGTAATGTTGAAATCATGATAAATTTTGGAAAGTGATTTTTAGATTGTTGTTGGATTAGTTTACAATTAGATGGCATTAGTTGTAATTTATATAAAAACTATGGTCTATTTTAAATTGTATAGTCATTAAGTTTTTGAATAAATTTACATTTAGTAGGGACCTATGAGTTAATTGCCCTAAAATTATTTTAATCGTTGGTTATTCTCGATCGTCTTAATTGCTGGTTCACTGCAACTTTGATCGGTTGTATTTTCATATATGCAAGTTGGAGTAGATATCAGTATCACTAGGGAGAGAGCCATTTTCCTGTTATATTTAGGACCATATCCATATGATCCTATTATTATAAGACAAAACATATATATGGTAGCATAGGTTTAATTTATTAATTATTTACGGTGAATTTGACACTTTTATTGAATAATGCCATGGGCATCAATTACTATCTCAATTTTTTTTTATACCAAAACAAGTGGCATATAATGTGGATTGTCATATTATATTTTATTCTATTTCATTTTTTTCTCTTATAAAATGAAAGAAAGAAATTGGCCATTTGAAAAAATTAATAAAATGGTTGGCAAAAAAATATTAAATAAAATAATACCTAACCATTTCGATTAAACTTGAAATACGGATTCCTCCCTTTTTTCCTTCCACAAGAAGTCCTAAAAATTCAACGCAGTCTCATTGAAATTTCTCATCTACGCATGACAATTCTCGATCGTATATACGTCACATGTTAATACCGAAAACGGATGAATATTAAATTTATATAAAGGTGAGACCTTTTAAAATGAGAATTTGTGTACTTGGAAATCTTATAAAATGAATGGCAATAAATTTAACATATATATATATATATATATATATATTAAAGTGTTTCAGTTATTATAATTAAGAAAACGGAACTTTTTTAAAAGGAAATTTCTATATTTTGACAAATAAAGCTAGAAATCGGAAGAAAAATCCTATTGATTCTTAATTAATTTTCCAAAAGCTAGTGTCTTAGCATTTTAGAAATAATATCTAAACTAGTCTAGCTAGGAATTCTATCACATTTCAACTTTGAAGTTTCACATATATTCTTCCTTCCCCCTTTTTTTTTTTTTTGTGAAAATAAAATTTTGAGTTCAACCAAATTATATGTACAAAAAAAATGAAATTTAAGTATTTAACTGTTTATGTGGTGAGTACTTCACATTAGAATGGAAGAGAATCCATATAATATTATTCATGCACCAAATATTTTTTCATGTATGATTTTATTTTATTTTATTTGGTATAAAGGGAAAATTAGAATAGTAATATCTCATCAACTTTCCATATCTCATCAATCAATAATTGATATCTAGTATTTTGCTCGATCATATCAGCATTGTGCAAGTTAAACAAATTAACCTCAAAATTCACAAACTAAAAGAAATAGACATAAAAAGTAAGTATGGAGATTAGTGAAGTCTACATATGTATGTGGTGCAATTAACAAAGCTATCTTGGTCGTCTTCTTGGTCATTGCAACTTGCGGGTTTTCTCACTATTTCTATGCTTCCACATAATTAATTAAGCTGGAATCGCCGTTAATTAATTTGATGATTAAAATTGTGTTTAATTAATTAGATTATTTACCTATACACATTTTTTTTATTATTTGCGGGTATACAATTATATTCTCAAGTGGAGCAGAAGCTCAACAACACTATGTGCGTTAACCACAAATGCCAGTTTGCCGATCTCGAATTGCCACTGCCTGTCCGGCGAATCAGAATAATATGAATTGCTTGACGGAGGAGGATTGCGAGGAATTTCGAGCGACATGTGCTTCAGGGTTAGCTGCTTATGATAAAAAATGCAGATGCCTGTTGAAGATGGTTGCCGATGAGCAATGTTCCAGTGTTCACGACCAGGACTGGTTCAAGAAATTCGAGGCCTAGGAGGAAATGTATACATGTACTTTATAAATTTATAGATTTGTAAAAATGCAGACGCCTGTTGAAGATGGTTGCTGATCTGTTGTTTCTTTCTCTCTTGGCATATGGATTTCACAAATCCCCGCAAAGTGTGTTCTCTTGCAATTTGTTCGCCTGAAATTTTGTTCCTCTTTATCACCTAAGCCATCCGTTTTAGAGTATAGCTCGAGATGGTGAGGACGCACTCCTCTATAGGAAGCGATTGGAGGCCAACCTCTCAAAGCATCTGAATATAACCCTAAGTGCTGACAGTCTGACACATGAATACGTGAACTCAAATCTCAACTGTTTCAACAGTAAGGCAGCAAATAACTACCGCTACTGCTGCTCCCCAACGAAGATGATCCACTTGTCTTCTTGTCTTCAGGGAGTGACTGGAGGAGATTGTGAACCACCTAGAGGAAATTGGTACCATCGTGAGCACAAAGCTGTTTAGGATGAACGGAGGGACTAATAAAACAAGTGGGACATGGAAGCTCTTACGTTCGATTACTGAGGAATGGAAGTCATGATAACATTGTGTTAGTAATAAATAACACATAAGATCAATTTTTCTGTCTGGATGACGAACAGAATGGAATAATAAAACAAAACTTTAGGGACTAATCATGCAGAGAGCAGAGGGCTACTTGCAAGTATTGTATCCATCATACTGGTTCACTGCTTACAAAGAAAAGAACAAGCTATGACGAATCCCTCTCAGCTTGCAAAAGCCCATCATCTACCTTACATCGGCATGGTACCTAATTTTGCCAAAGAAATTCAACCATCCTTGATCTGCTGTCCATCAGTCATTCTCCCTTACCGATGTCATTGCCAGCAGATTTCCTCTCTCTTACAGTTCTCCTCTTCTCTTCCCTGCAGGAGTTTGAAATGGATTGAATTATTTAGTTTCATATAAAAATAAGAAACTCTAGTTATCTGCATGTATTTGAGTCTTCATCATTCTGATATACAGACACTTAGGACTCCTTTGGTGAGTTAGATTGGAGAAAGTAGACATAGAAGAAAACTTAACCAATCCACTTACATAATAGGATAAAAAAATATAAGCTTCCTTCTATGTGTAATCCTATCTGATCCTCCATTGAAATTGCATCCGCTTGACATTATAAATACATTGAATTTGAAGAATTATCAAATCCAATCCAAATCCTACTCACCAAACACAGCCTAAGTGTGTATGTTAAAGAGATTACGAAAATGCAACTATTACTAGGAATGAATGGCAAGATAATGGTCAAAAATGGTGTTACTGCACTTTACCTCGCTTTTGAGATCTCGTCCCTAGGAGGGAACTTCACTTTCAGCAATTTTTGTTTCGGAAATTTTTGTTTCAGAAACTTCTCTTTCTTTTCTTTCTTTTGTTCTAAAGGGGTTTTTCCTTTCAGATGAGAGAAGAAGGCAGGGTAATTCATTCTCTTCCTTTTCACAGCGTCTGGCAAATCCTTCTCTTGGTCAGCAGTGCCTGACGATTCTAATTTCCCATTTTCAGCAACAGCTTGTTCCAAAACCATATTTTTAATTTTAGTGTGATCTTCTGTTAAATTCTTTTGATCATCTTTCTCAGCATTCTCTTCAATGGCAACTTGAGCCATGCTGTGACTTTGCTCTAATGTTTCACCAAAATCAAAGTCTCCTGCAGTTGGCTTCAAATTGCTCATCTTTTTCAGCTGCAAACATTGAATTGTCAAATAACTTAGAAGCCTGATTCAGACGGGTTCCTTATCCATAGCATTCAGTATTCAAGCCTTTAATTTCCCCACTATATCCAACTCAAATAAGGGAAGACAAAGCAACATAATTTTACCTTCGCCACAAAAAAACCATCCATATTGTGAACATGAGGGTAAAATCGCCTCGTGTTTTCCAATGACGGGTGAAACCGCTGTTCCCTAAAGCGGACAAACCTGTAGATAAGAGAGCATCATTGATAGTGAAATCTACAACTTGTGCATTGGCAACTGAGCCACAGAAAAGAAGAATCATCTTTACCCTGGACGCCCAAAGTCAAGTCCACATGCCACAAGTTTAACATTTCTCTTCTTCAGTGCATAGTCAATAACTGCTTCATTCTGCAAAACGAAAGTTCATTAGTTAGGAAAAAAAATAAAACTACCGAATTCATATTACATCGAAGGGTGCAAAGACAAACCTCAGCAACCATAATGGAGCACGTGGAGTAGACAATATAGCCCCCAGATTTCGAATTGGCATCCACCATGTCAATTGCAGCAAGTATCAGTTGCTACGGAGAAATCATACAAAATTTAAGGCTATCATCATGAGAAATAAAAAATAGAAATGTAAGAGAAACAATTTTTTTTTCTTTCTAAAATGGCAATATATATAAGTCTTCGACCGGTCACTGACCAAGATAAAAAGTCTAGTGATTCTAATGCAGTTTTCCACACTTTTAGGGGAGAGGTGGTACAACTGGACTCCTCATTTTAATAGAAAAAGACTAAGTGGCACAACGGGCCACATATTAAATTTTTTTTTTTGTCCACATGGCGTCATGTCAGCATAAAAAGACCCTACAAATGCCACTTGGGCAGTTATCGGATTTTTTTAGCAGATTTCTAATGGTGGGTACCTAGATGTTGTGGTTTGATAGTTTAGGTATCTAGATGAAATTTTTTATAGTTTGGATATGAATTTGTGGCAACCCCTATAGTTTGGGGGGATTTATATAGTTTGTCCTTTCTATTATAATTTACTAGGCATGTAATAACTTTTAACCAACATTTCAGTCTAGAATCAAAAGTCAGAATCAAAGAACTCAATAAAACCTCGAAGGGATTAAACAAAAGCATGAAAGAACAACATACCTTCTGAAGATGAGCACATTTATGTATTTCATCAGAGCTTTTAGAAGTCTTAACAGACTCATCTTTGGATATAACCTGCAACCAAAGAGTAGTTAGGGTTTCATCAAATAATCAAGATTGAAGCCAACAAAGGTGCGTAACTGTGCCACCACAAGTGCTTACCCCAGTCCCACTGCAAGGAGCATCTAACAGAACTCTATCAACTGCATTGACACCCAGAACCTTAGGGAGCTGAAATAGGGGAAAGAGAGAGTAAATCTGAGCAAACATTCCATAAAACAAAATCATCCAAAAACATATTCCTGGACAACAATACCAGATAAGATCTTCAAATCACACAAAAAATTGATATAATGGGGACAATATGGCATGTAATAAATCTGATATAACTGCTATGGAGTAGTGACGATGTATTTTGAAATAGATTTTACATTTGGCAAGCATGACTTGTTATGAAAGATGATTGAACCTATGCATTACCACACCCCCAAAGAAAACCACACTTTTCAGTCCAGGAAAAAACCATAATGCCAGCAGCATCAAACAAAAGGTCATGGTTTAAAAAATTCTAAAGCACCTTAAGTGATTAGGCTATCTAAATTATTAAGAAAAGATACAGAAGAAAAGAATCACATAGTACAACATATACAAAACATACAATTGTGTGATAAAAATCCAACATTGCCACTGGTCAGCTCTGAATGGGTAATGTCATGCAACACAATTTGTATTAGTGGCAATATGACTCGTGGATTCAATGCTAAGACTTTCTATTACCTAAAAATGCATTTTTCCAATGCCACAAGAACTTATCTTGCGAACGGTATTTCAAATTAAGACCCATGGCTAGTAAACCTCAACAAAATTTAAAACTTCCATTATTAGATTTTCTGGGGTATTAAAAAAAAAAAAGACAGAATCTTAACCTCCTTGCCATCATAATTACAAACTACTGTGTTTGTCACTCCCATGCGGTGCAAGTTAGCAGTGAGAGACTTAAGCCTTGGCTCCTTCATTTCATTGGCAAAAATTATTCCTGAAAAGAATTGCACCAGAACAATTAAAAAACACCAGAATAGATAGATGTTGTGTCTGAATGTTCACAAGAAATAGACTAAATCAATATCAAAGTGCCTATATATGGGCACGAGCATCTTAAACTTAAGATTCAAAGGGAATACGACAATAAACCTTTTTGTTTCTTCTTTACTTTTCTTTTATGCAAACCAGCACGCATATTTTAGACACTGATAATGCATTTGTACACGGGAAAAATTTAAAGGGGAAAAAAGATACATGCACAAATGGAAACTCAATATATTATGCTTGCATAATTACATATCAAATATAATGTGCTGAAACAAACCAAGTTAAGTATTGGAATGAAATGGCTCAAATGAAACTAAAACGTATCTCCTATAATTCAACGCCCTGTCGCCATACGCACACCACATCTTACAAACTCACTCGAGTATCAGCAAGATATTTGGAACATTCACATAGAATATGTCATAGTAATAGAATACTGCATTCCACAAAAAGTGAAGGATATACATACAACTAAAAAACCAAGAAACTTAGAATGGTGAAGGACGAATATAGTCACAATGCAGCAAGGGCAGAAAGTCAAAATCAATTGTATAATTACAATATATTAAAATATATAAATGGATGCATAGATAAAAAGAAAGAGCATAAACGAACATCAATCTTTTTACAACAGCATAAATTTAAGCAATTGAATCAATGAGATCACCCCACATACCGCTGTTTTTCATAAGAGCAGCAATATAGGTTGTTTTACCACCAGGCGCTGCCCTGCAGTATAAGTTTTATAAGAATGGAGAATATAATGAAACTTACTTCTTGTATGACCTTTTTTAACATGTTCTAGACACAATAAACCAATCTGTTCTTGTTACATGACAAGATGCATACAAGAAGATGCCAAACATACATTGCTGTGAAGAGAGAGAAATGAATATTCTGGATCCAGAGTAAGTTAAACTTTAAAACATGAACAGAACCTGCTCTTTCTCCATCTCATACATAGGCACATAGCCTACATGAGCAATATATATGATTTATAGTCAAATGAGATAACCCATTTTAACAGAACTGAATTTCTATTATTTACATTCAATTTTCTAACAAATCTTAATTTCATTTTAACAGTAAATTCTAGGCAGATGCTTTTTTCAGTTTTTTCTTATGAATTCTCTAATTACTGCAGGAAGAACTTCAAAATGAAGATTAGCAGCTGTTGCGCAAATTATGTTCCATATACAAAATACCATCCAATGATGATACAAAATTCTTCTAGAGAATTGAAATTTAAACCCGTGGTTAGTACAATGCAATGGTGTGCAAGTAGGAAAATATATTAAAAAATAAAATAAAAAAGAAGGAAAAATAACTTACGCCATATCAACAATTCGTTCCATTTCTTGGGGAGCAAGGGCCATGACAGGCAAAAACGAGCTTGCACTTTGAAGCTGAGGAAAGAAATTAACATTAAATGAATAACTTCGAGGAGGAAAATTGAAATAAAGAATCACAGTATAAGGTTAACTTGCAAGGCATCTACCATGTAATGACCCGCCATATATTCAGGAGTTGCACCAACTGGAACTTGTGATTCAAACACAACCAATCCAACCTGCAAGCACAACATGAGAATTCCTACCACTCTTGATAACAAAATAAAAGACGAAACGAGATACAGATATGAGAAATTGACAGACGTGATAGTCCTTACTCTCGACCACTTGCTTAAGACATCCAAGTTCACTCCTCTGTTTATCAAAGTACTTGCCAAATCCCTCCTTCGTGTCTAGGCACATTGGAAAAAAAAATAAAGAAAAAAAAATCTTCTCAAACAGCATAAAACAAGTTACAGGTCATAATGTTGATATGTGAAAATAGTCTGTCACCTTTAGTGTATTAGCTCGGAGAATTATTGGTCGTGACTTTTCAAAAGCTTCTATAAGGTCAATGAGTTCAACAACCTGAAACATCTAGACAACAGAAAAAGATACTAATAAGTTTCCAAAACCAAATAAAGAAAGATCACCCAAAATTGATATGCTAAACAAGGGTGTCAAGGAATTTTATAATCACCTCTACTAAAGCCCCAATTAAAAAGCTATTGTAACCATAGTATGAAATTATATCTCTCTTAAGCTGCTCAACATAATCCTTCCTTGGTGCCACATCATGCCTCAAAGCCTTGAAATTTGTCAGCACTCGAACAACTACATATAAATATTAGGCTTAGATTTGAACAAAAATCAATGAATTTAAAAAGTATAGAAACCTAAAGCATACATACTCTCTTTTATCCTCCTCTGGAGATTTGGAAGATCAGGAGGGCGATGTGCCTCTTCTTCTAGTTCCTACACAATGAAGATAACAACAGTATTTAACCACGATAGAATATTTCAACTGATAAATCATCATTCAAAATCATATTTCAATAATTTGTTTGCAAAAACATAATGTGGTCCTACAAAAAACCTCTTTGGTTGGTAATATGAACTCATCGGATTCTTCCTTAATGTTTAGCTGCATTTCATCTCTAGCTTCTTCTTCTTCCCTTGCCCTCTCTTCATCAATAGCTTTTGATTTTGCCTCGATATCAGATTCATCCGAATCAGAACCTGAATCAGACCTTAAACCTTTCTCTACAACAAAGTGAAACAGCGATTTCACCTAAAGAGCCAAAGAATAAAACAAAACAAAATAACAGTAAGCACAATCATTAAAAGCACCTTCATCATCATTTCCTTGGAAAGAATCATCAGCAAGGGGATCATCGCCAAAAATACTGTCAGAACCTGAATCAGATCCTTCTTCATGTACATCAAATTCTACATGATCCTCCACCTCGTGTTCATTCGGACTGTCACTATGATCAAAAACCTCAAATTTCTTTGGTGTATATGCAGACTCTTTCTTTTGCTTCTTTTTAGGCGTAACCTTCTCTGCTTTAGCGCCCTTTCTCTTATTAAGGGCAGTGAAGGCCATTACAGCTGTGGTGGAAAGACAAATTCAACAGTTGGTTCTCAACTTGATATTAAGTTATTAACAGACAAGTAATCCAGAATCAACCAAAACATAATATAAGCACCCATACTTGACAAGGGGCGGAACTATTAAGGAACAAGCGTGGCCATTTGACCACCCAACCCCTGAAATCCTCCATTAATGCTTCCATATAGTTAGGGGCTGATCTATTAAGGGGCAAGGGTAGTCAAATGACCACCCCAACTCCTGAAAACCTTCATTAAAGCTTCCATCTTCAAGCGCAAAACATCTAACATCTTGCCCTCTAAGTGTAATTGCTTACCTTTGTGTCTCCTCGAATTCCCCCTTGGTTTTTCGCTGAGTTCCGCTCGACCACTGCCTCTGCGCCTTACCTTTGAGGCAAATACACCGATGAGCTAAAGAGATTAACTGTCAAAGAAATTTAAAAAATGGGAGTAAGATGAGAAACCTGACAGCTGAGAAGATAAAGCGATCAGATGAACAGGGCCAACCAAAGCCCTTCGCGGCTGCACGTGAATTCGATGCCGGCGAAATAACGAGAACGATGATAAGAGAAGGAGAGGGGGGAGGGGGGGGATGATTGTCCTGAGGACTACGCTCTACGCTAGGGTTTGCCGCTTTCAAACCTCAACAGTCGACTTAATCCTTCGAAAGCTGGTTAGGGTCTAAGTTTGGGCTGTAGGCAGGCATAACGATTTTAGCATGTCGGCCCATTTTTAACCAATAACAAATGAGTAAGGATTTTTAGTAGAAAGACACCTAAAATTGCAACTTTAATCTTATTTTACATTTAAAATGTTCATTTTTTTCACCTACTGCCTAAAACCCATCTTTAATACAAACATTTGCACAAGTTCCATTAATTCCATCAAATAATCGCTAATACTGAGGACAATTTTGTTATCTCAATATGCAAGATTATGAACAAGAGAGTAAATACACATGACACGGTAAATTGAGACGGACATAAATAAATTATGATTGATTATGAATAGTTTCAAATTTATTCATGTTCATCTCAATGTTTGGTGACATGTGTATTTAGCACCTCATTCATAACATTATAGCCTGGGATGAAAAATTTGTCCTTGATATTAACGATTATTACATGTAATTAATGGAATTGGTGCAAAAAATTTATGAATGGTGAGTTTTGGGTAATAAGTGAAACAAACGAGTGTTTTGAGAGTAAAGTGAGACTAAAATTGCAGTTTTGTGTGCATTTCAACTAAAAAGTTAATTAATAATTAACAGTTGGCATGTGATGATGTTGGTTTCAACTTGAAATATCAGTACGAAAAATTTGACCATTGTCAACATATTATTGCACAACCTTCATTTGGATTTTACTGGCTTCTAGTCGATCATCAGGCAATGTGTCATGTTCCAAGTAGTTGACAAGGTCTTACCCACTTGATGAAAAATTAACTTGTCTTACTTTATCAATACTACGTCGTTCGAGAAACTTAATCAAGATTTAGCGTTTGAATCGATAATCAAGTGATGATGCTAGATGCCAATAAATCGGCTTGTACATTCTTAGCACATGGAAGTTGATGAAAAATGAAAACCATGAAAGAAGCAAGCATTTCTAGGAGCTTATTATTATATTTAAGCATCCTTGCATCTCGTGCAACATATTCACCTATTGACTGATTAATGATCGTGTCAGGACCCGACCCTCCTCGGTTAGGACCCGACTCATCCAATAGTATCGGAACTAAGCCGACTACCAACACGTTCACCAATGTACTACTGGTATACCCCATATACTGTCACCAGACATCACAAGTCTGCTCGGTATCGTATATACGTCCATCTACCAACCTACCACAACAACGACAACCACAACAATAACAACAACAACACGACCACCTAGGTCGTAGCCAAACACGTTTCAATTTTTTGAGTCCATCTATGTAACACCCCGGAAATTCGAGGATTATAATAATGTAATTTAATGTATGAATTGACGTTCTTACCCTTGTGATTGGTATGGCCAAATTGTTGACTTTTTTATTTGAGGGTCAAATGGACTTTGACCAATGACCGTGACGTAGTTTGGGACGTCACGAGTCTATAGACAGGTGGCACGTCCAATTCGGACGACCAGGGAAAAAGTTATGACTATCGGAAGTTCAGGGGCATTACCGTAATTTGGATTTTTGGGGCGAAAATATTGAATTTTTGTTTGGAAACTAATTTTCACATGACTCAAGGACCGTTAGGTAGGTCTCGATGTCCTGAGTCCGTAGACAGGCGGCACGCCGAAATCGGACTTCGTATGGCTAAGTTACGGGTCTAGAAAGTGAGGGGCAGTTTGGTAATTATTTGAACCAGGGGCATTTTGGTCTTTTTGCCCTGGTTACTGTAGCAACCGCTGGGGAACCGTGGACGGCACCACCATGTACGGTGGTTCAGTGTGCAATTGTTTATGCAATTGTGTGCTGGAAAGAAAAGGCTGTCTATTGCTTTAGAACGTGGGCTGAACCATCCACCCTACACTGTCGAATTGATTAATGGGATTTGAAGCTTTTTCGGGGAACAAAATTCAGTGGACAGTGAGGCTTCCACGAGCCTCTGGGACAGCTTGAGATGTTTTAAACTGATTAAGTAATGGGTAAGCTTCATTCTGCTGTTGAAGGAACTGGAAATTGGAGAGGAAAACCAGAGAAACCATTTCGGGGAAAATTGGAGGGAAAATCGGGTTTCAATTTCTGGTGATTGTTGGACCAAACCAAGGCCTGGATTAGTCTTCTGGGAGTATTTGGAACTCAACCATATCGAAATCGAAGGCCATCAGCCACGGGTGAGCTGGGACTGTGACTGCCGTGTTCACAGAAATTTCAGAGGTTTGGACGACTACTTCCAGGTGAGTTTTGGTTCAATTGATTGTGTTTTCTAGTTCATTTTGATACTATGATGCTTCCTGTAAGGTTAATTTGATTATGGTTTGGAAACCAGTGAGTTCTTGTGTTTGACCCGTTTGGATGATCACGGGTCGAATGGCCATTTAAGGATTTGATTTGGCTAATTAGTGTCTCAGACCTTAAATTGGAAGAATAATAAACATGTTAGGATCAAATTGGATTGAAATCGAGTAGGAATTGATGGGTAATCAACAGGGTCAAGCCGCGGGTGGCAGGCCCGTATTACAGATAAACGGGTGAGGGTGGTGACACTGTAGCTATAGTGTCTGGCACGTGACTTTCACACGCAGCCACTTTGGGCGGTGCGTGAGGGCGCGTTGAGCCTCATCTCTGATCACGATCAACATGACTTTTGTTCCTCTCATCATTCTGAACATTTTTTGTGAATTAACCATGTTGATCTGAGATAGTTTTGATGGGTCAGTTTAGGGCCGGTTGTCTCGGAAAACGTGTTGGACGGGTTCCCCGAGCCGGTTTCTGTTTCGGACTTTTTGGTTAAATATTTAAGACTTGTAGTGACCCTTACGGGTGATTTGGACTGATAGGAATTGTACGATAATCCCGGTACAAGTTCGTACGCGCAGGTTCACCGCGGGATAGTACTGTGAGTAGGCCCGATTTCATTAAACACTTGCATGCTTAAATGTTTTCCGATTTACTTATATGTTCACATGCTGGAATCAAGAAATGGTTTTGATGATATTGAAATTATGCTTATGGCACGTTTCACGGTAATTGGGTTTGAAACCCGTCTGATGAAACTTAACGTTCGGTTTGGATTTTATCTATGTATATATATGTTTTGCATGGGGGTATCAATAAAATGTATTTGGTTCTGCACTATATAGATCCATTCTTATGATACTGTCTCCTCCGGATGTGGTACCCCGGAGTGGTCATGGCGCATTGCCTACGAGGGGTCATTCTACGGAGGAACCGGACCGTAAAATGACTCAGGAGCAGGATTGCTTATTTGACGCCAGGGACGTCGAGCGTCTAGGATGCTAGGCATTTGAGATGCCGTACCTGGACGGGGTTCGGGGATTGGACTCGGAATTGAGACCCGAGTGGCACGCGTAGCCTTGAGACTATGACCTTATTGGACGTCAGGGACGTCAGACATCGGGGATGTCAGGATTGGAGTGTATAGTGCAGTGACTAAAATTATGTTTATGGTTTTATTACATGCCTTATGGTTCATATTATATGATTTATGGTTTAAAAATTTTGATGCATGCATGTTTGGAAAACTAAGGGCTAAATTATATGTTTTACTTACTAAACGGTTTTATAAACTTGAGTTTCGGCCCACTCACCCTTAATGTTTTGGTAACCCCTCCAAGGTGTGCTACTGAGGTAGAGGAGGATCCTGAGGCTGAGGCATAGATCTACTTCTGCGTACCTGAACCTCTGTTGAGTGGTTTACCCGTAGGTTTATTTTAGAGTCGTGCTCGCAACTTGTAATTTTGGATTTCATCCCTTGTCCGACATCTGTTTAATTCGGATTTGATGTATAACTTTAATTTGGTTATTTATGCATTTGATGTTTGAGGTTAAAATTGGTATGAATTTTGGGTGTAAGATGGGAGCAGGGCACGTCCCCTTTGTAGTCCCTGTGGGATCGGGGCGGGTCTTGTCAATCTATCCAATCCAGTATTAGACAAATCGAAACTCCAACCCATCATCCATTTCCAAATCTGAATCTGAATCCGCAATTTCGTAAGAAATCCCGAATCCAGACCCAGAAATCATATCCATAACCATTTCCAAATTCGAATCTGAAAACATCATTCCGTAAGCCGGCATTTGGAATAACCATTCCGAACCCAAATTCAGAAATCCACTTTCAAGTTCCAAAATTGAATCCTGAATCGTCACCTAGAAATCCGATTCCAAAACCCGAAATCTCATTCACGTCCATCGAGACACACCAAAACCGAACCTATCGGTTACCTACTCAATCGATTACACATTACATTTGATTGAATTCATAGGGAAGCCAATCCCAACATCAACACATCTAGGCTGACCAAATCCAACCTCGTCGGACACTTACTCGCCTGAGTAATATACTATATGGGATTCACTTCGAAAAGAAGTTAAGTCCCATCATCCTCAACTCGAACATCCAAGTAAGAGCGATAAACTCTCCACCTATTTGGATCATCAAGATCACGATCCAGATCCATCACTACGTCACCCGACCATGAACGTCACGATCGAGATTCATCAATGAGTCACGCGACCATAAACGTCACGATCGAGGATCGTCACGACGCCCAAAGTCCTCAACCATTTCTCACATCTAAACAGATCAGTCAACGACGAGACACGTCGAGACTGTGGGTTCTCACTGATTACCTCGTATCGATCCTTGTCATTTGTAACGACCCGTCCCGGGAGTCGGGATTAGTGAAGTACCTAGTGACAGAATAGTGGGCCTAATCGGTGTTTAGTTGGTTACTGTTGGACTTTGGGCGTAGAATGACGATTTTGCCCCTAGTTTGGGCAAAAAGGTTGACTTTTAGTTCGGGCGGTCAGTTGGGCATTGACCGATGACTGTGACGTAGTTTGGGACGTCACAAGTACGTAGACAAGTGGCACGCCCAATTCCGACATCCGAGGAGGAAGTTATGATGTTCGGAAGGTTGAGGGCATTACCGTAATTTGGTTAAAATAGGGGGAAAAGTTGACTTTTCAAACGACAGGGTTTTTATGCGTAGACTGAGGACCGTTAGGTAAATCTCGTCGTCCTGAGTTCAACGACAGGCGGCATGCCTTCATCGGACATTGGATGGGCGAGATACGAGTCTAGAACCGTAAGGACAAAACAATAATTTTGACTCACAAGTAGGGGCATTTTGGTCTTTTTGCACATTGGGAATTGTTCAATCTGTTGAGGAAAAGTGTACAGGAGAGATTGGGATATTTTAAGTTGGGCCATGGGATTGTGACACGTGGGGTGTGTGTAGTGGCTTCTAGGATTTTACACAGGCAAAATTAAATAGGTGAGTCGTGTTGTGTTTGTGCTGGAAAGAAACAGAGAGTGAGATTGAGGGAGAAAGTGATCGATTTCTGAGTGTGTTCAGGTGGTCGGGGGAGTGAACAGAGACTGAGTGTGAGTTAGTGAGTGTTTTTGGGTGGAACTAGAGTGTGTTCGTGTGTGTGTGTGTGAAGTGATCAGAACCTGAGAAACAGGGAGGAAAAACCAGAGAAACCACCGTGCACGGTTGTGCACTTCCAGTGACCAAACCATCAAATTGAACCCGTGGTGGTGTCGAGAGGCCTGAGGAGAGTCGAGCAGACCCAGCGGAGCTCACGGTGGCGGTCGGAGGACAGGTAAATTCTTGAATCCCCTCTGATTGCTCTGTTTTTCCGTTTTGATTCAAAGTTAAAGTCGTGAAGTTAGGGGCTGAGTCGAAGGTTCTGTAAGGTCTAGTTAGGTTCAGTAGGGTCCTAGGTAGCTGCTGGTTGTGCAGCCGTGACGGGGGGAAGCTCTGGTGGTAGGAAACCGAAACAGGGGTGTTTCGGTGTTTTTTGTTTCGAGCTAGGGACGACGGGTTCGAGGCCGTGTTGTCGTGTTTGGTTGAGGGGAATAGGTTGATGGGTTGAGGACGAAGAGATTGGTGGAAAGAGGGAGGAAAATGGTGGACGGACGGCGGAGAACCGGTCACGCCGATTCGGTTTGGCTAGACCAGTCTGGACCGCTAGATGCAGGTTGAAGACGATGAACAGTGCAGGCGCGTGAGGCCCACACGCAGCCACTTTGGGCCGCGCGTGAGGTCCATACGCAGCCACTTTGGGTGGCGCGTGAGGCCCACGAGCAGCCACTTTGGGCGGCGCGTGGGGGCGCGTGGAGCATTTTCTGGGGGAACGTTCAACTAGGTTTTTGGTCTAAAAGTTGTAACGAATCTTTTGAGATAGGTTTCGGGTTAATCAGACATCGATTCGAGTTAGTTCCGCGGGATTGAAGTTCTAGGGTTTCATTTTACGCATGTTTGAAGTTCGGGAAAATTGGGGAAAATTAGGAAAACCTTCGTTAACGTGTTAGTGACGTATATTGGTGACTTGTGACAGGATCGGGAATCCCCGAGTAGGTCGAGGAACGTGCAGGACGTTCGGGACGCGAGTGACGTGCCCGGTAACTATGAGTGGACCCCTTCTCTATAATTGAGCATGCATAACTGCTTTTCTATAATTGTTTATGGTTTTACATGTGATTTCATGATGTTTGATTATGCTATAACTGTTTTACTTAATTGCACGTTTTTCGAGAAATAACGTATTTGGCACGTTTTACGAGAAGGCTTGATTTCTGCTTATGATGCTATAATTTTGGGATTTCAAACGATAAATGGTCTTCAATGATTATAAAGGGATTTTGGAACATGATTTCGATGATCAAGGTTTTCAGTTTTAGAATCAGATTTCGGAACACGAAATTTGGTTTTAAAGTTGAAAAGTGGATTTCCGGATTTGGGTTCGGAATGACGGTTCTGGATGCCGGAAGGACTTCAACCCAGTGGTTTCGGATTCGGGTTTGTATATGGATTTAGAATTGGTTTTCAAATGGTTGTGATTGGATTTGCTGGATCTGATTATTGGATTTAAAGACCTGGATTATGTTTGACGGGGGACGGGCCCGGATTGGGTTTAAAGACCCGGATTGAGTTAAAGACTCGGAGTTTAAAGACTCGGATATTATTGAGGCCTGGATTGAGTTTGAAGACTCAGGAGTTTAAAGACTCGGATAGATCCAACAGGTTTGATCGGATAATGATTGCTTGGTAGTTATGCTTTATGATATGGTTTTATGATGCTTCTGACGTGATTTCTATAACTGTTTTTACGATGATTCTTATGTGATTAACTGTTTTCGAAAATGGGTTATGCATGTATGTTTTCAAAACGAAGGGCCAAAACTCTGGTTCGTTATAAAATGGTTTTTGAAACTTTTATTCTTTTGGTCCACTCACACTTTCTGTTTTTAACTGCCCTCCAGGTCGTGGAGCTAGCGCGGGGGTTGACGTTGAGGCAGCGTCAGAGGCATAGAGTACGCGAGAGTGACCCCGGAGTGGTTTAAGTTTTCCGTTGTGCGTATATTCTGTATATCGGCTTTGTTTTCCTTTGTTTGGTACTATGCTCTGTATAATGGTTGATAGTTGGTTGTTTTAATTTCTCCTACGTCTGGCAGTGTAATTTGTGGTTTTCGTGGGATTGTTTCGGTCTTTTATTTTTGGGTTGTCAGACGGGAGCAGGGTTTAGTCCCTAATCTTGGGGGATTAGGGGTGGGCCCTTACATCATTCCACCGAGGAAAAATCAAGGATGATCCAAAACAATGACATCAAAGTCGATCCTACGTGAATGCAAACAAACTCGCTGCACTCACCACGCTATGTAAACTAACATCATCTGCCACCAAGTAGAAGATGAGAAATCTCAGTCACCTAACATCGATATACTCAATTCCTCCTGATGACCCAAGACAAATCACGGGTTCACCAACCAATACACGACCTAATGTACTGGTGACAACAAACATCACCTATCATCCGCCATGGCAGCATCTGAGAAGTCACCCTAATGACTTCGAAATACCCATTACCAATGCGGAAAATCCGCACTCCTCTCGTCGCCTCAGTCGCAAACTCTCGCGATTCCGAAGCTCTAACCATGTCGAAACCACACTTAACGATTTCTATTCCTGAGCTAGAATTCATTCTCAGACCTTTCCGTCCAACAACGGTCATCGATAACTACTATAATGACCCATTCCATTTCTCACAATCCAACTTCACCACAAACAAGTCTACCCAAAACTCAGGAAGTATGGTCAACCGCAGTCAACCATAACTAATCCGAAATGGATTCTCAAGTTCTCAGCTCATCCGGACATCATCCACCTGTTCGAGATCAGTCTAACTCACCTATCCGATTTCGACCGTATATGTACATCCAAAAGGATATCAATCATAATCTGATGTACTGCTCGACTGAAGAGTCACAACAGACTCATGCTGTGATCTGCAGTCAAATCTCTACATACCACCATATCTGGCGAATCCTGACCAATCCTAACCAACTGGTCGCTGAGCCCTACGACAGATTGATTCTTACATCTTAACTACTGCCGGATCCAATCCAATCCATCACTATCCGTGATCCACTCCCGAACCACAGATACCGAACATATGCCCATTTCGACGGAGTCACATCCCGACTCATAACTCATCGCCAACACAATCATCGGCACTAGTACCAGCACCAGTATCATCACTGTCACTATCACCAATATCACATGTCAGCATCAGCACAGAGTGTGCGAATTAGACAACCCTAGATCTCCGCTCATACCGAGTGACGATCCCGTACCTCTACTCGAATGGGAGAAACTCTGCCTCCGTCGTACCCAACAGCTCTGGGTACAGTCATCCTGACAACTCATACGGAAAAGAAAACGTCACTTGAACGTCCCCGATTCCCAACAACCATAACTACAACCACACTCGGTAGTAGTGCCTCCCACAGACTCATGCAGACCTAATTACCAAACATCTCGATATCCAGACTCCGCATCCAACAGAATCAATCGCATGTACTAATTACTCTGTATCCCCACTCCGGGATTCCATCGACAAGTACCAACCTTGATAACCTGCCCAACCAAATTCTAACATGTCGTAACTCGACTAAACCAATGTCGTCTACCAGGTCATCCATGACCTTAGTTGTACCAACAATCCATCACAACTATGGTAGCATGACAACCAACTAGGTCCAACCGATAAGTACAACCCTCGACTGCAGAGTGCAGTCCCAACACTAAGCTGACATGACTCGACCGAAGATCTCATCGAAGTCGAGACCACTTGCCAACTCACCTTTCCGAACCATATACCTAAGGTAGGGTTCCACAATCATACCTAGAGTTCCCTGAACCCAACTGCTAGCTACCAACTGCAGTACAATCCACAATTTGACCGAACCCGCAGTCTTCACATCGTAAAGACGTCAATCCAATCCTACGGTCAATCCAACTAGGATTCCTCGAATCCGACTACTAACTGCCATAAGTTCAACTAGAGTTCCACGAACTCGACTGCTAACTGCCATAAGTTCAACTAGAGTTCCATGAACTCGACTGCTAACTGCCAGGAGCAGTAAATCCATTTAACTCAACAATATCCGATCATCGAATGGCCAGAACTCCCAACCAGTCATCGGAACCGATCCTACGACATCGTGAAGACGATCCTAACTAACCGTCTCACGATCAAACTGCTAACGTACTGCTACGTTCATCCTTCCGTAGGGTCCCACACTGTCATCCACGACGGAACTATGGCAACCTCGGCATCTAATGCTGAACCAAGACGTTCCACGATCCAATCCTACTAACTATCGTACTGGCATCCTAACTAGCAGGTTGATAACGAACTGTAGCCCATTGAGATATCACATCCTCGACCTGCGCACGGAGTATCGTGCAAAATACGCTCTGAAATTCAGAGTAACATGAGCAACCCTGCTCTGATAAGCAATCCTATGCTCTGATATGAGCTAGCCGAGCTCTGATAAGCCAGCCTCGCTCTGATATCACGCTGATAGGACCCATCCCAATCCCCCCGGGATTAACGCGAGATGACCCTGCTCCCGTCTGACACGAAGTGTCAAACAAGGGATATTTTCGACTTTTTCCCTCTCGGGCTATCAGAGTATGCCAGGATCCGGAGAAGGTATGTGATATCTCGGTTTCTGCTACAGTCCACACCATATCCAACCTGAAGGGTATTAAAAGCAGAAAGACTATGAGTGGACAAAAAGTAATGAGTTCGTAAATACATTTTATAAAGACCTTTATACCCTTCACTAAAAAGCATGCATGCATGCATAGTAAAACCATTTATCCAATCACATATGTTTAAACAACCATAATTAGGGTCACAGCCCCAAGTTCCGTAAATACAAGTCACACGGGGCTCCTGCCCAAAACCATTTACAGAAAACCATAACATAGTGAACATATGGTTTGAGAAATTGTGTTTTATGATGATAAATGGATTTGGGATGAGATCCCACATATGTTCACTATGTTATGGTTTTCTGTAAATGGTTTTGGGCAGGAGCCCGTGTGACTTGTATTTACGGAACTTGGGGCTGTGACCCTAATTATGGTTGTTTAAACATATGTGATTGGATAAATTATTTTACTATGCATGCATGCTTTTTAGTGAAGGGTATAAAGGTCTTTATAAAATGTATTTATGAACTCATTACTTTTTGTCCACTCACAGTCTTTTTGCTTTTAATACTCTTCAGGTTGGATACGGTGTGGACTGTAGTACAGATCGAGATATCACATACCTCCTCCGGATCCTGGCGTACTCTGATTGTCAGGACCCACCCCGGTTCCACCCCGAAAACTGAGGTAAATCCTGCTCCTGTCTGACACCCCGACACAAAACTAACGTAAACTCACGAAAAACCACCAAATTACATGCCAGACGCAGGAGAAAATTTCAACATCCCGAAGTTAAACGTATGTACAGAGCATAGTACTACAACAAAGTAAAAGAAAACCGATACAGAAGGTACACGCGCAACGGAAAATTAAACCACTCCGAGGTCACTCTCGAATACTCTATGCCTCTGACGCTGCCTCAACGTCTAACCCCCGCGCTAGCTCTATGACCTGGAGGGCAATTTAAAAACAGAAAGTGTGAGTGGACCATAAATAAAAGAAGAGTTTCCAAAACCATTTTATAAGAAAACCAGGGATTTGGCCCTCCGTTTTGAAATCATACATGCATAACCCATTTACTGAAACCAGTTATAAATCACATAAAGAGCGTCATAAAAACAGAATTGAAAACAGTTACAGAAATCACGTCATAAACATCATAAAAACATCATAAATACCAAGAAAATCATTATCCGATCAAACCTGCTGGACCTATCCGAGTCTTTAAACTCCCGAGTCTTTAAACTCAATCCAGGCCTTAATAATATCCGAGTCTTTAAACTCTTGAGTCTTTAAACTCAACAGGCCTATGGGGGAAATATCAATATATCCGAGTCTTTAAACTCCCGAGTCTTTAAACTCAATCCGGGTGTTTAAACCCAATCTGGGCCCTTCCCCCGTCAATCATAATATCCGGGTCTTTAAACCCAATATCCAGATCCAGCAAATCCAATCCAAAACCATTTGAACACCATTTCTAAATCCATATCCAAACCCGAATTCGAAATCACCGGTCTGAAGCCCTTCCGGCGTCCAAAACCGTCATTCCGAACCCAAATCCGGAAATCCCACGTTTCAACTTTAAAATCAAATTTCGTTTCCCGAAATCCGATTCCAAAACCGAAAACCTCGATTATGAAATCACGTCTCAAAATCCATTTATAATCATTGAAACTCACTCATCGTTTGAAAACCCCAAATCATGGCATCAAAATCAGAATCCAAACTTTTCTCGTAAAACGTGCTGAAAATCGTACTTTCTCGAAAAACGTGCAATTATGTAAAACCAACATCACATATTCAACAATCATGAAATCACATGTAAAACCATAAAATAATTATAGAAAAACAGTTATGCATGCTCGAGTTTAGAGAAGGGGTCCACTCACAGTCACCGGCACGTCACTCGCGCCCCGTACGTTCCGTACGTTCCTTAGCTTCCTCGGGAAGTCCCGATCCTGTCAACAGTCACCAAAGAACGTCACTAACACGTCTACCAAGACTCTCCTAATTTTCCCCAAAAATCCCCGGGTCCTAAACGTAACAAACCGGAACCCTAAACCTTCAACCTTGTAGAACTACCTCGAATCGACGTCCGATTAACCCGAAACTTATTCCAATGGATTCGTTATAACATTTAGAACAAAAACTTAGTTGGATTCTTCACCGGAAACCTCTACACGCGCCACCACGCGTCGCCCAAAGTGGTTGCGCGTGGGCCTCACGCGCCAGCTCCACTGTTCATCATCTTCAACCTCTCGACCCGTTACTATTCCGGACCGGCGTGGCTGGTTCTCCGCCGTCCTGCCACCATTTCTGCTCCTCTTTCCACCACTCTCTTCGTCCTCAACCCAGCAACTCATTCCCCTACTCCAATCACTCCAACTCGACCTACAAATCACTTCCCCATGCTCAACCCAAACTGCCCAAACTCCCCTGTTTTTCCTCCCGGCCAACCAGCTACTCCCCCGTCATGGCTTCGAAACCTAGAGCTTCCTAGGACCCTACTGAACCTAACAAGACTCACCAAACTCCTCGACTCAGCCCCTAAGTCCACGACTATCGATTTGAAATTCATGGAAAAACAGGGCATATTCACGGGGAAAAGGGATTACTTGCAACCGTCAACCACCGTGCTCGCCGCCCTATTCCCCGGAGTCCACAGAGCCGTCCTGACCTCCCTTCGAGCCCAATTGGATCAACACACAGCAACACCACCTCCAACTCCCTCTCTGTTCTCTGGTTCTCCCGTGAACTCACCCTCTTCTCACACCAATTTCCCTCACACGAGCTGTCCTCACAACTCAATCCTCACACTCTCAGCCTCCCTTAATCACTTACACACTCAACAATTCACACAAACACACACGGCCACCTATCAATTTTCTCTCAATCTCACCCTCTGTTTTCTGTTTCCCCTCTTCGAACAAACACACACGGCTCACTTTAAAACACACACACCGTGCAAGCTTGTAGAAGCCACTACACACTTGCCACATGTCACAATCCCCTCAGCCCTCTCACAAATATCCCAATCTCACCTGTACACTTGTCCCAATCCGGTTGCACAATTCTCAATGTACAAAAGACCAAAATGCCCCTCTTTTGAGTCAAAATTACTATTATGCCATCGAAGTTCTAGACCCGTATCTTACGCATCCTAGGTCCGATGAACACATGCCGCCTGTCGTTGAATTCAGGACGACGAGATCTACCTAACGATCCTAGGTCAACGTGTCAAAACCCGATCGTACGAAAAGTCTACTTTTTCCCCTTATTTAGCCAATTTACGGTAATGCCCTCAACCTTCCGAACATCATAACTTCCTCCTCGGATGTCGGAATCGGGCGTGCCACCTGTCTACGGATTCGTGACGTCCCGAACTACGTTACGGTCATCAGTCAATACCCAATTGACCGCCCGAACTAAAAGTCAACTATTTGCCCAACCTAGGGGCAAAATTGTCATTCTATGCTAACAGACCTATCGTAACCAACTAACCACGGATTAAGCTCACTAATCCCATCTTAATCACTGTCTTAACCCTAATTTCCGGGACGGGTCCTTACACTGATAGCCCGAGAGGGCAAAGGTCGAAAATATCCCTAGTCTGACACTTCGTGTCAGACGGGAGCAAGGTCATCCCTCGTTAATCCCGGGGGGATTGGGATGGGTCCTATCAGATCGGGTGCGAATTTGCAACATATTCACCCAAATAAATAGTGAATTTATTGACTTCTAACTCTCTTGGCGAGTGCAAGTACACAAAATAATGCCTCGTATTCTACTTAATTAAAAGCTTTGTATCCAAATTGAACTGCATGTTCTATTATTGAGCCATCAAGGATGATGAGGATAATCCTCGCTCCTGGCCCTTCTAGTTAGATGAACCATCAACAAAGAGCTTCCATAAGAGATTGGAAGTTGAGGGTTGCATCGAAGAGAAATTGACACCCTGGTCTCATGATAAGGAAAAACCTGTCACCCTAGGGGTTTCGACTAGTCCCTTGTAATTTTCTTCTTCTAGCAATGTCAGCATTACAAAAAAAAAAAGGATTTTGCGACTATTCTTTTGCGACGAAGGACACGGTCGTCGTGATTTTGCTTGTTAAATGTTTGGAGAAAAAATTTGCAACTCCATTATGTGTAACGTCACAATTAGGGTATTAAAAAGGTAATTAATGCAACCATCTTCTCTCAGACAAAAAATGTTGTATATAGCACCACGAATGAAAAAATCGACACTATCGTCGATATTTCGTCTGATATATCTCTAAATTGGAGGTACGACATATTAACAGGGGGAGAAGAAATTTCTTCCCCCAATATCCACGATTTCAATAGATATCGACCATTATCGTCGAAATCGACCGATAATTGCCGATATCCATCAATATTGATTTACTAACCTCCAGTTCGGCCTCAATCAAATGTTCCTTGGTCTTGGTGTTGTCCTTGATAAGCACATCGTGGACCCTTAAATCGACATCGACCGATCGGCTGACATCCGATTGACCAAGTTCTCTAGATTGGACTTCTCCGCACGCAGTCGTGCCTCCTCGGAGAGCTGCATTCGTAGGGTTCAATTTCATCGTTAACGGTGCCATTGACGTTAGATTTGTCTTCGCCGTCGTTGTTAGGGTTTGGGTTTTCGGATTCTGAGTTTGCTATTTGGGAAAGAGATTAAGGGAAATGGTGAACGACGGTGCAGTTGAATCTGAATCAAAAGCATATTATGTTTTGTGGCGAATTGGTCTGCACCCAACCAATGACAACCACTAGATGAGTTTGAATGGTGGAGATTAAAAAAAAAAGGGAATTTGTGGGTTAGTTGGTTGTGGGAGACAACAAAGTGGACAAAGTGGACTTGGATTAAAGAAGAAGGGTGGGTGACCCGGCGATGACCCAAAGAGAAAATAGGTCAAAAATGTGAAGGTCATTAGGCCCAAAAAAAGAATTACCCAATTGCTCAATTTCAAATCTAATGGTGCATATTTGATTGAGTTTTTTTTACCAAAACAAAACTTGTGGGTTGAATAAGATTAGGTATACATTCACTGCAACCACACAAAATTAATATATTATTAATTTTGAAGATTAATCATATTATTTTAGTACGGGATAAACCAAATTAAAAAGCAAATAGTGGTTCGTTTTATGTCCAATTTTCACTATTTAATGTCCAATTTTTCTAAATTATTATATAAATAAACCTCCCTGATTTTCCAAAATTATTATGTAAATGTAAACTCCATGATTATGCTTATTTTTATATTTTTAACTATATTAACATTCAATTATAGTAATTCACTTTGTTGACACCATATCTGACCAGACCCACTGGGCTGTATACTTAAAGCCCTGACAACGCTCAAGGCCCAAGAACACCATACTTGCGACAGCCCTAACACCGGGCCCAATGCGGGATGCCACGTGGAAGCATATCCACCCTCGATTTACGTAACACGTGTCCGCACGTAAATCGAGAAGCATTCGTCCCACATCGGAACTTTGGGAATTGAACATCCCACCTACCTATACATAAAAGGTACACATTTCCCAATAAAGGTAACTAAGTTTTACTATTACAATTACTCTATCGAACTTACCATTTACTGCTTCCTCTTACGAACAAAGTAACTGACTTGATCGTCGGAGAGTCTTAGGCCGGCACCACACCGGTGCCCGTACTAACGGAGACCCGCGATCCACTTGAGTTGACAGGTCACAAGAGGGACACGCGTCATTTGGTGATTGGGCAACGAGTACTCGACAGTTGGAACATTTAACGCTTCAACAGTTTGGCGCCGTCTGTGGGAACTCTGACTAAGGTTGCCCACGCTCAACCAGACCGAGTTACGACTCATCCACAAGTTATACCGAGAGTCAGCTCTTCGTCACCAAACATGCAGGGTGAACACGACCTCGGTGAAATCACACCCGGGCAAGGCCCCAGAACAAGGGGAGAACCCTCTCCCAACTTCTTGCAGATAATCGAGAAACTCCAGAGCGACATGGCCGAGGTGAAAGCTAAGGGCACCCAGGCCGAGTCGAGGTGTCAGGTGCTCGACGATCGGTACACTGAGGTGGCCGAACAGCTACGGGTCGCACAGGCAGAACTTGCTGCCCATCGAGCACGCATCGGTAGCGCTGAGGCCGATAAGGTGGTGGCCGAATGCGCGGAGCGTGCCGAGAAGAATCGCCGACTGGCGGAAAAAAGAAAGGAACATGCAGTCGCCGAGCCACGGAAGGGAAGATATGGGGACACCGAGACGAGCAAGAAACCGGCTCGGATGTTAATCATCCCCGGCAGTCAACCCGGTGACACCAGGATCTACCGGGACGCCCGAGACGCCCTCAGCGAGGGAGGGCGGAACCGATCGGTCAACGAACAACCTTCACGCCGACCTGACCCTCGGTCGGAGGTGGTCAAAGGAGACCACCACCGAGGAAACATAACCGCTCGGTGGTCCCGCCCCAATATCAGCCATGGGACCTTCATGACCGGAGATCCTGTCCCCATCACCGACTCGTCCATGGAGGCCGAGAGCACGGCCAAATCCGCTCGGCATCTCGGCACCAGAACCAACCGCTCGGTCAGGGGGAGGCAAACATCGAGGTCCCCTCGCGGCGACACGGAGCGGTCAACCCACCTCGGCCTCCCGCTCCCTCCTCCCCCTGAACCAACCCGCCGAAGGAGCGCCGAGCGGTCAGGGCAGGCTGGGCGGCAGAACGACAAGCCTCAGGAGCGATCCCGCCAACGGGACACCGAGCGGTCTAGGCCGCTCGGTCAAGATGCAAGTATATGCCGGAGCATACCCAAACAGGGGTACACCGAGCGGTCACGGCAGGTCGGTCACGGAAGGAGTGAATCACAGAGCCCGCCAAGCGGAGGTGGCACCGACCGACCTTATAGGGTCGACCGTGACCGAGCATCCAGGGATAAACATCAATCCAAGACCGACTCGCTCGTCCAGCACCTCATGGACCGTGTCCGAACGCTTGAGGCCGGGACGGCCCGGGAAGCGAGGCCAGCCTGGTCGAAAACCAGCCCGGGCCCCTTCACAGAAAGAATCAACCAGTTCAGGATCAACCACGAGATTAAACCCCTGAAAATTCCCCTTTACAACGGGAAGGACGACCCGTGGAATCATCTGAACAACTTCTACTCGGCCTACACCCCAACACTTGCTATTTTGACTCAAACATTAGAGTCGGTGTACAGCCCTACTCGGCTTGCACCACTGCTGCGACTCAAACATACGAGTCGGGGTTCGGTCTTACTCGGCCTACACCCCAACACTTGCTATTTTGACTCAAACATTAGAGTCGGTGTACAGCCCTACTCGGCTTGCACCACCACTACGACTCAAACACACGAGTCGGTGTTCGGTCTTACTCGGCTTACACCCCAACACTTGCTATTTTGACTCAAACATTAGAGTCGGTGTACAGCCCTACTCGGCTTGCACCACCACTACGACTCAAACACACGAGTCGGGGTTCGGTCTTACTCGGCCTACACCCCAACACTTGCTATTTTGACTCAAACATTAGAGTCGGTGTACAGCCCTACTCGGCTTGCACCACCACTACGACTCAAACACACGAGTCGGGGTTCGGTCTTACTCGGCCTACACCCCAACACTTGCTATTTTGACTCGAACATTAGAGTCGGTATACAGCCTCACTCGACCTACACCAACACACTTTAACAAACATACATATCGAAAGGATAACTCGGTATACAATTTATGCTCGAAGAAAGTTCTATTTCATTTCAAAATGTGCAGACCTATTTTGCTCGGCCTGCAGGAGCCTTACAAAATTCGACCTCTCGGCCGCCTCAACTATTTCTAAATAAAGGAAGATTTACAAGTGTCCTACACTAACTCCTCCATCGGCTGCTCGGCTTGCACTATCCCCTCCACCTCCGGCTCAGGCTCCTTTTGCGGCTCACCCTGGTCGGCTTCCGGCTGGTCACTCGGCTGGGCACCCTCCTCATCCTCCTCCCCCGACTCGTCCTCAAACATCTCGGCGGTTATATCCTGGCCGAGCCAGGGGGTCTTCACAGCCAAGCCAGGGTTGTGCAGGAAGAGGTTGCGGAAGAACTCCTGCTCGCACTCGGCAGCATACTCGTTCTTGAGTTTATCGAGCTCCTCCGACGCCATGAACTCGGCCACCGCCTCCTCCTTCGCCTTTTGCAAGTCGGCCTCCCTCGCAGACTTCACCCGACACAGCTCTTTCCAGTGTTTCAGGCGGTCTTTCTCCTTTGCCTCCAGGTCGGCCTTCATCTGGTCCCTGGAAGCCAGGGCCTCCTGAGTCTTCCACCTCTCGGTTTCCAACTTTCGAGTGAGGTCGGCCGCCTCTTTCATCGCCCTCTCGGCTTCCTGAAGCTTGGGGGTGAGCTCTTCCTGTTTCTGCTTCAGCCGCTCCTTCTCCCGCCGAGCAGACGCCACCCTCCTCTGGCTGTTCCCAAACTGGAGGTACACCTCACCGAGAGCCTGCACATGACAACCGTTAGCAACTCACTCGGCCTAACATAGCACACTTGCAACATACGAAAAACTTACATTGCTCAGTAGCAGCAGGGCCTTCTCCATCCTCTGATCGGCCGACCGGCATTGCACCTCGGCCAGCTCTTCCAAGGGCGTCGAAGCCCCCTGACAGACCCCATTCAGCAGCGGCACCATTTGCCTCGGGCAGCAGAGGGTTGTCTCGGCACTGGATCCCTCGCCGATCGCCTCCCCGTCGGTGAACACGCCGAGATTCACATCTCCTCTCCTCTGGAGCATCTCCAGGATCCTCGCGTCCAGCCGAGGGGGGGATGGTGGAGGATTGAATTCTGGGGCCGCCATGGTCCTATTGCCCCCAATGGCCTCTTGGGCCGACATGATCGTCTCGGCCTCCATCCTCGCCTTCATCCGCCTAGGTTCGGGAGAGCGTACTCGGTCTCCGTCCATTGCGCTCTGTTTCCTCTTGGGAGACCTAGTTCGCGGACTCGGTGGCCTCGGTTTGGAAGTTTGGCCCTGCTTTGACCGGTCGGACCGCTCCGACTGACCTCTCTCGGCTCTCTCCTTTTTCTTCTTGAGCATGAACTCCAAGCGCTCGGCAGCCTTCGTCAGGGACGCAGATTCTCCGGAGCCTTTGTCTGCCTTCATTCTCAGTTGCTCACAATCCTTGTAAATCCGGCTGCCGAGGTGGTAGGGGACTACAACACCGAGACACAAGTCAGATATAAGAAAACAAATAGCAAACCAACAACGAAAACAGACTTACCCTCGTCGGTGTCGATGAGGCCGGCCTTGTACTGAAACCCAGGTAGCCGAAGTATTCGTCGGTTCCGCTCCAACTCGTCCAAGATCTCCCTTACTCGGTGGACGACCGCTTTCTCCTCTGGCGTTATTTCTTCTTCTGGGAACAAACCTGCACACCGAGTAATGATCAGCTACAACATTACCACTTAGCATATAAACCTATCGACATTTACATTAAGGGGCGACCTATGCTACAACTATCAACCTTGGGTCTGGAATTTGGACGGTATCGGGGGTCCCTCGGTGTTCCCCTCCCAGTCCCCACCGACCAGGCCGAACTTCGTCTTGTACGATTTTTGGGAAGTCGGTATGTCCAGAATGAACTCTCCCCGTTTGCTCTTCTTGCGATGGTGGACGAAGACCCACCCGGTACTCTGCTGCTGGAAGCCGAAATCGTACAGGTACATCAGTTGAGCATAGGTCGGCTCCGGTTGCTCGGCCCACCTGAAGGCCGTGTAGAACGAGCAGAGCACAATCCATACGTTCGGATTGAGCTGACCGAGTGCCACCCCCATCTTCTTCACCATCCTACGCAGCCAAGGGTGAAAGGGGCAGCCTTACCCCGTGGTGCATCAGCTCGGTATAGAACAGTGCCATACCGGGCGGGGGATTGCTCGGTCTTTCCTCTCTTGTGGGTAACCTTGTTGTCACCGAGTCGGGAACGCCAAACTCAATCCTCATCTTCATCAGGCCCTTCTCGGTCTCCTTGTTCACCATTTCATCCACGGTGAAGGCCGCCCGCTCAATCGGCACGGCTACCGAGACCGACTCGTCCCCGTTTGTTTTCCCTTTGTTCAGCCGCACTATGCCCTTGTCACGGCCATGGGTCAGCTTCAACGCTCGGTGCACCCCCACCTTCACTATTATCTCGGCGTCTCCCAGCAGATTCCCACTACCCGACCTGCCCGTCGGCCCAGCCATCGAACCGATGTCCGTGGTCCTACCAGACGACTCGGCCGTGCTGTGCACCGCCTCTACTCTCTTTTGTGCATCGAACGAGTGGACCTCGCCCTCACTACTACCCGACGACTCACCGCCCTGTGAGTCGTAGCATTTACCCTCCGATACCGAGTCACTCTCGACCGACATCTACAAAAGAAAACAGAAAAACCAAACTCAGCCGACCGACTCGTTCCTATGAAGATCTGACCACAACCTTCACCACGTTCATGACCAGTTCTTCACACCCTCCTACTTTAATCGAAAAACTAAACTTGGACAGGTGCTTACCTTATTTTTTCACGGGGGACCGTAGGTCGGAAATCGCAAACACCGTACGCACCGCCGTCAAATGCTGGTCGGAAATCGCCTCTTTGTTTGGCCAGAGTTTCTCAACTTTTCTCAAAAACACAAGTGAGGAAATCGGTGAAGAACTCCCCATATTTATAGAAATTGATGCACAAACTACGAAGCGTCACTCCCCTCAGTGACAGACACGTGTTGCAACCAGGCATCCTGACCAGACACGTGTCAACCATCTGTCCGAGGAAACCCAACCGTCTTCCTACAGGTCTACACCGACTTCCGTACACCGCTCGGTGTCTGGGATTGCTTAACAGACGCTGGTCCTCCCACCGACCCATGTACACCGCTCGGTGCTCTCATCCGTGGGCAGGTATTGGCTCTATTCACCGACTCGTATACACCGCTCGGTGTTCTCACCCCCCGTACGGACGTTGGTCCTCCCCCACCGACCCATGTACACCGCTCGGTCTCCGCAGCTCCAACGCGTCTTTTGGCTCCTATCACCGACCATGACGTCGCCACCGACCGACTGCGCACAAACCGCGACCGACTGAGCCACTTTTCCGCCGAGTGCTCTTTATCACCGACTGCCTACTAGCTCCTTCCTCTCCATGACCGAGACTGTCTCGGCGGACTATCCCACCAGGGGACTTGGGGGACTACAGGTATACTTCCCACCAGGGTCTGGGAGAATGAGACAAGTCCCCGACCGAGAAATTCCACCTCAGTCAACGACTTGGGGGACTTCTGTTGACACCATATCTGACCAGACCCACTGGGTCGTATACTTAAAGCCCTGACAACGCTCAAGGCCCAAGAACACCATACTTGCGACAGCCCTAACACCGGGCCCAATGCGGGATGCCACGTGGAAGCATATCCACCCTCGATTTACGTAACACGTGTCCGCACGTAAATCGAGAAGCATTCGTCCCACATCGGAACTTTGGGAATTGAACATCCCACCTACCTATACATAAAAGGTACACATTTCCCAATAAAGGTAACTAAGTTTTACTATTACAATTACTCTACCGAACTTACCATTTACTGCTTCCTCTTACGAACAAAGTAACTGACTTGATCGTCGGAGAGCCTTAGGCCGGCACCACACCGGTGCCCGTACTAACGGAGACCCGCGATCCACTTGAGTTGACAGGTCACAAGAGGGACACGCGTCATTTGGTGATTGGGCAACGAGTACTCGACAGTTGGAACATTTAACGCTTCAACACACTTAAATTTATGTTTATGTTTAAAATTTAATATTATTAGTCATCGGTAGAACTCTATTGTATCATATTATTCATCATATATTTATTATATCAAAGTCATTTTATAATTTTTATTAGTCATATATAACTATTAGTCGGTACTTAAATTTTTCACAAGTTTCATTTCAAATTTCCAATTTTTAGACCAAATTTCTGTCATTTTTGTTGACAATAAACAATATCGATATTGATATTTAGGAGAGATATCCGTAAATTTAACTAGCGATTTCTATGATACAAGGCAACAACAACAACTTACCAATCATGCACTCTCTTCAGCCCCACAATAGCAATGGCGATTCCATGCTGTTCCCAATCCTAACCCATCCGTTCCACTCCACTGTGTCGCTGCGGAAGCTAAGGTGCCTCGATTACCTCATCCTCGTCTTTCGAGTCGCATCCTTCACCTTGTCTCTCGCTTCTTTCATCTTCATGTTATCCACTTTTCACAGCTCTACTATCAACTCCCCTCACTGGTACCACTTCGACGCCTTCACTCTTAAACATGAAAGCCCAGATCGAACCCGACTAGCTGAACATCCCAATCCGGCTCAAGCATTCACTAGCAGGGTTACTCGCCCATAAATGACATGACTTCGAATTGGAGCAATCGGCCATCCAAGGAGACCATCCTCCTTGATTGCTGTGACTACGAACATTTTGGTTTATTTGGAAGAAAAAAACGTAGAGCTTGAAGATATGAATCTCTAACTCAGACCTCTAACTGAACAAACTTGAATCGAGGCTAACTCGTGATGTGTTTAATCGCTCATTCTTTTCTTTACAAAATACTGGATTGAATTTGGATTTGAAATCAAGTGATGATCAATATGATGCTCAATGCACCCTACGTGTTTGTATATTTGCTTAAGAGAGATTTTATGGGTTCAATGAAGGTTAGGTGTGACTAACTCTTCCGTGTGTGAATCTTGATAGATTTTGTGGATTTTCGGGTTGAAGCTAGTAACAGGACCCATCCCAATCCCCCCGGGAAGGGATATTTCCGACCTTTTCCCTCCCGGGCTATCAGAGTACGCCAGGATCCAGAGGAGGCATGTGATATCTCGATCTTTTCCACAGTCCGCATCGTATCCAACCTGAAGGGTATTAAAAACAGAAAGATTGTGAGTGGACAAAAATAAATAGTTTATAAAACATAGTTCATAAAAGATCTTTATACCCTTCACTAAAAAGCATGCATGCATAGTAAAACCATTTATCCAATCACATATGTTTAAACAACCATAATTAGGGTCACAGCCCCAAGTTCCGTAAATACAAGTCACACGGGCTCCTGCCCAAAACCATTTACTGAAAACCATAACATAATAAACATATGTGGGATCTCATCCCAAATCCATTTATCATCATAAAACATAATTTCCCAAACCAATTGAAATCATGTTTATCCATTATATTTCATATCCAAGAACCTGTCACAGTAAAATAAAGCTACGCGTACTAACCGGGGTCTCAAACCCAAGTCTCTCCAGGGTCCACTGATGTCAATGTCCGTAGATCAATGCTCCTCCCTGTAGGTAACAGACCATGCCCATCCTGAGAGTAAGGAACCCAACTGGGGGGCGACTCCACTCAGTCAGTGCTCCGTGACTACTCCGGGGTCCACCCAGGCCAACGACCCTCCCCGGAGGAGACAATCATATATAAAGGATGGAATATGAAAAACCTTTTGAAATCATTCTTTAAATCTTTCCAGGATTTATGCCCGGCCATCACTAGCCGTCATGAACCATAAAACCGTTCAAGGGTTCAGGCCGGTTCCCATAAACCGTCATGACCCGTAAAATCCTTTCAAGGGTTCATGCCGGTTCCCATAAACCGTCATGATCTGTAGGAACCATTTCTAGGGTCCCTGCCTCGAAATCACCATCATAACACATAACTGGGCCCTAGGCCCGAATCAACATACAAACTGGATCTCTAGTCCGAATCGTAAACCAACTGGGCCTCTGGCCCGATGCCTCGTTAAATCAACTGGACCTCAAGTCCGAGAGTTCGTAATTCAAATGGGTCTCATACCCGAGTTTACCTTTTCAAATCCAAAATCATTTCATTAAACCATTTCCAAAACCATAAGAATGGAAAATCAGAGTAAAACTGGAAAACTTCGATTTACGTGCAAGCACGTAAATTGCCTCGTAAAACGTGAAACCATATAATTCACAACCATCCAAATCATCATCATATCATAACATTCATAATCCATATAAAACATTTATGCATGCATCACAGTTTAGAAATCAAGGTCCACTCACAGACCGTCTGAAGCCGCGCCTCGATACCCGTGCCATAATCGTCACCCGGGTCAATTGTGGCCACCGGGATTCCCAAACCTGTCCAAATTCATTTAGAGGGTTACTAATAGCCTCATCAACCCCTCATTGAAGTCCCATAATTTTCCCGATTTTCTTACTATTTTTAAAACCGATCCTAAATCTTCGGACACCTTGAAACCTATCGAAACGATGTCCGATTGACACGAAACCAGTCCCAAAATGTTCGTTACATCGAATAGATGAAATAACATGTTGGACACTTCTCCAAAAGACTGAACACACGCCCTCACGCGCCCAAAATAGGCCCTGCGCGTGGGCCTCACGCACCAGGGTACTGTGGATCATCTTCAAGCTCCAGACCGACCCGAACCGGCCGGTCTTGTGCAGGCGGTCCAGCCGAACCGGCGTGACCAGTTCAGGCGTTTTCCCTCCTTGTTTTGGTCCAATTCCAACCCTAATTAATCCTATAATTCCTATTTCTTCATTCCCTATCATTTCTAATCATTATAACTAATCAAAACCTCCTAAATCTTAACCAAAATCAAAGGGTCTCACGACCCTATTTTTCCAGCCGTTTCCACGGCCTCCTCCGCCGTGAACCAGCCTCCAAAACCTCATAAAAACATCCTAGAAACCTAACTAACCCATTAAAACCGATACAAACGGCCCATAATCACATAAATGGAAAATGGATCAAAATGGGCTTAACCGGGTACCTGTTCGGGTTTTGAGCTCAGTCGCCCACGGAGGCACCGTCCAGGCCAGCCACCACGTCCACAGCTCCTCCTCTCACTCTCCTGGTTCCTCAGATGGCCATGGGTGAAGATTTGGATTGGATGGGTTGCATAGATGAGAGAAAATGAGATCGGGTTTTGTTTGTGTTTTTGAATGGAAGAAAGAATGATTGATGCATGTATGTGAATTAAGGGCCAGTGGATGGGTGACACTTGTCACTCATCCATTGGGCAGGAACTAAATATCTGGGGCCCACTAGAGTCCAAAAGTTACTCGTTTCGTAATTCGTGCAATAATACCCCGAAATTTCCTTTAACCGTAACTTCACCGTTGAACGTTTGAATTCGACGTGCCGCCTGTCTACGGATTCGTATCGTCCTGATCTAAGTAATGGTCCTTGGCCCTTGGCCATCGGACATCCCGATCAAAAAGTCAACTATTTACCTCCTTTTAACCAAAATTACCAAAATGCCCATAAACTTCCGAACGTCATAACTTCTTCCTCGAATGTCGGAATTGAACGTGCCACCTATCTATGAACTCGTGACGTCACGAACTATGTCACGGTCATCAGTCAAAGTCCATTTGACCGCCCAAATGAAAAGTCAACGTTTTGCCACGGCTAGGGGCAAAACGGTCGTTTTGCATCGTTCGTTCGATTTCGCCTAACTAATCACCGATTAGTTTCACTAATCGTGATTAGTCACTAATCTAATCCTGGAATTCGGGACGGGTCGTTACAACCTTCCCTCCTTAATTAATTTTGTCCTCGAAATTCCAACCGACCTAAATCCAACCGTTCTTCCCTCCTTAATTTAGTTTCGTTCTCGAAACTCTAACTATTCTGATTCCACATCCACCTCGTGGAAAGTACAATCTATCTCACAACATGTGTACACTCGTACACGAACTACCCAGAATAATACTTACCCGTCTGCAACCAGACGTACCACTAACACTCACGTCGTATCGACTACATTCGACCACGTCGAATGACAGTAGTCATACATTCCGAACTGACACCACTTGTTAGTATCAGAGTAGCCCAAGTATCCTATGAGCTAACTACTTGTCAGATCTACCATCTTGCTGACACAAACAACTAGACGGTTCCTTGCTCAAACACTAACTATCCGGATGTCTACTCCTGCTAGGAGTCACCAGACCTCACTAATCGATCCACGATGACACCTCCGACAAACCCTCACCACTTGACAATTATGAGTCGAAAACTGACCCAATACCACTTGTGGTTACACTAACCACCAACGTACTCAACCTGAGTGAACACTAACCAATAATTCACTCGACCTGTGTGTAACTAGACCCATCAGAAATGCCATGACCCAATGCACAGTATCCAATGTCCAGTTCACGATCTCAACCAATCCAATGTATCGGAACTAAGCCGACTACCAACACACTGACCAACCTACTACTGGTATATCCAATATACCGTCACCAGGCACGACAAGTCTGCCCGGTATCGTACCTCGAACAACGTACAAGGTACGTACATCTACCCATCAATCAGCCTACAACCATCTAGATCATAGCCAATCACGTTTTGATAATGGAGTTAGACAGATCAAAACTCCGACCCATTATCCAGTTCCAAATCCGAATCTGAATCCGCAATTTCGTAAGAAATCCATAATCCAAGCCCAGAAATCATATCCATAACTATGTCCAAATCTGAATCCGAAATCATTATTCCGTAAGCTAGCATTTGGAAGAACCATTCCGAACCCAAATCCATAAAAGGAAATCCACTGTCAAGCTCCAGAATCAAATCCCGAATCGTCACCCAGAATCCGATTCCAAAACCCAAATCCAGAAATCCACTTTCAAGTTCCAAAATCAAATCCTGAATCGTCATCCAGAAATCTGATTCCAAAACCCGAAATTTCATTCTCGTCTACCGAGACGCACCATATCCGAACCTATCGGATATTTGTTCAAACGATTTACCACAATAAGTTCGATTGACTTCATAGGGAAGCCAATCCCAACATCAACATATCTAGGTTGACCATATCCGACCACGTCGAAAAATTACTCACCTGAGTAATATACCATAAGGGATTCACTCCGAAAAGAAGTTCAGTCCCAACATCCTCAACTCACACATCCAAGTAAGAGCGATAAACTCTCCACCTATCTGGATCATCAAAATCACGATCCAGATCCATCACTACGTCAACCGACCATAGACGTCACGATCCCCGATCGTCACGACGTCCAAAGTCCTCAACCAAATCCCACATTTAAACAGACCAGTCAACGACGAGACGTGTCGAGACTGTGGGTTCTCACTGATTACCTCGTATCGATCCTTGTCATCCCACCGAGGAAAAACCAAGGATGATTCAACACGATGACATCAAAACTCATCCTACGTGAATGCAACCAAAACTCGCTGCACTCACCACGTCATGTAACCTGACATCGTCTGCCACCAAGTAGAGAATGAGAAATCTCAGTCACCTAACTTCGATATACTTACTCCACCAGATGACCTAAGATAAACCACGGGTCCACCAACCAATACACGATCGGTGTACTAGTGGCAACCAACAACATCTACATCATCAATATCATCTACCATCATCAATCATGGTAGAATCTGAGAAGTCACCCAAAATAACTTCGAAATACTCATTACCAATGCGGAAAACCCGCATTCCACGTCACCTCAATCATAAACCCTATCGATTCCGAAGTTCAACCATGTTGGAAACAACATACTCGGACATCAACCACGTGTCCATCACCAATTTACCTCTATCTGTGATCCACTCCCGGATCACCGATACCAAACATAAGCTCATCTCAACTGAGTCACATCCTCGCGACTCACCGTCATCGCAATCACCGGCACCAGCACCAGCACGAGTACCAGTACACCATTATAATCTGTCAGCATCAGCACACTAGCATCAACAATAACACTAGCACATACTAACATCAGCAACAGCACACGGTGTGCAAAACCGACAACCCTGGATCTCCGCTCATACCGAGCGATGATCCCGTACCTCTGCTCGAAAAGGAGAAACTCTGCCTCCCTCGTACCAAAAAACTCTGGGTACAGTCACCCTGACAACTCATACGAGAAAAGGAAAACGTCCCCTGAACGTCCCCGTCTCATTCTGCGATCGCACTCAGACGTAACCGAGTCGAATCTAGAATCACTGCTCATACATATGCGTTACTCACGCACCTCGTATCATCATCATGACTGACATTCCCATCATCACAATCGTCATGGTAACATGAGTCTACTCGACCTGATAAGACTCGACTACGTCCATCGATAGTAGCGTCTGCCACAACCTCGTGCAGACCTAACTACCAGGCATCTCGATATCCAAACTCCGCATCCAACTGAATCAATCGCTTGTACCAACGACTCCGTATCCCACTCAGGGATTCCATCAACAAGCACCAACCCTGGTAACCTGTCCAACCAATATCTCTAACTAGTCGTAACTCGACTAAACCAATGTCGTCTACCAGGTCGCCCGTGACCTTAGCTGGACCAACAGTCCATCACAACTAAAGTAGTACGACAACCAACTAGGTCTAACCGATAAGTACAACCTCGACTGCGGAGTGCAGTCCCAACACTAAGCTGACATGACTAGACCCGACATGATCAACGGCCTCAACTCCGAATAGTCGTCAAAGTCAAACCACTCGTCAACTTACATTTTTGAACCATACACCTAAGGTAAGGTTCCAAGATCAAACCTAGGGTTCCTCTAAACCCAGCTGTTAACTACCATTGTTAACTACCAACTGCTATCTGCAGTATAATCCACAATCTGACCGTCTCCGCGGTCTTGACATCATAAAGACGTCAATCCAATCCTACCGTAAGTTCAATTAGGATTCCACGAATCCGACTGCTAACTGCCAACTGCAGCAAATCCATTTAACTCAACAATATCCGTTCATCGGATGGTCACAACATCTAACCAATCGTCGGACCCGATCCTACGACATCGTGAAAGACGATCCCAACTAACCGTCTCACGATCCAAAACTCTAACGTACTGCTATGTTCAACCTTTCGTAGGGTCCCACTCTGCCATCCTCGACAGAACTATGGAAACCCCGGCATCTTGTGCCGAACCAAGACATATCACGATTCCATCCTACTAACTATCGTATCGGCATCCCAACAATCAGGTTGACCACAAACTGTAACCCATTGAGATATCACATCTTCGACCTGTGTACCACTCCAAGAGTAAACCGTGCTCTGATAAGCAATCCTATGCTCTGATACCACGTTGACAAGACCCATCCCAATCCCCCCGGGATTAACGCGGGATGACCCTACTCCGGTCTGACATGAAGTGTCAGACAAGGGATATTTCCGACCTTTGCCCTCCCGGGTTATCAGAGTACGCCAGGATCCGGAGGAGGCATGTGATATCTCGGTCTCTGCTACAGTCCGCATCTTATCCAACCTGAAGGGTATTAAAAACAGAAAGACTGTGAGTGGACAACAATAAAGAGTTTATAAAACATGGTTCATAAAATAACTTTATACCCTTCACTAAAAAGCATGCATGCATAGTAAAACCATTTATCTAATCACATATGTTTAAACAACCATAATTAGGGTCACAGCCCCAAGTTCCGTAAATACAAGTCACACGGGCTCCTGCCCAAAACCATTTATAGAAAACCATAACATAATAAACATATGTGGGATCTTAGCCAAAATCCATTTATCATCATAAAACATAATTTCTCAAACCAATTGAAATCATGTTTATCCATTATATTTCATATCCAAGAACCTGTCACGGTAAAATAAAGCTACGCGCGTGCTAACCGGGGTCTCAAACCCAAGTCTCTCCAGGGTCCACCCAGGTCAATATCCGTAGATCAATGACCCTCCCTAGAGGTAACGAACCATGCCCGTCATGACCCGTAGGAACCATTTCTAGGGTTCCTGACCCGAAATCACCATCATAACACATAACTGGGCCCAAGGCCCAAATCCACATACAAACTGGACTTCCAGTCCGAATCGTAAACCAACTGGGCCTCTAGCCCGATGCCTCGTTAAATCAACTGGACCTCAAGTCCGAGAGTTCGTAATTCAAATGGGTCTCATACTCGAGTTTACCTTTTCAAATCCAAAATCATTTCATTAAACCATTTCCAAAACCATAAGAATGGAAAATCAGAGTAAAACCGAAAAACCTTGATTTACGTGCAAGCACGTAAATCACCTCGTAAAGCGTGAAACCATATAATTCACAACCATCCAAATCATCATCATATCATAACATTCATAATCCATATAAAAAATTTATGCATGCATCACAGTTTAGAAATCAAGGTCCACTCACAGACCGTCCGAAGCCGCGCCTCGATACGCGTGCCATAATCGTCTCCCGGGTCAATCGTCGCCACCGGGATTCCCAAACCTATCCAAATTCATTTAGAGGGTTACTAATAGCCTCATTAACCCCTCATTGAAGTCCCATAATTTTCCCAATTTTCTAACTATTTTTAAAACCGATCATAAACCTTCGGACACCCCGAAACCTATCGAAACGATGTCCGATTGACACGAAACCAGTCCCAAAATGTTCGTTACATCGAAAAGATGAAATAGCATGTTAGACACTTCCCCAAAAGATTGGAAACACGCCTTCACATGCCCAAAATAGGCCCTGCGCGTGGGCCTCACGCGCTAGGGTACTGTGGATCATCTTCAAGCTCCAGACCGGTCCGAACCGGCCGGTCCTGTGGAGGCGGTCCAGCCGAACCGGCGTGACTGATTCAGGCATTTTCCCTCCTTGTTTTGGTCCGATTCCAACCCTAATTAATCCTATAATTCCTATTTCTTCATTCCCTATCATTTCTAATCATTAAAACTAATCAAAACCTTCTAAATCTTAACCAAAATCAAAGGGTCTCACGACTCTGTTTTTCCCAGCCGTTCCCACGGCCTCCTCTGCCGTGAACCAGCCTCCAAAACCTCCTAAAAATATCCTAGCAACCTAACTAACCCATTAAAACCGATACAAACGGCCCATAATCACATAAATGGAAAATGGATCAAAATGGGCTTAACCGGGTACCTATTTGGGTTTTGAGCTCAGCCGCCCACGGTGGCGCCGTCCAGGCCAGCCACCACGTCCACAGCTCCTCCTCTCACTCTCCTGGTTCCTCAGATGGCCATGGGTGAAGGTTTGGATTGGATGGGTTGCACAGATGAGAGAAAATGAGATCGGGTTTGGTTTGTGTTTTTGAATGGAAGAAAGAATGATCGATGCATGTATGTGAATTAAGGGCCAGTGGATGGGTGACACTTGTCACTCATCAATTGGGTAGGAACTAACTATCTGAGGCCCACTAGAGTCCAAAAGTTATCTCGTTTCGTAATTCGTGCAATAGTACCCCGAAATTTCCTTGAACCGTAACTTAGCCGTTGAACGTCCGAATTCGACGTGCCTCCTGTCTACGAATTCATATAGTCCTGATCTACGCAATGGTCCTTGGCCCTCGTCCATCGGACATCCCGGTCAAAAAGTCAACTATTTACCTCATTTTAACCAAAATTACCAAAATGCCCCTAAACTTCCGAACGTCATAACTTATTCCTCGAATGTCGGAATTGAACGTGTCACCTATCTATGAACTCGTGACATTACGAACTACATCACGGTCATTGGTCAAAGTCCATTTAACCGCCCGAACAAAAAGTCAACATTTTGCCACGGCTATGGGCAAAACGGTCATTTTGCATTGTTCGTCCGATTTTGCCATCTAATCACCGATTAGCCTCACTAATCGTGATTTGTCACTAATCTAATTCTGGAATTCGGAACGGGTCGTTACAGCTAGGGAGTTTTTATCTTGGATTTTGGGAGATTTTATGTACTTTCCATTTCAGGTGGCCTTTTTCTCTTTCTTTTCTTTATGAACAATGGTGATTTGATTAAGATTGTATAGGGAAATATAATGATGGTTTAGTTTTAACAGTAGTATAGTTCTTTGTAGGAACTTCAGGTATTGGATAGAGTTGCAACTTGCAAATTAAGTAAGAATTTGGGATTTAATTGCTTGAAGGGTTGCTTTTGGCTTTGTATTGGCTTCCAATATGTATTTTTTGGTTGAACCTGATGTGTTTCCAATTTTTTATTTTTAAGCCCCATGTTAGTTCCAATTGTTACATTGATAATACAATTTGATTTGAATTAGAATGTTCTGTTTTATTTGCAGGTTTGTCCCTAAACAAAGGACAGTTTAACAGGGACAACATTTGAAAGTAAGAAATGTGAATATTTGTGAGTCCTTTATGGGAAATATATATTTCTTAGCATTGCCCGGTATTTCCTTTCATTTATATATGTTTTATGAACTGAAGGTCATCAAGTATTAGAATGAAAGAAGTTGGTGGGTTTTTTGAGTTGAGATGCAAAGTATCCATCTCATTTAAGTTGAAAGAATTTGAAATTCTCTCTTCTTTTGATATATCAAATGCAACTTCCATCAACTATATCTTTTTATCAATTATTCTTACCCTCCAAGCCCATCATATCCTCCAAGCTAGTTAGGTATCCTTGTTTGTGTGTCTGTCACTATTTCTCTGTTTTTCCTCTCCCAACAATTAATAATTCTTTCAGTATCTTACCTTATGACATGAAGACTTGTCGTTATAGTGGTGTTTTACCTGAATGTATTGTGGTTTATTTTAGATATTGTCCCCATCATGCTATACACTTGTGCGCAATTGTCATGATCATTATATCTCGACAATCTGTTATTTGCCCCTATATATACCTATATGTTGAGTTGTTTGATCTTCATTATTGCTATTAGAGATGGAGCAAGTGGAGCAAGATCCGGAGTTCATAACATTATCTCGCCAGTTCAAAGCAACTGCTACGGAGCTAATTTATGTTCTGGAGCTGGTACTTCTTGTGATATTTGATTTCTTTAGCACTTTTTTCAAGTCTTTTTCCTGAATAAACTTCGCAGACAACAAGAGTTTGCATTATTTTTTTATTCAATTTTTGGATGTTATCTGAATATTTCAGTCACAAGTTTGCTTAGGGGTGTCATTCTTGGTTTTTTGTCAAAATTTTTAGGTCATATTGGTATCAATAATGAAATACAAATGCCACATTCATAATGAGATACAAATGCCAAACACACAAATACATATGTTTGTACATATTCAATATCCATTCTAAAATATATGTAAGCTCTTTTTAAAGCCTTGAGGTTGATTGCTTGCTATAATATGAATATTCAACAGGTAAATTCCGTACTATTTCTTGCTCAATCTTTTAAGTCCCAACTAGATGATATTAAGTCCAAATACGAAGCTAAAATTCAAGATTTTCAATCAAAATACAAAGTAGTGAGTGCACAATTTCAGCTCGTGATGGCTCATATTGGTTTGTAAAATAACCGAGCAGAAAGGGAGGTGAACAATAGGTATACCATTTAAATTGCAATTTTATCCTTCTACTTCATTTATTAGAGAATCAATTAGTGCAAAGGTTAGGAAATTACTTCATAATTTCATCTACTTTCACATGTTTAACATTATTTCAAAATTGCATCCTATAATAATCTACTATGCATACATTTTTGTGTGTTCAATAGATTCGAGATGTCTCAAGCGAGGACGTGGTGTGAGTATTGAGCTGGACCATATTTAGACCAAGAAGTACACAAGTAATTGTTTTATCATAGGTTTGTAACCAATATTACTAGCTACAAATAGAAATTAATGGTTTTTCAACATTACACCAAGTCATTAATTGTACTTTTGAATTTTCAAGTTCGGTTGAAAATTTAGAGGCAATCAAGACAACAATTAAAACAACAATAACTCTTTTACCTATTGATTTGCTCCAGGAGTTTCGCATCAATGATGGGTAGGATTTTCGTTGGGTTTGGTACAAATGATTTAATTTGAAGTTCGAATGCTTGAATTCTTGAAGTTTGTATTCTTTTAGTATAATTTTCTTTGTTTGGATATGTATAACCAAAAATGCTTATATTATCTATTGAGATACGAATGGTTTTGATGTTAATCCTTTAATAGATGATTTTTTAAAATACATTAATGGTGTTTTATTGTTTATATTCGTAAAAACATATTTCTAACAATATATGCGAGTAGTTGAAAATCTATATTGCAAAGGTGATTCCTATAAAAATTAAATTGTTTTGTCTTTATCACATTTGCGACCCCAATATTTCTGCCTAAAATACTTTTTTTGCGACATCCATAAGGTTGCAAATACTCATCTTAAATAGGACTCTCATGTTGTTGCGACGGAATTCTCCTGTTGCAATATCGTAGTAAATAAAGTTTGCGATAGTTTAATTTGTTCCAATAAGTGCCAAAATTGTTGCAACCCCTGTTGCGACGGTTTTTGTTGTCGCATGACAGTCACAAAAGCTCTTTTACGACGCTATATGAATTTGATGCAACGTTTTGACCCGTCACTTAGGCTTATTTTTTGTAGTGCGGTATGAACTCTATGACAAAATCTGCTAGTGCATGGCCTTTCAATGCACTTTTCGGACGATAGAGTAAATCATGATGACTTAACTCTATTGCCCATTTTCTTACTCGCGTTGATGCATCAGGTGCATGGAGTAATGAACGAAGAGGATATTTTGTCATGATGATTACCCGATGAGCTTGAAAATATGGCCTTAGTTTCTTTGTGGTGACTAATAATGCTAAGATTAACTTTTCACACTTTGGGTGTCGTATCTCTGAGTTGAGGAGAACTTTGACATGTAAAATACAAGAAATTGAATCTCGTTCTCTTCTTGAACAAGTACGAACTTACTACGACATCAGAAACACCTAGATAGGGGAACAAGTCCCCATTATCTTTGGGTTTTGATAGCAGTGGCAGATGACAGGACCCATCCCAATCCCCCCGGGATTACCATGGAATGTGCCCTGCTCCCGTCCAACCAGGGGTGTCAGACAAGGGATGACCAAGAGCCACTGCCCAAACGGGGCATCCAGAGTGCGCAAGGATCGATGGAGGAGGTGTGCAATGTCCCAGTCTCTGCTGCAATCGCATCCGTAATCAACCTGAAGGGCATTAAAACCAAAAGTTGTGAGTGGACAAAAACCAATAAATTTACCAAATACATTTATAAGACATTTATGCCCTCCAATAAAAACGTATGCATGCCACCAAAACCACAACGTTTGCTCAACCGAGCCCTTAGGGCCTTAGCCCAAAAACCGTTAACCAAAAACCAAGTGTGGGAACTCAGCCCAAAACCGTGGAATACCACCACCATACATATTAAAACCATGTGGGTCACCACCCACGACCATAAATGAACATCAATTCAAAATCCAAAACCAATTAGGGTCCCCGACCCTACATACCATTTCATAACCAATAATCCATTTTTACCACATAACACATATCCAACCAATAAGCCATTTTATTCATTAATCCATATTTTACCATTACCATCACCAGCATCCCAGATGCTTAGCGTCCCAGACACTAGACGTCCCTGACGTCATATCTCACGGTTTCATAAGCTACGCGTGCTGCCCGGGGTCTCTCCGGGTCCATATATCTGACATTCCTGATGTCTGACGTCCCTGACGTCAATCATAGCAATCCTGCTCCTGAGTCATCATACGGTCCGGCTGCTCCGTATAATGACCCCTCGCAGGCAATGCACCGTGACTTCCCCAGTGTCCCAGACATCTGGAGGAGACCATCATATATCCTTGTATCCAGATGGTATATGGAAAACAGTTTTTATTAATTCATTTCACAACATCACAATGGGCCCTGCCCGAATTTTCCATAAAACAACACATTTCCATTTAGGGTCCCTGACCCGAAATCACATTTATTAAATATAGGGTCCCTGACCCGAAATCACAATTTTAATCCAACTGGGCCTCATGCCCGACTTTATGAACCACTGGGCCCACGACCCGATTTATAAACCAACTGGGCCCGCATCCCGACTTATAAACCAACTGGGCCCGCAGCCCGATTACGTACTCAAATGGACTCCAAGTCCGAGATTTCCAAAACAAGTGGGCCTCAAGCCCGAATTCATCTTTCCAATATAAAAACCATTTATCATAATATTTATTTAACCACAAGCATGCAAAACCACCAATAAACCGTAAATCCCGATACACGTGAAATACGGAAAACACCTCGAAATACGTGCAACATACCCAAAATCAATACTCACAAATACCATCATAGAAATCATGTATATAAACCATATAACACATTTAAGCATGCATAGGATTTATAAAACCAAAGTCCACTCACAGACCGTTTTAACCGTGTGCCTCGATACGCGTGCCACTGGCCCTCCCGGGCCACACCACTATCACCGGGACTCCCAATCCTGTCCAAATCACATTAGAGGGTCAATAACCTCATCATTAACATCCTATCAAAGTCCCGTAATTTTCCCGAATTTTTACTTATTTTTAAACTTAATTTAAAACCTTCGGACATCCCGAACAATATCGAGACGGTGTCCGATCGACACGAAACCAATTCCAAAATGTCCGTTACATTAAATAGGGCAGAAGTCATGTTGACCTCACCTCGAGATTCGTGCCCACGCGCCGCCACGCGCCGCCGTGAGTGGCTGCGCGTGAAACCCACGCGCCTGCTACAGTGTCACCAGCCCAACCCGTTTGTCTGATAAACGGGTCCAATTCACCCGCGACACAACCCGGTTCCAATCCTGTCAATTCGATCCTAATTCCTTCAATTGATCATTCCATTAGTTTCGTTTTAAGTCCAATTACAAGTCTGTAAACTCAATTACACAAATCCTTACCCAGATTCCCACGATTCGACGATGAACACGAAGAACACTCCGGTCACTGTTCAATCATGGGATTCCTTCAATCTCGATTGATTTCCCCAAATTGGTTCAACCAGAAGCATCAGTGGACCACGAGGAACAATTCCCCCACATCAATTTCGTCGTTTGATCAGTAAATGATCACGACTCAAGTATGAACACCGTCCACTGTGCAACCATGGAGTTTCATCGATCTCAGCCGGTTTCCTTCAATTGATGATCCCAGAAGCATCGTGGGATCATGAGAAATCATTTCCCCACAACAATTGAGTCAATCACAGCCCCAAACTCCACAACTCAGCCTCGATTTCTTCCTCTGTCACCAAGCTCGATCAGAGCCAAAACGGCACCAATCCTTCTCGTTTTTAATGTGGATCGACTCGTCACAACCTCAGGAAGATGTTTGTAACCTCCAATTCGATCATCGCAGCTCAATTCGTCCAATTTGATTTTCCCTCCCAAAACTTAATCTTTCGAATTCTCAGTTCCTCCTCACTGTCAATCCCTCTTGTTTACCCAGTTGAAATCACTCTCAAATTGCTCACAAATTCACACTCTCAGGTTCAGCAATGGGAGAGGAATTGGTTGGGAGAGTATTGGATTTGGTTGTACACGGTTAAGGAAAATATGGAGATTAATGGAAATAAAAGATTAATTAATTAATTAAAAATTAATTAAACATCATCATGAGGTCTCCCCCAAAAACATGGATTCCGATTTCAAGGGATGAGTGACACTTGTCACTCATCCAGGTGTGTAGGGTCAACGGTCACTATTCAATATTATATTATTATTTTAATCCCGGCCTCGGTTCGTTAGTTCGTTTCCTTGACCATAACGTCGTCGTCGGAACTCCGATTTCGGCATGCCGCCTGTCGTTGGATTCGTATCGACGATACCTACGTAACGGTCCTTGGCCCTCGGACATTTGGCCCCTAATAAGCCAAATTACCAAAATACCCCTCAACTTCTGAACCTCATAACTTTCTCTACGAATGTCGGAATCGAACGTGCCACCTGTCTATGAACTCGTGACGTCCCGAACTACGTCACGGTCATCGGTCAAAGTCCATTTGACCGCCCCGAACAAAAAGTCAACATTTTGCGCACGTAGGGGCAAAACGGTCATTTTGCACAATTTGTCCGATTCCGCCCTACTAACCACCGTTCAACCTCACTAATCAAGATTAGTGACTAAACTAATCCTGGAATTCGGGACGGGTCGGTACACAGAGATGTCAGTAGGTCTTGAGGTCTTGAATTGCCTTCTCACAACTTTCATCCCACTTATTCCTAGATGTTTTCTTTACTGCTTGGAAGAAAGGTTGATATTGATATGTTACCTTGGACAAAAATTGATTCAGAGCTGATGCACGACCATGAGACTTTGGATCTCCTTCAGAGTCGGTAATGAGTTCATTTCGAGGATTGTCTTGATTTGCTTTGGTTTAGCCTCGATCCCATGTAGAGTCATGAGGTAACCTAAGAACTTCCCTATCGATACACCAAATGTGCACTTTCGAGGGTTAACCTTCATATTATATTTTTTTCAGCAAATTGAAAGTCTATCGTAGGTTGGTGATATGATCCTCTCATTTTTCACATTTGAACATGATGTTGTCTATATAGACTTTCATTGTCACGACCCACCCTTAATCCCCCGGGATTAAGGGTTAAGTCATGCTCCCGTCTAACTTACGAGTGTCACGAAGACTAAACTGACGTCCAACCTCCATGTGACACGTAAGTCGGACAAGGTATCCCTTGGGACGGGTCTTGTCACAAGGGATTCTTGACTGAACCGATCAAAACTTCCGGACTTCCCAGAGCACGCAAACTCTACTGTGGATCGCGTATGTAATGTCTTCGTCTCTCTCGATTAACAGCCCGCACCGCAACAACCTGGAGGGTATCGAAAATAAGAAAAGACTGTGTATGGACAAAAAAAGTAATAAGTTCATAAAACAGTTCAGAAGAAATTACAGTTTTGCCCTTCACGCAAAAACCAATGCATGCATATCAACTCATGTTATGAAACCATTCATATCAAAACCACCAATGAAAACCATTATTGAAAACTCGAATCAAATTCGTCATTCAAATCCAGGGCCTTAGCCCAAAATCACAAATCATTCTCAAAGTACGGGAACTCAGCCCCAAAACTCATCAAATCCAATTCATCCGGGCCACTGCCCAAAACATCTGAAAAACCAGTGAAAAACATCAATCATGCGAGTTTGCTGGATCTCAAGTGTGCCCGAGTCTTTAAACTCAAAACCATGCGCAATAATCAGGCCTTCCCGGGATATCAACGAGTCTTTAAACTCAAAACATATACCGAGTCTTTAAACTCAAAACATATCAATCCAGGGCCCTCCCCCCGTCAATCAACCGAGTCTTTGAACTCAAAACCAAATCCAGCGGTTTTTCTTTTTCTTTTTTCGGGTCTTTAAACCCAAAACCATTTTTCATTCGAAAACCCTAGGAAATCCTTCTCCGAATTCGCAACCATGATTCCGTAAGCTAGCATCCGGAGCCATCATCCCGAACGCAAATCCAGATTTCCTTTCCAAGTCTCAAAATCAAATTCGAAATCTTATTTCCAAAATCCAGTTTCAAAACCGAAATCTCGTATATCGAAATCTCATGAACAGGGCTCCAAGCCCGAAATCACTTTTCCAAAATCCATTTCAAAACCTTGAAATCAAATCATATTTCAAATCCCGAAATCAAATCATTAAAACCATGATCAAATCACAAGATCAATCGAAATCTCGTAAAACGTGAAAATACGTCAATTTCTCAAAATACGTGCAAAACCGTAAATCATCAAGATCATAAACCAAATCATAGAATCACGTATAGAAAACATATAAAAACATATATGCATGCATCATAAGTTTGAAAGCAAAGTCCACTCACAGACCGTTTCGCCGCTACCTCGATACGCGTGCACCTATGCGGTTCCCGGCCAATCCACTATCACCGGCTTTCCCGAACCTCCCAATCCTTGAACTAAAACTCAGAAATTCCAGTTTCTGATTCCGGCCACCACGATGCTCTCCAGTCACAGTTTCAGGTTCCTTTCCTCTATCTCCCGCTGTGACCTCCACCGTGTCCCCACGTCGTCCTGAGGTTACTTCCTACTCACTGAACACACGAGCACCTCTAATTCCACTCACCTCACTCCCAAACTCACAGAAACTCGTACGGTGGTTCTCTCTGTTTCTCTGGTTTCCTTCACCTTTCACACACACCCAACGCATTAACATGTTCACACAAACAAAAATTAAGCTTCTGGGCACTCACTCAATCACCTAGAATTCACACACACACACACACACACACACACACACACACACACACACACACACACACACACACACACACACACACACACACACACACACACACACACACACACACACACACACACACACACACACACACACACACACACACACACACACACACACAGGAATTGATCGATGTACTCTCTGTCTCTGTTTTAAATTCAGTATGGCGGTCACCGTTTGTTCCACAACCATCTGGAGAGAGACACCTGTCAAACATCTGGTGGTCACCTTCTCCAAAACAGCCAAGTGTCCTACTGTTATTGGGCATAGATCCCTAGGTCACCAGAATGACCAAAATGCCCCTAAAGGACAAATTATCATTTTGCCCTTCGTATTCCCTGACCCCGTCGTCCGACGTCTGATGACGGCGTGCCGCCTATCGTTGTACTCAGGGCATCGAGACCTTCGTAATGGTCTTCGAATTACGTAAAAAGTAGTTTTCGTGTAAAAAGTCAACAAATTCCTTCTTTTTATCTTAATTACGAAAATGCCCTCGAACTTCCGAACGTCATAACTTTTTCCCCGGATGTCGGAATCGGACGTGCCACCTGTCTATGAACTCGTGACGTCCGGAACTACGTCACGGTCATCAGTCAAAGTCCATTTGACCACCCGAACAAAAAGTCAACTGTTTACCAATTCCAAGGGCAAAATCGTCATTCCGCACCATCCGTCCGAAATTATCCAACTAATCACCGATTATCTTTATTAATCTGTCATTAACCACTAATCTAATCCCGATTTACGAGACGGGTCGTTACAGGAGGATTTGCTAATAAAGTTCTTGAACATTCAATTAACAAGTTTGATATGTTGCTCCTGCATCCTTAACGCCAAACACATGACCTCATAGCAGTATACTTCTCGGTCGAAGACGAGGGCCATCTTATCTTTATCTTTCTCGTGCATGAAAATCTAATTAGAGTATGAATATGCATCTAGAAAGCTAAGGAGTTCATTTTCTGCAGTGGAATTGTAACAACCCAGAATTTTAGAAAAGATAATTTTGGGAAATAAAAAAGGAAATTGACATTTTTACCCTTGGTTCACGTGGTTAAAAGTTGACTTATCGTATAGAGTAATTTTTTTTTATACTTTTCATGAGTAATGTTACGTAGATATCAGAGTTCTGAGTCCGTAGACAAATAACACGTTAGAATCGAGGTTCAGATGGGATTGTTGCGGGTCTAAATTACCTAAGGGTATTTTGGTAATTCAGATTATAGGGGTAATTTTGTAAGTGACTCGACTACCAGTGCTTGCGGGGCCTACAAGCTAGAAAATCTTGGGCCACATATAGTTTGTCTATTCCCACCAATGGGGTGCAGGACCTAGATGTGGGTTTAAAAGTAACTCGACTGCCAACACTTGCGGGGCCTGCAAGGTGGAGCTAGCTACATATAAGAACTGATTATATATATATATAAGAACTGATTATATATACATATAAGAACGATGACATTAGTTATCAATGGAGCTAGCTATAAGAGATAAACATATTCTTATACCCGCTTTTGGCTGCAAGTAACGCCCAGGATGCCTAAAACCTTATAATTGGAATAAGACAATGCTATTTGGACCCTCTAAATTGACTACATTTAGTGACCATGTTGATGTGACAATTAATGAATGATCTAATATAAATATAGAATAATTTCATTTATTAAAATAATATCATTCATTGATTACCACATCAACATGGTCACTAAACATAGTCAATTTAGAAAGTCAAATAACATTATTCATTGGAATAACAACGTATTCTCCACGTACTAAAATATTCTTTTAATCATTTTAATTTAAATATTTGTTATTACTTCCATACTTGTTAAATTTTCATTTTTAAATTTTTTTATTAACAAAGGGCATATATTTTTGTCCTAAAATTTTTATGAAGTCTCTTACACCAAATCTCCTCTTTTACTTTCTAATTCAAGAGATAAAACTAATTCAAGAGATAAAAAAATTAAAAAAATAAGCTATACGGAGTCAATGGTTTTCTTAAAAAAAAAAAAAAATCAAAGTTTATTACTATTATTTTTTTGAATTATTTATCAATCATTATTTATTTTTTGGTTTTTTCTATTTACTCTTTGTGGTGGCCCAAAAATTATATATGTACGAGAATCGCCCAAAAATTAAAGATAGTAAAGAATTCTAACTGGGCTGATTTTGTATGGAGATACGCTTGAAGTAATTAATTAAGGAATAAATTTTTTTAATTATGATTTGTGTATAGTGAGATTTTTGATAAATGAAGATGAAGTGTTTTTGATAAATGAAGATGAAGTGAAATGATTTGCAAGATTTCCCACGGTCGGTGAGATGCTAGTATATATTATTAAAAATTTGGAAATAATATCTATGCAATGCTAGTGTATATTATTAAAATTTTGGAAATAATATGCAATTAAGTAAAACAAGTCAGAAAATTTAATATTATTTTCCACATTTAGATTCAAGATTTTCATACGGGTAAAATGATACAAATATATCCTATAGATATGTGGTTTGATTTTTTATTTAAATGCCATTAAAATAGCAGAAACGTCAACACCTTCCTCCACATATATAACTACCGCCCCAAGAGGGTCGATATGATCACTCATCACATTGCAAAAGAAACTGTGTGAGAAAACTTGACAGTCACAAAGCTCATCATTCCAAGGGAAACACAATCAAAAAATGGAGAAAGCAGCTATGATCAGCGTCTGCTTGGTGATTGCAGCTAGTGAGTTCTTCTCATGATCGACTATCTCCATGTTTTTAGTCCTAGTTAATAAATATATAGGATAATATTTGCATTCCACTTATAATGGTACCTTCTCGTAGTACTCTTTTGATTTTTTTTCAGATTTTCCTGTATACATGCATATAACATAATCAAACCAATCATTCTCTAAATAATCATTTTAAGATCATCTCCTTGGAAAATTAACAAAATTGAAATTTATTTAATCATTCATATGTATCAAACAGGTCAACGGTATTACTAACCCATTAAGATGTCTCAAATTCATTGCCCTTGTTTTTGTATAAATAATCTTGAAATGATAATTTGGAAATTGATAGATTCTAATTGTCATATATGTATACCGACAATTCATTAAATCGAATTGGTAGTATAAATAGGTACCTTATGAGTGGGATATGCAAGTATTTTGTATTCGAATTGGTCAAACGTGAAAGTACCATGAATTTTATATAATGTTTCCAAATAGATAATTTAGTGGTGGTTTAATAACTTTTTTTTGGTATGACACATGCAGAAAATATATTGTAAAGGTGTAAAGCATGATAAAGAATGGTTGTACGAAAAAGAAGAACAAAAAAAAAACTAAAAAGTGAAACACACAAAAAATAGGTTTGATTTTTTAACATTTATATTTCACCATATCCTTTGTTTCTGATGTTTCAAGCGTAAAACATTTTTTAACTCAACAGGTGTACCACTCTTGTCAGAAGCAGAAATATGCTATATTAGCACCGACTGTATATGTAAAAAAGGGTACGAAGCGTATTGCAGCGATGGCATTTGTTTCTGCGCCAGAAATCCAGGCCCTAGGATTGCACCTGCACTTGCACCAACAACTGCAGTTGCAATTGATGATGATGATCAATATTCATGTTCCAATCAGACCGACTGCGACAAAGTTAATATTATCTGTAATGGGAAGCTACGTTGTTTTGATGGGCACTGCAAATGCCTACACGGTGCAGCTGTAGTTGATGATGATGATCAATATTCATGTTCCAATCAGACTGATTGCGACAAAATTAATATTATTTGTAATGGAAAGCTACATTGCTTTGATGGGCACTGCAAATGCCTACACGGTGCAGCTGCAGTTGACGATGATGATCAATATTCATGTTCCAATCAGACTGACTGCGACAAAATTAATATTATCTGTAATGGGAAGCTACATTGCTTTGATGGGCACTGCAAATGCCTACACGGTGCAGTTGCAGTTGATGATGATGATCAATATTCATGTTCCAAACAAACAGACTGCGACAAAATTAATATTATCTGTAAAGGAAAGCTACAGTGTTTTGATGGGCACTGCAAATGCCTACATGGTGCAGATGCAGTTGATGATGATGATCAGTATTCATGTTCCAATCAGACCGACTGCGACAAAATTAATATCATCTGTAATGGGAAGCTACAGTGTTTTGATGGGCACTGCAAATGCCTACACAAAGCTTGATCGCACCATAACAACTTTGTTTCACAGTTAATTGTTCCATTAAATAATGAGTTGAATGTTTATTAGTCACTTATAGGACCTAACTTTTAAATTTATATGTTGCCATGTTGATGAAAAGATGATAAAAATATCAAATTAAAAATTAAAAATAAATTTTAGTTTTCACAAATTAAAAATAGGAGAGAGAAGAAATTTAACCAAGGATTGAAATATCGATATCGACGGATATATCGCTAACCTAATTTATGGATATCGCGCGCAATATATCGACATCGATATCGTTTACAATCAACAAAAATGCCAGAAATTTAGTCTAAAAGTTGGAAATTTTTAATGAAATTTTGGGAAAATCTTTAGTACCCAATAACAGTTATATAAGACTAATAATAACTATAACATGACTTCAACATAGTAAATATATGATGAATAATATGATAAAATATGGTTCTGACGATGACTAATAATATAAAATTTTAAATATAAACATAAATTGAAGTAAATTACTATAATTAAATGTTAATATAGTTAAATATATAATAATAAATTGAGTGTATATAATTTTTAATTGAACATATACCATTAGTCAAATTTTATTATTATTATTATTAAAATAATATATTGAATCTAAAAAATTAACAATAATATATTGAATCTAAAAAATTAATAATAATATATTGATTTATTTGTTTACAATAATATATATACCATTATTGTAATTCTATACAACCCCACCCATTTTATTTTGGTCAAAAGACTCAATGAGATGTGCACCGTTAGATTTGAAATCCTTGGGAAACCAAGAAGATAGCTTTTAATTTTTTTTTTTTCAAGTCCCCAGCAACTCATTCTCAGGATAGCTTTTAATTTTTTTTTTATCATGTCCTCAGAGACTCATTCTCATTCAAGTCTCTGTCTTCAACCTCTATCTCTCCCTCACATCAAAATCGTCTTCTCTGCTCACTCTTCAAGAGAACTATTCCGCCCACCATTAACCATGCCCAATCCCAACCACACCCCGCTTCACAACCACAACACAAATCCTTAGGTCAAGACGATCTCATCCTTCGTCTCCTTCATTACCGAGAAGCATCAATGACAGGACCCGTCCCAACTGGACGTCAAAAACCGTGCATGGTCCTACTCCCGTCTGACAAGTCAACTAAAGGTCCGAAACTCCCCTTCAGTGCTTGCCAAACAAGGGATGTTCGCGCGGATTTCTGCTGCTGTCACTGCCTCACGATCAGTCCCGAGCGTCGTACCACGGCCTGGAGGGTCACAAAACAGAAAAGGTGTGAGTGGACAAAAATGACCTCTTATAAAAACATTTATCGAAATACAATCTTACCCTCCAGTTTTCACAAACTTGCATGCATATCGTAAAACATGAGTGACCGATAAAATCATAACATATTTTCCCATGGTCCATAAAACTCATGTTCACCAAATTAGTTCATGTTATAAAACATCAAATCCCGGCTCTCAGGCCAAACCATGTGAAAACATAATCACTAGCCATAAAGACCAAAAACCCGTACTCAATACCAGTACGTTATCACAAACAACGTCAATCAACACTAATCACCAGTGCACAATAAATATATCAATCCAATCAATCTGCACTACTCACAAGTGCTGCAAATATCACAAATCACATCTTTTAATTTTTTTTATCAAGTCCCCAGCAACTCATTCTCAGGATAGCTTTTAATTTTTTTTTTATCATGTCCTCAGAGACTCATTCTCATTCAAGTCTCTGTCTTCAACCTCTATCTCTCCCTCACATCAAAATCGTCTTCTCTGCTCACTCTTCACAGAGAACTATTCCGCCCACCATTAACCATGCCCAATCCCAACCACACCCCGCTTCACAACCACAACACAAATCCTTTTCAGGTCAAGATGATCTCATCCTTCGTCTCCTTCATTACCGAGAAGCATCAATGACAGGACCCGTCCCAACTGGACGTCAAAAACCGTGCCTGGTCCTGCTCCCGTCTGACAAGTCAACTAAAGGTCCGAAACTCCCCTTCAGTGCTTGCCAGACAAGGGATGTTCGCGCGGATTTCTGCTGCTGTCACTGCCTCACGATCAGTCCCGAGCGTCGTACCACGGCCTGGAGGGTCACAAAACAGAAAAGGTGTGAGTGGACAAAAATGACCTCTTATAAAAACATTTATCGAAATACAATCTTACCCTCCAGTTTTCACAAACTTGCATGCATATCGTAAAACATGAGTGACCGATAAAATCAAAACATATTTTCCCATGGTCCATAAAACTCATGTTCACCAAATTAGTTCATGTTATAAAACATCAAATCCCGGCTCTCAGGCCAAACCATGTGAAAACATAATCAGTGGCCATAAAGACCAAAAACCCGTACTCAATACCAGTACGTTATCACAAACAACGTCAATCAGCACTAATCACCAGTGCACAATAAATATATCAATCCAATCAATCCGCACTACTCACAAGTGCTGCAAATATCACAAATCACATCTGCACTACTCACATGTGCACAATCAATCAAACTGCACTACTCACAAGTGCTGCACTACGCGTAGGCCAATATCCAGTCACTCTCTCGGGAACAGACACCTCTGGGCTCAAACCCCTCGGGCTCAGTCACCTCTGGGCGAACACATCCCCAGGCTCAGACACCTCCGAGTGGTACATCCAGGCTCAGTCTCATCCGAGAAGCTGACTACCATAGGATCAACTCCAGATCCTACAATCACATCCCCCAAGCTCCGGTCGTCTGGGTAATCCCCCCAAGCACCGACCGTCTGGGAATATCACAATCACAATGAAAACCATCCCGGGAATCACATCCCAAAACATTTCAATCAAATCTTGACTTCATACCAAGTCAAGATCATTCTCAACTGGGTCTCAAGCCCAAAATACCTTTTACACATAAACCGTTAAAATCACATTTAAATCAATAGAATAATCCGGAAATCAGCATTGACTCACCAACCAAGTCAAAATATCATTTTAGAAATCATTTAGACTCCGGGCCTAGCCCAAAACATCATTTGCACGTTCCTCGTAAAACGTGCCCGAAAAACTGATTAAAATAATCATAAAATCCCAATAAATCATTAATTTCACAATTTCACAAATGACTCCAAATCCGAGTCAAAATCACTATTCACTTGGGTTCTCATGCCCAAAATAACATTATCACGCAAATCCATGCGTTGCAACCTCCGTTGCCATTTTCACGTAAATCCACGAAATTGACCATTGACTCATTCCCGAGTCACCACATCATTTTTCAATCCATGACTCAATAATCCGAGTCCAACCATTATTTTCAATCAATTCCAATCCCGGACTCATAAACCAAGTCCAAACATCATTTTTACCAAATCTCGTAATTTCTCGAAAATCGCCCAAAAATAATAATATAATATTCATAAAACCGAGAAATTACCGGATTGAAACACAAATCATGCCCAAGCATATAAAATCATATAATAAGGCATTTAAATCATATATGCATGCATCATGGTTAGAAAACAAAGTCCACTCACACACACCGTCCAAACGGTCCGTTTCCGAGCTGCACGTTTTTCCGTAAAATCTGGAAATCACAACTCCTGTCCAAAATCATTATAGAGGGTTACTAACATCTCAAAATACATCATATAATTTTCCTCAATTTTTCCAGGATTTAAATACGTATTTTTAACGTAATACAAAACTTCGGATACGCGGAACATTATCGAAACAATATCCGATTTCCCCGAAATCAACGTCAAAATGTTCGTTACACTGAGAGGATCAAAAGTCATGTTGACCTCACCTTGAGACTAGGCCGGACGCGCCTCCACGCGCCGCCGTGAGTGGCTGCGCGTGAAACCCACGCGCCTGCTACAGTGCTGTCCCTCTCACCCGTTTGTCTGGTAAACGGGTCGTTTAACCCGCGATCAGACCCGTTTGGTTTTCTGTCAATTCCACACTGAATTCATCAATTGAACATTCATACAGCTTCGAATTAAGTTCAATTAAAGATCTGTGGACTCAATTTCAAACAACCTTACCTATAACCCCACGATCACAGTTGATCGTTCGAAGGTCCTCCGGCCATTGTTCATCATTCCAAAACCTTCACCGTCACACGATTTCCCCAAATTGATTCAACCAGAAGTATCAAGGGACTCAGGTAAGCATTTTACCCAACTCAATTGAATCAATTCATTGCTCAATCTTCGCGACTCACACTCGAACATCCGTACACTGTGCAACCATGGAGTTCAGTCAATCTCAATCAGTTTCTTCCAATTGATGGATCCAGAAGCATCGTGGGATCCTCAGGAACATAATCCCCAGCTTAATTTCAACAATCAAAGCCTCCAATTCCTCGACTCAATCTCGATAATTCTGAAAGTTTCCTTCCTCAGTTCTACCTCAATTCGACCTCAATTCCACTTAGTTCCTTCTACGAAATTGATCGTAGTAATCCCAGAAGACTGAAACTGAACCCAATTTCGATCAACAAGGCTCAATTCATCCAATTTGATTTTTCCTCCCAAAAACCCAATTTTCGAATTCCCAGTTTTTCAGCCATTAATCGATCCTAGTGTTTCCCCAGTTTAATCCCCTCTCACAAACTCGTAATTTCCCCTCAAAACTGGTTGTGAAAGGGAGCTCAATTCTCCCAATTTTGATTCCCCCTTTCACGGGTAAGAAAACAAAGAAGAAGAAAAATGGGGAAAAAGATGGAGGAATGATGGTGTAGGAATGATGATGTAGTAATGATGGTGTTGGGAGGGAAACATGGACCAGATTTCAGGGGATGGGTGACACTTGTCACTCATCCGGATGTGCACAATCACCGGGTACTGTTCATATTAAAATATTATTTTATTCCTGGTTCGTTCGGTTAATCGAGCCCGATTCCGTGACCATAACTTCGTCGTCGAATCTCCGATTTCGGCATGCCGCCTGTCGTTGGATTCGTATCGACGAGACCTACGTAACGGTCCTTGGCCCTCGTCCATCAGACCTCCCGATCAAAAAGTCAACATTTGGCCCCTAATATGCCAAATTACCAAAATGCCCCTCAACTTCCGAACATAATAACTTTCTCTACGAATGTCGGAATCGAACGTGCCACCTGTCTATGAACTCGTGACGTCCCGAACTACGTCACAGTCATCGGTCAAAGTCCATTTGACCGCCCGAACTAAAAGTCAACATTTTGCCCACGCTAGGGGCAAAACGGTCATTTTGCACGTTTCGTCCGAATTCACTCAACTAATCCCCGATTAGTCATTCTAATTCTTAATTAATTAATATTCAATCCCGATATTCGGGACGGGTCATTACAATCAAGGAGGAGGAATTGGAGCCAAAAACCCAGAAATTTTCAATGACATCGTTAGATTTTTCTGGTGGATCCACGCCATGAGACCACCACTGTAACGACCCGAACCGTGATTATTAATATTTTAATGTGAAATGACTATTTTGCCCCTGAAGGGGGAAAACTTTGACTTTTGATCCGGGAAAAAATTTGGACTTTGACCCATGACAATGACGTAGATCGGGACGTCACGAATTTGTAGACAGGCGGCACGCCGAAATCGGAGTTCGTATGAAAAAGTTATGGTCACGGAAGTATTTTAGCGGAATTTACGAACCAAGAGCAAGCGTTAAAATATTAATTAATTATTGAAATCTGTGCAAAACCATAATTTCAAACTGAGCCATCGGATGAGTGACAAGTGTCACTGACAGGACCCATCCCAATCCCCCCGGGATTACCGTGGAAAGTGCCCTGCTCCTGTCCAACAAGAGGTGTCAGACAAGGGATAACCAAAAGTCACTGCCCAAACGGGGCTTCCAGAGTGCGCCAGGATCAATGGAAGAGGCGTGCGATGTCCCAGTCTCTGCTGCAGTCGCATCCGTGATCAACCTGAAGGGCATTAAAACCAATAAAAGCTGTGAGTGGACGAAAATGAACTTTTAGAAATACATTTATCAAAACACATTCTTACCCTTCAGTTTTCACAAACGTGCATGCATAACTTAAAACATGAGTAATAGTGTGAAATCAATCAAGTATGATTAGTGGACCGATAAAATCAAAATACGTTTTCCCATGGTCCATAAAAACTCATGTTCATCAAATCAGTTCATGACATAAAGTATCATGTTATAAAGCATCTGTTATAAAGCCTATGGACACAAATATCAATAAATCACAATACCACCAATCCTCAATATCCAATCTCAATATCCATATATCCCGTCACGATATCAATGCAACGCGTGCAAACTCGGTGTCTCACGTCCGAGTACATCAACTCCAGGAACAACGACGTCTGGAGGATATCAACATAATCCCACGCTCCTGCGAGTGAGCCTCCCTCAGAGCTACTCATCTCCAGGCAGTGGTCCCACGCTCCTGAGAGTGAGCCTCCCTCAGAGCTACTCATCTCCAAGCAATGGTCCCACGCTCCTGAGAGTGAGCCTCCCTTGGAGCTACTCATCTCCAGGCAGTGGATCGTGACTACTCCAGGATCTACGACGTCTGGAGGAGACTATCAATTCACAGAGGATGGTATATGTGGAACAGTCACCAAATCCAGTAATCTCATTTCAAAACCATTTATGTCTCAAATCAAATCAAAAACATTTCAATAGGGCCTATGCTCGAGACATAGCTTTCACAAAACAAGTTCCACAAATCATCGTAAAACAGTGTCCAGAATTCACTTTATAAATCAAAATCATCAATTTCATCGTATTCACATGTGACTCCAAATCCGAGTCAAAATCACTATTCACTTGGGTCTCAAGCCCAAAACATCATTTTCACGCAAATCCATGCGATCGCAACCTCAGTTGCCATTTTCATATAAATCCATGAAATCAATCCTCGACTCATAATCTGAGTCAAAACATCATTTTAAATCCCGGGCCTACGCCCAAAACATCAATTTCACAATTTCTCGAAAATCGTGCCAAAAATAATATAATAATCCAAAAAATCAAGAAATCACCGGATTAAAACATAAATCATGCCAAAGCATATAAAATCATATAATAAAGCATTTAAATCGTATATGGATGCATCACGGTTAAAAACAAAGTCCACTCACAGACCGTTCAACGATACGCCTCGATACGCGTGCCATAGGCCCTCCCGGGGCACACCACTATCACCGGGACTCCCAATCCTGTCCAAATCACAATAGAGGGTCACTAACCTAATCATTAACCTCCTATTAAAGTCCCGTAATTTTCCCGAATTTTTAACTATTTTTAAACTCGATTTAAAACCTTCGGACATCCCGAACAATATCGAGACGGTGTCCGATCGACACGAAACTAATCCCAAAATGTTCGTTACATTAAATAGGACATAAGTTATGTTGACCTCACCTCGATATTTGTGCCCACGCGCCGTCACGCTCCGCCGTGAGTGGCTGCGCGTGAAACCCACGCGCCAGCTACAGTGTCGTCGTCCTCACTCGTTTCACTGCGAAACGGATCCTGCAACCCGCGTGACGACCCGGTTCAATGTCCATCAAATCAACCTTAATTACTTAAATTGAGCTTTCAAATAGATTCGTCTTAAGTCTAATTAAAGGTCTGTAACCATAAATACATCAATCCTTACCTGAAATCTCACGATTCGAAGACAAACGTCGAAGAACACCCGTCACTGTTCCTACTTCGAATTCCATCGATTTCAACTGGTTTCTTCCAATTGATCCACCCAGAAGCATAAATGGACCAAGAGAAACTATTTCCCCACTTCAATTTCATCGTTTGATCACTCAATGATCACGACTCAACCTCGACTCAAGCTTACTGTTACCAGGCCCGTTCAGAGCCAATTGGGCCTCAATTTCCTTCATTCTTTCGACGATTCTGATCGTGGAACTCCCAGAAAGCTCAAATTGAGCTCAATTGTGATCCTCAGAGCCCAAGGCTTGAATTTCGAATTTCCCTCTCAAAACTCAAATTTCGATTTTGATTTCGGTTTCCTTCTCTCTGTCTCTCGTGATTCTCTCAGCTAAAATCAGTCCTTAAACCTCTCAATTTCACACTCTCAAGCTCAGTTGTGGAGGGGAATGATGGTGAGAAGGGAATTTTCCCTCTATTTGTTCACGGTTCAATGAATAACACAGAGAAGGCATAATGGTGATTAATTAAGGCGAATGGTGATGATGATGTAGGAATGATGATGTTGGGAGGGAAACATGGAACAGATTTTGGGCCATAAAACAAGGGATGGGTGAAACTTGTCACTCATCCAAGCATCCACAGTCAACGGTCACTATTCAATATTTTAATATTATTTTAATTGAAGCCTCAGTTCGTTCGGTTAATCGAATTCGTTCCTGTGACCACAACTTCGTCGTCGAACCTCCGATTTCGGCATGCCGCCTGTCATTGAATTCGTATCGACTCGACCTACGTAACGGTCCTTGGCCCTCGTCCATTGGACCTCCCGGTCAAAAGTCAACATTTGGCCCCTTTTCCGTCAAATTACCAAAATACCCCTCAACTTCCGAACGTCATAACGTTTTCCTCGAATGTCGGAATCGAACGTGCCACTGTCTATGAACTCGTGACGTCCTGAACTACGTCAAGGTCATCGGTCAAAGTCCATTTGACCGCCCAATCAAAAAGTCTATATTTTGCCCACGATTAGGGGCAAAAAGGTCATTTTGCATCGTTCGCCCGATTTCGCCCAACTAATCAAGATTAGTCACTAATCAAATCCCAGAATTCGGGACGGGTCGTTACAGTCACTCATCCAAGTGTGCACTATTCTAATAAAGTAGACCTATAAGCCTATTGGTCCATTTTTTAATAATTAATTCTCTTTCATTTAATCTCAGCCCTTGATCTATTTGCCCAAACACATCCAGGCCGTCCATTTCAACTGCCTTCTCCTTCTCATGCATGATCCCATCTCTCTCTCTCTCTCTCTCTCTCTCTCTCAGAAACACACACATTTTCCCTTCACCGCGAACAAACCCCTTCGATTCTCTCTGCCCAAACGACCAGACCGACCACCTCCTCACCACCAGACGACCGTCACCTGCACCACCATCATCCTCTCCAGCTCCACCGTGCACCACCCACCTCCATCTTCCTTCCTCCCTGCCTGAACAACCTAGAAATCCCCATACCCGAAACAGAGGAAACCGGATCCAGGAAGCCCGCACCATCTCCCATCATCCCCTCGAATTGCACGGAGCTCTAGATAAAACCATGAGGAACCTAGGAAGACGACGAGACGGTCGACGCAGGCTACGGCAGAGACACGGTGGAGGTAACCCCCAAAACCCGAGAGAACCGTTTTCCTTCCCAGTTCAAAAAAGATCCATTTTAACGTCTAGGGCTCTACTCTTTGGTTTGGGACATACTCTAGGGATAGTGACGAGCTCAGAGGAACTGGTATGGACGACTGAGACGGAGGAGACAGCTGGAGAAGACGACCGAAGTTGAGCTGTGAACTTCTTCAAAGCCCATGTATGATTTCACCGTCTTTTTTCCAGTTTTGAGGATCTAGATCCATAGAACAGACCTAGACGACCCTTTAGGATCAAACCCTGTCAAAAATGGTGGCTGGAAATGGACTGTGGAAATGGGTCAAGCCGCAGGTCAAACGGCGACCGGTTTCAAGAAATGGGTTGACCCGACACTGTAGCACTGGTGACGTCATCATGCTGACATCAGCAGTGACGTCATGTTGATGTCATCATGTCAGAGATTGTCAGATCAAGGGCCAACCAGAGCTTGCCACGTGTCATCTGACATGTGTCAGAGATGACGTCATGCTAACGTCAGCGACACTGTACCCGCATTGACCAAAGCGTTGAACAGGCGCGTGGGGGCGCGTGGGGGCGCGTGTGAACAGTATTTTTGGTGGGACCGGTATCATTTTCAAGCTTTCGACGATATGGATCCATGGGTGGTGGTTTCGTGTCGATCGGAGATCGTTAGGATAATGAAAATGGGGTTTGAAGCATCGGGAATAGTGCCTGGGCTATGTTTTTGGGACAGATATGTTCTAGGGTTTTAGTATTGAAGTAGTGGGGTCCTTTAGTGACTCTTGGATATGTGAATACAGGTTTTAGCGGTCGTTGAGCAGCGGGGACCGAGTGTGAGTGGGCTGTTTGATTTATAAAAGGTTTGCATGCATAAACTGTTTTACTATTTCCACTTATGATTTAGATGAGTACTATATGAACTGTTTATATTTCGTATTATGATGTTTTGGGCATGAGACCCATCTGGATTATATGTGGACTGTGTTCAGGGATGTCCGGGGGACATAGGGTAAACTATATTGTTATTGTACTGTATTTTCCTACCTTTCTATCTTGTCTCCTCCAGGGAGGGTCGTTGGACCGGGTGGACCCTGGAGTAGTCGTATCGCACTAACTGAGTGGAGTTAACCCCTGTTGGGTTGCTTACTCTCAGTAAGGCATGTTCTGTAACGACCCATCCCAGAATTCGGGATTAGATTAGTAACTAATCATGATTAGCGGGGTTAATCGGTGATTAGTTGGGCGAAATCGGACGAACGATGCAAAATGACCGTTTTGCCCCTAATCGTGGGTAAAACGTTGACTTTTAATTCAGGTAGTCAAATGGACTTTGACCAATGACCGTGCATAGTTTGGGACGTCACGAGTTCATAGACAGGTGGCACGTTCGATTCCGACGTTCGTGGTGAAAGTTATGACGTTCGGAAGTCCAAGGGTATTTTCGTAATTTGGACGAAAAGGGGGAAACGTTGACTTTTTGATTGACAATTGATTTTCACAATACTCGAGGACCGTTAGGTAGGTCTCGATGCCCCGAGTACAACAACAGGTGGCACGCATCAAACGGACATCGGATGACCAAGTTACGGGTCACGAAAGTGAAGGGCATTTTGGTAATTTTTGAACGGGAGGGCATTTTGGTCATTTTGCACGGCAGTTACTGTTCACCACTGTGGAACAGAGTGTGTACGGCCATTCCGTGAGTGCCATGCACGATTCCATTGTTTAATTGTTGTAATGGCTGTGTGGGGTGAGTTGTTTATTCACTTTAAGGCAGTGGGAAACACAGGTGAGGGACTGAACAGAGCTTCAGTGCACGGGTTGGTTTTAAAAATGGTTATGGTTTCTGTGTTGTGGGAAACAATTTCCAGAGAGGCAGGATACAGTTTCCCACGAGTTGCCACCCATTTGATCGATTAACTGAGTTAGGGGAAGTGAGAGGGTTCATTTGGAATCAGTTGAGGGCTGAGAGCTAGAGAGAATTGTGAGGAACCCGTTTCGGGAAATTGGAGGGAAAACTTGGCTTTCAATTTATGAGGCCATTCGAACGAAACCAAGGACCGTGTTAGTCTTCTGGGTTCACTACAAATTCAACCATGAAAGATTAGAAGGAGATTGAGCACTGGTTGGCTGGGAACCTGAGTTCCAGTTTCAAAGAATTTTCAGTGCTGGGGACGATCACTTCCATGTTAGTACTTGGTCAATTGATTGGATTTTTTGGTTCGTTTAGGTCCCCTTAAGCTACCGGTGAAGTTAATTTCAGTTTGGTTTAGAAACCATGGAGTTCGGGTGATCAACCCGTTTGGTCGATCACGGGTCGACGGTCGAATTTAGGGACAGTCGAGGTTAATCAAAGTCATATAACTTTAATTAGATGATTATTGGACATGTTAGGATCAAAAAGGAAGGTAATTGGATGGGAATTGAAGGTTAATTTCCCGGGTCGAGTCGCGGGTTGAAGACCCGTTTAGCATAAATGCGGGTGAAGATAGTGACACTGTAGCAGTCACTGTAGCAGCGTGTGGCTTTCACGCGCAGTCACTTTGGGCGGCGCATGACGGTGCGTGAGACCTAATTTCCGGTCATGGTCAACTAGAGAATTAACCCTCTCGGTTTATTTAACATCTTTCATTTTAAGTTCGAGTCGATCGGAGGTCGTTCGGGATAGTTTTGAGGGTTTGGAAGTTAAGGCCTTAAGTTAAATTATGTCGAAAAATCCCAGAAAATTATGGGAAATTAGTATGTTGTTAATTGAGACCTTAGTAACCTTGAGAAGTGATTTTGGACAGGATTCGAGATTTCTGGAAAATGGCGGAAATTACGGAAACGCGTGCGGCGCGAAACCGAGCACTAAGGACGGTGTGTGAGTGGACGTTGCTTTCAAAATTTAATGCATGCATGAATATTTCTCTGATTTCTATGCTTATGATTATGAACTGTGATGATTTCGATTTCCCATATTTATACGTTTTTTTTATATGCACACGAAATTGCACGTATTTCGAGACTATGGTTTCACTTGCTTTTGATGATGGGTTAATGAATGATTTTATATGATTTGTGCACGTATCATGTTTTAAGGATGTTCATTCACGTTGTGATTTTTCACGGATTTGCACGTTTTACGAGGTTTTTCACGGATTTGCATGTTTTACGAGGTTTCGAGTATGTTATGATTTAACCGTGATTTTGGTGTTTATGATTGTGATTTTGATGTTTTGACCTTGGGATTGGAACAATGATGTGATTTCAAGAATTTAAAATGGATTTTGAAAAAGGTGATTTCGGGCTTGGTGCTCGGGGCATAAAAGTAATTTTGATGAACGGGATTTCGGTTTTCGGAAGTTTGAAAACGGATTCTTGGGTTGGATTATGTTGTGTTCTTGGGTTGGATTCGTGGTTTTGGGCTGAGGCCCGGTGTTTATGATTGCGGGCTAAGACCCGATGGTTGAGAAAGGAAAAAGGATTTTGAGTTTCATACGAGTTTTCCTTGTGTGGGAATTTGATACACGGTTTTTCTTATGTTGAAAATGTAACCGATTGCGAAAAGATTTTTGTATGCATGCATTGGTTTTACGTGGAGGGTAAAAAACGTCTTTCTGTAACTGTTTTTATAAACTGATTTATTTTTGTCCACTCACACCTTTCGATTTTTATTGACCCTCCAGGTCATGGCGCGATGTTCGAGGCTGATCGAGAGGCGGAGGCATGAGTAAGTACGTGTGGCTATCCCTGGTTTGGAAAGTCCCGAGGGTAAATTTAGAATTTCAGTCGTCTTGCCAGACGGGAGCAGGACCGGGCACATGTATCAATGCCCATTTCGGGGGCGGTCCTGTCAATTTGGTATCAGAGCACTAGGTTGCTGATTCTGTTGCCACATCATGCCTCCGAAGCGTAAACCTCGTGCGCGACCTGGTAGTGAGACGAGTAGGCGAGGGTGTTTGGGACCTTGTGTTAGATCTCGGGTGAGATTGGCCCTGGTTTGAGGGTCAGATGTCGGGTAGTGTACACTGTGAACTGCGATTTGTTAGACATAGAATTGCGTGGGTCGCAGGGGCGAATGAGACCGGTGGCTGGAAGGTGGCATAATTGGGCAACGTGTACTATCTCTTAGGCCCTATTGGTCGCATAGAATGTGGTTGAGCATTGGAAATTGCTCGGGGACTGGGTATGTCAGTGATGACATGATTGGTTTGGTATGAGATTGGACTCAGGAGGAGTCGAGATGTGGATGTGGGACTCACGAGGAGTCAGGATTTTGGGTTAGGAACGTGAGATGAGTCATGGTAAGGTACCAAGGCTCGAGAGGAGCCAGAAAGGCTAAGTGAGGTACGTTTGGCACTTAGGATGCCAAGGACCGGAATATGGACATGTATTGAGGAGTTAGAAATTATGGCTTGGTTTTGTGGGACGGTAGTCTTGTGGAGATAACTGATTATCAGGGGTACTTGGTGTAGTGGTAGTAGTTGAGGATCATGGGGCGTTCAGGTAACGTTCATTTATCCTGATGTGGATTGTCATAATGGTGGTACCCCTAATTGTGGAGTATGGGTAGTGATGCGGGATCGTCGCTCGGTATGAGCGGAGATCCAGGGCTATCAACCTTACACCCTGTGTACTTGTGTGGATGTTTGTATGTTGGTACTGGTACTAGCGCTGGTGCTGGTGTCGGTGATTGTGATGACGATGAGCCACGAATTGGGATGTGACTCTATCATGATGGACACATGTTCGGTATTTGAGATTCAGTTGTGGTTGAGTCATGGGTTGGATAGAATCCAGCGGAGATTATGAGGTATTGGGATAAGCCCCAACAGTGATGAGGTGACGAGAGTTGAGTAATTTCCCAATCGAAATCGGTGTATGTGCATAAATAGTTATTGACGGACGTGTGGTCTGAGTTTTGGATTGATTGCGGACACGTGGTTGTCCAAGTGAGTTGGGGATGTAGGAAGTCTAGTGGTCGGACTTGACACCTCATTGGGAGCATGTCTGTTCCCAGCATGGTTGGAACCTTGGTTTCAAGAAGAGTTGTGATTGTGGGACGAGAGGAGCGTTCATTCCCGCATTGGTATTAGTTATCCTGAAGTCATTAGGGTTGGCTTCTTATTCTCTGCCCTGACAGACGTTGCTTGTGGTTACCAGTACGTTGAGCAGTAGTGGTTGGTGGGCCCATGTGTGTTTTGGGGTCATCAGGAGAAGTTGTGTGACTCGAGGTTGGGTAAAAGAGATTTCTCATTTCCTGCTTGGTGGCAGATGATGTTGGATTACTTGGCATGGTGGGTGCAGGGAGTTGTGGTTGCACTCATGTAGGACGGATGTTGATGACATCGTATTGGATCATCCTTAGTCTCTCCTAGGTGGAGTGGCAGGGATCGATATGAGGTAATGGAGGGGATCCACGGTGTGGATGTGTTACGTGGTCGACTGAATGTTTGGATGTGGAAATAGTTGAGAAGTGTCGTGTGGATCCTAGGTGGATCTGGATTGTGTTTTTGTGGATGTTGGACCTAGTGACGATCTAGGATCGCGATAATACCAGTCGGGTGACGTGGTGACGGATTGAATCGTGATCGTTTTGATCAGGTTAGTGATGAGCCTATCGCTCTATCATGAACATTTGGATATGAGAATAGTTGGATCGAACTTCCTTTCGAAGTTGATCCGTACTCGAGCGAGTTGGAATGATTATATTTGACTCGAGGTTTTGACTCGTGAACGATGGGACTGGTTTCCTTTCGAAGTCGATCGAGTGTGATGTGGTAATCGTTGGGCGAGTATCCGATAGGTTCGGAGTTGGTGCGCCTCGGTATATGCGAGTGAGGTTAGATGCTCATTCGGCATGACTGTACACGCCTTGGTGAGCGTGCTTGGATTGGTACATTTTGGATGACGTATTTGGAGGTAGGTGTTGGGTACTGGTCGGGTGACCATGGGACACAGGTTGAGTGAGTTGGTGATTAGTATGACTACTAGTGGCTTTGTGTGATGTTATCACGTCTTGGCATTGCCAGCGTCGTGGTTCGCTGGGGGAGTTGACTGTTGAACGTTGAGCATGATATATGTCGCAGGATTGGGCATGCCCTGCGAGATTAGATCATGTTGTTGATCTTACGCCACATCGAGTGAGTCGTAGTATGAGGTGATGACACCGATTGGCTGATGATTGGAGCTTTACTAGGGTGGTAAAGCTTAATGGTGACAGTTTGGCTGGTAGCGTCAGCATGGGCTGACAAGTGAGATTTGGTGACTCCTAGTGGGGGCCGACGTCAGGTATATTAGTGTTTGAGAGGAACCGACAAGCTGAAGGAGTCAGCTAAATGGTGAAATTGACAAGCGATATTAACACGGATCAGGTGATCCATTTCACTCGAGGTGGTTGAGTGTGGTCGGTGCGACGTGAGACTGTGATGGGACCTCTGAGTACAGTTGAGTTTAGCTGGTGTACGAGTGTACACGTGTCGCGAGGTCGAAATGTTTTCCACGAGGTAGGTGTGGAATAAGGATAATTAGAAATTTCGAGTATGAAACTAATTTATGGAGGGAGGAACGGTTGAGATTAGATCGGTTGGAATTTCGAGGACGAAATTCTTTAAGGGGGGAAGATTGTAACGACCCATCCCGGAATTCGGGATTAGATTAGTAACTAATCATGATTAGCGGGGTTAATCGGTGATTAGTTGGGCGAAATCGGACGAACAATGCAAAATGACCATTTTGCCCATAGTCGTGGGTAAAATGTTGACTTTGACAGATGACCGTGACGTAGTTTGGGACGTCACGAGTTCATAGACAGGTGGCACGTTCGATTCCGATGTTCGTGGTGAAAGTTATGACGTTCAGAAGTCCAAGGGCATTTTCGTAATTTGGACGAAAATGGGGAAAATGTTGAGTTTTTTTATTGAAAATTGATTTTCACACGACTCGAGGACCGTTAGGTAGGTCTCGATGCCCCGAGTACAATGATAGGCGGCACGCATCAAACGGACAACGGATGACCAAGTTATGGGTCACGGAAGTGAAGGGCATTTTGGTCATTTTGCACGGCGGTTACTGTTCACCACCGTGGAACAGAGTGTGCATGGCCATGTCGTGAGTGCCCTGCACGATTCCATTGTTTAATTGTTGTAGTGGCTGTGTGGGGTGAGTTGTTTATTCACTTTGAGGCAGTGAGAAGCACAGGTGATGGACTAAACAGAGCTTCAGTGCACGGGTTGGTTTTAAAAATGGTTATGGTTTCTGTGTTGCGGGAAACAGTTTCCAGAGAGGCAGCAGACGGTTTCCCACGAGTTTCCGCCCATTTGATCGATTAACTGAGTTAGGGGAAGTGAGAGGGTTCATTTGGACTCAGTTGAGGGCTGAGAGCTAGAGAGAACTGTGAGGAACCCGTTTCGGGAAATTGGAGGGATAACTTGGCTTTCAATTTGTGAGTCCATTCGAACGAAACCAAGGACCGTGTTAGTCTTCTGGGTTCACTACGAACTCAACCATGAAAGATTAGAAGGAGATTGAGCACTAGTTGGCCGGGAACCTGAGTTCCAGTTTCAAAGAATTTTCAGTGCTGGGGACGATCACTTCCAGGTTAGTACTTGGTCAATTGATTGGATGTTTTGGTTCGTTTAGGTCCCCTTAAGCTACCGGTGAAGTTAATTTCAGTTTGGTTTAGAAACCATGGAGTTTGGGTGATCAACCCGTTTGGTTGATCACGGGTCGACGGTCGGATTTAGGGACAGTCGAGGTTAATCAGGGTCATAGAACTTTAATTATATGATTATTGGACATGTTAGGATCAAAAAGGAAGGGAATTGGATGGGAATTGAAGGTTAATTTCCCGGGTCGAGTCGCGGGTTGAAGACCCGTTTAGCAGAAATGCGGGTGAAGATGGTGACACTATAGCAGTCACTGTAGCTGCACGTGGCTTTCACGCGCAGTCACTTTGGGCGGCGCGTGACGACGCGTGAGACCTAGTTTCCGGTCACGGTCAACTAGAGAATTAATCCTCTCGGTTTATTTAACATCTTTCATTTTAAGTTCGAGTCGATCGGAGGTCGTTCGGGATAGTTTTGAGGGTTCGGAAGTTAAGGCCTTAAGTTAAATTATGTCGAAAAATCCCAGAAAATTATGGGAAATTAGTATGTTGTTAATTGAGACCTTAGTAACCCTGAGAAGTGATTTTGGACAGGATTCGAGATTTCTGGAAAATGGCGGAAATTACGGAAACGCGTGCGGCACGAAACCGAGCACTAAGGACGGTGTGTGAGTGGACGTTTCTTTCAAAATTTAATGCATGCATGAATATTTCTCTGATTTCTATGCTTATGATTATGAACTGTGATGATTTCGATTTCCCATATTTATACGTATTTTTGATATGCACATGAAATTGCACGTATTTCGAGACTATTGTTTCGCTTGCGTTTTGATGATGGGTTAATGAATGATTTTATATGATTTGTGTGCGTATCATGTTTTAAGGATGTTCATTCATGTTGTGAGTATGATTTACGGTGTTGGCACGGATTTCGAGGTTTTCACAAATTTGCACGTTTTACGAGGTTTCGAGTATGTTGTGATTTAACCGTGATTTTGGTGTTTATGATTGTGATTTTGATGTTTTGACCTTGGGATTGGAACAATGATGTGATTTCAAGAATTTAAAATGGATTTTGAAAAAGGTGATTTCGGGCTTGGTGCTCAGGGCATAAAAGTAATTTTGATGAACGAGATTTCGGTTTTCGGAAGTTTGAAAACGGATTCTTGGTTTGGGTTCGGGACGATGCTTCCGGATGCCGGCTTACGGAATCATTATTGCGAATTCGAATTCGGGAATAAAAGAGGAGTAATAAAGTGATTCAGTATGATTATACATGCCCCGTGTTTAATGATGATTTGATTATGTTTTTTGAAGTAAGATTTAGGGATTTGAATGTGAAAATTCGGACCATGAGTCATGTTATGACAAATATGTGTTTTCGGATTGGATTGGAATTTGGATCACGATGGATCCCGAGTTGTTGTGATTGACAAATGTTTTGGGTTTTAAGACCCGTTGAAAACTATTTTGGGTTTAAAGACCGGGTGCTATTGCTGGAGCACGTTTTGAGTTTAAAGACTCGGTTAATTGATGACGGGGGCGGGCCCGAAATTGGGTTTAAAGACCCGGATTGAGTTTAAAGACTCGTGAATTTAAAGACTCGGATATTGTGATACCCCCGAGGCCTATTGATTATGTTCTGAGTTTAAAGACTCGTTGAAATCCCGAGAAGGCCTGATTATGCGCATGGTTTTAAGTTTAAAGACTCGGGCGCACTTGATATCCAGCAAAGTGTTTGACTTGTGATTTATTGTTAGTTTCTGATGTTTCGGATGTGTGGGCCACTGGCCCAGTTTTATGGTTGATGGTTTTGGATTATGTTGTGTTCTTGGGTTGGATACGTGGTTTTGGGCTGAGGCCCGATGTTTATGATTGCGGGCTAAGACCCGATGGTTGAGAAAGGAAAAAGGATTTTGAGTTTCATACGAGTTTTCCTTGTGTGGGAATTTGATACACGGTTTTTCTTATGTTGAAAATGTACCCGATTGCGAAAAGATTTTTGTATGCATGCATTGGTTTTACGTGGATGGTAAAAAACGTCTTTCTGTAACTGTTTTTATAAACTGATTTATTTTTGTCCACTCACAACTTTCGGGTTTTATTGACCCTCCAGGTTGTGGCGCGATGTTCTAGGCTGATCGAGAGGCGGAGGCATGAGTAAGTACGTGTGGCTATCCCTGGTTTGGCTTGTACCGAGGGTAAATTGGGAATTTCAGTCGTCTTGCCAGACGGGAGCAGGACCGGGCACAAGTATCAATGCCCATTTCGAGGGCGGTCCTGTCATGTTCGTATACCTCGGGCAGTGACCGGGATACCGGGCACTGATGTACCTAGGGGAGTCTTGGGTGTGAGGCCCTGAGTGGCAATGCGTAGCCTTAGAACCGTGACATCATTTGGGTTGGGTTTTACAGTGCACTAATATGTTAGTTTTTCCTTTCGATTATTATTATGATTCTGTGGTTATGATTTCATTATGATACTATGTTTTCAATGCATGCAAGATTTGGAAAACGGAGGGGTAAAACCTTATGATTTACTTTATTATGAAATTGATTTATAAACTGTTTATTTTCGGCACACTCACTCTTTAATTGTTTTACTGACCCTTCCAGGCCGTGACACGGAATTAGAGGAGGATCCGGAGGAGGAGGAAGAGGCTTAGTTTATTCGTTGTGCACCCGTACACCCCCAGTGGGTAGGTTGAGCACCAAATAATGTACTCTGACTATTGTGCTCACATTTTGTTATTGTACTATCCCTTGTTTGACAGCTATCACTCTGAACAATGTTGTTGCACGTTATTTATTTAATTTGAGTATTTAGTTTTCGTTTAAGGGTAAGTTTGGTATGTTTGGAGTCGTTGTCAGACGGGAGCGGGGCACGTCCCCGGGTAGTCCCATTGGGATTGAGACGGGTCCTGTCAGCTTGGTATCAGAGCACTAGGATTAGCAGTTAGTGTATTAGGTTAGCGGTTTATACTTTGTACATTGTCGCTTTCGACATCTTTTAACTCTTTTGCCTCTTAACAGTTTTGATATGCCTCCCCGACGTGATCACCGTGCATGTGCTGATGAGGAAGTTGGACGGAATGGGGACACTGCGAGCATTGGGCCTGCCCAGCGCCTGGGTGCCACGATCTTTAACGGGGGGACCGACCCCTAGGAAGCACACCAGTGGATCGACCACTGTGAGAGGATTTTTAAGGTCATGCACTGCCCACCTGAGGAGCGTGTGGTACTAGCGACATTCCTACTGGATGGGAGCGCCTACCGTTGATGGCACAATCTTGTATTGGCCGGCTGGACCGTTCACACCATTCCTTGGGAGACCTTCCGAGAGCGATTTCTCAATCAGTTCTATCCGAGGTCGTTTCACAACCCCCGGGAGGCAGAGTTCTTGCAACTCCAGCAGGGAGACCAGACTGTGGCAGCGAGGAGACCTTCCTGATGTTGTCTCGCTTCACTGAGAACTTCGTGATCACTGAGGATGACCATTGTCGCAGATTCGAGTGGGGCCTGCGACCAGAGATACGTGCGATGGTGACTTCGACTCCCTTTGCTACTATGAGAGATCTGACTGATGCTGCAACCAGGGTCGAGAACAGCCTCCTGGCACGGCAGTGAGCTGCGGGGGAGCCACAGCGACGTGATTGCCCACACTTGGGGATTCTCGGGCCGTCGGGGCTCAAAGGGAGGACATTCTGGTGGATCTTCATCTTCGGGTAGTTGAGGACGTTCCGGTCGTTTCAGGAGTCCTCAGAGGTCTAGACAGCGATCTGGTGCTTGGCAGCAGCAGTATTCACCTATGAGCACCTCACCAGGAGGATACTCGGGTCAACCTAGAGATGTCACATGTTTCGCTTGTGGTGAGCCGGGACACTATGCATCTGAGTGTCCGATAGTTTGGGGCAGCGCCATTCCAGCACAGAGCTCTGCATCCCAGACTGCCAGCAGCCGGGCACGCGGGGTTATGTGTGGCCGTGATAGAGGAGCTAGAGGACGAAGGCGACTGACTGAATCTTTGGCTCGTGTCTATGCAGTCACACATCAGCAGACCAGATCTATTCCGGGAGTTGTGACATGTACTGTATACATTTCTGATATCGCCGTTCGTGCATTGATGGATTCGAGAGCGACTCATTCATTTATCTCACCGCGTTGTGCGAGATAGGTGTGGGTACACCAATGCGAGTGACCTATCGAGTGAACCAGGAGTTACGGGCTTGTCCAGTGGAAGTTGAAGGTGTAGAGTTTCTAGCAGATTTGATCCTTATGGATTTGCACGACTTCGACGTGATACTTGGAGTTGACTGGTTGTCAGAATACAATTCGATCATCGACTGCTGCAACAAATGGGTGACTTTGAGGGGTCCGGGTTTATCGGATTTGATATTCCAGGGAGAATGTGGAGACTCGTCACCCAAGGTAATATCTGCACTTACAGCTACTAAGCTTTTACAGAAGGGGTGTCAGGGTTACCTAGCTTATGTGGTAGAATCCACAGATGAATTTTTGAGGATCGAGGATATCTTAATTGTGCGGGAATTACCTGATGTATTTCCAGAGGACTTACCTGGATTACCACCACCCCGGGAGATCGAATTCACAATCAAATTACTCCCAGGGACACGACCGATTTCGCAAGCGCAGTATCGTATGGCACCGGTCGAATTACGGGAATTGAAAATCCAACTCCAGGAACTTGTGGATCTAGGATTTATCCGACCCAGTACATCACCTTGGGGAGCGCCGGTTTTGTTTGTGAAAAAGAAGGAGGGTAGCTTTCGGTTGTGTGTAGATTATCGGCAACTAAACAAGGCCACAGTAAGGAATCAGTATCCCTTACCTAGGATCTACGACCTGTTCGATCAATTACGAGGAGCGCGGTACTTCTCAAAGATAGATCTACGGTCAGGGTATCATCAGTTGAGAATAGCCGAGAGGGATGTTCAGAAAACAGCTTTTCAGACGAGGTATAGGCATTACGAGTTCTTGGTGATGCCCTTCGGACTGACGAATGCACCAGCTGCATTCATGGACTTGATGAACCGGGTCTTTCGATCGTATTTGGATAAATTTGTGATCGTGTTTATCGACGAAATTTTGGTGTATTCCAAGAATGCCAGGACTCATGAGAAACATCTACGACTGGTTTTGGGCAAGCTGCGACAAGAACAACTATATGCTAAATTGAGCAAGTGTCAATTCTGGCTGAACAATATTGGATTCCTAGGCCACATCATATCACCCGATGGGATTAGCGTGGATCCCCAGAAAACGGAAGCAGTGACTAATTGGCCAAGACCGACAACAGTGACGGAGGTGCGGAGCTTTGTTGGATTAGCGGGTTACTATCAAAGATTCGTGGAGGGTTTCTCCAAGATTTCTGCACCATTGACTCGATTAACTTGGAAAGGGGTGAAGTTCGTATGGGACAAGCAGTGTGAACAGAGTTTCCAGGAATTGAAGTACCGTTTGACCACTGCACCTGTCCTTGTATTACCGGATAACAGTGGAGAGTTTGTGGTTTATAGTGATGCATCGCTGCAAGGTTTGGGTTGCCTGTTGATGCAAAATGGGAGAGTTATTTCCTACGCATCTCGGCAGCTGAAGACTCATGAACTGAACTACCCTACTTAAGATTTGGAGTTGGCAGCAGTGGTTCATGCCTTAAAAATCTGGAGGCATTACCTGTTCGGTGTAACATGCAGAATATACACCGACCACCAGAGTCTTAAGCATTTATTCACCCACAAGGAGCTTAACATGAGGCAGCGGAGATGGTTAGAACTAATAAAGGATTATGACTATACAATCGAGTACCACCCCGACAAAGCGAATGTGGTGGCAGATGCGCTTAGCAAGAAATCAGCGGGATCAGTTGCACACCTGAGGATGGTGTATCTTCCCTTGTTAGTAGAACTCCGGAAGAGCGGAGTTATGTTGAAGATGGACGAGCAGGGAGCCTTCTTGGCTAGCTTTCATGTACAACCGGTGTTCGTCGATAGGATTATTGAGGCTCAACTCCAGGACCGAATATTTTGTGACTATAAAAGCGAGGTTGAGACTGGATAGAGGCAGGATTTCTCCATTCGGGGCGATGGAGCGTTAGTGAAACTTGGACGGTTGTGTGTGCATGCAGTACTAGAGTTGCAGGGAGAGATTTTAGATGAGGCACACAGTTCAGCGTATGTTATGCATCCAGGGGGGACGAAGATGTATCGTACTCTCTAAGACCACTATTGGTGGCCAGGGATGAAGAGGGAAATAGCTGAGTTCGTCAGCAAGTGTTTGATTTGCCAGCAGGCCAAGGCAGAACGGCAGCGTCCGTATGGGGCTATGCAGCCACTCCCGATCTCGGAATGGAAATGGGATCATATTACGATGGATTTTGTCTTCAAGCTACCGAAGACACGAAGTGGATTTGATGGGATTTGGGTAATTGTGGATCGGTTAACCAAATCAGCGCATTTTCTCCCTGTACGTGAGACGTACAAGCCCAATCGTTTGGCCCAACTGTTTATTAATGAGATCATCCGACTACACGGTACCCCAGAGTCGATAGTGTCAGACCGGGACCCGCGTTTCACTTCCAGATTTTGGAGGAGTCTGTAGACTGCATTGGGTACAAACTTGCATTTCAGTACGGCATTCCACCCACAGACCGACGGATAGTCTGAAAGGACGATACAGACTCTAGAGGACATGATGAGAGCCTGCGTGTTGCAATTCCAAGATTCATGGGCTGATCGGTTACCATTGATGGAATTTTCTTACAACAACAGCTATCATGTGAGTATTGGGATGGCTCACTATGAGGCACTGTATGGTCAACAGTGCAGAACACTTGTATGCTGGATGGAAATCGGGGAAAGAACCGCAATGGGGCCAAACTTGATGGATTTGACCAAGGAGGCAGTCCGGGTTATCAGGGAGAGATTGAAGGCGGCCCAGGATCGTCAAAAGAGTTATGCTGATCGACGGATCCGAGATTTGGAGTTTGAGGTTGGCGACTTTGTTTTCTTGAAGTTATCACCATGGAAAGGGATCATCCGATTCGGACGACGTGGGAGGTTGAGTCCCCGTTACATTGGACCCTATGAGATCATTGAGAGGATTGGTCCAGTGGCTTATCGTTTAGCATTACCTTCAAAGCTTTCCCGAGTACATGATGTATTCCATGTGTCTATGCTACAAAAATATCTTCGGGATGACTCTTATGCACTACCAGAACAACCATCCGAATTGATGTCAGATTTGAGCTTTGAGGAGCGGCCTGTGCAAATTCTGGATTGGAAGGAAAAGTTCTTAAGGAACAAGACGATTCCATTAGTTAAGGTGCTGTGGAGGAACCACGATGTTGATGAAGCGACATGGGAACCCAAGGATTTGATGAGAGGCCAGCACCCGCATTTATTTGAGTAAATTTCGAGGACGAAATTTTTGTAAGGTGGGTAGGTTGTAACGACCCGAACCGTGATTATTAATATTTTAATGTGAAATGACTATTTTGCCTCTGAAGAGGGAAACTTTGACTTTTGACCCGGGAAAGAATTTGGACTTTGAACCATGACTATGACGTAGATTTGGACGTCACCAATCCGTAGACAGGCGGCACGCCGAAATCGGAGTTCATATGAAAAAGTTATGGTCACGGAAGTATTTTAGTGGAATTAACGAACCGAGAGCAAACGTTAAAATATTAATTAATTATTGCAATCTGTGCAAAACCCTAATTTCAAACTGAGCCATCGGATGAGTGACAAGTGTCACTCATCCAAGTGTGCAGTATTCTAATAAAGTAGACCTATAAGCCTATTGGTCCATTTTTTAATAATTAATTCTCTTTCATTTAATCCCAGCCCTTGATCTATCTGCCCAAACACATCCAGGCCGTCCATTTCATCTGCCTTCTCCTTCTCATGCACGATCCCATATCTCTCTCTCTCTCTCTCAGAAACACATACATTTTCCCTTCACCACGAACAAACCCCTTCGATTATCTCTGGCCAAACGACCAGACCGACCACCTCCTCACCACCAGATGACCGTCACTTGCACCACCATCATCCTCTCCAGCTCCGCAGTGCACCACCCACCTCTATCTTCCTTCCTCTATGCCTGAACAACCTAGAAATCCCCAGACCCAAAACAGAGGAAACCTGATCCAGGAAGCCCGCACCACCTCTCATCATCCCCTCGACTTGCACGGAGGTCCAGATAGAACTGTGAGGAGCCCAGGAAGACGACGAGATGGTCGACGTAGGCTACGGTGGCGACACAGCGGAGGTAACCCCGAAAACCCGAGAGAACCGTTTTCCTTCCCAGTTCGAAAAATATCCGTTTTAACGTCTAGGGCTCGACTCTTTGGTTTGGGACATACTCTAGGGACAGTGACGAGCTCAGAGGAACTAGTATGGACGATTGAGACGGAGGAGACAGCTGGAGAAGACGACCGGAGTTGAGCCGTGAACTTCTTCGAAGCCCAGGTATGATTTCACCGTCGTTTTTCCAGTTTTGAGGATCTAGATCCATAGAACAAACCTAGACGACCCTTTAGGATCAAACCCTGTCGAAAATGGTGGCCAGAAATGGACTGTGGAAACGGGTCAAGCCGCGGGTTAACCGACGACCCAGTTTCAGGAAATGGGTTAGCCCGATACTGTAGCACTGGTGACATCATCATGCTCACGTCAGCAGTGACTTCATGATGACATCATCATGTCAGAGATTTTCATATCAAGGGCCAACCAAAGCATGCCACGTGTCATCTGACATGTGTCAGACATGACGTCATGCTGACGTCAGCGACACTATAGCAGCGTTGACCAGGCGCATGTGAATAGTATTTTTGGTGGGACCCGTACCATTTCCAAGGTTTTGATGATACAGATCCAATGGTGGTGGTTTCGTGTCGATCGGAGATCATTAGGATAGTCAAAATGGGGTTTGAAGCCTCGAGAATAGTGCCCAGGCTATGTTTTCGAGATGGATCTGTTCTAGGGTTTTAGTATTGAAGTAGTGGGGTCCTTTAGTGACTCTCGGATATGTGAATACAGGTTTTAGCGGTCGTTGAGCAGCGGGGACCGAGTGTGAGTGGGTTGTTTGATTTATAAAAGGCTTGCATGCATAAACTGTTTTACTATTTCCACTTATGATTTAGATGAGTACTATATGAATTGTTTATATTTCGTATTATGATGTTTTGGGCATGAGACCCGTCTGGATTATATGTGGACTGTGTTCAGGGATGTCCGGGGGATATAGGGTAAACTATAATGTTATTATATTGTACTTTCCTACCTTTCTATCTTGTCTCCTCCAGGGAGGGTCGTTGGCCCGGGTGGACCCTGGAGTAGTCACGGGGCACTGACTGAGTGGAGTTAACCCCTGTTGGGTTGCTTACTCTCTGGAAGGCATGTTCGTATACCTCGGGCAATGACCGGGATACCGGGCTCTGATGTACCTAGGGGAGTCTTGGGTGTGAGACCTGAGTGGCAACGCGTATCCTTAGAACTGTGACATCATTTGGGTTGGATTTTACAGTGCACTAATATGTTAGTTTTTCCTTTCGATTATTATTATGATTATGTGGTTATGATTTCATTATGATACTATGTTTTCAATGCATGCAAGATTTGGAAAACGGAGGGGTAAAACCTTATGATTTACTTTATTATTATGAAATTGATTTATAAACTGTTTATTTTCGGCCCACTCACTCTTTAAATGTTTTACTGACCCCTTCAGGCCGTGACACGGAATTAGAGGAGGATACAGAGGAGGAGGAATATGCTTAGTTTATTCGTTGTGCACCTATACACCCCCAGTGGGTAGGTTGAGCACCAAATAATGTACTCTGACTATTGTGCTCATATTTTGTTATTGTACTATCCCTTGTCTGACAGCTATCACTCTGAACAATGTTGTTGCACGTTATTTATTTAATTTGAGTATTTAGTTTTCTTTTAAGGGTAATTTTGGTATGTTTGGAGTCGTTGTCAGATGGGAGCGGGACACGTCCCCGAGTGGTCCCAGTGGGATTGAGACGGGTCCTGTCAACCACCATTCTACTAGACTCGACAAGATTCAGAGGATGAGGAAATTGGGCTATTGGGTACTTCTTTTTTTGGCTTACAATATCAATATCGAAGGATATCAACAATTATTGGTCGATTTCGACGATGATAGTCGCTATCTGTTGAAATCATGGATATTGGGGGAAGAAATTTCTTCCCCCTCTGTTAAGATGTCGAACCCCCAATTTTACGATATATCAGACCAAATATCGGCGATAATGCCGATATTTGCATCCGTGAATTTAACATCATAGTCCATATCTTCTATAATTTCGAGCAGAGCACCTTGAAGATCAAATTCAAGTGGGGGTTTCTTAGTTTGAGGCATGAATTTGTTTGAAATGGAAGAAGAAAACACTGGTCTCATCTTGAGAATTAGAACTTTCATGCTTCTGCTTCATCCCATCATGTCTCATACTTTGTGAGAACCAATTATACTTCATGAATAAACATAGTCGCTTAGTAAATGGTAGTTTCCCCATGCCAAAAAAATGCAAAACTTTAACAAATTAAAGTGTTGATGCACAAAATGTGCCAATTTAGAGCACGAGTGCTACTCAGCCACGTATCTTTAGACAGACCTGCAAATAAAGTAACTGATCATTCAGTTAGAGGTAAGCACCAGTATGATACCAGCCTAAGGGTACTTTGACACCCAAGTTCGTGGTGGGTCTGTAAGGAGTGAGTGATGAATAGTAATTCATAAAGTAGATGTGATAGTTAATGCTTAGTTATCTTTATGAGGAAAATTGAACTTTTTTTTATAGGTCAATAGTATCATTCAAACAAATAAAGGACTACAAGTTTACAAGGGGTATACCCTAGGAAAAGCAAGAAACCTAAAGTACACCCACAAATAACCTCATAAACAAAAACGCATAGCTTAAACAAAAGCACATAACTTAACATGAAGCAAAGCATAACTGAGATTCAAAAAATAGTTCAAAACCCAAGATAGAGTTTGAACTAAACTAGGCCCAAACCATAACAAGGCTTAGACTAACACCAAGCCCAAGAGCAGAACAACCCACAAATGCAAATCCAACAGATTAGGGCACCTCAAGCACCATAAACGGTGGCACCTGCCTCAACCAAACCATAGTCACCGGAGAGGCCACCGACACAGCCCCAGCGCAACAAGTAGTCGAAACAACGTTGCAGGAAACCGCCAACGAGCAACCGCAGCCCACCGCAGACTGCAGCATGAGTAGACAAACACTGCCGATACACTCGCAGTAATACCGACGAAGCAGCAGGCCACAGACACAAAGACCGTCATCGCGAGATCTCCATCGCATGGATCAAAACATGATCCATAGCTAGATCTACCACCTGCACAAGCAGACTAACACTAACGATAAGCAAGCAGCAACGCCGTCGAAGTAGCAGACCATGGACAGAAAGACTGCAGTTGCAAGACCTTCATCGCATGGAACAGAAGAAGATTCACATCAAGATCAACCACCAACAGACAGAGTGTCAGGACCCGTCCCAATCCCCCCGGGATTAACAAGGGACACTCCTGATCCCGTCTGACACAGAGTGTCAACTAGGGAAAATTTGAACCTTTAGCCCAAAGGCTTCCAGAGTACGCCAGGATCCGGAGGAGGTATGTGATGCCTCGGTCTCTGCTACAGTCCGCACCGTATTCAACCTGAAGGGCATTGAAAACAGAAAGACTGTGAATGGAAAAAAAAGTAATAAGTTCGTAAATACATTTTTAAAGACCTTTATATCCTTCACTAAAAAGCATGCATGCATAGTAAAACCGTTTATCCAATCACATACGTTTAAACAACCACATCCATACGGGCTCCTACCCAAATCCATTTATAGAAAACCATAACATAGTAAACATATGTGGGATCTCAGCCCAAATCCATTTATCATCATAAAACACAATTTCCCAAACCATTTGAAATCATTTTTATCCGTATATTTCATATCATCAATCCTGTCACGGTAATCTAGAGCTACGCGCGTGCTACCCGGGGTCTCAAACCCAAGTCTCTCCAAGGTCCACCTAGGTTAATGTCCGTAGATATTTGACCCTCCCTGTAGGTTATAAACCATAGCCTTTCTGAGAGTAAGGAACCCAACGGGGGCGACTCCACTCAGTTAGTGTTCCATGACTACTCCGGGATCCATCCAGGCCAACGACCCTCCCCGAAGGAGACAATTTATATATAAAGGATGGTATACGAAAAACCTTTTAAGGATTCATGTCCGGCCCCCATAAACCGTCATGAATCATAAAAACCTTTCTAGGGTTCATGTCGGTCTCCATAAACCACCATGAACCATAAAAACCTTTCAAGGATTCATGCCGGTTCCCATAAACTGTAATGAACCAGAAATCCATTTGTGGGTCCCTGACCTGAAATCACAATCTTACAACATAACTGGGGCCTAAGCCCGAATCCACATACAAACTGGACCTCAGGCTCGAATCGTAAACCAACTGGGCCTCGTGCCCAATTTTGTAAACTAAAAGGGCCTTGTGCTCGATATCATAAACCAAATGAGCCATGTGCCCGATACGTAAGTTAACTGAGCTCCGAGCCCGATTCGTAAACCAACTGGGCCTTCGACCCGATGCCTTGTTAAATCAAATGGACCTCAAGTCCGAGAGTTCGTAAATCAAATGGGTCTCGCGCCCAAATCTATATTTCCAAATCTGAAATTGATTCAAGAACCAATTGGGCCTCTGGCCAGAGAACGTAACTAAAAGGGACTGCGAGTCCGAGGGTTTCCAAAACAAATGGGTCTCAAACCAGAGTTTACCTTTTCAAATCCAAAACCATTTCATGAAATCATATCCAAAACTATAAGTACGGAAAATCAGTGTAAAATTGGAAAATCTCGATTTACGTGCAAGCACATAAATCGCCTCGAATGCTTGAAACCATGTAATTCACCAATATCCAATTCAACATAATAGAATCATATCCATAAACCATATAAAACATTTATGAATGCATCACAGTTTAGAAATCAAGGTCCACTCATAGACCGTCCTAAGCTACCGTCTCGATTTGCGTGTTGTAAGCCTCACCGGGTAAATCGTCATCAACGGGACTCCCAAACTTGTCCAAATCAATCTAGAGGGTTACTAACTACATTATTAATCTCTCATTGAAGCCCCGTAATTTTTTCGAATTTTTAACTATTTTTAATTACGATCCTAAACCTTCGGATGCCCCGAACATTATCGAGACGGTGTCCGATCGACATGAAACTAGTCCCAAAATATTCGTTACATCGAATAGATAAAAAGTCATGTTGAACACTTCCCCATAGTACCCACCAAGCACCCCCACGAGCCGCCGCAAGCGGCTGTGCGTGAAGCCCACGTGCGGTGAATAGTGTCATCCACTACCTCGCGCTGGACTCGGTTCACTGGTTCAGACCGATTCTATCGAACCAGTGAACCGACCCGCCGGTTCTCACAGTTTTCTCACCCATTTTCCTCCCTATTTCATCCTATGTCCTCGTCTACTTCCCATGAACCTTTTTACGATTTAAAAACTAAGGAATGAGGACGTTTTCATACCTGTTCGTTGAGGAACAGGACCGGCCACCTGCAACTGCTCCTCCCCCTCGTCTTCGGCCACCATGGCTCCTGAAACTAGTCCCACTCGACTCGTTTGAGTCCTAGGAACACAACCATATCATCAAAATTGATCGTCGTACCGTAAAAACCAACCTTCGAATTTTGAAAATGGAAAATGGCTCTCGGGTTACTCACCTCCGCCGTCCACCACCATGGCTCGCCGTCCATCCCATGCCATCCTAGCCTCTCACAGTCCCTCAAAACCCCTCACACGGTCGTAGAGATGTAGGTAAGGTGATGATGGTGTGATGTGGGTGTGTGTTGTTCAAAGAAATGGAAGATGGTGGTATGGAGAGGGGGGGGGGGGGGGGGTGTGTTTCGGGTTGTTTGAAGAAGAAGAAAATGATGTTGATCAGATGAGAGAGGGAAGGATGAGTTGAATGGTGAGGATTGAGAGTTTAGATGAGATGGAAGGTTAGGATTAAAAGATGGGATGGGTGATGATTATAAAATAATATAATTAATATTATTTAATTATGATAGATCCATAAATTAGGGGTTTGGGCCAATGGGATGAGTGACACTTGTCACTCATCCATGGGTCCCACTGAAAAGTCAACCAATCAGATTATGCCACTTAATCATCGCCTCGAAATGCGTTCGTAGTGTAACCGAACTTCCGTGACCCATAACTTTCCCGTTCGAAGCCCGATTTCAGCGTGCCGCCTGTCTATGGATTCGTATCGACCCGATCTACGTAACGGTCTTCGGCCCTCGGCCATCGGACCCCCTAGGTCAAAAGTCAACAATTTGCCCCAATTATCCAAATTACCAAAATACACATGAACTTCCGAACGTCATAACTTTTTCCTCGAATGTCGGAATCGAACGTGCCACTTGTCTATGAACTCGTGACATCCTGAACTACGTCACAATTATTGGCCAAAGTCCATTTGACAGCCTGAACGAAAAGTCAACATTTTGCCCAAGACTAGGGGTGAAACAGTCATTTTGCATCATTCGTCCGATTTTACCAAACTAATCACAGATTAACCTCACTAATCATGATTAATCACTAATCTAACCCCAGAATTCGGGACGAGTTGTTACAAAAAGTCGTCGATGGGAGCAAGGAAAATCACCGTCGCTGGCCAAGTAAGATGAGTAAGAAAAGAGAAAGGAAAGGAAGTGGGAAGGAGGAGGAAGGAAGATAGGGAAGATAGAAGAAGGAAAAGGCTGCTGGCACTGACCCTAGCCAAAGCCAGGGCCAGCGGCGGCAATGTTATAGGTTTAGGTTACTTTATTAGAGAGAGACGAGAGCGTTATGGGGAGTGTTCAGGGTTTAGAGTTTTTTAAAAATGAACTCCTTCTGTATGTGTGTGATGTTGACAGTAAATTTATTCTTTCAATTTGAGACAATGAGCATTCATTGTAAGACCGACACGTGAAAGAATGGGGTCTGCCCACGTGTCACTATCATCCAGACCTTGCTAGGGCTTGTTTGTTGGTATGGGCTTGGGCCCTTGATCTTTGTAGAAGTGTATTGGGTTAGATGTATTGGGTCTGACACGTCTGGGCTGATATGTATCAACACAAAGTATCAAATACTAAAACCCCATTTTCCTTCAAGAAGTCCTCTGGCACTCAATCTCAAATATAATACTTAGTCTCATCAAGCTCTTATTTCAAGCCTTTCCAATCACACACATCCCTCACATTCTTTATCTAATGGATAGTGTCGTCCAGCCCGATCAAGTGGTCAAGCTCTTTGTCAACTTAACTAACGACATTGAACAATACATATCAGAGGAGCGGATGTGGAGGACGGCAACGTCAGCATGCACGCTGAGAGCTCAGATTTGGAGTCGTCATTGAAAAAGAGATGCTACAACTGATATGCTTCGGCATAGAATGGTACCGGGAAGGTGGTGGCGTGGTGGTGGGCGGCGGCGTTGGGAGGCTAAGCTTGACCTCGACTTCCATTGGATGCTAGGAAACGTGAGCATAAAGTGGATGAATCTAAATTGGAGAATAAATGATTTTTTTTTTTTTTGCATAAATGTATTCATGAATTTTTCTATATAGATTTTTAATTTTTAACTTGATTATCGTATTATTTTATCATCAACATAGCAACACATAACTTTAAAAGGTCGGTTCTACAAGTGATACATCAACACTTAACAAATTCTTTAAGAGTGTGTTTGGATAAAGGAAAATAGCAAGGGATTTGATAAAAAGTTAGAATTTTATAATTCATACGCACCAATTTCTTTGTTTGGATAATAAAAATTGGAATTTACAAATTCCAAAAAAAAAATAGAAACAAGGAATTTGGATGTTCCAAATGATGAGTTGAAATGATGTTTCAAGGAACAGAATTTTCCAAATGATGAGTTGAAACAAGTGAAATTTTAATTTTCATGATTTTTAATATTATCAATATCCAAATGTTAGAATTTGCAGCTCATGGAAATTGTAAATTTGGAATTGCAAATTATGAAATTTTGTAAATTCTCATTAAACTAGAAATTCTTCGTCTAAACACACTCTAAGATAAAGGAAAATAACAAGAGATTTGATAAAAAAGTTAGAATTTTAAAATTCTCACTTACCAATTTCTTTATTTGGATAATAAAAATTGAAATTTACAAATTCCAAAAAAATAAAATCAAGGAATTTGGATGTCCCAAATGATGAGTTGAAATTATGTCTCAAGGGACATAATTTCCAAATGATGAGTTGAAACAAGTGAAATTGTAATTTACATGATTTTTAACATTTATATCCAAACGATAGAATTTACAAGTCAGGAATTGCAAATTATGAAATTTTGTAAATATGGAATTGCAAATTATGAAATTTTGTAAATTCTCGTGAAAGTAGAAATCTTTTATCCAAACACACTGTAACAGAATAGTTAACGGTAGAGTTAAGTTGTTATGTATTATAAAAATCAGGATATTGAAATGAAATTTTTGAAAGATTAGATATAACTTTGAAAGTGAATTTAAGTATAAGATATTAAAATGTAATTTGCTCTATTTTTATTTTGTTGACTGAAAAATCGATATATGTTTATAGTAAATTTATGAAATCCTTACCGTGTCTAGAGATACGTATCTAAGACAGCATCCCTATAGATTGGTAAGTGATTAATTGGCATGCTTTTTTAAACTTCTATGGCGTTAAAACTGTAGATGTGAAACCCCTATAAATACAAACCCAGAGAGCTTCACTTAGCACAGCACAAAGTATACCTTAAAAATCCAAATTCACGTTGATTTAAGGTGTGACACAAATCATAATATTTTAAAAAAAAAATGGACAGAGCAACATCTAACTTAGTGATCGGGGGTCCTCTTCTTTGTTGATGTATCTTGTGAGTTTCTTATTATATCATTAAACATCATTAAACCGTTATATTAATGGCTAATTGGTGGTTATAGACGTACTAATGAAACTACGTTGTTTGCAGGTGCAGAATTATCAGGAGCAGAAACCAGCAGTTTGGTTCAAGTTCAATGTCCTGATTGCAACATTACTGAATCTGAATGCAATCCGGGCAAAGTTGTTTGTATTGACAATGCATGCACATGCTTGTTTGTTGACGGTGCCCCAGCGTTGGTGCCTGAACCTGCCGGAGCACCTGAACCTGCCAGGGCGCGTGAGCCTGCCGAGTCAGGCGAGATAGGCGCAGAAGCACCCGAATTCGCCGATTGTCGGACTAGCCGTGAATGCGAAAAAACTACGTGTCGACGGCGTAAATGCAGATGCGTAGAGAGAGTATATTGGATCCTTTTTTAACATTTATTCTGACTGCCAATTCCAAGGAATGTATTGCGCCCATGGACATCTCAGATGTATTGGATATGACCGTCCATCAACTCCGCCTTCTTAGATTTTCTTGTGTTTCTCTGAAGAAAATACAAATGGAACTAAACAATGGTAATATTGTAAGCTAATAAATACCAAAATTAGTTCTTCAGTTTACTAAACAATTTCGAACCGTAAAAGAAGATTACAACATGTCTAAAAAACTGTCTTCTGGTTTGGGGTCGAACTTGCGTTCAGTTTCCTTGAAAACCGTCTCAATGTGCTGATTACAGGGAGAGGGTTCTCGAGATGAACAGCATGTCCACAATCTGGAATCTCAGCTAGCTCACAAACGTCGTTAGACTGGCCGTTGTTTCCTGTGCTACCGCGAATTTCATGGCATATATCGTTAGCTATTCTCTTGAATTTTTCATCCATCTCTCCAACGATGAGCAAAAGAGGTGTTTTGCATTGCTTCAAGTCTTCCCATAATGGCCTAAAACATGCAACAAGAATCATCAGCTCTAACTATATGTTGTGTGATAATCATATTCAGGTAAACTTACGGTTGCCTCCCGATGCTTAAGGCAGACAGGACTTCTGCAAGGCTCTGCACGTCTTCATGATGCAGACGGCTGGAAACTATCTGACGAAATCCGGGATGAGCTCTTAAGCTGCTCAAATTACAAATGTACGGTTAGAGGCAATCTTATTAGCCAAACACCAATAAGGAGGGAAAAAAAAAAACTTAAAATCACCTGTTCCACAGCTCTCCAGAATACCAGGAATCTACAAAGATATCTAAGCCGTGAGTAACAAGGAAGCGTGCTCTGGAGTCATCTGTAGCTCTACGAATTTCTCTTGCCATGCCATCTTTTAATCCGGGGCTTCCAGATATTACAACAGCTCCCTTGACCTTAATGATAGTAATCCTACTTTTGTTAACGCACAGAAAACACGAGTATAAATTGAAATGAAAATCTTAAAACTGCAGACATACTTTGTCAGGAAGCCTTAATGCCATGTACAGTGCAATCCTTGCTCCCATAGAATACCCCACAAGCGTAACCTTCCCAGGAGTAATATGCTTAATCAATTCACATAAAAGATCAGCAACTACCTCCGTCGACAGACCTGGATGCTGTATAGCATCCTTAACACCATGGTTTTGAATCTTTGTTCCACCGTGACCAGGAAGGTCAATCGAAATGCACCTTGCACATCCTGAAATAGCCTTCATGATAGCCATCCAATCTTCGCCACTTCCAAGAAACCCATGAAGAAATACAAACACATTCTCCTGCATCAGCACAAATTTCGTGTAGTGAGAGTGTGTGAGAGAGTGAGACTTCAAGCACAAGAAATTTTTACTAACATTAGTGTTATGTCCAATCTCGTAGACTTTGATGGAATAAGAGAAACCCTTTGAGTGTAAGGTCAGCTGGCATACATGAACTTGCTCTCCAGTAAATTTTTTTTGAATCATGTTGCCCTTAATTTGAAAGTTCTGAAGAACTTGATCAGCATCAGCAATAGATGCTTCTATGAACCCACTCTCTGGATTGCAACTTATCTTAAGAGGTGTGGTCGTTACATCTTCTTTTAACCAGCGATATGTTCCCAAACCATGTGCGATTGATGGGCCCAACGCACAGTTCATCATTTCACATATTTCTGCGTTCTTCTGGTTGAGATAACAAGAAAAATGAATATATGCTGACAAACCAAGGCCACTTTCAAAGGCAGCACTAATAACAGCCATTTTTTGGTGCTGCTGTGCCCATTGGGCAATTATTGCTGCATTTTCAAACCCGCCAACAACACTAGGTTTAATAACCTGAAAGAACCAATACGAAAAACCTAAATTAGGAACAAATCATTAGCAAGTTTCAAAGTTGTCATACGCTTCAGTAATAAACACCGAAAGAACCTGCCAACTTTAATTGCCACTTACGGTAGCTACTATTCCTGGATGGATATACTTCTCTAGCTTTCGAAGTGGGTGTTCCCTAATACTGTCAATAGTTTCATCCAGTGCCACGGGTAGCCCACTTTCTTCACAGAATTTGATAATATCATCTTCATTTTGAACAGGTTCCTGAAATAAACAAATAGTCATAGGGTCAATGATGACATTAAGAATACATTAACGAGTATCATAACTCCTAGATTTATGTAGATAAAAAAATTGATCTAAAAGAGATTCTATCCCTCGCGGTGAAATGGTAGTGTAGAGTAGAGCTGTCAAGTTAACCAAATTTTCAGAGTATACCTCAATATACTGTAGATCACAATGCTTTACCAAGGAGCCAAACTGGATAGCTTCTTTATATGTCCAGTTCCGATTGGCATCTGCACGAACTTCAATCTGGTATCCAACTTTCTTTCTTATTTCCTGTATAACTGCAGCATCATGAAAGGGACTCCTCTGGCGTGCTACCTATTGCAAAACAATTGGTAAGCCACAAGCACAAGTTTTTATTTTCCTTTATGACATAGCCAGAGTCAAACTGGCAAATCTTTTTAGTATGAAACATCGTGAAGTTAGAGAGATTAGTGCCTTCAGCTTTACTGCAGTAAATCCTTCTTCAACAAGTGCAGTAACAACATCAGCTACTTGTGTGGGCGTCCCCATGGAATCCACCAGGGCACAGATCCGAACTGTTGACGAACTTCCAGATATACTTCCTTCAGCTTTCGAGTCATGGAGTATGCCTGCTAAATTGGAACTTTGACTTGCTGCTAAGGCATTGAGAATTGCCATTTCCAAACCACATCTGACACTAGGAAGAAGCGTGCATGGCTGTATCACAATCAAAAGCACAGGGTTTTTTTTTTTTTTTCAAGTATCACTCAATTGAAGATGTATAAAGACAAGAAGAAATATTTATAATGAGGCTCTATCTTTTATCTCTTTTTTGATAAGTAATATTGCTTATTCTCTGTTAATTTTCTGTTTTTTCAGCCAATAATCATATGCAGCATGAAAAAAATTGGCTCTACCAGGATTCCCAAGTTGGTCCATATCCAAGAAGAAAATGATCCCTTTAGCAGAGGAAGGAAATAGCTAATCTGAGCTCCTTTCATCATATGAATAAGAAACCTCAGTTGCTCTTCCACATCTAGAAGGCTTTCTTTGTGGATATTCAGAGGTGAAACCTGTTCAATTCATGAATGGCCAAATAATAATCATAGAATACACGAGTGGATTCAGTAGAAAAATAGTAACCAAAGGTTCAAAACTAACCTCGCCAAACCCAACACTTCCATCTTCAAGACACAAAGTTAAAATAAACCCTTCTCTGTAGAAGCTGATGTCTTTATCATCAACAGACACCATAGTAGGAGGAGCACAGAGTGGTATACTGTCCGAAACAAAATTATATCAAATCATTATTTTTGAGCATATGGAGACAATATGAAAAATTTACTCCATCGACAAAGAAATCACCTATATAATGAATACTCCATTCTATCGACTCTGTTAAGTAAAGCACCATCTACTGTTGAGTCTTTGATAGAAAGCCTTGAGAAGAGGCTCAAGGCTTGATCTGCTGCTTGACATGCAAACTTTCTTAAAGTACTGAGATTAAAATAACAAAATTCGTTCCCGTTAAGTACTGAAGAGAGGAAGAATGTGTCGGCAGTCAGTTGATAATCTAATCAAAATGACTTAGAATCAAGACAGCGTAGCCACTCACCTGTGAAAGGTGGCATTGGAATCTATGCAGCTCTCAACTTCAATGACACGATCCACCTCTTCATATTGAGATTTGAGTAATGCATCTTCAAGCTCGAACTTTGTCTTCACATGTAGATGCATCACACTGAAACAATTTTTCTAGTCTAAGAGATAATTGGTTTACATATTGTTGATGGTAAGTCAACAATGAAGATGAAAAATGCAAGCATTGGTGAAGCTTCTCAACAATAGAAATCATATGTAGTATACCAGTAAAAGACACAGCAAGGTGAATACATATGGAAACGTATGATTGTATGATCTCGTGTAGAAATGTATGATTTTATGAATACATGAATCTCACGCGCAGCAGCAAAAACAAGTTTATATACTTCATTTATATGAAACATTTTACCCATGTGCCACACAAAGCTCCTGGATTGAAACATTATGAGAGGTGCAGAAGTACTGATTTAGTATTCTTGGCTCAACTTTATCAGCTAGAGGAAGGAGACTGAATATTGCGCCACCATGATTATTAATCACAAGTATCGTCATTGGTTTCCGCAATGTCCTTCATCACATAGTACGTTTGTTAAACCACCAAACTAACAAAGACTATATACTGGTTAAAAGACAGCAGAAAGAGAGAAAAAAAATACAGAGAATATATCAAAGGCATACAATTATCAATACAAAATGAAAGGAAGATCAGAAAATTCGAAGTTAAATGAAGGCAAGTAATATATCAGAAGAGACCCTACAAGCTTGGAAAACCATTAGATAAGAGTCCTACCTCTGGTTCACAATTGCCAAGCCATTTGTATCATGCAGGAAAGATACATCTCCCAGCACGCAAAGCACCTGAACATATCAGAAGTTTGAAGCAGATTAAATTTGTATAGATTTGAAGAGAATAGAAAAAAGAAATAAGTGTCAACTGAATTGCAAGCATACATTCAGTTAACTAAATGAACTTCTTAACATCTTAGCTTATTTTTCCAAGAAATTAAGAAAAATAATAAAAATAAATAAAAAAACCTACTTTTTTATTGCAACCTACAGCAAATCCAACGGCTGTGCTGAGTAACCCATCTATGCCACTTGCACCCCTATTTCCAGCCACCCGAATCATATGAAAAGGTAGTTCTGATTTTGGAATCAAAGCTGCACTACTATGACTACAACCCGACCAACCACGCCCATACATGTCCGCATCACGTACTGCCATACTGTTTCCTATGAAAAGGGCAGATTCAGCCGAAAGGACTTCGGATATTACATGTGCGACTTGAGGTTCAGTCAAGGAGCCTCTGGCATAAATTTGAAATGACAACTCCCTTGCGACCTATAAAGGAAAACTCAACAAAGAACAATAACATGAAACTGTAGGAAACAATAACAAGTTTTAAGTTTCAGCAGTGTTCTTCGTTTTACTATCCCATATAAATTAAATAAGAACAATGACAAGCTTTTTGTTCCTTTCTTCCAGACAAAACACATGTATGCATGATGAGAGAGCTATATATGGAGTTTCAGAAAACGGAAAAACATGAACTCTAATGAAACCAAAGTTTTAGAATTTTAGATTGGCTGCAAGTTTTATTAGACTACCCATTGAAGAACTAGCAAACCCCAACAACCTATCTAACTATATCAACAAACAGAATTTCTTTTGAACATATCAAAATCAGGATGAGAGCTAGAATTAAAATCATCAAATAGTTCATCATAGAATTTAGAATGTCATTCATTTGATTCATTACCATCGCATTTAACACTTGAAGATAAGTGCTTTGCTCATTTCTGATATGGGGAACTCCAGCTTTATGTAAATAATCAACAAATGCAACAATGCTACTTTGGATTCTATGGGTGACAATATGAGAAGGATCGTGACGAAATGGATGTTTGTCGACCATGACATATGAGCATGGAAAGCAGGCCTCTAGCATTTTAGAAACACGCTTGCTTGTAATCCTACTCCCTATCTGTTTGTAAAACAAATCAAGGCATTAGATCAACAAGAAAGGAAAATAGCTCCTCATGCAGTTAGGATCAGTCGTATAGCCCACAATCATGGTTACAGGATTTCCAAAAAGTCATCTCATCCAGAGAGTTCAAGAATACTATTAACCCAAGCTAAATACAGTTGGCATCTGGATTCTGCAGGAAACTCCATTTACTCTTATAGAAAATAAAATACTATTAACCCAAGCTAAATACAGTGCTAAATACAGTCATGGTGTTTGACCTTCCATATAGAAAACAAAAATAACACTAGAGGCCATAAGATTAGTGCAGGAGGATGGTAAAGGAGGAAGAGGCGTACCTGAAGAATCACATCAAACTTTATCCAATTACAGACAGAATCTGATAGTAAAGCATGATCAAGATGATCAAAAAATAACAAACCATCTTCATTTTCAGGAAAAGCATTTAAAAGCTTTCTCAATCGTAATCCTGACAAGATGTCAGCTACGATAGGCCACTGAAGGTGTTTAGCCAAGAGAAGAACTGCCCACATCTCATCTTCTGAATGGATTGCACCAATAAGTAGAAGCCCTTTGTTAGTCCTTTCAATTAGATTTAGAATCTCTGGCATCTTGCCACAATCATCATCATAAGCATGAGCCTGTTGTAATTGGACATACTTAGTAAATGGTTCAGCAGTGGACATCCAAAAGTCTAATCCTTTCAAACAACTCAACATCCATTTGCTAGGGCTATCTTCCAGTGGCTCTCTGAAAGGACAGTTAATATGAACAGGGCCATGTGGTGAAGAGGTTGCCCAATGTACAGCAGAGTCAAGTGTTGTAAGCACCATCCGTGCTGGAATATCATTGGTAGGTGCAGGAAGGCTGAAGAAAAACCTCACAAAAGACCCAAAATGGTTTACCTGGCAGACAAATTAAAATATGAAATTAAAGAAAAATATTCATCCATAATCTCAATGCTGCAGCTAATAATGTCGTCAGGAAACTTCATTTCAGTACCAACTCTACATTATATGTTTTGCTTATTTTTTGTATCAGGATGTATCTAATAAAGTACGTTCACTAGTTTTCCGTGAAATAAATTCCTTTATAGCATTGATGAATTTACAACCCTAAGATGTATTCAGATGGATATAACCATGGAAATGCATAGTCATTCAATTTCGATACTATAATTTGTATACAAACAGAGATATGCATAGCCATTCACTTCAAATTATATCACTGAAATAATGCAAGATTTTTAATACCTGATTGATTGCTTGGTTTGCTCCAGCGTCCTGCAGTTCTGCAGGACGGTCGGCCGTAAGCAATAGAAGTGGTACAAAATCTTGACTGGCCTCGACGACCTGGACATAATATTTTGGTGACATCATAAAATTAAGAAAACTTCCATTGGCAAATAAGGCAAATCTTACAATCTGCTACATATACAAACACTTGTAAAATAACAATACCAGAAAAAGGACAATGCAAAATATCCCAGAAGGCCAAGTGGTTAATTTCTATAAAAAAAAATTGCAGGATTGAGAAGAAGAAAAGGAAATTACAGGTTTTCTGACAAAAGTCTTGTAGTTTAAGATTAAATATTAGGATTAATTTTGGGAAAACTCACAGCAGGAAGAAGGTTTGAAACTGCAGTTCCGGATGTTGTTATGACTACTGCTGGTTTATGAGATCCTCTTGCATAGCCAACAGCATGAAATGAAAGTGAGCGCTCATCAAAACACACAACACACGTAATAAGAGGATGAGTAGATGCAGCAACAGCAAGAGGGGACGATCTTGATCCTGGAGCTACACAAAAATACTAGAATGAAGATGAACAATGAACCAGGAAAATGTACCACATTCAGGGACAGAATTATATATAATTCTCACCGTCAAACCAAGTCGAGAACATTCTTCAATTATAAGTGATGCCCAAACAGTATTGATGTTGGCACAATCTTGAACTGAGTAGCACATTTTATTGACATGATCCAGCTGATAGTAGAAAGAGACACATATCCTAAACAATATTCACCCAAGTTCGTTCCTCCAACAACATTGAAATTAAATGTAGAGCTCTAAAATGTAAAACAAAACAATAGATGTAGGAATATAAAGTATGTGGGACGTCTTTTACCAAGCTAATAGTGTTTTCTACTTCAAGTTCTAATAAACAGAGTTCGCACTTTCATATATTTAGTAACACGAAAATATCATACCATATTTCTAGCAACAGCAATGGTAGGTGAAAGTCTGGTACAAAACTGGCAGGAAGAAGGAGACTCTTTCTGAAAAATAAGTATGGTCATAAAACAATCAGCTAGAGAATGTTTCAAAATAAAGGAAGAATAAGTTAATTATAGAACAATCAGCTAGAGAATATTTCAAATAAAGGAAGAATAAACACCAGAAAATTAGCAATAATTGCCTACTCTGAGAAACAAATTGTAAGTTCAACCTAACAGAGAAAATGAACAATTACCAGGAAAGGGAGGATACCAGTGCCATGATGTCAGCCAGAACATGTTTTCCACTTGATGACAGAGCATTCATGTACACCTACAAAATCTTGTCATTCAGAAATAGATATAGGCTGTCCCATGTTTACGAATTTAAACACTATTACAGTGGAAATCTAGATGAGAAAAAACAAAAATTGTTTTGTGAAGAACTAAGTCTTGATTTTCATACCATAGAAACATTTTCGTTCTCCTCAAGATTGAGTTTTCTAAGGGTACATCTTATATTCACGGTGTTGGAGTTCTTTGTTGTGGACCAAACACGGCAACTCGCCTGAAAAAGGAATATCATAAACAGCACGGTGAATAAGAATACATAGAACGTAAACATTTTAACAGCTTAAAATTGCAAATACTTAATTATAAATTAGAACAAGAAACATGATTATTCTGGAGAAATATAAAACATTTCTAAAAGATCTCATGAGGACATAAGCAGCAATTTACATACAGTGAAATAACATGTGTGAAGATTGAGGAATGAACTAATCCTAGTGATTACGGAAAATTAGTAGCATAGAGCCAAAAGAATGGCCAGATAAAATTCCACCACTGACATATTCAAAACCAAAATCCACAAATTCCATCAATATCTATTTTCTTCTTTTTTGGTTATAAAGGGGGGAGCTAAGACCTATTCTTTCACTCATAAGAAATCAGTGCAAAAATAATGCTCCCAGATCTTTAAAATTATCAAGAGAAAACACTATACACAATAATCCTACTAAAATGAAAAGACACAGAAGCATGGAGGAAAAAGAGAAACTACACCAAGGAATACCTGCTTGAAAGATAACTCATAAGAATGAATGGCTTCCTCAAATGTACAAAGGGCAGAGTCACCCCAAGCAATCATTGCAGATAAGATAGAAGCGCCCTCGTACTCATGTAACTCAATCTGTTGGCATAAATACTTATGTAAATAGTAATATTATGATGCTGAACAGAAGTTTTTCACTGTTCCTAGTCCTAAATTTTTGAAGGAAAAAACGGATGTACTAAATAATCAAATCAAAAAGCACACAAGTTTACCTGAGGAACAAAAAAGTAATAAGAACCTTCTTCATGTTGCATGAAAGATGCCTCTTGACTATAATTGATACCCAAAAAACCGTAAGCTGTTACAAAGTTTGATTCATGGGACATATATCTGCACGTAAATCATGCCTATATGAAATATAGCACATATAATAAAATGTAAAGTAAACATTAAAATATATGTTCCGTTTTTTTTTTCTTCTTTTTAAGGAAGTACAATCTTTCATTGATGAAATGTATGTTCTCCTAATAGAATAATTATTAACACAATTTTGACTAACCTTTTAAATGAAGAAGAGGACAAAGGTGTGAAGTAAAATGCTGCACCAATTCCAAACACTCCCCGAGTTTCATTCACATACAGGGATTTAAAACTCGGTTTTTCAGTATCCTTGGAAAGGAACAACAGAGGATATACCGAAGAAAACTCCGGTTGACTGCAAAACCAATTCAAGGCTTTGGCACTAGGCGGCACGGCAACCTGTAACATCACAGTCAGGATTCTATGTCGGAGTGACAATGAGTAAATGAAAATTTGATTACCTGAAACCTATGCATTCCACTACAGTCGGAAGGAGGATTGAGTTTCAACACCTCAACTGCCCCTTTGATTTTCTCAAGTCCTTCCTCGAGAGTCAACGCCGGAGTCAGAGTTCGCGTGACACAGGTTTCGATCAGAAAATCGCCGTCCGCGGTGTTCAACACTTGGCCGACTTCGATCACTGGGCCGTCGAATGTCACCCCTTGAACGATCTAAAAAAGGAAAATCAAAATTAATTTCCACGACAGAGTGTAAATTACAGGATAATGAAGGTAAAAATGACCTTGGAATTATGGTTTTGAGGGAGTGGAAAATGGCGAGAGTTTGGGTTGAGGAATCGTAACGGTGGTGGTGGTGGCGGGGGTGAGTGCATTTTGTGCAGGGGAGATAGAAACCTCTTCAAATGCAGGAACGGGAGAGGGTTAGTGAGTAACAGCATTGAAGATGGAATGATGGAAGTCTGTGAGAGAGAGTGAGAGAGAGCGGGAGCGAAGTTAAAGGTGAAGAAAGAAGCAGCAGAAGATAAGGAAACGCAGTCCTCTCAGTTGATGATGTTAGTGTTTGGTGACTTGTGAATTTTATATCCATTTTAAAGGGATATACGTGCATCCTAGTATTATTTCTTTCTACCGTTAATTTCATCGATCTAATTTTCTTTATGCATATATCATAATAGAAACTAGTACTATTAATTAGTTTTTCGATTCAGTTTTTTTGGTAAAATCGAACTGGTTAGGGAACTGATTTTGGTTCGGTCCGATTCTTAACCCCAAAACCATTTGAACTGAAAACTGATTAAACTAGTTCAGTTCGGTCGGTTTTGAAACGATTTAACCGATTTTTCGATGGAATCTGTGGAACTCAAAATGACCGGAAGAATGTGGAACTGCCACGTGACCCATAATTTCTGAAATGACCAAATTGCCCTTGACAATAATACTTGAAGCCAAAGCATCGAACATGGCTCAAGCCCACAATGCTTACATAGCCCCAACATTGGGCCCAAACCGGGATGACATGTGGAAGCGTTTCCACCCTCGATCTGTGTAACACGTGTCACCATGCAAATCAAGGAGCATTTATCCCACATCGAAACTATGAAAATTGAACATCTCACTCAACCCTATATAAGGGGTACACATTTCCCAATAAAAGTAAGTCGATTCTTCGCTTCGAATTATATCATTTTTGTCAGGACCCACCCCGGTTTCACCCCGAAACCCGAGGTAAATCCTGCTCCCGTCTGACACCCCGACACAAAAACAGTCAGATGCAGGAGAAAGCACTCAATAAATCCCGAAGTTAAAGTTTTACAGAGCATAGTACGAATTACAAAGAAATACAAACCGATGATAACTACACGCACGCGGAAGAAAACTTAAACACTCTGGGATCCCTCTCGTCACTTCTATGCCTCAGACACTGCCTCGACGTCAAAACCCCGCGCTAGCTCCACGACCTGGAGGGCAAGTTAAAACAGAAGATGTGAGTGGACCAGAATAAAAGAAAGTGTCTAAAACCATTTTTAAGAAAACCTAGTTTAGCCCTCCGTTTTGAAACCACATGCATAACCCAGTTATTTAAAACAGTTAATAAATGTTTCATTATAAAATATCATAAGAAACAGAAACACTATAAAACAGTTATAGAAATCATATCATAAGCATCATAAAACCGCATCACAAACCGGGAATATCAAGTCATCATTTTCCGATCAAACCTGCTGGACCTATCCGAGTCTTTAAACTCAACCAGGCCTCAAATGTAATTCCGAGTCTTTAAACTCAATAGGCCTACGGGGGAAATATCAATATATCCGAATCTTTAAACTCCCGAGTCTTTAAACTCAATCCGGGTCTTTAAACCCAATCCGGGCCCGTCCCCCGTCAAATATAATCCGGGTCTTTAAACCCAATAACCAGATCCAGAAAATCCAATCCAAAACCATTTGAAACCATTTTGAATCCATATCCAAACCCGAATTCGAAATCACCGGTCCGAAATCCTTCCGGCGTCCAGAACCGTCATTCCGAACCTAAATCCGGAATTCCACTTTTCAACTTTTCACGTTTTTCGAAATCCGATTCGAAAACCGAAAATCCTTGATCATCGAAATCATGTTCCAAAATCCCTTTATAATCATTGAAAACTATTTATTCTTTGAAATCCCAAAACCATAGCTTCATATTCCAAAAATCACCATTTTCTCGTAAAATGTGCAAAATACGTTATTTCTCGAAAACCGTGCAATTATATAAAACTCCATCAGAAAGTCAACATTCATGAAATCATATCTATAAAACAATTATAGAAAACAGTTATGCATGTTCGAGTTTAAGGAAAGGGTCCACTCACAGTACTGCGCCCTCAATCGCATCCTGAACGTCCAACAAGTTCCTTGGCTTCCTCGGGAAATCCCGATCCTGTCAATAACCACCAAAGTACGTCACTAACACGTCCACGAAGGTTCACCTAATTTTCCCCAAAAATCCCCGAATCCTAAACGTAATAAACCGAGACCCTAAGCCTTCACCCTCGTGGAACTACTTCGATTTGACGTCCGATTAACCCGAAACCACTTCCATTAGACTCGTTATAACACCTAGACCAAAAACCATGTTGGAAGGTTCGCCGGAAAATGCCCCACGCGCCTCCACGCGCCGCCCAAAGTGGCTGCGCATGGGCCTCACGCGCCGCCCAAAGTGGCTGCGTGTGGGCCTCACGCGCCAGCTACAATACGTCTTCAACCTCGAGTCTACTGTGCTGAACCGGACGCCGCAGACTGAACCGGCGAGAACTGATCTCCGTCGTCCGGCCACCAATTCGACCCCTCTTTTCACCCACAGCTTCGTCCAGACCTACTCTATCCATCCCCATTGTAACAACCCATACCTTCGGGAAGGGTAAAAAGGTAATTTTGTAAAATTTTGTGTAAATGGACGTTTTTGCCCTTTTGAATAGTAGACGAAAAGTTGACTTTTTGAATTCTCGATTGGATGAGTGTTAACCCGTGACCGTGACGTAGTTTAGGACGTCACGAGTCCGTAGACAGGTGGCAGGTTCGATTCGGATAACCGGAGGAAAAGTTATGACGTTCGGAAGATTGGGGGCGTTACCGTAATTTTGAGTAAACGAGGAAAATGTTGAATTTTTGGAGGACTTGGGATTTTCACGTGGACCGAGGACCGTTAGATAGGTCTCGACGTCCTGAGTTCAACGACAGGCGGCACGCTGTCATCGGACGTTGGACGGAAAAGATACGGGTCTCGAACGTTCGAGGGCAAAACGGTAATTAATTGTACAAGGGGTATTTTGGTCATTTTCCCTCAGCCCAATCAGATAAGGGCAAGTGGCAGGGATATTTTGGGCTAACCTATGGCTGATGGACACGTGCAAGGGACTGGATGGTTCCAGGGGCTACTAACGTGTGCATGGCCACACGTTGTTCCATTTTGCACCGTGCTTGTTCGAAGAACACAGAGAAACAGAGGAGAGAAACGGGAGAGATTTGGATCGATTTGGTTACAAGGGTGAGTGAAGGGTGATTGGTGAGAGTGACAGAGAGACGAGGGTGAGGTGTTGATCGTGTTTTGGGACTGGAATCGTGCACGGCGGCGCGGTGGTGGTGCGGCGAAGATTTGAGGAAACAGGGAGGCCGTGAGTTCGTGGTGGTGGCTACGCCGTGTGGTGGCTCAAATCACGACCGTGGGATGTTCAGGAGGCTGTAGGGAGTCCAACGAACACCGTGGTACGCGGCGGCGCTTGCGGCGGAGACGGAATCGAAGGGTAAGTTTCTTTACTCTGTTTTCCCGTGCTTTTTCAATTCAAAAGTTGTGAGGGTAGGATGAGAATCGAGGGGAGTGGTGAGTGCAGTAGTGTTCAGGGAGGTTCTAGGAGTGGTGTGGGATGGTCGCCGTGACGGGGACGTACACGGCGGAGCCAGACGACGGAGAGTACTCTGTACTCTGTTTTGGTCGTGGGTTCGAACGTCGAGTCGTGACGTTTGGGCACAAGTCGACGGTCAAGGTGAGTCGGGTTAGACGTAGAAGGGCCTTAGGAACCGTCTGGTGTTGCCACCGTGACGGGGGATGACCGGAGTGGCTGGATCGTGAAACAGGGAAGTTTGGCCGTCTGGTTCGAGCTTGAGTCGACGGGATTGGGACGGTGTCGAGGTTTGAGGAGCTAGGGAATGGATAGGTTGGAACTGGACGAAGCTTTAGGTGAAGAAAGGGAGAGGAATCGTGCAGGTACGGCGGAGAACCACTGACGCCGGTTCAGTTTGCAGACCACTGTGCTGAACCGGGTCTGCTCAAGGTTGAAGGGCACTGTAGCAGGCGCGTGAGGCCCACGCGCAGCCACTTTGGGCGGCGCGTGGAGGCGCGTGGAGAGGAATCCGGCCAAGCTTCCAACATGAGTTTGGTTCTATTTGTCCTAAGGAGTTTATTGGTATAGTTTTCGAGTTAACCGGACGGTGTTACGGAGTTGTTCGGGAATCTAGCCGGTTGAGGGTTTAGGATTAAAATATTATTTAATTCCCGAAAAATTGGGGAAATTAGGATTAGGATCCTTGATGTATTTGTGACCCTATTTGGTGCATTTTGACAGGACGGGAGGTACCCGAGACAGTCGAGGAGCGCACGGAGCGCGAGTGACTCGTTCTGGATTTGTGAGTGGACTCTTTCTTTCTTTCAAGCATGCCTAACTGTTTTATTGACGTTTTTAATCTTAAATATGTTTTTATGCTTTTGAATGCTGATTATATGTGATTGATGAGTTGGCACGTTTTTCGAGTCATTTCCGAGATTTTGCACGTTTTTTTTCGGGAAAAGCTGATTTTTGGATTTTGATGCCATAATTACAATTTCAACCTATAATGTTTTCTGATAAGGATAAATGAGTTATGAAACATGATTTGTGCTTATGTGGGATTTCTGGGTATAAGAATGGATTTCCGGATTTGGGTTCGGAATGTCGGTTCGAAACGCCGGAAGGGCTTCGAACCGGGGATTTCGAATTCGAGTTTGGCGATCGATTTCGAATTGGTTTTACACTGGATATGGATTGGATTTTTTGGATCTGGATATTGGGTTTAAAGACCCGGATTGATATTGATGGGGGACGGGCCCAGATTGAGTTTAAAGACTCGGATATGTTGATGTTACCCCCATAGGCCTATTGAGTTTAAAGACTCGGGAGTTTAAAGACTCGGATTTCATTTAAGGCCTGATTGAGTTTAAAGACTCGGATAGGTCCAGCAGGTTTGATCGGAAACGATGATTTGATACTGAGACTATGATTTCTATATCCGTTTTATAGTGTATCTGTTTCTTATGGTATTTTATAGTGTATCTGTTTCTTATGAGATTTTATAGTGTTTCTGTTTCTTATGATGTTTCATATTATGATTTTCTAGTACTCCGTTGGGCATGCCTGTGTTTAAAAACGGAGGGAACACTGATTCTTATTTTTCCTTAACCTCGAATTAGTGATAAACTGATTTTACAACTTTTGGTTATTCTAGTCCACTCACACTTTTGGTTTTAAATTTTCCCTCCAGGTCGTGGTGATAGCGCTGGGGTGAACGTTGAGGCAGATATCGAGGCATAGAGCTTCCGACGTTCTTCCGTTGCGAGACTAGCATTGTAGGACTTTTGTGCCCATTTTGTAGAACTATGCTCTGACTAACTGTTGTGTATATTTTACTCCTTCGTCTGATAGTTATGCTTATAGTTGTGTGAAGGCTGTTTGTTTGTTTTTGATACTGTAAGTGTGATTGTCAGACGGGAGCAGGGTTCGTCCCGGGTATCGAGGCCATATTTGGGACGGGTCCTGACACCCATCCTCCTTAGACCTCGACACGGCCCCTACACCGTCGACTCCAGCTCGAAAACAGACGACCCGAACTCCCCTGTTTTCCTTCCCGGCCACCCAGGTCACCTCCCAACACGGTGGCCATCCCAAACTCTTCCTAGGACCATCTTGAACCTATCCCAACTCACCTTAACCTTCGACTCAGTCCCGAACTTCACGACTTTTGGTTCGAACATCGACTGCAAAACAGAGCACACAGAGTACCCGCCGTCGTGTTAACCCCCACCGTGCACCTCCCGTCACGGCAGCACAACCAAAAGACACCCTGGAATCAACTGAACTCCCTAGACTCCCCTAGACTCTTCGATTCTACCTCTCAAACCACGACTTCCGATTTGAAGTTCACGGCCAAAACCGAGCATATACACAAGGATGAGGGATTACCTGACATCGTCCACCGCCGTGCTCGCCGCCGCGTTCCCTGGGGTCCACAAAACAGTCTCAACCTCCTCTCGAGTTCACTTGCACCGTCCACGGCCACCGCACCACCACAAGCTCTCACCTCCTCCCTGTTTCTCTGGATTTCCCGTGACCCACAGCTCTCACACACACACCCGCTGCACCTCTCAACAAGCTCACTAGCTCCCTCTCACTCTCCGATCACCCTCACACACTCACAACTCATCAGCACACACGAGCACCCTTCAATTTTCCTCACCGCCTCACTCTGTTTCACTCTGGATCGAAGAACACCCACGAACACTGCACGGTTGCACCCCAATTATTTGGACCGTGCACACACGAGAACCCCCCAGAACCCACTACACCTTTAGCACGTGTCACCATCATCTCCATTCACTCCCCAGTGGCTCAATCCCAACCGTCCATCTGCCCTCTCTCTGCACAAGATCCAGAGCACAAAAGACCAAACTGTCCCTGCTTTTAACTCAAAATTACGGTTTTGCCACTAACTTTCTTGACCCGTAACTCGCACATCGTAAGTCCGATGAATACGTGCCGCCTGTCATCGAACTCAGGACAACGAGATCTACTTAACCATCCTCGGTCAACGTACCAAAACTCGATCGTCCAAAAATTCAACTATTTCCCTTATTTTACCAAAATTACGATAATGCTCTCAACCTTCCGAACATCACAACTTCCTCCTCGGATGTCGGAATCGGACGTACCACCTGCCTATGGATTTGTGACTTCCTAAACTACGTCCTGATCACTGGTCAATACCCACTTGACCACCCGAACTAAAAGTCAACATTTTGCCCGAACCAGGGGCAAAATCGTCATTCTAAGCTTACGGACCTATCGGGACCACCTAACTACCGATTACCCACCTTAATCACGCTACTAATCCCGGCTCTCGGGACGGGTTGTTACAATCTACCCCCCTAAAAAGAATTTCGTCCTCGAAATTCCACAACTACTTCCCGACACTAGGATGTGGTAATCACACTAGGTCAACAACTTCTCCTGAGTTTCCTGTCTATCATCTCAACCTTGGGTATTTCACACCAACTAGTACGCCAGGGAAAACTCTAGGAACGAAAAGCAACAGAGATATTGTAAAATACCTCAATAGAGTTTAAAGAGTACATCCTTACGTACCACCATCTACTAGCTCACTCCCTCGGCTGTTACTTTGACCACTTGGTCGGCATAAATCTACAAAGTCCTAAAAGCAAACTCTAGATTGTGGGCTCTCTTCCTTCAATAACCTCATATCTATCAATTATAGTCACTCCTTTCCTATTCCTTCCGTCAGCCCTCAACGGAACTCTCCGTAACCATCCAGGTCACCTAGGGAAAATCCTAACATTCCCAAGATCCAACAAGAAAACTGGGTATAACACAATCAAGGATAATAAAAGTACCTGTCCCCGCACCTGGCGCCGACTGAGCCTCCTGCTGAGTCATCGAAAACATTCGGCCTTGAGATCCCGACGCTCTACCACGTCCCCTCGAACTACTAGTGGCACCACCACCTCCTCTAGTACCCGCTGTCCCTGACGCTGTACTCTGCCCGGGCTCCGCTGATCCTCGACCTACACCACCTTCCTGTGGCAACAGTGGACACTCACGTCGAAAATGACCTCGCTCCCCACATTAGAAACACACATCCCGACCAGAAGGACCTAGTCGCCACGTCGACGCTACAGATATCGCACTAGCTTGCGGAATCGGCTGTGCTCGGTAACAACGAAATCCTGAACTCTGGAAACTACCAGGTCTACCGAATCGATCATCGCCTGATGACGACGCTCCACTGAAATTACCTCTCTTCGGTGTCCTCTGACTCGAAGCTCCAGAAAAAGATGGTTCCCGGCGTCGCACCGGCAAACTAGCCTCAACCCGCACCGCAGCATCCGACAAGTCTCGGAGAGTAGCAAACGATCCAGCCGTCACTATGGCTCGAATCCCGCCTCGCATGCCCAATTCAAACCTACGGCACTTCTCGGCTTCAGTAGCCACAAACGCAGGAGCAAACCGAGATAACATCTGAAATCTCCGTTCATACTCCGCCACACTCATATTCCCCTGCTGGAGCTGCAGAAACTCCGCCTCCTTGGCATCCCGGAAGGAACGAGGGTAATACTGATCTAAGAATCGTTCCCTGAACGTCTCCCAAGTCACCGTATGGGCATCCCAACCAGACAACTCGAGGGTATACCACCACCCGTACGCCGCACCATCCAGTAAAAATGTAGCCAGTAACACCCGATCCTCCGGTGGACAATGCATCACCGCAAAGATCCACTCAAGTCTCATGATCCACCTCTGAGCTTCCTCAGGATCAGCCCCACCACTAAAAGTAGTAGCCCCGAGCCGCTGGGCTCGCTCAATCGTAGCACTCTCTGTCTCTCTCGCTACTTCGTCTTCAGGTCGTGGATAGGGTCTACGTCTCGGAGGCATCGTCAATCGCTTACTGAAAGAGGCATAGAAGCAGTCAAACAACCTCACAAACCAACAAACTCGACAAACCTATGCTCTGATACCAATTGTCAGGACCCACCTCGGGTTTCGGGGTGAAACCGGGGTGGGTCCTGACAATTTTCCTCTCTCAAAGCTAACCTAAGTATCAGAGTGTTCTTGGTCGAACAACCCCCCGGGTAATCGATCGAGGCAACGATAGCTAATCGTTTGGTGTTTGCAGGAATTGTGAGGACTTTTCACGGCGGGTTTGATTTCTGCTTCAACAGAATCCATCATCCATGTCCAAACGAGAAAAAACCTTTGGTTTTTGCAGATCGAAACACAAGAAACAACAAAACAATAACAATCGATCATAACAATCAAAATAATAAATGCCACATCGAAATCGAAATAACAATCTAGACCCCAAATCGAAACCCATAATTCTAAGCCCTAAATCAGAAATGCCAAATCGAAATTCGAAACCCTAAATCAAGACTAACTACCATCGAAGATGAAGATGATGCAGAATATCCATCCTTCAACCCTCGATCGATCACCATCTCCCCCAACCCTCATTCGCTCGATCGTGAGCCAATTGAGAAGGATAAGTAGAGGTCGTGAGAAAGTGAAAAACCGAGAACAGAAGAGATGCGTGAATGTCAGAGACTGAAAGGACTGAGAGAGATGAGTGAGAGGGAAAAGATCGGAGGTGAGGATGAGAGGCATGCGACATGAGCGGCTTAAGAGTTAAGAGGACAAGATCATTATTCATGAGAGTTTGACTCCATCTCTGTCTCTGTGAGAAGCAAGAACGAAAGTGGAGAGGAAAACACACTCGCATAGAAGAAAAGAAGAGGGTGAGAAATGAGAAAGATAGCAAAATGGAAGACTGGGGTTGGGTTGGATTGAGTATCAAAAATTTTAGTGTTTTGGAGATGGCGCCGTTTTGAAGACTGGGGTTGGGTTTGGCTTCTACTTAGTTTTTGGGGCTGGGTTGGACAATTGCTTTTGGGGCTGGGCTTCCACCTGGCTTCTTGGGTCGGGCTTCCAGAAATAGAGGCTTCCATGTCAGGACCCGTCCCAATCCCCCCAGGAATAATGCGGGACAACCGTGATCCCGTCTGACAAGAAGGGAATTTCCACTCTTAGCCCTCTCGGGCTTCAGAGTACGCCAGGATCCGGATGAGGTATGTGATATCTCGGTCTCTGCTATAGTTAACATCCGCGATAAACCTGAAGGGCAGTCAAAACATTTAAAAGCTGTGAGTGGACAAAACAAAGATTTATAAAAACAGTTTATCGAAGACATTTGTACCCTTCATTAAAAAGCATGCATGCATTCGAAAACCATTTATCCAAAAGAACCATATGTGGGAACTAAGCCCAAAACTATAACCGAATCCGACCATACGTGCCACTGCCCAAATGTGACGACCCGTCCTGAATTGATGGGATTAATTAAGAATTAATGACAGATTAGTCTTGCTAATCGAAGACTAATCGGAGATTAGACGACGATTAGTCGACGTTCGGGCAAAATGACGATTTTGCCCCTAGAATGGGCAAATCATTGACTTTTCGTATCGGCGGTCAAATAGATTTTGATCGATGACCATGACGTAGTTCGGGACGTCACTAGTTCATAGACAGGTGGCACGCTCGATTCCAACGTTCGAGGAGGAAGTTATGACGTTCGGAAGTCCAAGGGCATTTTGGTAATTTGGGTGAATAGGAGCTAAAATTTTACTTTTGACCAAGGAAGTCCGATGGCCAAGGGCCGAAGACCGTTACATAGATCGGGACGATACGAATCCATAGACAGGCGGCAAGTCGAATTCGGACGTTCGACGGAGAAGTTACGGTTCACGGAAGTTCCGTGGTACTATTGCACGAATTACGAGACGACTTGAGTTTTGTCCTAAGTGGGGCCCATATCTTTTGGTAGGCCCAATGGATAAGTGACAAGTGTCACCCATCCATTGCACACCTTCCCACATACATGCATCGATCATCTTCATTGTTCCATTCATCCAAACACACCCAAACTGATCCACCTTGAACCCAAACCAATCCAACCCTCCCTTATGACTAGGACTAGAACCCAAGGAAGGCAGAGAGGACAAGGGGACGATGGTGGCCGGCCAGGTTGGCACCGCCGTGCACGGCTGAGACCCAAACTCGAGAGGATTTCACGGTTAGACCCAATTTCCATTTTTATTTGATTTATGCATTATGGTTGATTTTGGGTGATTAGGGAATGATTATTAGGATGTTAGGAAGGTTTTATGAAGGTTTTGGTGGTGGTTGGACGGCGGAGGAGCCATGGGTGGAAAATAGAAATGTTGGACCGTGAGGTCCTTTGTTCATGAACGGGTTTTGGACGGTTTTCCTTGGATTTAATGATTAGAAGAGGTAGGAAATAGGAAAATAGGAAGATTGGGATTGAAAAGGAAAAGATTAGACGAAAAATGAAGGAGGAGGGTGACCGGATTGGTCACGCCGGTCCAGCTGGACCGGACTGCACAGAAAACGGGCCGGACCGGTTGATTGCGTAAAGAAGAAGATGAATAGTCCTGGCGCGTGAGGCCTACGCGCAGGACCATTCTTGGGCACGCGAGGGCGCATGCTCACTTCTTTGGGGAAACTTCCAACATGTAGTTTCATCTATTCGATTTAACGAAAAATTTTGGGACTGGTTTCGTGTCAATCGGACATCGTTTCGATATAGTTCGGGACGTCGGAAGGTTTAGGTTCGGTTTTAAAATTAGTTAGAAAATCGGAAAAATTACGGGACTTTAGTGAGGGGTTATTTAAGTAGTTGGTAACCCTCTAAATGAATTTGGACAGGTTTGGGAATCCCGGAGGCGATGTTTTACCCGAGAGACAATTATGGCACGCGTATCGAGGGGCGGCTTCGGACGGTCTGTGAGTGGACCTTTCTTTCGAATTCGATGCATGCAAAAATGTTTTATAATTGTTTTAATATATGTTTTGTGATGCCATGAGTGCATTTTTTTGTGGTAGCTTATGATCGACATAATTGCACGTATTTCGAGGTTTTCGGCTTTATGTCATACCTTTGCGTACCATGTTTTCAACGAGGGTTTAATAAACGGATTTTGGATTTGGAAATATGGAATCAGGCATGAGACCCTCTTTGATTTACAAATCTCAGACTTGGAGTCCATTTGAATTGACGAGGAATCAGACCGAGGGTCCATTTGTGTTATACGATCGAGTCGGGGGCCCAGTTGGTTTACGATTCGGGTTTGAGTCCCAGTTAGTGGTAATATCGGGCTTGATGCCCCGTTGATTTATGATATTGGGCTTGAGACCCATTTGGTTGAGATATCGGGCTTAAGGCTCCATTGGTTGTAAAATCGGACATGAGGTCCTATTGGTTTATGGTTTCGGGCTTAGGGCCCTCTTGATTGTGAAATCGGGTCTGAGTCCCAGTTCGATTGATGAAATGAGAATTCGGGCATGAGACCCTGTTGAACTGTGGATTTAGGCCGAGACCTGTGAAAGGAATTTGAATCGGATTCGAGGAATCCTGTTAAAATGAATCGGGTATGAGACCCAGTTGAAAAGTGATTTAAGAAAGAAAGAGTTTGAAAATGAATTGAACCCTCCATATTGATTATATGGTCTCCTCCAAACGTCGACATGGAGAGTCACGATCCACAGACCAGAGTGGGTATCCCCATAGGGATCCCGTTCCAGGAGTGGTGGTTACTTATATTGTTGTGGTCCCGGACCAGATTCTGGAGAGATATGTGGACTAGATCCAGAGAGAGAGCTTGGACTAGATCTAGAGATTGAGCCTTCCAGATGGAGATTCCTAGGAGAAGACTCGGAGTGAGACCCCGAGTAGTGTGCACACTAGATAGATTGATGTCATCGTGACTATATCGGGGATGTGTTCCATAGGGGCTGTGTGCCCCGAGTTGGCATCTTCTCCGGAAGTGCCTAGGATGGGTTATACGTACGAGTACATATGTGTTTACAGAAAAGTGAATTGGGGGCGGAGACCCCGTGCTCCATGTTTTATGTTTTAGAAATGATTTGGGGTAGTGACCCCGTATTCTGCGTGTTGGTATTTCACTGAGAAAGGATTTGGGCTGAGACCCACGTGACGTGATTTGGGCTGAGTCCCTATTGATTTGACCTACGGGTTTTGAATTGTGATTTCGGGTCAGGGACCCAAATGGATTTATGGGTCATGACGGTTTATGGGGCCGAGCATGAACTCTTGAAAGGTTTTGATATGTTTGACAAAAGGTTTTTATGAACGTTTGATAAAAGGTTTTTGAATGCATGCATATGCTTTTAGTGAAGGGCATAAAGGTCTTTTATGAAAGGTTTTTATAAAAAATATTATTTATCCATTCACAGTTTTCGTGTTTTAATGCCCTTCAGCTTGATCGCGGATGCGGGCTGTAGCAGAGACGAGACATCACTCCCCTCCTCCTATGATCCTGACGCACTTTGATAGCCCCGGAGAGGGCTAGAGATGGAATTTTCCCTGGTCTGACACTTCATGTCAGACGGGATCAGGCGGGTCCCACGTTAATCCAGGGGGATTTGGGACCGGTCCTGACACCAAATCCACGTGGGACTCATCCCAAAACCTATACACATCACATATCATACATATAAATCACACAACCAATCATGTCACGGTTTCCAAAGCTACGCGCGTGCTACCTGGGGTCTCAAGCCCAAGTCTCTCAAGGTCCACCCAAGTCAATGTCCGTAGATCAATGACCCTCCTTGAGGTTATAATCCAAGCCTTCCTGAGAGTAAGGTACCCAACGGGGGCGACTCCACTCAGTTAGTGCTCCGTGACTACTCCGGGGTCCATCTAGGCCAACGACCCTCTCCGGAGTAGACATTCCAAATAAGGAAAGTATATGAATATATATATAGGGCCATGTCTGGTCCCCTTAAATCGTCATGAACCATATAAACCTTTCAAAGGTTCATACCGGTCCCCATAAACCGTCATGAACCTAGAAATCCATTTAGGGTCCCCGACCCGAAAACACAACCGTAAACTAACTGGGCCTCGTACCCGAACACATGACTCAACTGGGCATCGTGCCCGATATCTCAGGGCCAGTCACGAATCCGATCGTAGTGATGCGTGCAACCATCCATCCAGGACCGCCCTCAATCCTGGTATGTCGCCGTGAACGTATCAACCGACGCGACCACCACAAGATCATGGTGCACCTATCACCGATCGATATCCTGAACCATCAGCACTCCAAAGTCGAGCCTCCCTCGGCTTCCCAACAACGAATCATGCATCGTGACCTCTCTGGAAGGAACACAACCCAGTCTGGAAGCGAGGGTCGTATCGTCCGTCGCCATGCACAAAGCACCCGCCGCGACCACGACTCAGACCCGTAGGTCATCAATAAGGTCATATGTTCGAGACAAAACCAAATGGGTCTCATGCCCGAGTTTATCCTTTTTAAATCCAAAATCATTTCATTTAAATCATCGTAGAAATACAAACTCGTACATGCACTATATAAGGCCAAAACCTCGAAATACGTGCCAATACGTAACCACACACAAATGCACTCATGGCATCACAAAACAAGTATTAAAACATATTATAAACATTTATGCAGGCATCAATTTATAAAACAAGGTCCACTCACAGACCGTCCGAGCTGCCGCCTCGATACTCGTGCCATACGGCTCTCTCGAGCCAATCGTCATCAACGGGACTCCCAAACCTGTCCAAATTGTAATAGAGGGTTACTAACTAACTTATTAACCTCTCACTAAAGCCCCATAATTTTCCCAAATTTTTAAGTAATTTTAAACTCGATCCTAACTCTTCGGACACCCTGAAACCTATCGAAACGATATCCGATTAACACGAAACTACTCCCAAAATGTTCGTTACATCGAATAGAGTGTTTCACATGTTGAACACATCCCCAAAATACTGTTCACATGCCCTCACGTGCCCCAACAAGCTCCTGTGCGGGGGCCTCACATGCTAGGACACTGTAGCACCGTTTTCAACCTCTGGCCGGTCCGAACCGGTCGGTTCTGTGCAGTCTGGTCCAGCTGGACCGACGTGACCGGTCCAGGTCCATATTCTCCCATTTTTTCGTCCTTTTTCTTCCTTCTTTCCACCAATCTTCCTAAATCTATCTTATGAATCTAAGTATGTAACCAAAAACGCCTAAAACCTATAGAAATCCGTCCATCCGATTTCCCCTTTTCGGTCCAATATTTCCATTTTTTTCCCTAGGGCCTCCTTGGCCATGAACCACCACCAAAACCATCATATTATATCCCTAGCAACCTAATAATCCTTACCCAACCTTCCAAAACCGTCCATAATAGCACAAATCGAAAATAAGGAAAAATGGGCCAAACCGATACCTTTGTCGGTTTTCCTCCTCCACGCCGCCGTCCACAGCGGTTCAGGCCGTCCTGCAGCCTCCCTCAGTCCTCGGCCACTCTCTGCCTCATCCTCAGATTGAACCAAGTGAATGGGAAGGGTTTGGGTTGCAAAGAGATGGAGAATAGTGAGATCGGGTTTGGGTTTGGTTGTATGAAATAAGGGAATGGTCGATGCATGTATGCGAAGCAATGAGCAATAGATGAGTGACACTTGTCACTCATCCATTGGGCCAATTTAAAATATCTGGGGCCCACTTGAATACAAAAGTTTCCCGTTTCGTAAATCGTGCAATAGTGACCCGAAACTTCCGTGAACCGTAACTTCTCTGTCGAAAGTCCGAATTCGACGTGTCGCCTGTCTATGAATTCGTATCATCCCGATCTACATTATGGTCCTCGACCTTTGGCCATTGGACCTCCCGGTCAAAAAGTCAACTATTTGCTCCTATTTAACCAAATTACCAAAATGCCCCCAAGCTTCCGAAAATCTTAACTTCTTCCTCGAACATCAGAATCGAACGTACCACCTGTCAATGAACTCGTGATGTCCCGAACTACGTCACAGTCATAAGCCAAAGTCCATTTGACTGCCAGAACGAAAAGTCCACATTTTACTCACGACTAGGGGCAAAACGGTCATTTTGCATCGTTCGTCCGATTTCGCTCGACTAATCACCGATTAACCTCACTAATCGTTGATTAGTCACTAATCTAATCCCGGAATTTAGGACGGGTCATTACAACCTTCTCTCCTTAAGTAATTTCATCCTCGAAATTCCAACCGATCTTCCTTCCTTAATTAATTTTGTCCCCGCGTCAATTAATTTCCTCTACTCCTAGCTTAGCATAATCAACAAGGAAATTCACCCTTACTGATTACCAGACCTCGGTCACTCACCTCAGGCACCCGCTTGTCACCTCACTGGATGTTTGGTCCATAGATGACCTAAAGATTCAACCCTTCATCAAATCTATCACTCGTCTTTGGCCCACAACCTAGGTGTTCGATTCTTACACCCTCTTTGAACACTTAGCTGTTAATTCACTCCTCGTCATCCCACCTAGGGAAGAATCAAGGAAAATCCAAGATGATGACATCAAAGTTCATCCAATGTCATCCTCCGGCATCCAACATCATCTGCTAAAAAGCAAAAAACGAGAAATCTCCTTCACCTACTTCTAAGTCGACTTCCACCGCAGAATCAAGCATTCCCTTCGTCACGTCAATCGCAACCTCTCTCAATTCTGAAGTTTCAACAATGTCGGAACCTACACACTTGGACATCAACCACGTGTTCGGAACCAACCTAATTCACTACCAAGTTCGCCTATCGGTTTACACCGTTTAGGCACATCCAAAAGGATGTCAATTCATCCTAACCTGATGTACCGCTCGACTGAAGAGTCACAACAGACTTCTGTTGTGATTTGCAGTCAAATCTCTGCATACCACCATATCTTGACCAATCCTGACCAATTCTGGCCAACTCTGACCAACTGGTCGCTAATCCTCATGACAGATCGATCCTCACATCTCAACTACTGCTGGATCCAATCTAGCCCATCACTATCCGTGATCCACTCCCGAACCAAAGATACCGAACATATGCCCATCTCGACAGAGTCACATCCTGATTCGTGACTCATCGTCATCACAATCACCGGCACCAACACTAGTACCAGTACCAACACCAGCACCGGCACACTAGCATCCACACTAGAATCAGCACTATCACCAACACTAGTATCAGCACACCATGTGCAAAACTGACAACCCTGGATCTCCGCTCATACCGAGCGACAATCCCGTACCTCTACTCATATTGGAGGAACTCTGCCTCCCTCGTACCCAACAACTCTAGGTACAGTCACCTTGACAACTCTTACAAGAAAAGGGAAACGTCCCCTGAACGTCCCCGATTCCCAACAATCGTAACTACGTCCACTCTCGGTAGTAGTGCCTGCCACAGACTCGTGTAGACCTAACCACCAGACATCGCTATCGAGACTCCACATCCAATGGAATCAATAGCATGTACTAACTACTCCGTATCCCCACTCCGGGATTCTATCGACAAATACCAACCCTGGTAATCTGTCCAGCCAACCTCTAATCAGTCGTGACTCGGCTCAACCAATGTCGTCTACTAGGTGGTCCATGACCTTAGCTACACCAACAAACCATCACAGCTACAGTTGTACGACAACCAACTGAGTCTAACCGATTACTACAACCTCGACTGTAGATTGCAGTCCCATCACTAAAGCTGACATGACTAGACCGACCGACGGTCTTGACTCCGAAAAGTCATCAAAGTCAAACCACTCGCCAACTCACCATTCCGAACCATACACCCTACCTTAGGGTTCCACGATCACTACCTAGGGTTCCTTTGAACCTAACTGCAGAAGGCAGTATAATCCACAATATGACCGACCCCCGCGGTCCCAATGTCGTAAGGACGTCAATCCAATTCTACCATCAGTTCAACTAGGATTCTTCGAACCCGGCTGCTCCTGGCAGCATATCCATCTAACTCAACAAGATCCGACCATCTAATGGTCACAACTCCTAACCAGTCATCAAAATCGATCCTACAACCTCGTGAAGGACGATCCCAACTAACCGTCTCACGATCAAAACTCTAAAGTACTGTTACGTTCATCCCTTCGTAGGGTCCCATACTATCATCCACGACAGAACTATGGCAACCCTGACATCGAATGCTGAACCAAGACGATCTACTATTTAATCTTACTAACTATCGTACCGATATTCTAACTATCAGGTTGATGACGAACTGCAGCCCATAAAGACATCACATCCTCGACCTGTGCTCAGAAAGCAAAACCCGCTCCGGAACTCAGAATAACATGAGCAACCCTATGCTCTGATACCACCTGTCAGGACCCGTCCCAATCCCCCCGGGATTAATGCGGGACGACCCTGATCCCGTCTGACACGAAATGTTAGACAAGGGAATTTCCACTCTTAGCCCTCTCGGGCTTCAGAGTACGCTAGGATCCGGAGGAGGTATGTGATATCTCGGTCTCTGCTACAGTCCACATCCGCAATCAACCAGAAGGGCAGTTAAAACATTTAAAGATGTAAGTGGACAAAACAAAGATTTATAAAAGCAGTTTATCGAAGATATTTGTACCCTTCACTAAAAAGCATGCATGCATTCGAAAACTATTTATCCAAAAGAACCATACGTGGGAACTAAGCCCAAAACCATAACCGAATCCGACCATACGAGCCACTACCCAAATCCATGTGGGACTCAGCCCAAAACCTGTACACATCACATATCATATAACATAAATACATATAAATCACACAACCAATCCTATCACGGTTTCCAAAGCTACGCGCATGCTACCCGGGGTCTCAACCCCAAGTCTCTCAAGGTCCACCCAAGTCAATGTCCGTAGATCAATGACCCTCCCTGAGGTTATAATCCAAGCCCTCCTGAGAGTAAGGTACCCAATGAGGGTGACTCCACTCAGTTAGTGCTCCGTGACTACTCCGGGGTCCATCCAGGCCAACGACCCTCCCCGGAGGAGACATTCCAAATAAGGAAGGTATATGAATATATATATATATATAGAAACATCCTTAAAACCTTTCAAACGGATTCACGCCCGGTCCCCATAAACCGTCATTAACCATAAAAACCTTTCAAGGGTTCATGTCGGTCCCCATAAACCGTCATGAACCTGGAAATCCATTTAGGGTCCCCGAACCGAAAACACAACCGTAAAGTAACTGGGCCTCGTGCCCGAACACATGACTCAACTAAACATTGTACCCGATGTCCAGGGTCAGTCACGACTCCGATCGTAGTGATGCGTTCAACCATCCATCCAGGACCGCCCTCAATCCTGGTATGTCGCCGTGAACGTATCAACCGACGCGACCACCACAAGATCATGGTGAACCCATCACCGATCGATATCCTGAACCGTCAGCACTCCGAAATCGATCCTCCCTCGGCTGCCTGACAACGAATCGTGTATCGTGACCTCTCCAAAAGGAACACATCCCAGTCCGGAGGCGAGCGTCGTATCGTCCGTCGCCGTGCACAAAGCACCCGCCGCGACCACGACTCAGACCCATAGGTCATCAATAGGGTCATATGTCCGAGAAAAAACCAAATGGGTCTCATGCCCGAGTTTATCTTTTTGAAATCCAAAACCATTTCTTTTAAATCATCGTAGAAATACAAACTCGTACAGGCACCGTCTAAGGCTGAAACCTCGAAATACGTGCCAATACGTAACCACACACAAATGCACTCATGGCATCCCAAAACAAGTATTAAAACATATTATAAACATTAATGCATGCATCAATTTAGAAAACAAGGTCCACTCACAGATCGCTCGAGCTGTCGCCTCGATACTCGTGCCATACGGCTCTCCCTAGCCAATCGTCATCACCAGGACTTCCAAACTTGTCCAAATTGTAATAGAGGGTTACCAACTACCTTATTAACTTCTCACTAAAGCCCCGTAATTTTCCCAAATTTTTAAGTATTTTTAAACTCGATCCTAACCCTTCGGACACTCCGAAACCTATCGAAACGATGTCTGATTGATACAAAACCAGTCTCAAAATGTTCGTTACATCGAATAGAGTGTTTCACATGTTGAAAAAATTCCTAAAATACTATTCATGTGTCCTCACGCGCCCCAAGAAACTCCTGTGCGTGGGCTTCACGCGCCAGGACACTGTAGCACCGTCTTCAACCTCTGGCCAGTCCGAACCGGTCGGTTCTGTGCAGTCCGGTCCAACTGGACCGGCGTGACCGGTCCAGGTCCATATCCTCCCATTTTTTCATCCTTTTTCTTCATTCTTTCCACCAATCTTCCTAAATCTATCCTATGAATCTAAATATGTAACCAAAAACGCCTAAAACCTATAGAAATCCATCCATCTGTTTTCCCCTTTTTGGTCCAATATTTCCATTTCTTCCCTAGGGCCTCCTTGGCCGTGAGCCACCACCAAAACCAACATATTACATCCCTAGCAACCTAATAATCCTTACCCAACCATCCAAAACCGTCTATAATAACACAAATCGAAAATAAGGAAAAATGGGCCAAACCGATACCTTTATCGGTTTTCCTCCTCCACGCCACCGTCCACGGCGGTTCAGGCCGTCCTGCAGCCTCCCTCTGTCCTCACCCACTCTATGCCTCATCCTCAGATTGAACCAAGAGAAGGGGAAGGGTTTGGGTTGTACAGAGATGGAGAATGGTGAGATCGGGTTTGGGTTTGGTTGTATGAAATAAGGGAATGGTCGATGCATGTATGGGAAGCAATGAGCAATGGATGAGTGATCCGTTGGGTCAATTTAAAATATCTGGGGCCTACTTGAATACAAAAGTTCCTCGTTTCGCAAATCATGCAATAGTGACCCGAAACTTCCGTGAACCGTAACTTTTCTGTCGAACGTCCGAATTCGACGTGCCACCTGTCTATGAATTCGTATCGTCCCGATCTACGTAATGGTCCTCGACCCTTGACCATTGGACCTCCCAGTCAAAAATTCAACTTTTTGGTCCTATTCAACTAAATTACGAAAATGCCCCTGAACTTCCGAAAATCATAACTTCTTCCTCGAACGTCGAAATCGAACGTACCACCTGTCCATGAACTCGTGATGTCTCGAACTACGTCACAGTCATCGGCCAAAGTACATTTGACCGCCATAACGAAAAGTCAACGTTTTGCCCACTCCTAGGGGCAATACGGTCATTTTGCATTGTTTGTCCGATTTCGCTCGACTAATCACCGATTAACCTCACTAATCGTTGATTAGTCACTAATCTAATTCCGGAATTTGGGACGGGTCGTTACATTCCACTTGGTTTCTTGGGCTGGGATTCCAAAAACATAAGCCTATTTCATTTAGTTTGGTTTTTCGGTTCAGTTTGATTTCGTTAAATTAAGAACCAAAATTAAACCGAATTGTATTATGTTCGGTTCGATTTTTACCATCCTATTTCTGTTTTCTTTCAGTTTGTTTTTTTAGATTAGGTTCGGTTCGGTTCGATTTTTCGGTCCAATTTTTGAGAACCAATTAACAGGTCTAATAGAAACCATTCATTTTTTAAATCATTGTATTAAAACCATCTCAAGATTATAAATTATTTAATCATTTGCATATATAAAATAAATTAACGATTTCAGTAAGAATTAGCATCATTATTACGAATCGTTCATTTAATTGATATATAATGATTAAATAACCTGCAATCTTATTAATTTTTCACGTAGATGATCTTTACATAATGATTTAGAAAATGAATAGTTTCATTATGATATATGTACAAAGACAATTCGATAAATCGAATGGGTAACATGAGAAAGTACCACTAGAATGGGATGCAAATATTATCCTTATTATAAAGGGTGAATACTGGTTTGATGAAACCTTTTTTTCTATGTAATCCTTTATATAAATTGTAATGATCGTCCTAGAAATTGAGGTAGTTTCGTCAATTAATTGGAGAATTGATGTTTTTACCCCTCAGTTATGTGGTTAAAAGTTAACTTTCTGACAGGATCCGTCCCAGAATTTTGTGAAAACCGGATCGGGCATGCTCTCGTCTGACAACTCTTGTCAAACAAAGTATCTTACCCGTTTTAATCATATTCAAAACTTAATAATTTTAACCAAAATAAATTCACCCTTGCGGGGTTACCGCCCACATCCAACTCATTAACCCCCTTCAAGTGGAAAAAACTTCCAATTTTTAATTAATCCAAATTTTATTGATATCACAAAACACCATAATACAATCATAACCAAACCTTTAATAATATAAATTGGAACATATTTTCACCACCCTTTTATTTCCCAACATAACTATCACAATTCATTTATTCCTCGTACTCATCTTCAAGGTTTGTTAGTCTCCAATTAATCATATATCATTATATCAATTCATTTCATAATGGGAATCATATATAGAGTAAATAACATATTAGTTTAAGGAAAAGAAAGAAAAGCCTTCCCATAATACCATTGGAATTCAAATTCCTAATTTTCCCACATTAACATATTGCCATTCTTCAATTTGTTTACTATAGGACTATCAATATACAAACACAACAATATGACCACATATTTCAATTAACCATAGAAGTAAAATACAAAGCTATTCACATATTACTTTTTTTTTCCTAATTATATATATTGCACATTATAATTATGTAACAACAAGGCATCACCATCTTTTTAATAATCCATTTCTTTTAATCAAATGGTATTTCAACATTGTGAGCACAAAAACTAGTCACAAAATAGCCCATACCATTCTTGTAAACTATCAATTACACAATAACCAATCAATGATTCTTTGTAACCCCTTTTCATAAATATAGTTTACTTTTAAGGCACTTTTAATGATCTAAATACCCTTTAGATATACTTAATAAAATTTTGTTAGTTATTCTCAATATAAGCATAGTAAAAACTTTCTTATCAACATATGTTACATTTTCATCATCCCATTTATCATAATTCATTTTCACAAATTTAACTAATTTAACTAGGAAACTCAATTAAACACTACGAACTTTAGACGACCATAACTTCCTCAAAACTCAACCAATCTACTCAATTCTTAAACCATTAAACTCAGAAGGCAAGAAGGAACATTTTTCATGTTGACCGTTTTTCCAGATTTCAGCTGACGCGCCCACACGCGCTAGGAGAAGTCAAAGACTGACAGGACCCGGCCCAATCCCCCCGGGATTAACGCGGGATGACCCTGCTCCCGTCTGACACGAAGTGTCAAACAAGGGATATTTCCAACTTTTGCCCTCTTGGGCTATCAGAGTACACCAGGATCCGGAGGAGACATGTGATATCTCGGTCTCTGCTACAGTCCACATCTGCTGTCAACCTGAAGAGCAGTCAAAACATTAAAAGCTGTGAGTGGACAAAACCAAAGTTTATAAAAAGATTTCATATGAAGACATTTGTACCCTTCACTAAAAAGCATGCATGCATTCAAAAACCATTTAACCAAAGAAATCATATGTGGGAACTAAGCCCAAAACCATAATGAAAGAATCATAAAAACTCAACCGTACGGGCCACTGCCCAAATCCAGACGGGACTCAGCCCAAATCATAAGAAACCAACCATACGGGACACTGCCCAAAACCTGTGTAAACACACATCATATATCATATCATATATCTCATATAGCATACATCATATATACATATAATTCACACAACCAATCCTGTCACGGTTTCCAAAGCTACGCGCGCGCTACCCGGGTCTCAATCCGAGTCTTCTCAAAGTCAAGGTCAATGTCCGCAGACCACTGATCCTACTTGAGGTATAGTAACCATAGCCTTCATGAGAGTAAGGAACCCAACTGGGTGGTGACTCCACTCAGTCGGTGCTCCGTGACTACTCCGGGGTCCACCCAGGCCAACGACCCTCCCCGGAGGAGATAATAGAAGTAAAGGAAGGTATATGAACATATATATACATAATACAAATATCCATGCCCAGTTCCCCTGAACCGTCATGATCCATAGCATCTATGTCATTCATATATATAGAAAACATCTTCCATTCACGGTTCCCATAAACCGTCATGTACCACAATCACATAACCAAGGTTTCATGCCGGTTCCCATAAACTGTTATGTACCATAATAACATAACCAGGGTTCATGCAGGTCCCCATAATCCGTCATGAACCGGGAAATCCATTTAAGGTTCCCTGACCTGAAATCAAAACCGTAAAGTAACCTGGGTCTCGTGCCCGAACATAGGACATCAGTTGGGCACCGTGCCCGATATCTGATGTCATATGCCCGAGACAAACCAAATGGGTCTCATACCTGAGTTTATCCTTTTAGAAATCCAAAACCATTTCATTTAAACCAATAAAGAAATACAGACCCGTATAAGCACCGTATACTGCCGAAACCTCGAAATACGTGCTTATACGTAACCACATACAAATGCACCCATGGCATCATCAAACATGTAATAAAACACATAATAAACATTTATGCATGCACCAATTTAGAAAACCAAGGTCCACTCACAGACCGTCCGAGCTGCCGCCTCGATTTGCGTGTCGTAGGCTCTCCCAAGCTGATCACTATCACCGGCACTCCCAAACCTGTCCAAATCGTAATAGAAGGTTACTAACTACCTTATTAACCTCCTACCAAAGCCCCGAAAATTTCCCGAACTTTTAACTATTTTTAAGCCGACCCTAAACCTTCCGATGCCCCGAAACATATCGAGACGGTGTCCGATTGACACGAAACCAGTCCCAAAATGTTCGTTACATCGAATAGAAGATTTCATATGTTGAATACTTTCCCAAATTACTGTTCACGCGCTCTCACGTGCCCCTAGAAGCCGCTGTGTACTGTTCATCATCTTCATGCTTCAGCCGGTTCAGACGGCCGGTCCAACTGGACCGGCGTGACCGGTTCATGGCTCTAGACTCCCCATTTTTCATCCTACTTCTTCCTTTTTGATTCCTTTCTTCCTATTTTTAAGTTTTCTATCCATTCCAATCCTTAAACGCACCTAAAAACACTTAAAACCTAAGGTTTGATTTTGAACCAAACGGTTCAATGTTTTCCCAGCCACCCTCACGGCTGCTCAGTCCAAAACCACCACCCAGACCTCCTTAAAAACTTCCTAACAACTTAATAAACTCAACCTAATCACCGAAAACCGGCCATAATGTATAAATTGAAATAAAATGGAAATTGGGCCTAACCGTGGAACATGTTCGGGTTCAAGGCTCCACCGTCCACGATGGCGTGCCCTTGGCCGGCCACCAACATCTGCAGGTCCTCTCAGCCCTCTGGGCTTCACGGGCATGATCAACTGGGTCAAGGGTTTGGTCTTGGATTGAAAATGGGATCGGGAAATGTTGGTTTAGGGAGAAATGAAGAAAATGAAGATGCACGGGAAAAGGGAGATGCATGAATGAATGAAGTTGACTAGTGGATGGGTGACATGTGTCACTCATCCATTGGGCCTCCATAAAATATCTGGGCCCCACTAGAGTCCAAAAGTTAGTTCGTCTCGTAATTCATGCAATAGTGCACTTGAACTTCCGTGAACCGTAACTTCGCCGTCGAACGTCCGAATTCGATGTACCGCCTGTCTATAGATTCGTATCGTCCCGATCTATGTAATGGTCCTCGGCCCTCGGCCATCGGACATCCTAGTCAAAAAGTCAACATTTGCCCCTTTTTAACTAAAATTACTAAAATGCCCCTAAACTTCTGAACGTCATAACTTCCTCCTCGTACGTCGGAATTGAACGTGACCCTTGTCTATGAACTCGTGACGTCACGAACTATGTCACGGTCATCGGTCAAAGTCCATTTGACCGCCCGAACGAAAAGTCAACGTTTTACCCACGCTAAGGGCAAAACAGTCATTTTGCATCGTTCGTCCGATTTCGCCTAACTAATCATAGTTTAGCCTCACTAATGGTGATTAGTCACTAATCTAATCCTGGAATTCGGGACGGGTCATTACAAAGACTGCCTCTATGCGTGGGCCTCACGCGTCTGCGCAGAGGTCGTCTCTAACCTCTAGCTGGTCCTTGTTTCGGGTTTTCTTTACTCGCAATCGTGGCTCGGTTGTTTCTCGGCCATTTCACTTCCAAATTGAAAGTTCTAAACACCAAACTTTACCTATATGATCTAAGCTGGAGATCTATGAGGTTAAAAAGGAGAAATAGTTACATATATTCACTATTTAATCTTGTCACCATTTCGGCTGTGGCTTACCAACCATCTCCTGGACCGTTCCAGCGTCCATACTTTTCCTCTTTAACCCTAAACGATCGCATGACCTTCAAGAGGATCTAATCATACTTATTTTCAAGCTTCCTTGTCAAAAACCAAAAACCCGAAGCAAGGAGCTTCACGGGTTCTAGGTTATCTTCACTGTTTCCTTTGTTCTCTTTCTCCATTTTTCTCAGTTTTTCCTTCTCTTACCACTCTCATTTCCTCTTCTCATTTTTTCTCCCTTACTCTTCCGATTTTTCTTGTTTTTCCTTTCCTCTCCCCACGTTCCACCACTAGGCACCGACCACCCCCAATACACAAACCTCACAATTATATATATATATATATATGACTAGGTTCGTGGGAGAGATTTGTGGAGAGAAATCTGAAGAAAGACGAAGAAAATTCTAGACAATGCTAGGATTTTCAAGCAAAATTACCAAAATGCCCTTGATGGAAAAAATAACCAAAATAACCCTAAGTCTTCCTTAACCCATAACGAATTCATCCGACCTCCAATTTTGGCATGCCGCCTGTCTACGAACTCAAGATTACGAGACCTTCGTAACGGTCTTATTAGAATTCTCAAAAGATGTCCATAGAAAAAAGTCAACTATTTGACTTTTTAGGGGTAAAATCATCTTTTTACCTTTCTATTTTTCAAAATTTACATTTTCTCAAAATTCAGGCTGTTACACTTTTTGCTCGGGATACTGTTTGGACCTTTCTTGAGGACCATTGTGTAGGTTTCTGCTCAGCATACTGTTTGGTGAGTCACCAGTAGAGCTGGTGGACTATTCCTCAAGGTGACAAGTGTCACTTGGATGTGCAAGAAAGTGGCACTTACTTTTTTTTAGGTGGGTGGGGGGTGGAGAAGTGTGTTACTAACGGGGCTATTCACAAAATCGAAAGGAAGATGAGGAGATGGCTGGTTTGGTGGAGTAGGACCGAACTAGGGGCAGGAAATGCCACATCCACCATACGGGGGAGGAGGCCACATGATTACAGTGGGGAGAACATTTATCGACTCCTTGAGTGAATCCCAAGCATCAGCGATGGCCATGGGTGAAGAACTTAAAGTTGAGTGGATGAGGGAATTTGTTCCCAGGAATAGGAGAAGAGAGTAAGAGTGATTTGAGGAAAATAATGACTGGGAACCTATTCTCCTCAGCCTAGTGAGTCGAATGCTGCCACCCCCAGATTAGGGGAGCCACGTGGCTGGTCGATTGAGCTCAGTAAGAATGGAAATTGGATCAAACCAAGCATCCATCCTTGAAATTATGCATCTAGTTGAGTCCCTAGTTGTGTCTAGATGAGGATTGACGTAAATTGGAGGAAGAATGGTGAAGAATTGAGACATATTGAAGTCGGGTCGAAACCCGGATTGTAGGTCGCGAGTCGACTTACTAGTGGAATAAGGCGAGTACAGGTGCGACTGCACCTGCACGCACGTAAAAGGCCACTAGCAGAGAGTCACGGTGGTGTGTGGAGGCGCATGCGTGGTTTTCTGGAGGTTCGATCAACACAAGAAATTATCCCCTCATCCTTATAGGTTAAGTGGTACAATTTAATTGGTATTTGGACTTCATTTGAGTACATTTTTATACATAAGAATTATTCTGTAATCTTTCCCACTTAAATGTGAATCTCATGAAGTTCCAGAAGTTAGGTGAAAACCTAATTAATACCAGGAGACTATGAATGTGTACTTGAAGTCACAGGACCCCACCCGAAACACACTTGAAAAGTACACTCGGTGTCAGGGCACACCCCTAATCCCCCGGGATTAAGGGCTAAACCCTGCTCCCGTCTAACTTATCCATGACACGAAGGTTAAACAGACGTCCAACCTCCATGTGACACGTAAACTAGGGATTATCGATCGAACCATCCTCAAAGTATCCAGTCTTCCCAGAGTGCGTCAAAACTACTGTGGATCTCGGGTGTGATGTCTCCGTCATCCTCGACCAACAGCCCGCTCCGCAACAACCTGAAGGGTATCGAAAAACACAAAAAGACTGTGAGTGGACAAAAAGAAAGAGTATATTTAAAAACATTTCATAAAACAATGACATTTATACCCTCCGCGTAAAAAGCCAATGCATGCATATCCAATTCATGTCATAAAACCATATAAGAAAACCAAACACAGTTTCTTTTCCTCAAATCCCGGGCCTCAGCCCAACACCATCGAAAAACCTTATTTGAAAACCATCGTCATCAAATTTCAGTGAAATCCAAAACACATTTGATACCATATTTCCATCCATCGAACCTGCTGGATCTATCCGAATCTTTAAACTCCCGAGTCTTTAAACTCAATCCAGACCTCAATATAATTCGAGTCTTTAAACTCCCGAGTCTTTAAACTCAACAGGCTTACGGGGGAAATATTAATATCCGAGTCTTTAAACTCCCGAGTCTTTAAACTCAATCTGGGCCTTTAAACCCAATCTGGGCCCATCCCCCGTCAAACATAATCCGGGTCTTTAAACCCAATAACCAGATCCAGCAAATCCAATCCAAAACCGTTGAAAACCTTTTTCCATTTCTGAATCCTAATCTGCAATCTCATCGGGATCTCGAACCCAAACCCAAAACTCATATCCATCTCCTTTCCAGATCCGAGTCCGCAACCATCATTTCGTAAGCCAGCATCCGGAATAATCATTCCGAACCCAAACCCGGAAATCCATTTCAAGTTCCAAACCGAATCCTGAATCGTCATTTGGAATTCCGATTCAAAATTTCGAAATCACGTTTCTCAAAACCACTTTTCTGAACTGGGCTTCAAGCCCGAAAACCCTTTCCAAAATCCTTTTACTTTTATTGAAATCAAATCGTATTTCAAATCCTGAAATCAAATCATGAAAACCAGGTCCAAATCACAATAGTCATCGAAATCTCGTAAAACATGAAATTCCGTAATTTCCTCGAAAAACGTGCAAAAACCAAAAACCATCACAATCATAAATAAAATCATAGAATCAAGTATAGAAAACATATAAAAACATATATGCATGCATCCAGAGTTAGAAAGCAAAGTCCACTCACAGACCATTCCGACGTCGCCTCGATACGCGCGCACTTACGTCGTTCCCGATCATTTTGCTATCCTCGGCTTTCCCGGAGCTGTCCAAATCCCAATATAAGGTCATTAACTACTTCACGATACTCATACTAAAGCTCCATAATTTTCCAATATTTTTAACTATTTTTAACCGAGCCCTAAATCCTTCAGACAACCCAAAACATATCGAGCCGATGTCCGATTAACTCGAAACCAGCGCCAAAATGTTCTTTACATCTAATACTTTAAAAGTCATGTTGGAAGCTTTCCCAAAAGGAGCCTCACGCGCCGGCCAAAGGGGCTGCGCGTGGGAGCCACGCGCCCAGCACAATGTCATCGTCTTCCTTGGGAAAACCCGGTCCGACCGGTTCAGCGGCTCAACTGGTTCAAGTGAACCGGCGTTCACGGTTCCCATTTAATTTCAGTCCAAAATTAAATCTATTGCTACCATTAAATTCGTCTCATTGTTTCCTATCTATCTACCTATTTAAACAACGAAATTAAGGCCAGAATTCTACCTCCTGAATCGAAGGAAAATCGCGCATCCCTGGTTTGTTCGGCTTCTGTGATTCCGGCCACCACTCCCCTCAGTTTGACGCTTGTTTAGTCCGTTAAGTCCTCCAAAACCAAACCCAATCAATAATTTTGAGTCAAACCTTGTAAAACTGAGACTACCATTTTTGATTTCATAAAAAAAATCCACGGAGAACTTACTCTGCCGTCGCTGTCGTCCTTGGCCATGGCCACCAACAGCATCCCCTCAACTTCTTCTCCATCTCTCCTTTACCAACCATCATTATCTGATCAATTTTTGAGGAGGCTGGGGTCCACGATCATCCTGGGCTCTGTTCTTTTCACGGTTAACAGCCACCACCCACGGCGGTGCCCGTGGCAGTGCCACCAATATCCTCTTCTTTCCTCCCTTTTTACTTCCTTTACTTAACACCAAAATGACATAAGATCGGGGAGATTTTGTTAGCTGGTTCTTGATCAGTCCCTCAGGTCTCTGTTTCCCTCTCACCCGTGCACACACTCTTATTCTGTTTAAACGGGTTCAAGGCGGTGGGCGACGCTTCTAAGCCCATCCAGAGATGGCCATGCGTCAAAAATCATGTGGCCTCCTTGTCCAACAGCTGCCAAGTGTCCAATACCCTCGAGTTCTTAGACTCGTACCTTAACCGTCCGACCTCCGATCGATACCTGCCGCCTGTCGTTGTACTCAGGACGGCGAGACCTATCTAACGGTCCTAGGTTCGAGTGAAGAAACCTCATCGCGCAAAAAGTCAACAATTGCCCTTCTTTTAACCAAATTACGAAAGTGCCCTCAACCTTCCTAACGTCATAACTTCCTCTTCGGATGTCGGAATCGGTCGTGCCACCTGTCTACGGACTCGTGACGTCCCAAACTACGTCACAGGCATCGGTCAATGCCCAATTGACCGCCCGAACTAAAAGTCAACTTTTTGCCCAAACTATGGGCAAAATCGTCATTCTACGCCCAATGCCCAAAAGTAACCAACTAACCACCGATTAACCTCACTAATCCGTCACTAATCACTTCGCTAATCCCGACTCCAAGGACGGGTCGTTACACTCGGGTCCTATTCTCGTCTAACAAGAATAAAAAATACGCATGAAACCTTGTTAGACTAGGGATACAAATAAGTTTCTCTAGTTCATGCCTCCGCCTTTCAAACCTCGATTCTCGTGTAGTGGCCCTGGAAGGTCACAAAAAAAGTGTGAGTGGACAAAAAGAAACATTTTTAAAACATAATTTGAAGACATCCAGCATTTGCCCTCCATTAATCACAACCGATTTAACCATGAAATACTAACACGTCACAAACATAATAGTCGTTCACATCAATGCCACATAACCAAACCATACCCACAGTCACATAAATCCACACATATCACAGTCAACCATTCCTTGACTCACAATATCAAACATCAAACCACTACCCCCACTAGTAGGCACCCACAAATTCACTCGGGAATTAGAGTCCGGCTCAACGTTTGAGTTATCACAACACAAATCATATCAGTAATACACAATCAGTCCATATCCAACATTACCACAGAACTCACATATATTCAACTCATCATTAATGCACAAGCACCACATCAATCATCATATGCACCAAACCAATCATCATATCACAAGAGCACTACCAATAGATATACCACATACTCGCTCGGGAACCAGAGCCTCAAACTCGATATCTGAGTCATCACAATACAGTCTCAGGAACCGGAGCCTCGATCGACGTCTTAGACTCACAAATCACAATCCCAGAACATATCCACATCAGGTATCACAATCAAAATCTCACACAGTACCAATCTCAGTATTCGAAGCCGCTTGATCGACATTTGAGACTCACATCCAATCAACATAATCACAACAACATTTCACACATCACGAGTAGTGAGAAACAAATTCTCACATCATATCTCAATAACACACGTCAAATCCACAATTAAAACCTCGGGCCTAAGCCCAAAACATAATCAACATTATTCTCGTAAAACGTGACATCAAAATATATTTGGAAACCCATCCAAAAAGCATATAAAAATCATCAAAATCCAATATCACGAAATCCCACATCATAATTCACATTCCATTCAAAACGATATTTGAAACATAGTTTACCGCAAACCTTGTAAAATGTGCAATAAAATATTGATTAAATATTCGTAAAATCACCGAAATTAGTATAAAATCTCAATCACTCCAATGTCATCAAAATCACATAAAAACACATTTAAATCATGTAATTAAGTATGCATAATTGTTTAGGGAAAGAAAGTCCACTAACACACTGTCCATACAACTGAATCCCGCTTTGCATGCAATTCTATAATTTCTGGGAACCTTAGGACCTGTAAAAAATCACATCTAAAGGTCATTAACCATCCCATATATCTTATATTTAATCCCATAATTTTTTGGGATTTTTAAACGGATTTAAAACGAACCCTAAATCTTCGAACAATCAAAACTACCCTGAAACGGTGTTTGATCGACTTGAAACCTGCGCCAAAATGTTTGTAATGTTGAAAGGATGAAAAAACATGTTGGACACATCTTCAGATTCCTTGGAATACACCCCCATGCGCTGTTTGAAGCGGCTACACGTGAAGCCCACACGCCAAGTACTATTCATCATCCATGCAATCCGTTTCCCCTGGTTTTTGGGTTGCTCGACCCGGCGAATCGACCCGGGCATATTTTACTCATTTCTCATCCTTTTTCGTCCTTGTTTCGTTTAAACTACTCTAACATACTAGGAAGGGATCTTTCAACTCAAAACTTAAAAACCCACCACGAAAGTCACTCACCACCTACCAAACTTTTGGCCGACTGTCATGCTCTCTATTTTGGCTATTTCCAGATTCCAAACCTCAATTCAGCAGCCTTCTAAGATCATAGAAACTCGAGAAGGACACCAACCAGCTCAAATCTAGGTTCCCTTGCCAACAACCTGATCATACAACGCAAACTCCCCAAACTTCCTTCTCGGGTTTGCTTCGAGTCAACGACCTCCACCACCCTTCCTCTTCCACTCTTTTCATCCTCTCACTCTCTTCTTCCTCCCCTTTCTTTTCTCTTCGATTCTTGTCCATTTTTCTTTACTGCTTCTCTGTTTCTCCCTTTGGCCGAACCACACCACACACAAACAAAATAACACAAATAAAAAATCACACATTTAAACAATCACATACATACACAAATTCGGTCCACAAACCCATAGGAGATAAGTGACACTTGTCACTATCTCCACCACTCATAACAAAAATATCTCAAAGAAATTATTAAAATAACCCAATAACCAAATTACCAAAATACCCCCATGTAACATAGACCAAGAACGAAATCGATCGAACTCCATTTCCGGCATGCCACCTGCCGACGTACTAGGGATGTCGAGACCTTTCTAACAGCATTTTTGGAATCGCCAAAAACCATCTAGGTAAAAAGTCAACATTTTAACCTTGGTCAAAAAGTCAACCCTTTGACTTTATGGACTAAATGGTCACTTTTATTTTTCTTTTACGATTTTACCCTCGTTGAAAGTCTGGATCGTTACATGAAGTATCAGAATGGCAGGTTCAAGCTTAGATAGGTCTGGGTATCAAACGTAAACTCGGAAGTAGCCGAGGTTCTATCTTTTCGACTTTTTGGGGTTAGTGAGTTGGATGTGGGTGGTGACCCCGCGAGGATGGATACTATTTTGTTTATATATCGAGATATTAATTCTAATACAATTATTTATATATATATATATATATCCCTTGTTTGACGGGTCTTCTGTGTGTGTATGGAAGTTCTCAGGGTATTTTAGGTACATTGATTGAGATGTGAGTCGGGAGCAGCATCATACATAGTTATCAAAGCCCTTTCCAAACGGGTCCTGTTAATTTGGTATCATAGAAAACCAGGTAACATGTCGAATGTACAGTGAGTGGATAATTGTTTTCTTTAATAGTGATGTACGCATAGTTAAATGATTTAAATTTTTTATTGCATGATTGAATTGCAGTGATTTGAAAAGTGATTTGAAATGATTATTTATTGATTCCTAGACTTGTGGAATATTTTATGGATATGATTCTATGTCTGTAATTGTGGAAACTGCTTTTTGGGCTTAAGCCAAGTTTGAAAATGGTATTTTGACTTGGGATTTGAGTCGAAGGTTGAGTTGAAAAAAGTTTTGATTTGATTTGCAACTACTTTCACGATTGATTTTATCTTGAGCCATGATATCCACTTCTAGATGTGATTGGTATAGGGATATGACCTAATACCTCAGACCTTAAAGAGAACTTGATATGTCCCGGAGGTGAGTTTAAAGACTCAATGACAAGACCCCTCCTGAGAAAACTAGACAATCATGAGGGATCTTACTCCCATCTGACAGTCCTACTAAAACGTCAAGAATAGTCTCAACAGATTGCACAATAACCACAGAATCATCTAACTGTCAAATAAGGGATGATTGTATATTCGTACATCTCGCTATATAAAGAGCATAAGTTTATAATATGACCCAAAACACAGGGTTTTTACCCAAGGAGTCCACAGATACACGGAAGTCTCGCTTATGCCTCCACTCCTAAGCAAGTCCTCGTCGTTGTGCCACGACCTAGAAGGCAAGTAAAATCATGAAAATGTGAGTGGACGAAAAGAACCTTTGAAAACCTTTTTAAAAACATACGTTTATACTCTCCGTTTTATGAAAACTATGCATGCATATAAGATCGTTCAAAACTCAGTGACCACATAACATAGTTCACAATCTCGAGGTGCATGAAAACTTACATAAAGAAAATCATAATAATAGGCCATCTCACCAAAAATATACACAAACCATCACATCAATAACACACAATCAATCCATATCCAACCCTTCCTCGATGCATAATATCAGTCAACACATAAATTGCACTACCGGTAGGTACACCACTCACTCAGGAACCAAAGCCCAGCTCGACGTTCGAGTCACTAGTCCTAGGAACTAGAGCCCTGCTCGACGTCTGAGACTACCCAATTAGTCAACACGCATCACGAGAAAGGTTACCCATCACACATCAGCACAATATTTTACACATAACGTATAATGAGAAATTACGTACTGATAACGTTTGAACTACACATTAAATTAAACACGTAATTCGAGTATTATGCAATTTAAACCCTTTTTGTGTAGATGTAGTATTGGTAAATATGGATCGTTCTTAACCGGAGAAATTAGGGAACATTGATAATATGTTAGTGAAAAAGTATAATGAATAATCAATGAAATAAAATATTAAATGAATTAATGAATTAGAGAATTAAAGAATAAAGAATGGTTTTATGCACGAGTAATGATATTCACAAGTAAAGATATTCACACTAACATATTGATTATGCGCAAGATTTATTTACAAGTATATATGTACACTATCACAAAGTTAAGACTAGAAAAAATTTGAAATTAATTATTTTTTTTATAATTAAAAAGGTAATGAAAACGTTTTCTTTATTTTAAATAAATTTTTTTAAAATTTGTTTTATAAATAAATACATAAAAAGACAAAATTAATTTAAAAAGATTTTTTTTTAAGAATTTTTTTAAAAAAAATTTAAAAAACAATTGAAAAGAAATAAAAATAAAAAAAAAAAAAAGTAAACAAATATAATATACAATTTATGAACAAGTAAAATATGAACATTATGAACAAGTATAACAAATATCCACAATCATAAACAATTAAAATATAAACAAGTATAAAATGATCAAGTATGTACAATCATAAACAAGTATAAAATGAACAAGTATAATAAGAATTTAAATTTATATAAATAATTTTAATATGAACAAGTATATACAAAATTATGAACATTTATGAACAAGTATAAAAATAGAAATTATGAACAAGTAAAATATGAACATTACAATTTACAATTTATGAACAAGTATAAACAACTAAGTATTAACAAATATGTACAAATATGAACAAGTATAAAAAGAAAAATTATGAACAAGTATAATATGAATATTAAGAACAAGTAAGTACAAGTATAATATGAACAAGTGTAATTATGAACAAGTATGAACAAATATACTAAAAACAAGTACAAAAGAATTATGAACAAGTATAAAAAAAAATTAAAATAATATACACATATGAACATGTGTAAAGATAAACATTATGAACAAGTATAATATGTACATGTATAAAAAAAAATAAACAAATAAACAAAAATAATAATAACAAAATAAGATGGATAAATAAAATATAAATAAGTATAAAAATTATAAACACGCAAGTAAAAGTTATGAACAAATATAATATTAACAAAAGTAAAAATTATAAACAAGTATAATATGCACAATTTATATACATACACTAACAAATTAAAAATGATTTTCAATTTCCCCAGCAACGGCGTCAAAAATTGATAACGCATGAACTACGCATTAAATTAAACACGTAATTTGAGTATTATACAATTTAAACCCTTTTTGTGTAGATGTAGTATTGGTAAATAGGGATCGTTCTTAACCGGAGAAATTAGGGAACATTGATAATATGTTAGTGAAAAAGAATAATGAATAATTAAAGAATAAAATAATAAATGAATTACATAATTAAAGAATAAAAAAATTAAAAAAATTAATGAATAAAAAAATAAAAGAATTAATGAAAAAAAGGGGGGGGGGGGGGGGGGGAGAAAATAAAGAAGACAAGTAAAAATAATTAAGAATTTAATTCTACTTCTACTTTAATCTTTGTACAAGTGGATTTTCTTCAAACACAAATTTTTACCAACACTCTAACATTTTGCTCATATTTAACCAATCCCGCAATTCTACCTTCATCATTTCAATTACATGCATATATACATTTTTCAATACTATAAATGTACCAGACAACGGTCATAAACACTTCTAATACGATTCACCTTACGTTTTATATTTCAATGTGCGTCAAACATTTAGATCTCTTCAACCCTATTCTAAGTGCACCGAACCGCAGTCATAAACACTTAGCGCTAAATTGAAGGTTAAGCGCTAAAACATATGAAGTAAATGAAATTTAAAAAGTAAAACACATGGAGATTGTATTCCTACTTACAAATGCTAGAAAGAAAATACCAACACATATATTAAACTATAAATAAAACCAAAACAATAACAAGAGTTTAAGTAAAGGGAGAAATGTTACACTTTCGGAACCAAGAACAACTTGTGATTCCGAAAGTGGATGGAAAGAATGAAATGTTATCCATAAAAGTTTCTAAACAACAGAAGGAACTTTATGAAGATGGAGGAATAAACATAAGAATGCGGACTTAAACTATATAATTATTTCGGAAATATTCGGCCTAAGTATTTATTAAGAAAATCAAAAAAATGTGTTTAAGAGCTCTCAAAGAAAAGTCTCAAGAACAAAGTTACGAAGAAATGAAATTAAGAAACAAAATGTAAAGACATAAATTAAAAACAAAAATTAAAAGAAAGCTAATTAATACGAAAATCTACAAGAAGTTACAAATGGTTCCAAAAAAAAAATCTACAAAATAAAGAGAATATGAACTAAAAGAAGAGAGAAAAATTACACAAAAATGGACATCTAACAAATGAAATGGTCTCCCTATTTATAGAGGGAGTGCAAAAAAAAAATACAAAAACAATAGTAAAATATTACAAGAAGGAAATGATGAAAAGCTGATTTTTTAGGTATGATTTCTGCTGAAAAACGTGGCTGAAGGGGGCAGGTAGAGCAGCTGGGAGCAGGGCATGGCTTGGCAGGTGCAGGCTGAAAATCAGACAATGATTTTGGTGGTAGGCGACTGACAGGAAGTGGGTGGAGCTGGTGTGGAGCAGCTGAAGAGAGCAGGGGGGCTTCGGCGTCTCATGCACTGACATAGTAGGTAGAATCGACGCACGTGCGCCGAACCTGATGGCATTGTTTCGGTACATGCACGCCGAACTTCCTCGCGGGTTGAGGGCTTGAAACGCTGGGCGCAAATGGGCTACTTTTGGGCTGAAATTTTGGGCCTGCAAATGGATTTTCAATCTAAAAATTAATTGATATAATTCCACTGAATTCCGTCCATAATTTTTTTGTTCGAACTCCGATCGAGACGATTCTTTCGCCAAAACGCTTCAAATTCCAAGCAAAAATCCCACAAAATATATTATTTTCTCTAATTGTTTAGTATTTTAATATTAAAAGTTAAGTAGAATGGGTATGCAATAATATAAAATAGGCGTATTCAAATAAGACATTTAAGTACTATTTTAATTTTTTAAAATTTCTTAATGTATTCAATCGAGACTTCTAATTTTAATAAAATGTCCAAATGAATCATAAAGTATTCAATCAAGACTTATTTTTTAAAGAACTTGTTAAAACTGTAGATTTTGATAAACATAAAGGTTAGAGGTATACATATTATAAGGAATAAGAAGTCTAGCCATGTAGGATTTACTTGAGAACTAGCTTGCAAGATATTTTTCTCAAGAAGGTTTTCTCTTCAATTCCTAGATAGGCCATGAGCTGTACATAGGGGTGGCAATGGGTCGTGTCGTGTCGGGTTCGTGTCGTGTCATGAATTCTGTTTTACCCATTTATGCCCAACCCGAACCCGACCCGTTTAATAATCGTGTCAAGAATGTCCAACCCGAACCCGACCTGTTAATGACCCGTGTAACCCGTTTAACCCGTTTAACCCATTTAATAAACAGGTCATACTCAAAACCCAATTAACCTATGACCCGTTTGACCCGTTTAACCCATTTAACATGTTTAACCTATTTAAATTATAAAATTTAATAGATATTTATGTAGTAAATGGGTAGATATATGGGTTAGTAATGACACATTTATTAAATGGGTCAATATATAAGCCAATATACGGGTTAACCTGTTAACCCGAAATCTACCCATTTATTAAACGGGTTGACAGGTTATTAAACGGGTTAACAGGTTGACCCGAAACCCACCCGTTTAATAAACGGGTCATAACGGGTTGACCCGAAAATGACCCGAAATTTTAATCGTGCGGGTTGACCCGCATAAATTTCGTGCGGGTTTCGAGTCGTGTATCGGGTCGTGTCAAAAATTGCCACCCTTAGCTGTACATTCTCCACAATCCCTTCATTTGCCCCTCCATTTCCCCTAGATCTTCCTCATCCATGGTTTGGTCTACATGCCTTGAGGAGTACGCTCTGCCATTTTCATCGAACTCGCCAAATTTTAGCATTTTCTTATTACTCGTATTTCTTTCCTTTAATCTAAAATTCTCTCTCCCTCTTTTATACAAAAAACAGAGCATCATCAATGGCTGCTAACAAGTTTGCAGCCATGAGCTTCTAATTTATATTTTATAATAAGTTAATTATTATATTATACCACATGGTGCTTATTTGTTACTCATTTAAAGTAAATCTAGGTTCCACGTTGTCCACATCATAACTTAACATAATTTTTAAAGCAAAATATTCTAATAGAGGGTTAATTTTGTAATGTTTTAAAAGTTACAGTGTGGTAAATGCAAGATTTGAGAATATGAGAATAATCATGTAATTTTGTATAAACAACATGGTAATAAAATGTAGTTTCTTCTTATATATATATAGATATATACTAGTAGGAATGCTCGCGCGTTGCTGCGGGTATTTAGTTGATTAGTTGAATTTGATTTTAGTATTTGGGAGTAGTTATATATGTTAACTTATTTACAAAAGATAACTTATTTATGAAAGTTTATTTACAAAAGGATGTTTACAAAAGATACCTTATTTATAAAAGGCTATTTATAGAAGTTGACTTATGTACAAATGATTGTTTACAAAAGGTAACTTATTTACAAACGATGTTGTTCAATATGTACATTAAAAAAAGTAGTGGGTGAACAACAGGGGCTATTTACCAAGGCTGTCATTTGATTTGTTCCTTGCACTTCTGATTTTTCTTAATCTTCTTCATCATCTGTTGGGATTTCCACACTGAAATGATAAATAGGGTTGTAGTTATATTATGGAGTGAATTTGATGTAATTGAGCATGATAATAATATGCATATTTAGCAGTTGAAGATAATAGTAATGGTACTTACTTTCTTTGTTTTTTGGTTGTTGAAGTTGGATGAAGAGGACATTTTCCGAGGTCTCTCTTTCTTTTGTGTGATATTGGAATTGTTTTAGGAGATGTGGTAGGTAAAGATGTTGCAGCTTCTCTAGGAGTAGGCTGTGGAGTTGTTGGAAATATCTGCAAATTTTGTTCTTTTGTTTGTATTGGGGGAAAAGTTGTACTTGTATCTTCGTAGCTACCACAAATAAGGAGATCGTTTAAGTTTGCATCATTTTTTTTTTGTTCCAAATCGCAGCTGGAAGATTTTTGTTTGTCCTATTTGCTTGAGAAGTGTAGGTGGTACTTCTTGTTAATCTGTAAAACCGTGGGGGATAACCAAGTCTTTGCATGATGATCCAAATAACTTGTCTCCATTTTTGCCAAGGATGATAGCTGTGATTTGGCTTTCGTGATCTTGTAAAATCACGGTGATTTTGTACCTGTGTTAATAAAATTAAAATAGTAAACATTTGTTCAAGCAACTACATGTGGATGGGTTATTAAATATACATATTAAACATTTGTAGGTTCTAAACATTGTTAATTATCATTTAGGACAAATGCACAATACATACATCTGACATTTAGAGGGAACTAATTTCTTTTATCATTCTACTAAATAATCATTTAAAAAATTAATAAGAATGGAGGTTATTCAACCTGTGCAATACAATATATAATAGACACCATGTTTATGTATGCCCTCTAAATAAGTGTCTTGTGCGATCAGCATGTGGTTTATCAACCTATCCACATTAGTTTACATGCAAATAGAAAGGGGAAAAAGAATTGTGTGCAAAACTGGGTGAATGATAAATAGTTACCACTATAAATTCTATGGTACTGAGACAAAATAGGCCTAACAATTAAAGGGGAAAAAGAACTGTGTGCAGAACTGGGGTTTTTTTTTTTGCTTTTTTGTTTGTCTTTCTAAATTGCACTGTTTATTTTGATTATAGTCGCTGAATTAAAGATGTCGATGCTTAATTGATGTAATTAATATATTTGTTGTTTGATTTGAAACTTGGTTTTCATTGATTTTTAATTAATTTTTTATATGATTTGTTTGCAGAATGTTGTGTTGAGGGTTTCAAGTGAACATAAGCAAGCTAATAGATGAAGATTTTGACAGTTTGTTGCTCTTGATTCTGTCTGTATTGCCTTTCACCTAATTGAAAGAAAATCAGATGTTAACAATTATGTAAGTTCTAATTGTTAAAGTCCTGGCAACTCCATGTATAAATATATCCATATAAATGATCCAAATTAATTATAAGCGAAGTTCTCTATGAAAATAATCAATTTTTGTATTAGCTACCAAAATTATATTCTCTTTCTAATGATCTCATTCATGAGGATCACTTGTCAAGTAAGTGATACAATAAGAATTTAATAGCATACAAAGACATGGAATGAGGAAGACAGCAAACGGATATCATAGAGCGAAGTTTGTCCGTTTGTTTGATTTCATGGGTTTCTTAATTTAACTAAATTTGTGGTCTTTCAACTCCAAAACAGTTACTAAGTCAGTTTACATTATGACCTTCAAGGAATAAATAAATAGTTATAATAGCCAATGAAATGTTACAACTTTATGTATTCTTCAGTAACTGGATGCAACAAAATTCTGACAAAAAAATTAGGAAAAAAGTTAACCATTTTTTTTATCTCCAAAAGTAGATAATATTTCAAGCATATATAAGACTTCAAAATTCCAGCTTCACCATCATTACACTTGAAAGATTAGCAAAGTTAGTGTATGCAAAGTAGATACTATTTCAAGCATATATATGAAACTTGGTACTGGACTCTATGATATGATTTGATTATGGTCGCTGAATTAAAGTTGTCTATACAATTTGTTGTTTGATTTGTAATAGAGAAATTTAAATGGTTGTTGGTTGTTTATTTCTCAAAGTTAACTTGATGGTGTTGTTTATTTTTATAGCTTTTTAAATAATATTTTCTTCAATTTAGTTTCAATTCAATGCTTACTATGTGAAATTGCTTTCTAATTTGATAATCTTTTTCTGCATTTTCTTTTTTCATTCACCCAGTTGTGCACACAATTCTTTTTCCCCTTTAATTGTTAGGCCTATTTTGTCTCAGTAGTATAGAATTTCCAATGGTAAGTATTTTTTTTCCTGCTAAAGATTTTTCTAGCAACCTATCCCATCTCACGGATGGCATGTATCTTTGAGAGCTGAATTGTATAGAGAAACATTAAAAAAATTAAACAATATTGATGTGAGAAGAGAATTGGTTAACAATATGTACCATAGTATTGGCAGTTGATTTGAATGTTGGTGACAAACGAATTGACCAGTCGTTGGATCGACTTTTATTTGCTTGCTGCAAACTGGACATGAGGTGGCCTCGCTTTGTGTTGAAACGGGATATGAATGCTTTGCATAAGAATGTGGTATTCTGTAAATTAATGTGAAAGTAGTTAAGTAATTTGTGAAAATTAGTATGGGATATGGAAGTTTAAGTGACTAATGATAAAAAAAAAAAACCTGGTTTGTGTTTTTACCTTGTGAAGATCAGGGTCTAGATAGGTTAGATCCTCAATGCATATGATTTCAGTATTTTTGTTTTGTTCACAGCTAGAAGAAGCCAGTATGATCATAGATTGTGTGAATTTGGAAATGCTGTGTAAACAAAATGGAAAGTTAAATATAAAAGAATTTGAATATTTAAATATGTTATATTTTAATAAGAGAATGTTGTATATGTTTACTTTGATGTGTATGCTGTTGACTCTGGAATATCTGGATTAATGAAGAACAATGATGATGCACTGCTGTTTAGCACTATTTCTCCTAGGTGTTGTAAAATAAAAAAAGTTAGATATTTTGGGACTAAAAAGAATTTTAACTAATGTTTAGGTTAATGTTGATTTTGTACCTTGGAATTTTTGACCTTTAAACTTGTGAAAACTGCAGTCATTGGTTGTGTGGAGTGCTGTGGAATGATGGATGCAAAACTCTTGGCAAGAGCTGACCACAATGTAATCTTTGTAGTTTCCCCTCTATTGATAAGATAGAAGGATAATAATTAGTACAGTAATAAAAAGTGTTATGTGTTGTACATAGATGGTGACATTTTGGATTTACCTAATGTTTTGGATTTCTATGTCGCACTTCTGCTCCATTCTTTCTTCCATCTTTTCATTCTTGATTAGTTTTGTTTCCAAAGGTCGAAATGCAGTAACATGTCCCAAAACATCTTGTAGTTTCATAGAAAGGTGTAGTTATTTAGTTTAATTTTTTTAGCATCATGTGGAAAAATTAATTATACTAATTTCTTTGTTCGTACATAAATGAAGATCATTACTTGTAAGAATTTCGTGATTGTTTAAACGTGTTTTCAGCAAAGTGTAATCCAGAATGTAGAATCAATGTTGTGGAATGGCTGGAAATGGGTCTGATATTGGTGTGAAAATAGTTGTCAGCGTGAATACCACTTGTGTTTCATGTGGCACAACCTTATTCATGGCTCTTGGCTTGGTGGTGCGAAATTGGGTAATGTCATAGCATTTACCAAGCTCGATTTTTGAGGTGAGTAGGTCATCATCGATGTCCTCTGGACAAGCTTCTATGGTATCTCATTGTGATAATAAATAATGTATAGAATTGGTAAGTTTACGTTATCTGATGAGATTACCTGTACACAATGTATGAAATCTTTTGAAGAATGCTATATTTAAAGTGGTATCAGTATTTTGTACCTTTTCATCAACTAAGATGCAATGTAAACCTCCAAAATGGTTGGATTGGCGTACAAGATTGTGTCATTCTGCACACACGGATTCTTATTTTGTTGTATCGTTTAAAAGGTTGTAAATCATGTAGTAGGACGATTTCCATTATGCGAGACTCCTGTAAAAAGGAAAGCAGTAGACAGTTTTAGTATTTTGTATCGTGTGAAAACAATTGAAGTTTAATGCATATAGTAAAAATTTAAATATAAATATATGAAAGCTTGTTATTAGAAAGAAGTAATATGGATGTATAAATTGAGATATTAAAACTTATGTAGTTTCAAAATGATTAAATCTTATGAAAGCAGACAGTTTTGATTTATGATTAAATCTTTGAAACCGAACAAAAACATCGTATTAAAACAACACTTACATCAATTGTTATAGGAAGGGTTGAATGTTGTATTGATGATAAGCTACTTACCACTGATGTTTTGATGTTATCTGTTTTGTAATGAGGTTTACATGTTTTCTTAGTTCACTAATTGAAATTTAGATAGTGTTCATAGATGATAACTTATGTAAAATCAGAGAAAATCACTTCACTAATTCAAGTTGAGATATTCTCCATAATAACATGTGTAAAATAAGAGGAAACGTGACTGCTAAAACGTAATTATAGTTAGAATCATTGTTACATCAAGCATTGATACACAAACGTTAAATTCATGAAGATTGTTTTGAAGTAATTGTATGTAGGAATGTTATCTTATATATACATTAAAAGTACTAATTATTAAGAAAAATGATGATAGTAGTTAAAGAATAAAATGTGTTTATAAATTTTGAAGCACATCTTTGAACACAATATTTTTTGTGTAGTTGTTTACATCGGTGTTTTCACTATATATTAAAATTTGTAAACCTTTTTTTGATGTAACTCTAGATAAGGCAACATATAATTGACCATGTGTAAATACAGACCCAGGTAAATATAAGCCGACTTGTTTTAAGGATTGCCCTTGACTTTTATTTATTGTCATTGTATGACATGGTCTAATAGGAAATTGACGCCTTTTGAAAATGAAAGGCCATTTGTTTTCAGTTGCTTTAAGGGTGATTTTAGGTATGAAAACTTTATGACCAATATTACTACCAGTTAAAATTTTGGCTTCAATAATTTTTTCAAATAATTGAGTAATAATTAATCTAGTTCCATTGCATAAGCCAGAAGATTGATTTATGTTTCTCAACAACATGATAGGCATTCCTATTTTTAAAATCAAATTATGTGTAGGTAAACCATTGAAATCAAGATTATTCAAAAATTCGATGGGATATAATGTTTAAAGGTTTTCAACATTTCCACTCGAAGGGCACAGGGAATCAAAACTTAAGTAAGAATATTCTTTTCCTGGTATTAGATTGGGGACATGGGTATTTATGTTTGTAACAGTTGTATTTCGAGGTGTTATAATAGCTCGTTCTCTTAAGTAATTAAAATTGTTAAAATTGTTTTGAAAATTAGGATAAGTTGCTAGAAAAATTGAATTAATAGGATCTATTGTAAATTTAACTATTAAATCTTTGGGTATTTCAATAAAAGTTGTATCTTTGTCATTTAAATTTTCTGAATTATTTACATTTATAATATTTCCATCACCAATGTTTAAGATCCATTCTGTAAAATTACTTATTTCTGATTTTTCTTCGGTGGTTAAGCCATTTTTACACAATCTCATATTCTCTGATAGACGAAATATTCTAAAATATGGCAATAAGTAAGAACTGTTAAGGGAAGCATTTATTATATCTTCTTTAGTTCCTCCTAGAATAACAGATAATATTTAACGGAAATCACCTCCTAACAAAACAGATTTACCACCAAATGGAATATTATTATTAATTGCGTTTGAATCTGATAGAATGTCACGAAGAGGTCTATCTAATGATTCGAAACAATACTTATGATTCATAGGTGCTTCATCCCATATAATGAAGTCTGTTTTCTCAACTAATTTAGCAAGATGAGTTCCTTTTTTTTATTTGACAATTTGAACAATTAGTAGTAATCAAAGGAATTTTAAATCTAGAATGTGTTGTTCGACCTCATGGTAATAATAATGATGCTATCCCTGATGATGCCACAGCTAAAACAATCTTCTCTTCAGATCGAAGTTTACTTATTATTGTATCCCATAAAAAGGTTTTTCTAGTACCTCCATGTCCGTGCACAAAAAAAAGTCCTGGTGTTTTTTTTATTTATGCCATCTATAACACAATCATAAACATGTTTTTTTTATCTTTGTTAAGCTGTGTTAGTAAAAGAGAATGTCTTATGTACAAATCATAGCAATCGTAATTCAATTCTTCTCTTAGATGCTTGTTTCTAATTTCCAACATTTTGTGTTCATGGCATAGGTAAATGATAATTTTTTAAAGATGTCGATGAAGCATTGAAAAGAAGTTATAATTCATACAAAACACAATTTTTTAACTCAAATTGTGGTATTATTATATTATCAATTGCAACATCAGATCGTATTTTAGAAAAAATGTCATCATATATGGTTTGCCAATGTTCGTTAAAAATAAATAAAGGATTTGATACTTCACAAAACAATATAATAGTTACAAACAATTGTCTTAATTGAGTAGAAGATGCAACATTTGAAGCACTTGATAAAGCCTCAGACCATTCTTTGTCATCTCCTAATAACCATAATGATTTACATGCAGCTTGATATGATTCATGTAAAACACCATTAACAGTTTTGAGATCATTATAATCAATAGCACCTTTTTTTCAAGTTAAGAAGTATTCGTAAGTAATACAATTCACCAGATGCTGGATGCACGTATGCTATTCTACCGATTGATCGCATTTGTTGTCTTGGCTTCCATATTTTTTGTTTACAATCCTAGACAAATTTTGATGGAAATTGTGCGTAAGTTAATGATCGTGCTTTATTGAAAACTTTATTTGTTTCAAACCAATTTGTTAACATTGTATGTTCAGAAGCTTTTTGATTAATTATTGACTCAATTGATTGATCACCATTAAAACAACATGTTGTTCTAAAGGTAAATGTATGGGCAATCGCTCAACAGCAGGATCTCTATAGTGGATGGGATATTTAAACAATCTCCAAACAGCTTCATAAGGTGATATATATATATATATATCTATAGTTAAGATATGTTAATATTTCATCATTACAATGTTCTTGAAGTGCAATGCGAGCTCTATCTGAACCTTTATTTATGTATTTGAACAAATATTTGATTAGCATTAACTGACAACAATACTCGACATTTATATGAGCATTGTATCTTAACAGTAATTCAGCATTATAAGGAACAACAAAACCATTGTCAATTTTTATTCCTTTTTTTAAGACAAATTTTGATTCATCATTACAACGCTTGTACACAGGAAAGCCATTTTCTTGAAAAAACAGTTTCACTTTTATATGACTTAGGAAAATGTTTAGAGCATTTGTTTTCTTTCATGCAAGGAGATTTTTTATTTATATTACCGCAAGGATTGTTCAACAATTTCATACAAACATGGATTTACAATTTTATCTGGTATTTCAGCTGAAATAATGGAGTCAATAAGTGAGTCCTTTCTTCCGTGATGAACTGTTGGCACCAGTCCTACATTTTGTATCTCAGGGAGAATGGCATTTAAAATCTGATGTTAGCCATATTAGCATATGGCAATGAGGCAATCCTCTCTTTTGAAATTCAATTGTGCAAACGTCTGTTTGTAATTAGGAGAACAAACACAATAAACAAAAATTTAATAAGTAATAACCAAGTTGGTGAAATTTTAAAGAAAAAAAATGAGTTTTTAAAACTCACATGCCTCAACTTCTCCAAATGGTTGTCCATATTTGATAAATGTCATTAGATTGTTAAGTTTCATTTTAAAAACTCTAGATATTATATCAGGTATGTCTTCAGGTTTATATCCAGGTTTGTTTTTGAACTCTCTAATGATTTCTGGCCATTTAACATTGCAAGTAAATGTAATGAACAAATCAGGATAACCATACTCTCTATAAATAGCCATTGCATCATGATAATTATTAATCATATATCTAGGACTTCCAGTGTGTGAAGCGGGTAATATAACTTTTTGCCCTAGATTATTAGCATCAGTATCACCTCTTGACAAAGCATCGTAAATACCCTTATAAATTTCACTTCTCAAGTTTTTTTAATTTAATCTAATCTATCTTCCTCAACTGTTGCATATGCATCGACTAAATATTGTTGAAAAAGTCTACTTCTTTTTAACAATGTAGACAATTGGAGTTCTCTTTCTCGAATTTGATAAGATATAAATGCCCTCATTGATACCCGTTGCCTAACATTTTTACAATTTTTGGAAGCATTATTCCACTTTAAATCTGGTCTATATCCGTCTTCTCCATATGGAAAAAGAATTGGATATTGCAAAGACATAAACTTTGGATTCAACTTGGTAACACGTTTTAATTCATTCGATTTGGACTCAATAATAATATTGATAGGTCCTCAAATAAGCATTATTTTATATTATTTTATACCCTTTATACTTAACTTTTAATATTAAAATATTAAATAAATAGATAAAATAATTTATTTTGTGTTATTTTTGTTTAAATAAATAAAGTTTGTAATTTGGAGTATTTTGGCGAAAGAATCGTCCCGATCGGAATTATAACGAAGAAATTACGGACGAAATTCGGTTGAATTATATAAATTAATTGTTTTTATTTTGCAGCCCAATTAATCCAAGCCCAATTTAAATTAAACCAAAATCCAGCCCAGCCCATTTTGGTTTGTGCGGGCCAGCCCAGCAGAAAAAAAGAAAAGAAAAGAAAAAGCCCAAGCTAGCCCAATCCGCTCAGCCCAGGAAAGGCCCAGTTCGAAGCGCTTTACCTCCCTTCGGCGCACGCTTGCCGATCGCCCAGGCACCGTCTCAGCAGCAGCCCGCCGAGCTCCATTTAGCAGCCTCCAGCCGAAATTCCATTCCTCTTTTCAGCAGCTCTCTGCTGAATTCTTTTCCAGCAGCTTCCACTCAATTTCCACCCAACTTCCACCCAAATTCCTTCCACTTTCCAACCCAATTTTGCAACTTTACAACTCAAACCACTTCTAAACATCGTCACTAATCTTTATTACTCATCATTCCATTATTTAACATTTTTTATTGTATTTTTTTATGTATTTTTGATAGCTTTTTTCACCTATAAATAGGGTTTCAATTATTGTAATTTGGGAGTCCCCCATTAGTTTCATTCTTCCATTTCTTTCATTTTTCTTAGTTCTTAGTTCTTAGTTTAGTTCTTTTGTTTCTCTCTTTTGAGAGACATTTTTGGGGACCATTTTAACTTCTTGTAGATTTTCTTATTAATTAGTTTCCTTTTAATTCTTATTCTTATTATATGTTATTTTTATGTTATTTTCATTTCTTTTTTACTATTGTTCTTGATAATTTATTTCTAACATTTGTAAGTAAGAATGCAATCTCCATGTATTTTACTTTTTGAATTTCTTTTACTTCATATGTTTTAGTGCTTAAACTTCAATTTGATGTTAAGTGTTTTATCCGCTGTCGGTGCACTTAGAGTAGATTGAAGAGATTAAATGTTGATCGCTGTCGGCACATTTAATTATAAACTTAAGGTAAATCATGTTGTAAATGTTTGAAGCATATTGATGTTTGACGCATATTAATGGTTGATGCATTTATAATATTGAAATATGTATGTAAGTATTTGAGATGATGAAGGTAAGATTTCGTGATTGGTTTATTATGAGCAAAATGTTAGAATGTTGGTAAGAATTGTATTTGAATAAAGTCTATTTTTAGGAATAGTTTAATTAATGTAATTGTTAATTCGAAATTACTTACGTAAAAGTGTGGGTTTTGTCTATGAAACTACTCTATGGTTTGTAAGTTCCAATTAACATGAGCATTTGCATTTTAATTCTTAATTAGTGTTTTCTTTAATTTAGATTATAAATCCTTTCAAAACCCCCCTTTTTATTCTTTTATTCTTCTTTCATACTTTTAGTTTATTATTCTTTGATTCTTTCATCTCTTTATTCTTTTATTCTTTCATACTTTTAGTTTATTATTCTTTGATTAATTAATTCTTTAATTCTTTTATTCTTTAATTCATTGATTCTTTAATTTGTTAATTCTTTTATTATTTAATTCTTTTATTATTTAATTCTTTAATTCATTATTCTTTTATTCATCTCCCACTAACACATTATTAATGTTCCCTAATTTCCCCGGTTAAGAACGATCCCTATGTACCAATACTACATCTACACAAAAAGGGTTTAAATTGCACAATACTCAAATTACGTGTTTAATTTAATGCGTAGTTTGGGCGTAGTCCATTTTTGGCGCAATAAAATAAAAAAAAATTATTAATTTAAAAAAAAAACTTCAAAAATTGACTACGCCCAAACTACGCATTAAATTAAACACGTAATTTGAGTATTGTGTAATTTAAACCCTTTTTGTGTAGATGTAGTATTGGTAAATAGGGATCGTTCTTAACCGGGGAAATTAGGGAACATTAATAATGTGTTAGTGGGAGATGAATAAAAGAATAATGAATTAAAGAATTAAATAATAAAAGAATTAAATAATAAAAGAATTAACAAATTAAAGAATCAATGAATTAAATAATAAAAGAATTAAAGAATTAATTAATCAAAGAATAATAAACTAAAAGTATGAAAGAATAAAAGAATAAAGAGATGAAAGAATCAAAGAATAATAAACTAAAAGTATGAAAGAAGAATAAAAGAATAAAAGAATTAAAAGAATAAAAGAATAAAAAGGAAGGTTTTGAAAGGATTTATAATCTAAATTAAGAAAACACTAATTAAGAATTAAAATGCAAATGATCATGCTAATTGGAACTTACAAACCATAGAGTAGTTTCATAGATAAAACCCACACTTTTACGTAAGTAATTTCGAATTAACAATCACATTAATTAAACTATTCCTAAAAATAGACTTCATTCAAATACAATTCTTACCAACATTCTAACATTTTGCTGATAATAAACCAATCACGAAATCCTACCTTCATCATCTCAAATACTTACATACATCTTTCAATATTATAAATGCATCAACCATTAATGTGCGTCAAACATCAATATGGTTCAAACATTTACAACATGATTTATCTTAAGTTTATAATTAAATGCGCCGACAGCGATCAACATTTAATCTCTTCAATTCTACTCTAAGTGCACCGACAGCGGATAAAACACTTAACATCAAATTGAAGTTTAAGCACTAAAACATATGAAGTAAAATAAATTCAAAAAGTAAAATACATGGAGATTGCATTCTTACTTACAAATGTTAGAAAGAAAATATCAAGAACAATAGTAAAAAAGAAATGAAAATAACATAAAAATAACATACAATAAGAATAAGAATTAAAAGGAAACTAATTAATAAGAAAATCTACAAGAAGTTAAAATGGTCCCCAAAAATGTCTCTCAAAAGAGAGAAACAAAAGAACTAAACTAAGAACTAAGAACTAAGAAAAATGAAAGAAATGGAAGAATGAAACTAATGAGGGACTCCCAAATTACAATAATTGAAATCCTATTTATAGGGGAAAAAAGCTATCAAAAATACATAAAAAAAATACAATAAAAAATGTTAAATAATGGAATGATGAGTAATAAAGATTAGTGACGATGTTTAGAAGTGGTTTGAGTTGTAAAGTTGCAAAATTGGGTTGGAAAGTGGAAGGAATTTGGGTGGAAGTTGGGTGGAAATTTGGTGGAAGCTGCTGGAAAAGAATTCAGCAGAGAGCTGCTGAAAAGAGGAATGGAATTTCGGCTGGAGGCTGCTAAATGGAGGAACTGGAGCTCGGCGGGCTGCTGCTGAGACGGTGCCTGGGCGATCGGCAAGCGTGCACCGAAGGGAGGTAAAGCGCTTCGGACTGGGCCTTTCCTGGGCTGAGCGGATTGGGCTAGCTTGGGATTTGTCTTTTCTTTTCTTTTTTTCTGCTGGGCTGGCCCGCACAAACCAAAATGGGCTAGGCCAGATTTTGGTTTTATTTAAATTGGGCTTGGATTAATTTGGGCTGCAAAATAAAAACAATTAATTTATATAATTCAACCGAATTTCGTCCGTAATTTCTTCGTTATAATTCCGATCGGGACGATTCTTTCGCCAAAATACTCCAAATTACAAACTTTATTTATTTAAACAAAAATAACACAAAATAAATGATTTTATCTATTTATTTAATATTTTAATATTAAAAGCTAAGTATAAAGGGTATAAAATAATATAAAATAATGCTTATTTGAGGACCTATCAAATACCCCCACACTTAAACTTTGCTAGTCCCTAGCAAATACTAAAATTAAACTACGAATTCAAAACAAGTAAACCTTTAACCATTTGTCTCAATATTTCATTATTACAATCATGGCATAAAAGATTTTCACTTAAAACATTTAAGCATATGGAATTCAAGAGTTAATACATGGTAACAAAATGTTTTAACAAGTGAGATAATGAGTAAATATGGTGAAATGGATATCTGCATGATTAAAACAAGTATGAATCAACTCACAAGGATATGCACTCATAAGTTCACTCAATTTGTGAGGGTTTGTGTTTGCACTCAAGGTATGTGAGAAATACTTACATAATCAAAATGAAGTACTTTTGCAAAATTTCAAACAAATACCTTAAGATGAAAACAAAACATACTTGCACACATGAACCAAAACCATAAGCTTACTCAAGTGATTGACTCAACTAATAAAAATTTACCATCTTAAGGATCATAAGGTCTTTACGAAGGTTGTAATGGGGCTATGTTTAGAGGCAAGGAAAATATAGGACAAGTGGTGCTCAATTCGTTCCAAGACTCAATAAACTCCCAAAACGTATCTTAACTTCCCAACCTTAGTGCAATGATGTCAGTAATCCATCCCTTCGAACATAGGCCTAATTCCATCATGTTGGGCCTCACAATCATTCTTTGTGTCAGATTTACAAATGTAAGGGATTTAACTCAAACATTACATAACCAAACCTTATTACCTTGATTGAGAATCGACTTTTTTTTTTTTTATATTTTTTTTTGAATTTTTTTTTATATCAAGGTAATAACATGTGTCAAGATTACAAAAAAACTTGAGTCGGTAAATCCAAATAATTCACATAAAAGTCTTTTCAACATCATTATTTTCTCCTTACACAATCTTTATATCTTCAACCGAGTCCTTGGAACAAGGGTAAATGATGTCTATACTAAGCTCAAGTGTTTAGATAATCATGGTGATGAAAGAAAGGCTTAAAGTGGGCTCAAAAAAGGTTAAAACTAAGGGGGTCGCAACTTGTGCACACAAAATAGGGAACATGGATGTTTGAATTTGTGGTGTTAACCCTAATGCCTTAATCATATCCAAAATCAGAGAGTTTATTGACTTAAAAGCTTTGAAAATCACATAGAATAAGTTCTAGTACTCTAAAGTTCATTAAAAGTTATGACAAACAGTTATGAGGCATATGTATATCAATTTAAACAAAGAACTTATGAATCACTCATCAAAGATGTATATAAAGTTCTAAAGCTCACATAAGGATCATATGATTCATACTTATCTTATCATGCTCGTTTATGTGCCAATTTACATCCATTATCTTCAAGTTATAACACTTAATCACAAAATATTAACAAACAAATTCAAGTTGTAGTGATTATCTTTATGGCCATAACATATTCATTTTTGTTCATTTATATCATTGACAAGTTAAATGGCAACTTAAGACTCATAAAAACACTAACTTAAAACAAAAAGATTCAAGAAAACAATAATTTTTTTTCATCTTTTTTTTAATTATTTTTTATTTTGTTTTATTATTATTATTATTTTTTTCAATTTTTTTTTGTTTTTTTTTTGGACAATTAAAATTGTAAACCATTCTCCCACATTTAAATTATACATTGTCCTCAATGTAGGAAAATACAAAGTAATTAAACATAGAATCAAAGTAAGGAAGATGATTTACGAAAATAATAGGAAAACATTAAATAAACAAAATAAAAGAGAGTGAAGGGTAGAAGGATAACAAATCTGTATTGATGACTCATTCACATCCCGGGAACACATTGGGTTGTCTCCCAACAAGCGCTTGAAGTTTAACGTCCATCCAGCCTAGACAGAGATGCAAGTTAGTTAGTCAGAGATGTATGTTAGTCAAGAATGCAAGTTAGATATGCAAATTGAAGTTAATGATGCAATTTGAGTTAAAGATGTAAGTTAGAGGAAGAATCAATGCAAGTTAAACTAAATATGCAAGTTAAGTGAAAATGCAAGTTAAATGAAAGATGAAATGCAAGTTAGAATGAAAGATGAAATGCAAGTTAATTAAACTAAAGATGCAATTTAATTTTGTCATGACAAATAATGTAAATTAAGATATAAACAATATTTACATGTCAGGGGAAGTCAAAGATATATATGGTTCACATAGCTTCAAAGTTTAGATGGAGACTTATACGTCCGTGCGGCCTAAGTAAATATCTTGGATTAATTCAACTGTTTGGACAAGTTCAAAGGTGACCAGGTTAGAAAGAATACACATAAGGGGCAGAGCTAATTTCAAGACGTCCCGAGGCTTAAACTCCATTGATGTCCTTTTCTTAGACCCAAAACCCGTTATGAGTACCGTCTCTTGTCCTAGACATCACCCTCGAAAATTTCTTACTCCAGAGGAATTAAGATGACTCAAGTGTTAACAATCACCGTAGGTGAGAGTTAATAAAAGAGTCTTCGCTGATTAAAGATCAAAATCTAAACTTCGAAGCACAAGTGATCTACATATAGCCGAGACTAATGCATGAATGCAAGAACTATTTACAAGTACGTTTTTATGCACAATTTACGAATATAACATGATAATTTACGTATGGACAATTTATACAAGTATGAACAATTTATTTACGAGTATGATTTCATTCACAAGTAATGATATTTACAAAACAATTTCTCATTAACAAACTAACATATGTATAAAATTTATTTAACAATTTGGATTTACACTAACACAAAGTGAAGATAAGAAAGTTTTTTTTTTATTAATTAATTTTTTTTTTCGAAATTTAAAAATTAAATAAATGAAGAAAAGGATTTTTTTTTACGAATTTTATGCTTTTTTTTTAATTACAAAAACAATATAAAAATAAAAATAAGGAGAAGTGAATATTTACCATAAGCAGTTATGAACATTATGTACAAGTATGAACAAGAATAATATAACAAGTAAGAGAATTATAAACAAACATAAATGAAAATCTATTATGAACAAGTATGCATGTATACTATGAAATATAAAAGTTATGAACAATTTATGAACAAGTATAAAAGGTAACAAGTAACATATATACAATATTTATTTACAAGTATGAATTAACACTAACATAAAGCTAAGATAAAAAAAAATTTAAAAAAATTTTTAATTTTTTTTTATTTCGAATTTTTTTAAATTTAAATTTAAATTTTATCAAGACATAACCAAATAAATAATTACATAAGAATAAAATAAGTGTAATAAAAAAGTTAATGGAATAAAAAGTTAATGAAATAAAGTTAATGGAATAAAAAGTTAGTGGAATAAAAAGTTAATGGAATAAAATTAATGGAATAAAATTAATGGAATAAAAAGTTAATGGAATAAAAAGTTAGTGGAATAAAAAGTTAATGGAATAAAATTAATGGAATAAAAGTTAATGGAATAAAAAGTTAATGAAATAAAAAATTAGTGGAATAAAAAGTTAATGAATAAATTTAAAGTTAAAGGAATAAAGAAAAAGTTAAAGGAATAAAATTAAAGTTAATGGATTAAAGAAAAAGTTAGAAAGTGTAAAGAAAAAAAAAATTAAAAGTAAGGAAAAATGAATATGTACAATATGCATTTATGACAAGTACAAATTAAATTAAATTATGAACAAGTATGATAGAATTTTAAATTTACATAAACAATTTGAATATGAACAAATATATAGAAAAAAAATTATGAACATTTATGAACAAGTATAAATTAGAAACTATGAATAAGTAAAGTATGAACATTATAAACAAAAATAATAAGAACAAAAATAAGATGGATAAATAAAATATAAACAAGTAAGTAAAGATTATAAACAAATATAATATTAATAAAAGTAAAATTTATAAACAAGTATAATATGCATAATTTATATACATACACTAACAAATTAAAAATGATTTTCAATTTCCCCGGCAATGGCGCCAAAAATTGACTACGCCCAAACTACGCATTAAATTAAACACGTAATTTGAGTATTGTGCAATTTAAACCCTTTTTGTGTAGATGTAGTATTGGTAAATAGGGATCGTTCTTAACTGGGGAAATTAGGGAACATTAATAATGTGTTAGTGGGAGATGAATAAAAGAATAATGAATTAAAGAATTAAATAATAAAAGAATTAACAAATTAAAGAATCAATGAATTAAAGAATAAAAGAATTAAAGAATTAATTAATCAAAGAATAATAAACTAAAAGTATGAAAGAAGAATAAAAGAATTAAAGAATTAAAAGAATAAAAGAATAAAAAGGAGGATTTTGAAAGGATTTATAATCTAAATTAAAGAAAATACTAATTAAGAATTAAAATGCAAATGCTCATTCTAACATTTTGCTGATAATAAACCAATCACGAAATCATACCTTCATCATCTCAAATACTTACATACATCTTTCAATATTATAAATGCATCAACCATTAATGTGCGTCAAACATCAATATGGTTCAAACATTTACAACATGATTTACCTTAAGTTTATAATTAAATGCGCCGACAGCGATCAACATTTAATCTCTTCAATTCTATTCTAAGTGCACCGACAGCGGATAAAACACTTAACATCAAATTGAAGTTTAAGCACTAAAACATATGAAGTAAAAGAAATTCAAAAAGTAAAATACATGGAGATTGCATTCTTACTTACAAATGTTAGAAAGAAAATATCAAGAACAATAGTAAAAAAAGAAATGAAAATAACATAAAAATAACATACAATAAGAATAAGAATTAAAAGGAAACTAATTAATAAGAAAATCTACAAGAAGTTAAAATGGTCCCCAAAAATGTCTCTCAAAAGAGAGAAACAAAAGAACTAAACTAAGAACTAAGAACTACGAAAAATGAAAGAAATGGAAGAATGAAACTAATGGGGGACTCCCAAATTACAATAATTGAAACCCTATTTATAGGTGAAAAAAGCTATCAAAAATACATAAAAAAATACAATAAAAAATGTTAAATAATGGAATGATGAGTAATAAAGATTAGTGACGATGTTTAGAAGTGGTTTGAGTTGTAAAGTTGCAAAATTGGGTTGGAAAGTGGAAGGAATTTGGGTGGAAGTTGGGTAGAAATTGGGTGGAAGCTGCTGGAAAAGAATTCAGCAGAGAGCTACTGAAAAGAGGAATGGAATTTCGGCTGGAGGCTGCTAAATGGAGGAACTGGAGCTCGGCGGGCTGCTGCTGAGACGGTGCCTGGGCGATCGGCAAGCGTGCGCCGAAGGGAGGTAAAGCGCTTCAGACTGGGCCTTTCCTGGGCTGAGCGGATTGGGCTAGCTTGGGCTTTTTCTTTTCTTTTCTTTTTTTCTGCTGGGCTGGCCCGCACAAACCAAAATGGGCTGGGCCGGATTTTGGTTTTATTTAAATTGGGCTTGAATTAATTTGGGCTGCAAAATAAAAACAATTAATTTATATAATTCAACCGAATCTCGTCCGTAATTTCTTCGTTATAATTCCGATCGGGACGATTCTTTCACCAAAATACTCCAAATTACAAAATTTATTTATTTAAACAAAAATAACACAAAATAAATTATTTTATCTATTTATTTAATATTTTAATATTAAAAGCTATGTATAAAGGGTATAAAATAATATAAAATAATGCTTATTTGAAGACCTATCAAATATCTCTATTTGAATCAAAGAGTCCTATGTCACCAACAATCAAACTACCTATTTCATCACTTGTTGTTTGATCATATTGTTTACTATCATTCAATTGTCTGCCTAACAATGTCATTCTTATAGAAGCATGAACATCATTTTGAAGCTTATCTCTAGCTGTTCGAAAAAGTTTGACTAACTCATTTGATTCATCAAACATATTAATCAAACCAATTACAATGCTTGGATCAATTTTGTCACATTCTTCTTTAGAGGTAAAAACATTTAGACGATTTTGAACTTCATTGTAAGTGTCATAAACATATAATTGAGCTAATTTTGGTAGTTGGTCATCTGGAGGTAACAAAGATCCCATTAAATGACAAACTTGACCATTGATTTAAAAACATAAGGACTTGATCCATTGTTAACATATTTATCAACATTGACTCCCATTGAAGCAAATGAAAACTTGGAATTATAAAGCCTAATATTATCTCTGAATAATTTACTTTTTTGACCTTTAGTTGGATCAAGTAAATAATCTAAAAAATAAGGTGTTTGCATTGGAATTGATAGTTTTACTTTCCCTTGTTGACAACAAACACTAAAAATTGGTTCATGTTTTTGACTTGTTTGCTTAAGAGATTCAAACATCCAAAAAAGTGTGCCACAATAAGGACACTTCAATTTTTTATCTCCCAAATCCACGTACTCTGTATTAATTCCTAAAGAAAAGGAGATATAAAAAGAGGAATAAAAACAGAGAACATAAGTATGTGACAACACAACACAACTGAAAATATATCATTAGATTTTAATAGTTGAAAAAATCAATACCTACTTGGTCTGTTTCTCTGGTAAGAAAATTGGCCTTTATTCAATTGAGGAAGTTTATCAAAGTTGGTCAAATCTGTAACGACCCGTCCCAAAAATCGGAATTAGATTAGTGGTTAATGACGGATTAGTGAAGTTAATCGGTGATTAGTTAGGTGATTTAGGACGGACGGTGCGAAATAACGATTTTTCCCTTGGAATGGGCAAAATGTTGACTTTTAGTTTGGGCAGTCAAATGGACTTTGACCGATGACTGTGACGTAGTTCGTGACGTCACGAGTGACATTCGAGGAAAAAGTTATGATGTTCGGAAGTTTGAGGGTATTTTGGTAATTTAGTTAAAAAGGGACAAATTGTTGATTTTTCATACGACATGGAATTGTCACGCATTTCGAGGACCGTTAGGTAGGTCTCGAGTCCCTGAGTACAACGACAGGCGGCACGTTGTTATTGGACTTCGGACGATTCAGTTATTGGTCGAAACATACGAGGGGCAAAAATGGTAATTTGTGCACCAAGGGAAAAATAGACTTTTGGATGATTTTGAAAATGGTTCAATAGGATGGGGACATCTGTCCCTGTGTGGTTGGATATTCTCACCTGGGAGCAATGAGATGTGGCCACCTGTCCACTCTCTGGTTGGTTCCAGCCCCTTCTCACCACTTGATCGATTAAAACAGGGGAGGTGTAGTCGTGCTGGTTTATATGGTTGACCCGTGAGAAGAGATTAGTGTGGTGTGTGTGACTGACTGAAAAACCAGAGGTGAATGGTGGTGTGTGTGTGAGTGAGACAGGGAGAAGTAGACAGAGGAAAGGAGAAGCAGAGTGAGAGAAGAGAAGCTTGAAACCGTGAACACCCATAGACGTGGAACTCAAATGTGCAAACCTTGTGAACCTCGTCTGTTGGTGGTGGTCAGTGAGTAAAAAGGAAACTAGGAGACGTAAGGATCGTGGTGGAGGCCATGACGAAGTCATAGAGTGAAGGTAAGCCAATTTTCAGAACATTAGTTGTTCTGTCTCTGTTCAGGAATTATAACTTGGGATTTAGGGATTAAGTCACGAGTTGGTTGGCTAGTTTAGCACCTGGACACTGAGATGAGTCCAGAGAACGTGCAACCGTGACCGGAGAAGCTCGTGGTGGCCGGGGACAGAGAGGTGAAATTTCTGGGTTTTGTTTCGAATTTGAGAGGTAAGAAACAAGGTCTCATTCTGTGTTTTAGTTATTCAAATCGATTCTAAAATTAAAGACGAACCTAATGGTGAAGAAAGGATCGAAAATGGATTGAAAACAGACAAAAATAGGCCTCTCCGGCTCAGTTGGACCGGGCCGATCTAGACTGGTCTAAACCGGGCTTGTTGGAGGTTGACGATGATGAACAGTAATCGCGCGTGGCTCCCACGCACATCTTCTTTGGGAGGCTCGTGAGGGCGTGTGGGGCCCCTTTTGGGGAAGTTTTCAATATGACTTTTAAAATATTCGATGTAACAAACATTTTGGCACTAGTTTCGAGTCAATCGGACATCGTCTCGATATATTTCGGGATGTCCGAAGGTTTTGGGCTCTGTTAAAAATAGTTAAAAATTTGAGAAAATTACGAGGCTTTAATATAAGCGTTGTGAAGTAGTTAGTGACTTTACTATGAGATTTGGATAGGTTTGGGAAAGCCGGTGGTAGTGTATTAGCCGGGAAAGCGTAATTGCGAGCGTATCGAGGTGGCGACGTTAATGCTCTGTGAGTGGACTTTGCTTTCTAATTTATGATGCATGCATAAATGTTTTATATGTTTTATATACGTGATTTATATGTTTTATATACGTGATTTCTATGTTTTATATACGTGATTTCTATGTTTATGATATGATCTTGATGATTTACGATTTTGCACGTATTTCGAGATATTTATGTATTTGCATGTTTTACGAGCTTACAATTTATGTTGTGATTTGATCATGGTTTTGGTGATTTGATTTTGGGCTTTTAAATATGATTTGATTTCAATGATTTATAATGAATTTTGGAAAAGTGATTTCGGGCTTGATTTAAGATTCGGGTTTTGGAATCGGATTTCGAAAATACGATTCGGATTCGGTTTTGGATCTTGAAAGTGGATTTCTGGATTTGGGTTCGAAATGATGATTCTGGATTCCAGCTTAAGGAATGATGATTTCGGATTCGGATTTGGAAATGGATTATGGATGTGATTTCCAGATTAGAATTCTGGATTTGGATTCGGAATGATAATTTCGGATTCGACTTGGGATTCGAAATGGTGATTTCGAATTCGGATTTGGACATGGATTTGGAATTAGTTTTAAAATGGTTTTGGATTTGATTATTGGGTTTAAAGATCTGGATATGATTGTGACGAGGGCTAGCCCGAATTGGTTTTAAAGACCCGGATTGAGTTTAAAGACTCGAGAGTTTAAAGACTCGGATATTATGATTTCCCCCGTAGGCCTATTGAGTTTAAAGACTCGGATTATATTGAGGCCTGAATTGAGTTTGATATTGAGTTTAAAGACTCGGATATATCTAGCAGGTTCGATTGATTAAAATGGGTTTCAAAAGAGGTTTCAAATGTGTTTTGAATTTCGATGATAACTTGATGGTTTTCAATGATGATGGTTTTCAATAATGGTTTTCAGATGTTTTGGGCTATGCCCCAGATGATATGGATTTTGATGGTTTTGGATTGAGGCCCAAGATTTGAGGAAATGAAAGGATTTCTAGCTTTTGGTTTCATAAAGGGTTATATTAGCTTGAATATGAAATAGTTTTATGAAACAGCATTTATATGCATGCATTGGTTTTTAAATGGAGGGTATAAATGTCTTTTTATAAATTGTTTTCTATACTTATCCTTTATTTTTGTCCACTCACAGCCTTTTGTGTTTTCGATATCCTCCAAGTTTGATGTTGTGCGGGCTATTATTAGAGAGACGAAGACATCACACACACGATCCACAGTAGGTTCTGCGCACTCTGGGATGTCCGGAAGTTTTTGGACGGTTCGTTTGGGAATCCCTTGTCCGGCTTACGTGTTACATGGAGCTTGGACGTCAGTTAGCCTTCGTGTCACACGTGAGATAGACGGGAGCATGACTTAGCCCTTAATCCTAGGGGATTGGGGGTGGGTCGTGTCAAAATCAAAATTCGATTCAATAATATTTGCAACATTATCACAAATATTAACAACAGATTTTCCCTTTTTGTCACAAAGGTTAGGCATATTTTCCAAAGAGAGCACATCTTTTTCTTTTGTTTTAGAAGCTTGAGAAATTTTATTATACATATAGCTACTTCTACAAAATCTTTTACGTTAGTCACTTTGCTGAACATAAGCATCAAAATTATTGTCAGCTACTATTTGTATACCATTTGAAGAACCCAAAATATCATGTTTATTTCCAGTGTTTCTAATTCTATTATTCATTGACCTTTTAGACATTATTTAAATAATGAGTAAACCCTAGTTTAACAATTTGTTCAAAGAAAAGGGAAAAATGTCAATCAATAAGCACATAACATATAATTCTTCATAACAACAATGTTCATCTTATAAAAACTAAGTATGACCACATTTAAGAGAAATATAAAGTACTGCAGAAAAAAACTAAAAACAAACTAACCGATAAAAAGTGTTGACCTTCCAACAGTTTCAGCAGATAAAGAACAGCAAAGGAAAAAAGTAGCAGCCAACAAACAACTGCAACACCAAATTAATCATGGAAAAAATTAACCAACAGCCTGAACATAATTTTGAACATAGAGAGCAATAGTAAAGATGGTTGAGAAACATCAATTATCCAATGGTTGTATGAGAATGCATAAATTGAATAGATAATTCTACTGAAGCTAGGCGTATCACATGTGGTTTGTCAATTAAGAAGAATTTGTACATACACAACCTAAGATCCCAAGAAACTATATATAATTCATATAAAATGGGATGGAAAGCAGATACTGATGAACACAGACTTTCAATGAGGCGGTGTCCAACTCAAATATCAATCTGAATAAAATACATGTGTTCATAAATGTACGGAATTTTGTCCACGGATCTACCGGAGACAATAACAGATTATATGAGCAAAGCTATAGTTCATGATTTAGATGCTCAGACTATTCTAACAGCCTACTTTTTTTTAACACACAAAAGAAATTGAGATAAAATTTCATTTGGTATTTGTTTTCTCAGTCATCTTTCTCTTTTTGTTTCTTCTTTATTTCTCTTTGTCTTTCTCTGCGCTCACATTTTTTTTTCTTCAGTTTTTCTATCTCTGTTTCCTATTCTTTTAGCCTAGATCACAAAAGGGGGCGCGCCAGGGTAAGGTATCAACTTGCATATAGGATAAGGTATCAACTTGCAGATAAGATTTTCAATCAAGGCATGAAACCCAATTTCAATAATCTAATAATCAGTGTACGTATTTAGAATATAAAACAATTTTCATTCGGGAATCTTCTATTCTTTGCAAAATTGAGAACTACCAGCCACCTCAATAGAATTAAACCCACAAAATTTACGCAAGAAAAAATCAATAGAAGTAAAATTTAAAATCAATTGAAACAAAAATTTTCACCTAAATCAATAGCTGCACTCCAGAAATCGCAGAAGCCCGAGGGATAAACGAAGAAGACTTGACCCCTTACATCACAACTATAAAAAACAGAATGCCTAAGTCCCTATTATAAACATCCACCCTGAACCGAACTCCCGCCATTATAAACATCCACCCTGAACCAAACTACACTAACCTTTCCGATTATGCAAACCTTGAGAAGAGCACGTACGCAAAGACAACGGCTTATTTGACGAACGATGACTAAAATAGAGTGAAGCGGCGAAGAAGAGATGTGAGATGAGTGCAATAGAGTGAGGCGGTGAAGAAGAGATGATATCTGATGATGCAGTAAAGTGAGGCGGCGAAGAAGAGATGTGCGATGACTGTAATAAAGTGAGACGACGAAGAAGAGATGATATCTCTCCAATAAGGGCAGAAGCATCAATTTACTGTTCACAACAAAGGAACAGGGGAAAACTAAGGATAAAACGGGCAAACCACTGTAAGTGAACAGTGGATTTTCCACTTCTCTTTTAGTATATAGTATAACGAAAAGACAATGGCTTATTTGACGAACGATGACTATAATAGAGTGAAGCGGCGAAGAAGAGATGTGCGATGAGTGCAATAGAGTGAGGCGGTGAAGAAGAGATGATATCCGATGATGCAGTAGAGTGAGGCGGCGAAGAAGAGATGTGCGATGACTGTAATAGAGTGAGACGACGAAGAGGAGATGATATCTCTCCAATAAGGGCAGAAGCGTCAATTTAATGTTCACAACAAAGGAAAAGGGGAAAAATAAGGATAAAACGAGCAAACCACTGTAAGTGAACAGTGGATTTTCCAATTCTCTTTTAGTATATAGTACTTCCTATATGATGTTTACCATATACTTGTTACCGAGAATGCAACATAAACCATATGATGTTTTCTAATAAAAGATATGATGTTTACCATCTATTACACAATTTCTTTATATATGCAAAATGATCATTTTCATTAAATTTTTAAACCCAAAATTTAATTTATTTGATAAGAATAGCTAACAAATCACATAATTAATATTAGAAATAAATGATAACTAAAAGAATATCTAGATACCTACCATAACGTCGAACATGAAGGGGGAAAAGAGCCGAAGTTCTAGGCCTAAAACAATATATATAGCACACACGCTTATTAATGTATTATATTAAAAAAAAAAGAATTAAAGAAAGCAAGCAAGCAGAGAAAACTAAAGATTTATTACACAAAATATTCCTCGAATTAGATATAAAATCTCAATTTGCTTCCCGAACATGAAATTGTAACAACGTGCAAGCACGACTCCTTTTTTATCACCTCTGTTGCACTAAATCATTAACACTTTGTTTATGATGCTTATGTGGCAGCACAAAATTGAATTCTATATTCATTTTATAGAAAGAAAAAAAAATTAAACTAAATATTATAAAAAAAACAAAAAATGAAGAAGAATATAATGAACAATCTGGGTTTCTCAAACCATTCCCAAACCTCCGAATTCAATCTAAGTTTGTCTACACGATGTCATGCCTTCCAAATCCTAATATCCAAATTCCATCATCACTTTTTTCTCCCAATCTCATTTCTCTTTCCTCGATCTCTCTCTCCGCCCATTTCCTCTGTGTCTAAGACATAGACCATAAACACCACCATTGATGCTGCTCTCGCCTCTGACCAACCCAACCCTCGACATCGACATCACCAAATCCATCCTCTCATAAAGATGAGATTTTCCTAATTGCTTCCCACTGCCTACCTTTGATGGAGAAGGCGAAACCAGGTAGTGACACCACTTGGGTAAGAAGCCCAGCTCGACAGCTAAGTCGCGCCAGTTTCAAGAAAAATGGGTTTATTTTTGCCGTGAATGAGACTAAACAAATTTTCTTAGATATGATAATTGAGCATGTATTTCCTAAAAAAGTTTTGAAACATGTAAGTGTTACAAATATTGCTTAAAATTGATAAACAATAGTAAAAATGAAATAATTAATTTATAAAATTTAGATGCGAATGATTGGAGATATCTGAGTTGGAAGCATATTTCATATTCTTATCCTACATGCCCTCAAATATTGGACCGGCTCTGCGTTCAAGCAAATTAAGGTTTAGGGTTTGGCGGGAATCCAAAATGCACGTGATGAGGGAAGCCACTCCTCTCCTCATTCCACGTCAGCCCTACCAGCTGTCTAGAACGAGCTCGCCAACGGATGGAGAAAGTCGATCTTGTATCAGGCTATTGTGACACGTCAGTCGAACTCTGCAAACTCCAACTCAGCACACATCCGCCACAATTTTCCTTCATCACACTTGATGCTCTCCAAAGTACCCTTCTAATATTCATGACCTTCCAAGTTATTATCACAATCTTCAGCCGTAGCCCATGGGCATTATGGACATTCCATAAAAAGTTTAGTACCTTTAAAACTCTACGTAACGTGTATGTATTCATCCTAATCAGCTCCAACGAACTCAGTTCCAAACGCAAACACAACGGCCCACCAGTTCATTAATCGCCATGGCAGCCAAACTCTATGCTGCCACCGTCATCCTCCTACTCCTCATCAGTATTGCATCCCATGCAGACGCAGACGAGTCATCACCATCATCACAACAATGTGGGTCCGGCTCCAAAGGACAGTGCCACAACAAATCCGAGGCCCTAAAATTGAAGCTCATCGCCACATGTTCCATTTTGGTAACGAGCATGATTGGCGTCTGCCTACCCTTAATTTCGCGCTCACTTCCGGCTCTCCATCCCGACAAGAACATGTTCGTCATTGTCAAAGCCTTCGCATCCGGCGTCATACTCGCCACCGGTTACATGCACGTTTTGCCGGACGCATTTGGCGACTTGACGTCCGAATGCTTGCCTGAAATGCCGTGGAGAAAGTTTCCTTTCACGACGTTTGTGGCAATGCTTTCAGCCGTGCTCACTCTCATGGTGGATTCATTTTCCATGAGCCATTACAGGAAATATTTCGCCCTGGCTGCTGGCGGTAGAGATGAAGACAATGCCACAAATGTAGGCGCTCAAGTACAAAGTTTTGGGCACGGTCACGCCCACGACATTGTTAACAATCAGAATGCAACTGTGGAATCACGGTTGCTCCGGTACCGTGTTGTGGCACAGGTAACTAATTAACTAGCATCTTGACACCCCCCGTAAATATGTATTTTGATTAAAAAAGTAAAAGAAAAATCACAGTGAGTAATTTTTCTAGTACGTAACAATTTTTTATTTTTTTATCGGATGCACGTATAAGGTCTTAAGTTTATGATGCAGGTATTGGAATTAGGGATTGTAGTGCACTCCGTAGTAATTGGATTGTCAATGGGTGCATCGGAGAATCCATGCACAATTAAGCCACTCATTGCTGCCCTTTGTTTCCATCAACTCTTTGAAGTAATGGGTCTAGGTGGATGCATACTACAGGTAGTTATTTTTAATTCCGGAAATTAATACTATTTATGAAAAATTTCAGTATTCGACCACATCTCTAGTACAAAATAGATCATTAAAGATATGATCCAAATCTTTCTAGCATTTTTCTATTTTAATCTTTTATTTCTAATAATCTTTTTTCAAATGTCGCATTGATTTGATTTCGCATGTTTTCACGGCGACTATGGGAGGAAGATGAGACTAATAATGGTGTTCTACTTCTCGGCTACAACACCATTTGGGATTGCACTAGGAATTGGGTTGTCAAATGTATACAGCGAGGAAAATCCGACGGCTCTGCTTGTGGTAGGGGTACTAAATGCTGCATCTGCAGGGCTGCTGAACTATATGGCTCTGGTAGACCTGCTAGCAGCCGATTTCATGGGTCCTAAATTGCAAGGGAACCTCAAGCTCCAAATTAATATGGGCTTATATTTCAGTTCTTTTAGGTTTAGGGTTAATGTCATTGATGGCCAAAAGGGCATAGTTTACAAATTTACATTTACTTTTAACTCTTATTCAGTAGGTTTTTTTTTTCACCGTGGTAACTTTATCAATTGACTTGCAAGCTGGTGAGTCTTGTTATATATGGTTGGCACTGAATATTTCTAACCTTTCCCAATATATATATATATATGGTGCATTAAGTATAGTACAATATTATAAATGAGTATGATCCGAATTTGAGAATTATATATTAATTAATCAGCTAGGTTTTTATTTAAACCAAAAGGACAAATTGACAAGCACTAGCTAGCTAGCTAGTAGCTACCACCTAAAAGTTAATGGAAATGAATTAATTGGAATCCTTAAGTTTAGGTATAGGGACTCGTCATGTTCGAATATTCAATGAAGATTGTTTAAGAGATAGTTACGTTTATACTTTTTCAATGAATAGAGAATTTCAACTTAGCATTACGAAGGGCGTAGACGAGGCCATGTATGAATATTAATGACCACATATCACAATCTAGAAGACTTGAAAGTTAATAGAAACCGATCGAGAAAGGTTTATAATTCTCATATGGAATCATAAACAAATCTCAAATCGTGGTTATAAATAGTTCCATGCCCATGGGTCAGACGTCACAAATTAAGAGTGTGAGAAAAAAGAGAAAGACAGATGTCTTATTCCAAAATCAGACCTCAAGTGTCCCTCTATGCAATCAAAAAGACACTCATTCTACGCAAGACCTTTTCTAAAGGCTTTGGCTTTAATAAGTGGAAAATGATATCACATTAGTGCTCTCAAAATGATATTTTGTAGAGTTATATATATGCTCGATTTTATTTTTATAATGATTTTCAATTGTTGATGTATATAATTGAACATTTTTAGAGTATTAATTTGTGAAATCTTAAGTCGATTCCATTATCGAATACATATAGTTAGCCATTGTTAAATTAAACCCAGTTGGTGGGTAGATTAATGTACTAATGGAGACACAAAAAGCTCTGAAGTTGACAAGCTTTACGAAATTTGGTTGAGTTAGGTTCAAAGATGACGATCATATCTAATAATTAATGGCATTAATATTTTCCACATACATGGAGAAATGCTTGTGGCTCTCGATGCATAGGGAATCCTCTTAATATCATTCTTTGAATTAACAATGCAAATTAATTACACATATTTTTTACATGATCGAGTTGCTCAATTAGATCAACTTCTTAATTGATTGGTTCAAGGGTGGAACCAATCAACTACCAGCAGTAATTTATAATTATTACTTGGCTTAGGTTAAGTTGCACCAAAGATGTGGACGTCGATGGTTGGTAATTATTACAAAGGGGATAGAGATGGGTCACTGTGGCACGTCTTTTGGTTCTAAGTTTGGCAACACTATTGTGGCTTTAAGATCGTACTAGGAAGCTTATAAGGTTTGGTCACGGCCACTAAAAAAAGTAAATCGAAAGCAATTAAGATTAATGTTGAAGTTTTGGAGGTTATTCAATAAAAAACACTCTGATATTTAGTTAGTTTTGAGAGAGAATTCAAAAAGACTTTTAGAAGTAAAGGTCGAAACACCTTGAAAGTGGAATGAACTCAGCTATTTATGAGAAAATCTTGGAAGTCATGGAGCGTTCTAATTGGACGATTGAATTTTTAATTAATAAATAATTCTTTTTTGATAAAAACAATTATTTGATAATTAATTCTTATGAAAAACATGTATTATTATTGAGATTTTAAGTCGATTAAATAATACATTTAGCTAGTAAATACATTATTCAATGTGTGAGTATTTATGGGCCGTTAATGACATTATCAAGGGCAATATAGACATTAGGTCACATGACAGCTACATAATTTTCGAATGATTTTGAATTCCACAAATTCCCCCACATCGCTTAGAAATTCCAGGAATCCTAAGAAATGTACGTCTTTGCATTCCCAATAAATCATTTTGAGGTAGGACTCCGTCTTCACCTGTATTATTCTAGTGTCGGAAAAATTTGTCGGGTCCGGAACATATCATTGATTTCATGACGTAAGTAAGCTTTGAGCTTTGATTTATGACCCAACAAAAACTAGTTTTTTTTTTCAACAAACACTTGTTTTTTTACGTCAGAATTGAGCTTTGATTTATGACCCACTAAAAACTAGTTTTTTTTTTTCAACAAACACTTGTTTTTTCTTTCTTTTTAATTTAATGGAGTTTGTTACATCCATTAAAAAAAAAACTCTTCATTTGCTTGGCCATTGACGAGAAAAAAATGACTATACAAATTCCTTAATAAGTTCACCTTTCAAGTTTTTAGGTGAAAACAATTATTTAAGGAAGATGTATGGATCATTTTTTTTCTTTGAAGTCCTTAGCCTCTTGCTCTCTTCTCCAAAAAAATCATTTTCTTGTTCCAAGTACTCATCCTCATCTTCTACGAATTCAAGGTTGAATTTGCTTGTTGCGGTTTGAAGGAAAGAATCATCTTCAAATTCATATTCATTGTGTGGTAAGAAATTTTGCTTTCTTTTTTCTTTCATTTCATTTTTATTTTGATTTGATGAATGAGAGAGGGCAATGGTGATGGATAGCTGAGATGATCTCAAGGAGGACTTATTGGAAAAATCAACGGCTAGGATGATGGTTGCAAGTGTCCACTTTGTGCGTAAAATATTTTCGGCGAGTCCTACTCATAAGGAAACTTGAATTTTGGTGTTAAAGATGCTTCTTGACATAAGCTGACGTCAGCATATTATGTGCCAACCAACATGTGAGCGAAGGAGATTGGTGGGCTGGAGGCGCGTGAGTGCCACATTCAGACAGTCGCAAGTGGGACTGTGCTTCGCTGTCAAGTGGGTCCCACGGGGGCAGTTTTCCTTAGTTCCTATTCCAAGATGGCACGTGGGTGAAGCCTATAGAAGAAGCGTGGTGCATGCACCTCATGGTAGATAGAAGTGAATGATGGTTAGCCGTTCCATTAGATGGGACCCCCGTAGTTGTCAAAGCGCCAGATCTTGTCCCTCGCCACGACTAATGGCTTGGTGGCTCCGCGAGGCTTAGGTTCGCTCTCCTTTTTTATCCAACACACAACTCGGGGACTAGCTTTGGCTTGGCAGTTATGGTAGCTTTTATTTTATTTTATTTTTCTGTAGCTTTTTTAGTATATAATATTTAATATTATATTTTATATTTAAACAACTTATTAAATTGTTTGTTCGTTTCAGCTCACATTTTTGCGAATTCAGGGGGAGCTCGGGATGTCCGCTAGTGATGATTCATGACACGACCCACCCCTAATCCTCCGGAATTAAGGGATAAGGCATGCTCCCGTCTAACTCACGTGTGACACGAAGGCCAAACACTTGTTCAACGCCCGTGGAACACACAAGGCAGACAAGGGATTCCAGGTCAACGTCATCTGAAATTCAACCAGAGCTCGCAATAACACTGTGGATCGCGTATGTGATGTCTCCGTCTCTCTATCAACAGCCCGCACCACATCAAACCTGGAGGGTATCGAAAACACAAAAGACTGTGAATGGACAAAAACAAATAATAAGGTTAGAAAACAGTTTATCATAAAAGACTTTTATACTCTCCATTTTAAAACCAATGCATGCATATAAAACCCATTTCATAAAACCATTTCATTTTTAAGCGAATATAACCATTTATGAAACCAAAAGCCAGAAATCATTTCATTTTCTTAAATCTTGGGCCTCAACCCAAACCATCAAAATCCATATTATCCGGGTCATAGCCCAAAACATCCGAGAACCAATATTGAAAACCATCAAGTTATCACATAAATCCAACAAATTTGAAAACACTTTTGAAATCCATTTCACTCAATCAAACCTATTGGATCTACCCAAGTCTTTAAACTCAATAGTAATCCGAGTTTTTAAACTCAATCCAGGCTTCAATATAATCCGCGTCTTTAAACTCCTGAGTCTTTAAACTCAATAAGCCTACGGGGGAAATCACAATATCCGAGTCTTTAAACACCCGAGTCTTTAAACTCAATCCGGGTCTTTAAACCCAATTCGGGCCCGCCCTCGTTACATATCATATCCCGGTCTTTAAACCCAATACCAGATCCAGCAAATCCAAATCCATAAATTCATTTCCAAATCCGAATCCAAAATCATCATTCTGTAGCCAGCATCCAGAATCATCATTCCGAATCCAAATCCAGAAATCCACTTTTCAAGTTTCACAACCTAATCCCGAATTATATTTCCGAAATCCGATTCCAAAACCTGAAATCACATTTATCGAAATCACTTTTCTAGAATTCATTATAAATCATTAAAATCAAATCATATTTCAAATCCCAAATCATAGTATCAGAACCATGATCAAATCATAGCATAAAACCATAATCTCGTAAAACGTGCAGTTACGTAAATATCTCGAAATACATGCAAAACCGTAAATCATCAATATCATATCACAAATATAGAAATCACATGTATAAAACATACGAAACATGTATGCATGCATCATAAGTTAGAAAGCAAAGTCCACTCACAGACCATTCGCGTCGCCGCCTCGATACGCATGCAATTACGCTTTCTCGGCTAATCCACTATCGCCGGCTTTCCTGAACCTGTCCAAATCACATACTAAGGTCACTAACTACTTCATTAAGCTTCTACTCAAGCCTCGTAATTTTCCCGAATTTTTAACTATTTTTAAACTTGTCCGAAAACCTTTGACATCTCGAAACCTATCGAAATGATGTCTGATCGACTCGAAACCAATCCCAAAATGTTCGTTACATCAAATACTTTAAAAGTCGTGTTGAAACCTTCCTCAAAAGGCATGCCACGTGCCCTCACGCGCCAGAACAGGTTGTCTTCTACCTCTGTCAGACCGGGTCTGAATCGGTCCAGTTCAAGTTGGTCCAGCCAACCGGCGGTCACGGTTTTCCCTCATTTTATATCTTTTTCGATCTCGTTTATCCCACTAGCTTGTCCTAATATCTACAAGTGATCTAGCTACTGAAAACACAAGGTTTAAGTCGAGAAGTTACCTGACAATCCTTTGATTAAACCGTGAACTTTCCTTCTCTAGTTCTGGTCACTACAGGCCACTACAAGCCTCAAATTCAGTCTCTATGAGTCCCTTGCAACCTCCAAATCAGTTTTTCATCAGTACTATCGATCAACAATCACTAAAACTCAAGATACAATTTTTGAGTTCAACTCACCTTGTCACGGTTTTCACGGCCACCGCCCACGGCATGCCTCGAAACTAGTCTCTATCCACTCCTAGAAACCTCCTGGACCTCACCCTAGCCACCAATTCAATCAACAAGCCTCACAAGACCATTTTCCATTTTGAAGGAAAACAGGGCACCCATGGTTCTTTTACCTCCTTGAGCCGTCGTGGGCTCCACTGTGGCCACCACCACGTTCAACTCGACCTCATCTCACTTTCTTAATCACACATCACCAGCAGTCGATAAGATTTGAAGGGTTGTATGGATTGCATTCACGGGTCCCCCGTTTTTCTGTTTTCACGGTGTCGTGGCCATCGTCCACGGCGGCCCGTCGTGACAGCACCACCCTCATTCTTATCGTCTGGTCTCTCAGTTTCCGTCACAACATATGGATCAATGATAAAGATTGAAGGAAGTAGTGGGGTGGGTTCCTCACGGCTCACTCTCTGTTTTTCTCTATTTAACCCAAAACCGTGCAAAACCACTTAAACCCATTTAAACAATATTTGAGGCGGCTTGTGCAAGGTTCTACAACCATCTAGAGAAGGACATGTGTCCAAAATCTGGTGGTCATAATATCCAAAACAGCCAAGTGTCCTCAGTATGCTGGGCATAGATCCCAATGCAACAAATGACCAGAATGCCCCTGCTTCACAAATTACCATTTTGCCCCTAGTGTTTTTAGACCAATATCCGAGTCGTTCGAAGTCCGATGATAACGTGCCGCCTATCATTGTACTCAGGAGATCGAGACCTACATAATGGTCCTCGAAATGCGTGACAAATCCATGTAGTATGAAAAGTCAACAGTTTGCCCTTTTTCAACTAAATTACCAAAATACCCTCGAACTTCCGAACATCATAACTTTTTTCTCGAACGTCGGAACCGGACGTGCCACCTGTCTATGAACTCGTGACGTCCCGAACTACGTCACAATCATCGGCTAAAGTCCATTTGACCGCCCGAACTAAAAGTCAACATTTTGCCCATTCTAAGGGCAAAACCATCATTTCGCATCGTCCGTCCGAGATCACCCAACTAATCACCAATTAATTTCACTAATCCGTCATTAACCACTAATCTAATCTAGATTTCCGGGATGGGTCGTTACAATTCAAGTGGCAAAAAACTTCTTTTTCTGTGTGATCATTTTGAGATGCGTGAAGGTACACCTCTGGAAAAATCCAACAAGCTTGATTTATGGAAGCGTGGTGGCTCGCACAGTCTGAATTCGTTTAGCGGAAAACATTCCAATTTCGATGGACTTGAAGGCTTCAAATCATGGAAGATTCTCAACCAAATTGCCTTTTCGGATGGCATATTTGTGGAGTTTTGTGACAGAGGTTCTTCTATAAAGGCTTTCAGACATAGGAAAAGCAAGAATTCGAACACCAGATGATGGACCAAATTCCACCCCTTGATCATCAGCTGGGGTTTCAAATTCTTGTTCTCAAAGTTTTTTTTTTTTTGCGAAGATCATCAGTCGAATAGGATGCTGCTATCATGGATGAAAATATCGGTAATTGTCGACTGGATAGGATACTGCTAAAATTGGTGGGTGGCACATAAGAGGGTAGGAAAGAAATTGAGCGAAATTTCGACATTTTGTCTTGTTTTAAGCCCATAGATCTCATTATTTGATTAAAAAGACCGAGATAGGGCCAAATTTCATGAAAATTAGACGTAAACCCATCGATTTCCAGTTGGGTCATGGTGCCGGGTCGAAAACCCGAATAGTAGACCCGGGAAGAATATGACTGTTAAGAGTGTTAGTTCGTATACTTTATATATTATACATTGCTTATGCTTTCAATTAGGCTGACTATTTGAGTTGGTTGGGTCCTTTGCCTCAAAACTGAGGGTCCTTGGTTCGACCCCTAGGATGCACCCTTGTTGAATTTTTTTATTTTTTATTCGTTTTTTCCAAATTTTCAACAATGTTTGTCCTTTTTTACCAATTTTAAATGTATCAATTATTTCCAATTTTTGAACAAAGATTGGCTCTATTTTTTCATCCTTTTTTTTTCCAATTTTAAATATATTTTACTCATTTTATAATTTTTATTCAATTGAAATTTTTTTATGCTTATTGTTATGTTTTTAATTATATTAACATTCAATTATAGTAATTCACTTCAATTCATATTTATGTTTAAAATTTTATATTATTTGACAGGACCCATCCCAATCCCCCCGGGATTAGTATGGGATGGCCCTGCTCCCGTCTGACACGAAGTGTTAGACAAGGGATATTTCCGACCTTTGCCCTCCCGGGCTATCAGAGTACGCCAAGATCCGGATGAGATATGTGATATCTCGGTCTCTACTACAGTCCACATCCGATGTCAACCTAAAGGGTAGTCAAAACATTAAAAGCTATGAGTGGACAAAATAAGAGTTTATAAAAACAGTTTATAAGAAAGACATTTGTACCCTTCACTAAAAAGCATGCATTCATTCGAAAACCATTTATCCAGAAAAACCATAATGAAATCAAGTACACGGGCCACTGCCCAAATCCATAAGGGACTCGGCCCAAATCATAAGAAACTAACCATACGGGCCACTGCCCAAAACCTGTGTTGTAACCACCAGTCCCGAATATCGGGATTTAATAAATATTTAATTATGATTTACTAATCTGGGATTAATTGAGCGATTTCGGACGAATTGTGCAAAATGACCGTTTTGCCCCTGGCGTGGGCAAAACGTTGACTTTTAATTCGGATGGTCAAATGGACTTTGACCAATGACCGTGACGTATTTTGGGACGTCACGAGTTCATAGACAGGTGGCACGTTCGATTCCGACGTTCGTGGTGAAAGTTATGATGTACGGAAGTTCAAGGGCATTTTCGTAATTTGGACGAAATAAGGGGAAATGTTGACTTTTTGACCGGGATGTTCGATGGCCGAGGGCCAAGGACCATTATGTAGAGCAGGTCGATACGAATCCATTGACAGGCGGCACGCCGAAATCGGACTTCGTACGAGGAAGTTATGGTCTGAATCGTGAAATCGGGGAAGTTACGTCTCGGTAACTGTGTTGATTATTTTATTCTGAAATGGTTGTTGGAGGACACTTGGATGAGTGACAAGTGTCACTCATCCGACGGCTAGATTGGATCTTGTTCCACTAATCATAATTTATATGCTAAAGTTTCCACTATAGAATTATTTAGGAATTAAATCTCTGCTTAAATCTGAGCCATCCATCTCACTCCCCAGATTTCATCACAGCCGTCCATCTCATCTCTCCCTTCTATTTCTGATCATTCCTCCCTCACCCGTGAACAAGCAAACCAGAGAATTGGGTTCTGGCCATTGTCAATCTCCCTTCCACAATTGATTGCACAAATGGAAATTTAGTGATTTGGGGAAGGATTTGGCTGAGGGAGAGCACGGGGGCCTGAGAGGGGAGGTGTAATTCGGGAATCGAAATTTCGGAGAATTGGAGGGAATTTCGAATTGGAATAATTGGGCCGTGACGATCAAAATGGAGTTTAGTTTGAGTCTGCTGAGATTAAAACGATCATCCTTGCTGCAAGAACGAAGAGAAACCGTGGCGGATTGAGGAAGAACTGAGCTTCCATGGCAGCTCAAAATCGAGCTTGGGTTCTATGGGTTTGAGGTATTTCTCAAATTGATCTTGTAGAAATGTCCCTTACACTCTCACGATGCTAACTGAATGAATTAATTTGGAAACCAGGGACGATATCGTGAAACCCGAATTGAAAACCCGTCGAGGATCGATCGTGAGTCGTGGAGATATATACCCTAATTTGTGTAATTTGATTTACAGAACTTAAATGGTGATTGATTACAAGGGATCAGTTGAAATATTGGATTAAATTGATGTCGAATTGGGTGAGTTTGAACCGGGTCAGATCGCGGGTAATCAGACCCGTTTACCAGTCATTCGGGTGAAGGTGGTGACTGTAGCAGTCACTGTAGCAGGCGCGTGGCTTTCACGCGCAGTGTCAGGACCCGACCCTCTTCTGTCAGGTCCCGATTCATCTAGCACGATATTGTCCGCTTTGGGCCTCCTTGCCCTTGCCCTCACGGTTTTGTTTTCGGGAGCTCACGGTGCAACTTCCCAGGGGGTCACCCATCTAGAATTGCACCAGCCTCAACTCGCTTAACTTTGGGGTTCCAATCCCCCCCAAAGCCACTGAGCTCCCAAAAGGCCTCATGCTAGATAGGTGTGTGCCTACACCTTTAAGGCACACCACCATTCCCGTCCCAGACCATTCCCCCCTCGCAGGAATGTGGGATTGTTCACCGTTCCCTCCAGGACACGGGTCTTACAATCCACCCCCCTTAGGGCCCAGCGTCCTCGCTGGCACACTTCCCGGTCGGGGTCTGGCTCTGATACCAAATTGTCAGGACCCGACCCTCTTCTGTCAGGTCCCGATTCATCTAGCACGATATTGTCCGCTTTGGGCCTCCTTGCCCTTGCCCTCACGGTTTTGTTTTCGGGAGCTCACGGTGCAACTTCCCAGGGGGTCACCCATCTAGAATTGCACCAGCCTCAACTCGCTTAACTTTGGGGTTCCAATCCCCCCCAAAGCCACTGAGCTCCCAAAAGGCCTCATGCTAGATAGGTGTGTGCCTACACCTTTAAGGCACACCACCATTCCCGTCCCAGACCATTCCCCCCTCGCAGGAATGTGGGATTGTTCACCGTTCCCTCCAGGACACGGGTCTTACACGCAGCCACTCATGGCGGCGCGTGACGGCGTGTGGGCACGAATCTCGAGGTGAGGTCAACATGACTTTTATCCTATACAATGTAACGAACATTTTGGCGTTGGTTTCGTGTCGATCGGATCCCGTTTCGATATTGTTCGGGATGTCCGAAGGTTTTAAATCCAGTTTAAAAATACTTAAAAATTCGGGAAAATTACAGGACTTGAATAGGATGTTAATGATGAGGTTAGTAATCCTCTAATGTGATTTGGACAGGATTGGAAGTCCCTGTGATAGTGGTGTGGCCCGGGAAGGCCTATGGCACGCGTATCGAGGCGCTCGGTTAAACGGTCTGTGAGTGGACATTGATTTTATAAATTCGATGCATGCATAACTGTTTCATGATTGTTATAACTGTGATTAAATGATTTATTTTGGATATCGGTGAATTTAAAATGATTTCACGTATTTCGAGGTGAATTACGTATTTGCACGTAAACCGAGGTTTTCTGGATTTGCACCGATTTCCATAAATGTGGTTGATATGATTTCATGAAACGGTTACAAACTTGAATAAAGTAAAATCGGGCCAGGGGCCCAGTTGAACTATGAAATCGGGCCAGGGGCCCAGTTAACTTGTGGATCGGGCCAGGGGCCCAGTTAACTTGTGAAATCGGGCCAGGGGCCCAGTTGATTTCTACATGTGATTGCGGGTTGGGGACCCTAAAAATGGAATTGAATAAATGTTTTCTGGTTTACATTTTATATATGTTCACATGCTGGAATCAATAAACGGTTTTGATGATATTTCGGTTATGGCACGTTTCACGGTATTTGGGCATGAGACCCGTTTGATGAAACGTAACGATCAGTTCGGATTTTACCTATGTATACATATATGTTTTGCATGTGGATATCAATAAAATGTATTTGGTACTGCACTGTATAGATCCTTCCATATAATATTGTCTCCTCCGGATGAGGTACCCCGGAGAGGTCACGGACGTCTAGTACGTCTAGCGTCTATTACGCTAAGCATCGGGGATGCTGTACCCGAACGGGGTTCGGGGATTGAACTCGGAAATTGAGACCCGAGTGGCACGCGTAGCCTTATGATTGTGACCTTATTGACGTCAGGGACGTCAGACATCAGGGATGTCGGATTGGAGTGTATAGTGCAGTGGCTAAAATTATGGTTATGATTATATGCCTTATGGTTCATATTACTGGATTTATGAGATAACTCTTGGATTGACTTTTGGAATTTGAAACTATGCTTTGGTTTCCGGGCTAAGGCCCTAATGGTTATTTCTAAATAAATATGTGAAAATTGGTTTTGGTGCATGCATATGCTTTTACTGGGGGCATAAATGTCTTATAAAGGTTTTAAACCGACTTGTTTATTTTCGTCCACTCACAGCTTTTGTTTTTAATGCCCTTCAGGTTGATTCCAGATGCGACTGCAGCAGAGACTGGGACATCATACACCTCCTCCATCGATCCTTACGCACTCTGGAAGCCCGGTTGGGCAGTGGCAATAGGTTATCCCTTGTCTGACCCCTCTTGTCAGACGGGAGCATGGCACATTCCATGGTGATCTCGGGGGGATTGGGATGGGTCGTGTCAAGTGGTATCAGAGCAGGTTTTGCTCTTTTGTGCGCGAGGGACGAGGGTGTGATGTCTCTTTGGGCTGCAGTTCCGTTGTCAACCTGATAGATAGTTTTGGGTTTGTATGGTGGATTGGGTGTGTTTGGCCCAATACGCCATGCATTGATGTGATTCAACCCAAGTGGGTTGTGTACGATTAACTGGTAATGTGGGACCGTCGGTTCTGTCATGTGTTGATGGATTGTTGTGCTGCTGGGCACAGCCGGGTTCAGGGAACCCCATTTGGAATAATGTTAGGGAAATGCGAAACTCAGTGGTGTATTGGTCTAAGTTTTGGACCCTGGTAGTGTTGGCTAGTGAACGGGGAGTTGGTGCATCGGAGTTAGCCGATGACCTTCGTGGTGGAACCCACGATGGAACCCACGTTGAGTTGACGATTGGATTGGATTGGACGTCTATACGATGTCAGGACCGCGGGGTCGGTCAGGTTGTGGATTTTACTGCAGAAGGCAGTTGGGTTCGGTGGAACCCTAGGGTGTGATTTTGGAACCCTAATTTATAATCGATGGACTGGAAAAGTGAACTTTAAATGAGAACTTGTGCTGCGACGAGCGGCTGAGGTCGTGGATGACCATGTGGATGACTCTAGTGAGTCTTATGGGTTTCGATCTACGGATACGGTTATGAGAAAATATGGAATCCCGTGTTGGATCGAATATTAGTGTGATGTGTGGATACGGATCTTGACAACGATGACTGTTGACCGACAGTTGTGTCGAGATAATTGGCTATCGAGGGTATTTAGTGTGGTTTTAACACTTGGGGATCAGGGGATGTTCAGGGAACGTCCATTATCCTGATGTGCCAGTGGTCAAATTTGAGGTACCCATAGTCATGGGGTACGAGTGGTGTTACGGGATCGTCATTCGGAATGAACGGAGATCCAGGGTAACAACTTTGCACGCAAGTGTGCTATGTATGGATGTTGGTATGTTGGTACTTTTATGCCAATGCTAGTATGGATGTCTGTGTGCTGATACTAGTGTTGATGATAGTGCGCTGGTGCTGGTGTCAGTGATTGTGATGACGATGAGCCACCAGTTGGGGTGTGACTCTGTCATGATGGACAGATGATTGGTATCTGCGACTCAGTGGTGGTTGAGTCTTGGACTGGATGGGATCCAGTGGAGGTTGTGTCGTGTTGGGATAAGTCCCAACAGATATATGATGACATGTGAGGAATGGATCAGAAGGTATGATTGAAATTTGGGGAATCTAGGGATGATGTTCCCTATGTCATGTGTATTGGTGGATTTGGGGAGTTGTTGTCAACTCCGAGATTGGTAAGATTGTGTACTGCTTATATCCCCTGAGAGTACAAGGAAATTATTGAAATTGGAAAAGTCGAGGAAAACCATTCGTGGTATTGATGTGAGGATTGAACCTGTAAAGGTTGAGATGTGAGACGGAGGCAGTTGGGTATGCACATCCAGGCAGAATTGTGGATATTCCGTTCGGAATCAGGGTATGTGCATAAATGATTATTGGCGGATGTGAGGTCCAAGGAATGAATTGATTTTGGACACGTGGTGGTCCAAGTGAGGTAAGGAAGTGGGCAGTCCAGTGGTTGGTCTTGACATCTCATTTGGGAGCATATCTGTTTCCTACATGGTTGGAACTCCCGATTCGGGGAGAGTTGTGATTGGGAGACGAGAGGAGTGCTCGTTTCCACATCGGTGATTGGTATTCCGAAGTCATTGGGGCTGACTTCTTATTTCCTGTCGTGGCAGATGATGATTGTTGCTACCAATACGTTGAGCGTGTATAGGTGGGTGGACCCATGTTTGGCTTGGGGTCATTGGACACTAGAAGTTATGTATGATTTAGGATTTGGTGTTGAAATGCGGGATCACCATTCCACCAAGGGAAATTTGACGAAGGATTCAATTGAGGGGTGTAAGACCCTACGATCAACTTTCAGATGGATTGTTAGCTATGTGGGCATGTGTGGATCCTAGGTGGATCTGATTTGTGACGTTGTCGACTTTGGACGATGTGACGATCTAGGATCGTGATATTACTTGTCGGGTGACATAGTGATGGATCTGGGTAGTGATCGTGATGATCCAGATTGGGTGTGAGTTTATCACTCTTACCTTGATATGTGAGTCGTAAATGACGGGACAGAACTTCTTTTCGGAGCGAGTCCATATGGTTTGTTACTTGGTTGAGTAGGTTTCCGATATGGTCGGATTTTGTCAACCTTTGACGTGTGAATATTGGGATTGACTTCCCTATGAAGTCAATCGAGTGTTTCGGACAGACAACCGATAGGTTCGGTTTTGTTACGTCTTGGTGGACGTAAACGAGATATTGGGTTTTGGAATCGAATTTCTGGGTGACGATTCAGGATTCGATTGCGAAGCTCGAAAATGGATTACTGGATTTGGGTGCGGAATGATTATTCCAATGCTAGCTTACGGAATGATTATTCCAATGCTAGCTTACGGAATAATGATTTCGGATTCGGATTAATGATTATTCCTGAGAGTAAGGAACCCAACTGGGGGGTGACAACACTCAGTCGGTGCTCCGTGACTACTCCGGGGTCCACCCAGTCCAACGACCCTCCCCGGAGGAGATAATAGAAGTAAAGGAAGGTATATGAATACATATATATACATAACATAAACATTCATGCTCGGTTCCCTTGAACCGTCATGATCCATAACATCCATAACAAGGGTTCATGCTGGTTCCCATAAACCGTCATGAACCAGAATGACCTGACAAAGGTTCATGTCGGTTCCCATAAACCGTCATGAACCACAATGACCTTTCCAGAGTTCATGTGACAGGACCCATCCCCATCCCCCCGGGATTAGTGCGGGATGACCCTGCTCCCGTCTGACACGAAGTTTATAAAAACATTTCATAAAAGACATTTATACCCTCCACTAAAAAGCATGCATGCATAGTAAAACCATTTATCCAATAATATATGTTAAAACATCCATAAATAGGGTCACAACCCCAAGTTCCATAAATACAAGTCTCACGGGCTCCTGCCCAAAACCAATTTACAGAAAACCAGAACATAGTAAACATATGTGGGATCTCGGCCCAAATCCATTTATCATCATAAAACACAGTTTTCCCAACCCAATTGAAACCATGTTTATCCAATATATTCATATCCAGAACCTGTCACGGTAAAATAAAGCTACACGTGTGCTAACCGGGGTCTCAAACCCAAGTCTCTCCAGGGTCCACCCAGGTCAATGTCCGTAGATCAAGGACCCTCCCTGGAGGTAACGAACCATGCCCATCCTGAGAGTAAGGAACCCAACTGGGGGGCGACTCCACTCAGTCAGTGCTCCGTGACTACTCCGGGGTCCACCCAGGCCAATGACCCTCCCCGGAGGAGACAATCATATATATAGGTTGGAATATGAAAAACCTTTTGAAATCATTCTTTAAATCTTTCCAGGATTCATGCCCGGCCCCCATAAGCCGTCATGAACCATAAAATCCTTTCATGGGTTCATGCCGGTTCCCATAAACCGTCATGACCCGTAAAAACCATTTGTAACACATAGCTGGGCACTAGGCCCGAATTCACATAGAAACTGGACCCCCGGTCCGAATCGTAAACCAATTGGGCCTCTGGCCCGATTCCGTAAATCAAATGGACCTCAAGTCCGAGAATTACCTTTTCAAATCCAAAATTATTTCATTAAATTATTTCCAAGACCATAAGAATGGAAAATCGGAGTAAAACCGAAAAACCTCGATTTACGTGCAAGCACGTAAATCGCCTCTAAATACGTGAAACCATATAATTCACAATTATCCAAATCAACATTATCAAATCAAATTCATTATCCTTTTGGAAATCCAAAACCATTTCATTTCGACCAATAAAGACCTACAGCCCCGTATAGGAACCGTATAGGGCCGAAACCTCGAAATATGTGCCTATACGTAGCCACACATCCAAATGCACTCATGGCATCACAAACAAGTATTTAAAACATATAATAAACATTTATGCATGCACCAATTTAGAAAACAAGGTCCACTCACAGACCGTCCGAAGCCGCGTCTCGATACGCGTGCCATACGGCTCCCCGAGCCGATCACCATCACCGGGACTTCCAAACCTGTCCAAATTAATTTAGAGGGTTACTAACTACTTATATAACCCCTCACTAAAGCCCCGTAATTTTCCCGTATTTTTAACTATTTTTAATCCCGAACCTAAACCTTCCGATGCCCCGAAACATATCGAGACGGTGTCCGATTGACTCGAAACCAGTCCCAAAATGTTCGTTACATCGAATAGATGATTTCACATGTTGGAACCTTCCCCAGATTCCCGGCCACGCGCCCTCACGCGCCGCCTGAAGTGGCTGCGCGTGGGAGCCACGCGCCTGTGAACAGTGCTTCTCCTACCTCGATCAGACCGGTCCGAACCGACCGGTCCGGTCCGACCCCTGCAACTGGACCGGCGTAACCGGTCCAGGCCTCCGACTCCCTCATTTTCGGTCCGATTTCTTCCATTCCAATTTCTAAATTCCTATTTTCTCATTTCCAATCTATCCCAATCCTTACAACCTAAGAAAACTACCCGAAAGCCCTTGGTTCGAAATGGACCTCACGGTCCCATTTTTCCGATCGGTCCCCCACGGCTTCTCAGCCGTTAACCCTCACCAAAACCGTCCTAAAACCTTCCTAACATCCTAATAATCATTCCCTAATCATTTAAAACCAACCATAATGCTCACATCGAAAAATGAGGAAAAACGGGCTTACCGGGTACCCGATCGGGTTTTGGGCTCCCGCCACCGCCCACGGCGGTTCCAGCCACCAGCTGCCGTCCTAGTCCTCCTCTCTCACTCTCCTGGTTCCTCAGATCATAAGGGATGAAGATTTTGGGATTTTGGGTGAAATGGGATCGGGTAATGGATGGAGGAAAAATGGAAGAAATGGATGCACGGTGAATGGGTTTGGTGCATGAGTGGGTGAGGTTGGCCAGTGGATGGGTGACAAGTGTCACTCATCCATTGGGCCTCCATTAAATATCTGGGCCCACTAGAGACAAAACTGCACTTTTTGTCTCGTAAAACGTGCCGTTGTGAATAGTAACCGGGAACTTCCGTGAACCGTAACTTCGCCGTCGAACGTCCGAATTCGACGTGCCGCCTGTCTACGGATTCGTATCGTCCTTATCTACGTAACGGTCTTCGGCCCTCGGCCATCGGATCTCCCGGTCAAAAACTCAACATTTGACCCCCATTTAACCAAAATTACCAAAATGCCCCTAAACTTCCGAACGTCATAACTTCCACCCCGAACGTCGGAATTGAACGTGCCACCTGTCTATGAACTCGTGAGGTCACGGACTACGTCACGGTCATCGGTCAAAGTCCATTTGACCGCCCGAACGAAAAGTCAACATTTTACCCATGCTAGGGGCAAAACGGTCATTTCGCATCGTTCGTCCGATTTAGCCTAACTAATCACCGATTAACCTCACTAATCGTGATTAGTCACTAATCTAATCATGAAATTTGGGACGGGTCGTTACAACCTTCCCTCCTTAATTAATTTCGTCCTCGAAATTCCAACCGACCTAATCTAACCGTTCCTCCCTCCTTAATTAGTTTCGTTCTTGAAACTCCACTATCCTGATTCCACAACCACCTCGTGGAAAGTAGAATCGACCGCAAAACACGTGTACACTAGTACACCCACTAGTCAACATAAACCTCGTTTGTAACTAGACGTACCACTAACGCTCTCGTCGTATCGACTACATTCGACCACGTCGAATGACAGAAGTCGTACGCTCCGAACTGATCCCACTTGTCAGATCTACCGTTTCGCTGACACAACCAACTAGACGGTTCCTTGCTCAACCACTAACTATCCTGACGTCTGCTCCCACTGGAAGTCATCAGACCTCGCTCAACAATCCACGCTGACACCTTCGACAAACTGTCACCACTTGACAGTCGTCAGGCCAGACTAACACGATACACTTGTGGTTACACTAACCACCAACTTACTCAACCGTGAGTGAACACTAACCAACCATGCACTCGACCTGTGTGTAACTAGACCCAGCGAAATACCATGACCCACTGCACAGTATCCAATGTCCAGTCCACGTCCTCAACTAATCTGATGGTATCAAAACCAATCCGACTACCAATACGCTCACCAACATACTACGGGTATAACCTACATACCGTCACCATGCACGAAAAGTACACCCAGTATCGTACCTTGAACAACGTACAAAGTACGTACATCTACCCATCAATCAGCCTACACCCATATAGGTTGTAGCCAATCACGTTTCTACTATGGAGTCCATTTGTCCAATCCAGTACTAGACAAATCGAAACTCCAACCCATTATCTATTCCCCAAATCCGAATCCGAAATTTCGTGAGAAATCCCGAATCCAAACCCAGAAATCATATCCATAAACATGTTCAAATTCGAATCCGAAATCATCATTCCGTAAACCGGCATTTGGAATAACCATTTCGAACCCAAATCCATAAAAGAAAATCCACAGTCAGGCTCTAGAATCAAATCCTGAATCGTCACCCAGAATCCGATTCCAAAACCCAAATACAGAAATCCTCTTTCAAGTTCCAAAATCAAATCCTGAATCGTCATCCAGAAATCTGATTCCAAAACCTGAAATCTCGTTCTCGTCTACCGAGATGCACCATATCCGAACCTATCGGATACCTGTTCGACCGATTACCACAACACAATCGATTGACTTCATAGGGAAGCCAATCACAACATCACACACAACACCAAGTCTGACAAAACCCGACTTCGTCAGACACCTACTCCTCGGACAACTACTCAGGCGAGTAGTAAGCCATATGGGATTTACCTCGAAAAGAAGTTCAGTCCCATCATGCTCCACTCAACCAAGTAAGAGTGATAAACTCCCCACCTATCTGGATCATCCAAGTCACGATCCAGATCCAACACTACGTCAGACGACTATAGACGTCACGATCCCCGATCGTCACGACGTCCAAAGTCCTCAACCATTCCCCACATCTAACAGATTAGTCAACGACGAGACACGCCGAGACTGTGGGTTACCACTGATTACCTCGTATCGATCCTTGTCATTCCACCGAGGAAAATCAAAGATGATACAAGACTATGACATCAAAATTCATCCTATGTGAATACAACCAAACTCGCTGCATTCACCACGTCACGTAAACCAACCTCGTCTGCCACCAAGCAGGAAATGAGAAATCTCAGTCACCTAACTTCGATATACTCATTTCACCTGACGACCCAAGACAAATCACAGGTCCACCAACCAATACATGATCAGTGTACTAGTGGCAACCAACAACATCAATAACAGCTACATCATCAATATCATCTACCACCATCAATTATGGTAGAACCTGAGAAGTCACCCAAACGACTTCGACATACCCAATACCAATGCGGAAAACCCGCATTCCTCTCGTCACCTCAATCGCAACCTCTCGCGATTTCGAAGTTCCAACAAAATTGGAAACAACATACCCGGACATCACCCACGTGTCCCCGTTAGACTGGTTATGGACACATGCCCATTTACGACCGTATATGTACATCCAAAAGGATGTCAATTCATCCTAATCTGATGTACCACTCGACTGAAAAGTCACAACAGCCCCCTGCTGTGATCTGCAGTCAAATCTCTGCAAACCACCATCTCTAACCAATCCTGACTAATTCTGACCAATTGGTCGCTAAACCCCGCGACAGAACGAGTCTGACCAACCGGTCACTAATCCGTCATGATAATACTCGATCCTCACTCCTCAACTACCGCTGGATCCTATCCAGTCCGTCACTATCCGTGATTCACTCCCGAACCACAGATACCAATCATAAGCCCCTCACGTCGGAGTCACATCCTGACTCGTAACTCACCGTCATCACAATCACCGGCACCAGAACCAGCACTAGTACCAGTACACCACCTGTCAGCATCAGCACAAAGTGTGCCAATCAGACAACTCTGGATCTTCGCTCATACCGAACGATGATCCCGTACCTTTACTCGAATAGGAGAAACTCTGCCTCCTTCGTACCCAACACCTCTGGGTACAGTTACCCTGACAACTCCTACGAGAAGAGGAAACGTCCCCCGTACGTCCCCGTCTCATTCTGCGATCGCACTCAACCGTAACCAAGTCGAATCCAGAATCACTACTCACACATATGCGTTATTCACGCACCACGTACCATCGTCACGACTGCCAATCCCATCGTCACAATCGTCACGACAACCTGAGTCTACTCAACCAGATAAAATTCGACTACGTCTATCGATAGTAGCGTCTGCCACAACCTCGTGCAGACCTAACGACTAGACATCCAGACTCCGCATCCAACGGAATCAACTGCCTGTACCAACTACTCTGTATCCCACTCAGGGATTCCATCGACAAGTACCAACCCTTGTAACCTGTCCAACCCAACTCTAACCAGTCGCAACTCGACTATCCCAAAGTCGTCTACCAGGTCACCCGCGACCTCAGTTGTACCAACAATCCATCACAATTATGGTAGCACGACAACCTGCTAGGTCTAACCGATAAGTACAACTCCGACTGCGAAGTGCAGTCCCAACACAAGCTGATATGACTAGACCGACTAACGAACCCCAACTCCGAATAGTCGTCAAAGTCACACCACTCGCCAGCTCACATTTCCGAACCATACACATACAGTAGGGTTCCACGATCACACATAGAGTTCCCTAGAACCCAACTACATAAGGCAGTAAAATCCACGATCTGACCGACCCCGCGGTCTTGACATCGCAAGGACATCAATCCAATCCTACCGTAAGTCCAACCAGAATTCCTCGAATCCGGCTGCCAACTGCCGACTGCAGTAAATCCATTTTACTCAACATATTCTGACCATCTAATGGTCACAACATCGAATCAGTCGTCGGAACCGATCCTACGACATCGTGAAGACGATCCCAACTAACCGTCTCACGATCACACTCCAGAATACGAACACGTTAATCCTTCCGTAGGGTCCCACACTGTCAACCTTGACAGAACTATGGCAACCCCGGCCTCAAATGCCGAACCAAGGCATGCCAATCCTACTAACTATCGTACCGGCACCCCAACATCAGGTTGACCCCGAACTGTAGCCCATTGAGATATCACATCCTCGACCAGCGTACATACTCCAAGAGCTCCGCGGTTGCTCGAATAGAGACAACCCCGCTCTGATACCACGTTGACAGGACCCATCCCCATCCCCCCGGGATTAGTGCGGGATGACCCTGCTCCCGTCTGACACGAAGTGTCATACAAGGGATATTTCCGACCTTTGCCCTCCCGGGCTGTCAGAGTACGCCAGGATCCGGAGGAGGCATGTGATATCTCGATCTCTGCTACAATCCACATCCGATGTCAACCTGAAGGGTATTAAAAACAAAAAGCTGTGAGTGGACGAAAATAAACAATTTATAAAAACATTTCATAAAAGACATTTATACCCTCCACTAAAAAGCATGCATGCATAGTAAAACCATTTATCCAATAATATATGTTAAAACATCCATAAATAGGGTCACAACCCCAAGTTCCGTAAATACAAGTCTCACGGGCTCCTGCCCAAAACCAATTTACAGAAAACCAGAACATAGTAAACATATGTGGGATCTCAGCCCAAATCCATTTATCATCATAAAACACAGTTTTCCCAACCCAATTGAAACCATGTTTATCCAATATATTCATATCCAGAACCTGTCACGGTAAAATAAAGCTACACGTGTGCTAACCGGGGTCTCAAACCCAAGTCTCTCCAGGGTCCACCCAGGTCAATGTCCGTAGATCAAGGACCCTCCCTGGAGGTAACGAACCATGCCCATCCTGAGAGTAAGGAACCCAACTGGGGGGCGACTCCACTCAGTCAGTGCTCCGTGACTACTCCGGGGTCCACCCAGGCCAACGACCCTCCCCGGAGGAGACAATCATATATATAGGATGGAATATGAAAAACCTTTTGAAATCATTCTTTAAATCTTTCCAGGATTCATGCCCGGCCCCCATAAGCCGTCATGAACCATAAAATCCTTTCATGGGTTCATGCCGGTTCCCATAAACCGTCATGACCCGTAAATCCATTTCAGGGGTTCATGCCGGTTCCCATAAACCGTCATGACCCGTAAAAACCATTTGTAACACATAGCTGGGCACTAGGCCCGAATTCACATAGAAACTGGACCCCCGGTCCGAATCGTAAACCAATTGGTCCTCTGGCCCGATTCCGTAAATCAAATGGACCTCAAGTCCGAGAATTACCTTTTCAAATCCAAAATTATTTCATTAAATTATTTCCAAGACCATAAGAATGAAAAATCGGAGTAAAACCGAAAAACCTCGATTTACGTGCAAGCACGTAAATCGCCTCGAAATACGTGAAACCATATAATTCACAATTATCCAAATCAACATTATCAAATCAAATTCATTATCCTTTTGGAAATCCAAAACCATTTCATTTCGACCAATAAAGACCTACAGCCCCGTATAGGAACCGTATAGGGCCGAAACCTCGAAATACGTGCATATACGTAGCCACACATCCAAATGCACTCATGGCATCACAAACAAGTATTTAAAACATATAATAAACATTTATACATGCACCAATTTAGAAAATAAGGTCCACTCACAGACCGTCCGAAGCCGCGTCTCGATACGCGTGCCATACGGCTCCCCGAGCCGATCACCATCACCGGGACTTCCAAACCTGTCCAAATTAATTTAGAGGGTTACTAACTACTTATATAACCCCCTCACTAAAGCCCCGTAATTTTCCCGTATTTTTAACTATTTTTAATCCCGAACCTAAGCCTTCCGATGCCCCGAAACATATCGAGGCGGTGTCCGATCGACTCGAAACCAGTCCCAAAATGTTCGTTACATCGAATAGATGATTTCACATGTTGGAACCTTCCCCAGATTCCCGGCCACGCGCCCTCACGCGCCGCCTGAAGTGGCTGCGCGTGGGAGCCACGCGCCTGTGAAACGGTAGATCTGACAAGTGGGATCAGTTCGGAGCGTACGACTTCTGTCATTCGACGTGGTCGAATGTAGTCGATACGACGAGAGCGTTAGTGGTACGTCTAGTTACAAACGAGGTTTATGTTGACTCGTGGGTGTACTAGTGTACACGTGTTTTGCGGTCGATTCTACTTTCCACGAGGTGGTTGTGGAATCAGGATAGTGGAGTTTCAAGAACGAAACTAATTAAGGAGGGAGGAACGGTTAGATTAGGTCGGTTGGAATTTCGAGGACGAAATTAATTAAGGAGGGAAGGTTGTAACGACCCGTCCCAAATTTCATGATTAGATTATTGACTAATCACGATTAGTGAGGTTAATCGGTGATTAGTTAGGCTAAATCGGACGAACGATGCGAAATGACCGTTTTGCCCCTAGCGTGGGTAAAATGTTGACTTTTCGTTCGGGCGGGTCAAATGGACTTTGACCGATGACCGTGACGTAGTCCGTGACGTCACGAGTTCATAGACAGGTGGCACGTTCAATTCCGACGTTCGGAGTGGGAAGTTATGACGTTCGGAAGTTTAGGGGCATTTTGGTAATTTTGGTTAAATGGGGTCAAATGTTGACTTTTTGACCGGGAGGTCCGATGGCCGAGGGCCGAAGACCGTTACGTAGATAAGGACGATACGAATCCGTAGACAGGCGGCACGTCGAATTCGGACGTTCGATCGGCGAAGTTACGGTTCACGGAAGTTCCCAGTTACTATTCACGACGGCACGTTTTACGAGACAAAAAGTGCAGTTTTGTCTCTAGTGGGCCCAGATATTTAATGGAGGCCCAATGGATGAGTGACACTTGTCACCCATCCACTGGCCAACCTCACCCACTCATGCACCAAACCCATTCACCGTGCATCCATTTCTTCCATTTTTCCTTCATCCATTACCCGATCCCATTTCACCCAAAATCCCAAAATCTTCATCCCTTATGATCTGAGGAACCAGGAGAGTGAGAGAGGAGGACTAGGACGGCAGCTGGTGGCTGGAACCGCCGTGGGCGGTGGCGGGAGCCCAAAACCCGATCGGGTACCCGGTAAGCCCGTTTTTCCTCATTTTTCGATGTGAGCATTATGGTTGGTTTTAAATGATTAGGGAATGATTATTAGGATGCTAGGAAGGTTTTAGGACGGTTTTGGTGAGGGTTAACGGCTGAGAAGCCGTGGGGGGACCGATCGGAAAAATGGGACCGTGAGGTCCATTTCGAACCAAGGGCTTTCGGGTAGTTTTCTTAGGTTGTAAGGATTGGGATAGATTGGAAATGAGAAAATAGGAATTTAGAAATTGGAATGGAAGAAATCGGACCGAAAATGAGGGAGTCGGAGGCTTGGACCGGTTACGCCGGTCCAGTTGCAGGGGTCGGACCGGACCGGTCGGTTCGGACCGGTCTGATCGAGGTAGGAGAAGCACTGTTCACAGGCGCGTGGCTCCCACGCGCAGCCACTTTAGGCGGTGCGTGAGGGCGCGTGGCCGGGAATCTGGGGAAGGTTCCAACATGTGAAATCATCTATTCGATGTAACGAACATTTTGGGACTGGTTTCGAGTCGATCGGACACCGTCTCGATATGTTTCGGGGCATCGGAAGGTTTAGGTTCGGGATTAAAAATAGTTAAAAATACGGGAAAATTACGGGGCTTTAGTGAGGGGTTATATAAGTAGTTAGTAACCCTCTAAATTAATTTGGACAGGTTTGGAAGTCCCGGTGATGGTGATCGGCTCGGGGAGCCGTATGGCACGCGTATCGAGACGCGGCTTCGGACGGTCTGTGAGTGGACCTTGTTTTCTAAATTGGTGCATGCATAAATGTTTATTATATGTTTTAAATACTTGTTTGTGATGCCATGAGTGCATTTGGATGTGTGGCTACGTATAGGCACGTATTTCGAGGTTTCGGCCCTATACGGTTCCTATACGGGGCTGTAGGTCTTTATTGGTCGAAATGAAATGGTTTTGGATTTCCAAAAGGATAATGAATTTGATTTGATAATGTTGATTTGGATAATTGTGAATTATATGGTTTCACGTATTTAGAGGCGATTTACGTGCTTGCACGTAAATCGAGGTTTTTAGGTTTTACTCCGATTTTCCATTCTTATGGTCTTGGAAATAATTTAATGAAATAATTTTGGATTTGAAAAGGTAATTCTCGGACTTGAGGTCCATTTGATTTACGGAATCGGGCCAGAGGCCCAATTGGTTTACGATTCGGACCGGGGGTCCAGTTTCTATGTGAATTCGGGCCTAGTGCCCAGCTATGTGTTACAAATGGTTTTTACGGGTCATGACGGTTTATGGGAACCGGCATGAACCCATGAAAGGATTTTATGGTTCATGACGGCTTATGGGGGCCGGGCATGAATCCTGGAAAGATTTAAAGAATGATTTCAAAAGGTTTTTCATATTCCAACCTATATATATGATTGTCTCCTCCGGGGAGGGTCGTTGGCCTGGGTGACCCCGGAGTAGTCACGGAGCACTGACTGAGTGGAGTCGCCCCCCAGTTGGGTTCCTTACTCTCAGGATGGGCATGGTTCGTTACCTCCAGGGAGGGTCCTTGATCTACGTACATTGACCTGGGTAGACCCTGGAGAGACTTGGGTTTGAGACCCCGGTTAGCACACGTGTAGCTTTATTTTACCGTGACAGGTTCTGGATATGAATATATTGGATAAACATGGTTTCAATTGGGTTGGGAAAACTGTGTTTTATGATGATAAATGGATTTGGGCTGAGATCCCACATATGTTTACTATGTTCTGGTTTTCTGTAAATTGGTTTTGGGCAGGAGCCCGTGAGACTTGTATTTACGGAACTTGGGGTTGTGACCCTATTTATGGATGTTTTAACATATATTATTGGATAAATGGTTTTACTATGCATGCATGCTTTTTAGTGGAGGGTATAAATGTCTTTTATGAAATGTTTTTATAAATTGTTTATTTTCGTCCACTCACAGCTTTTGTTTTTAATACCCTTCAGGTTGACATCGGATGTGGACTGTAGCAGAGATCGAGATATCACATGCCTCCTCCGGATCCTGGCGTACTCTGACAGCCCGGGAGGGCAAAGGTCGGAAATATCCCTTGTCTGACACTTCGTGACAGACGGGAGCAGGGTCATCCCGCACTAATCCCGGGGGGATGGGGATGGGTCCTGTCAACGTGGTATCAGATCAGACCGGTTCCGAACCGACCGGTCCGGTCCGACCCCTGCAACTGAACCGGCGTAACCGGTCCAGGCCTCCGACTCCCTCATTTTCGGTCCGATTTCTTCCATTCCAATTTCTAAATTCCTATTTTCTCATTTCCAATCTATCCCAATCCTTACAACCTAAGAAAACTACCTGAAAGCCCTTGGTTCGAAATGGACCTCACGGTCCCATTTTTCCGATCGGTTCCCCTACGGCTTCTCAGCCGTTAACCCTCACCAAAACCGTCCTAAAACCTTCCTAGCATCCTAATAATCATTCCCTAATCATTTAAAACCAACCATAATGCTCACATCGAAAAATGAGGAAAAACGGGCTTACCGGGTACCCGATCGGGTTTTGGGCTCCCGCCACCGCCCACGGCGGTTCCAGCCACCAGCTGCCGTCCTAGTCCTCCTCTCTCACTCTCCTGGTTCCTCAGATCATAAGGGATGAAGATTTTGGGATTTTGGGTGAAATGGATCGGGTAATGGATGGAGGAAAAATGGAAGAAATGGATGCACGGTGAATGGGTTTGGTGCATGAGTGGGTGAGGTTGGCCAGTGGATGGGTGACAAGTGTCACTCATCCATTGGGCCTCCATTAAATATCTGGGCCCACTAGAGACAAAACTGCACTTTTTGTCTCGTAAAACGTGCCGTCGTGAATAGTAACCGGAAACTTCCGTGAACCGTAACTTCGCCGTCGAATGTCTGAATTCGACGTGCCGCCTGTCTACGGATTCGTATCGTCCTTATCTACGTAACGGTCTTCGGCCCTCGGCCATCGGACCTCCCGGTCAAAAAGTCAACATTTGACCCCCATTTAACCAAAATTACCAAAATGCCCCTAAACTTCCGAACGTCATAACTTCCACCCCGAACGTCGGAATTGAACGTGCCACCTGTCTATGAACTCGTGACGTCACGGACTACGTCACGGTCATCGGTCAAAGTCCATTTGACCGCCCGAACGAAAAGTCAATATTTTACCCACGCTAGGGCAAAACGGTCATTTCGCATCGTTCGTTCCGATTTAGCCTAACTAATCACCGATTAACCTCACTAATCGTGATTAGTCACTAATCTAATCATGGAATTTGGGACGGGTCGTTACATTATGCCGGTTCCCATAAACCGTCATGAACTTGGAAATCCATCTAGGGTTCCTGACCCGAAATCATCAGTGTAAAACAACTAGGTCTCGTGCCCGAACATACGACTCAACTGGGCACCGTGCCCGATATCTAAGGGTTAGTTAAGACTCCGATCATAGTGATGCGTGCAACTATCCATCCAGGACCGCTCTCAATTCTGGTATGTTGCCGTGAACGAATCAACCGACGCGGCCACCACAAGATCATGGTGCACTCATCACCGATCGCTATCCTGAACCGTTAGCACTCCGAAGTCGAGCCTCCTCAGGCTGCCCGACCACGAATCGTGCATCGTGACCTCTCCGGAAGGACCATCACATCCAATCCGGAGGCGAGCGTCGTATCGTTGATCGCTATGCACATAGCACCTGTCGCGACCACGATTTAGACCCGAAGGTCGTAAATAGGGTCATATGCCCGAGACAAAACCAAATGGGTCTCATACCCGAGTTTATCCTTTTGAAATCCAAAACCATTTCATTTAGACCAATAAAGACATACAGTGTCATGACCCACCCCGGTTTCACCCCGAAAACCGAGGTAAATCCTACTCCCGTCTGACACTCTGACACAAATACAGTCAGACGCATGAGAAATTATACTACATATCCCGAAGTCAACAGTTTACAGAGCATAGTACTCAATACAGAAGAAAGAAAACTATTAAATTTATACACGCACACAGAAATTAAAACAAAATACTCCGGGATCCCTCTCGTAATTTCTATGCCTCAGACGCTGCCTTCGACGCCGGAACCCCGCACCTACTCCACAACCTGGAGGGCAATTAAAAATAGAAGGTGTGAGTGGACCAAAATTAAATAAGAATTTCCAAAACTATTTTATAAGAAAACCGGGTTTAGCCCTCTGTTTTGAAAACCACACGCATAACCTAGTTATCAAAACAGTTATACAGTACATCATAAAAACAGAAACACTATAAAACACAGTTATAGAAATCATATCCTCAGTGTCATAAAACCGCATCATAAAACATAAATACTGAGTCATCATTCTCCAATCAAACCTGCTGGACCTATCCGAGTCTTTAAACTCCCGAGTCTTTAAACTCAATCCAGGCCTCAATAATATCTGAGTCTTTAAACTCCCGAGTCTTTAAACTCAATAGGCCTACGGGGGAAATATCAATATATTCGAGTCTTTAAAACTCCCGAGTCTTTAAACTCAATCCGGGTCTTTAAACCCAATCCGAGCCCGTCCCCCGTCAAACATAATATCCGGGTCTTTAAACCCAATATCCAGATCCAGCAAATCCAATCAAAACCATTTGAAAACCATTTCCGAATTCACATCCAAACCCGAATCCGAAATCAATGGTCTGATGCCCTTCCGGCATCCCGAACCGCCATTCCGAACCCAAATCCGGAACTCTACGTTAAAACCAAATTCCGCTTTCTGAAATCCGATTCTAAAACCGAAAACCTTGATCATCGAAATCATGTTCCAAACTCCCTTTATAATCATTAAAAACCATTTATTGTTTGAAATCCCAAAACCATGGCATCATAATCAGAAATCAAGACTTTCTCGTAAAACGTGCCAAATACGTTATTTCTCAAAAAAACGTGCAATTATGTAAAACAGTTATAACATATTCAAATGAACATGAAATCACATATAAAACCATAAAACAAGTAATTAAAAGCAGTTATGCATGCTCAGTTATAGAGAAGGGGTCCACTCACAGTACCGAGCCCTCAATCGTGTCCCGAACGTCTCGTACGTTCCTCAGCTTCCTCGGGAACTCCCGATCCTGTCAACAACCACCAAAGTACGTTACTACCACATCTACGAGGATCCACCTAAATTCCCTCAAAAATCCTCGGCTCCTAAACGTAACGAATCGAAACCCTAAGCCTTCACCCTCGCGAAACTACTTCGCTTTGACGTCCGATTAACCCGAAACCAACGCTAAAAGACTCGTCACAACACCTAGACCAAAAACCTAGTTGAAACTTTCCCCAAAGACCGCCGCACGGGCCCCCCACGCGCCGCCCAACGTGGCTGTGTGTGGCCCTCACGCGCCTGCTACAGTGTCACCGTCTACCTCAAGCAGACCCGGTTCAGCACAGTGTCTGCAACTTGAATCGGCGTCAGCGGTTCACCGCCTTCCGTCCACCAAATCGACTCCTTTCTTCACCAACGGCATCATCTAGACTTAGGCTACCCATTCCCGTAATCCAATCACCTCGACACGGCCTAATACTCATCGACTCGAACTCAAAACAAAACTCGTACACTGCCCTGTTTCCTTCTTCGGCCACCCAGGTCACCCCCCATCACAGTGGCTAGCTTAAACCCTTCCTAGGGCCATCCTAAACCTCACCCAACTCACCAAAACCGTCGACTCTACCCCAAACTTCACAACTTTCGATCTGAACATCGACGGCAAAACAGAGCACACAAGGTACTCTCCGTCGTCTAGCCTCCACCGTGCACTCCTCCGTCACGGCAGCACAACCAGAAGACTCCTAGGACTCCACTGAACTCCCTAGACCTCACTAGACTCCTCTATTCTACTCCTATAGCTACGACTTAGCTTCTGAAACTAGACGGCAAAACAGAGCATCGAAAGGGAAATCAGAAATTACCTGTCGTCCTGTCGCCGTCGTGAGCTCAGCCGTGAGGCAGTAGCTCCTCCCGTCCACCTCCAGCCTCTGGACACCTCCTCTGGCCTCGCTTGGTCGAACACGGCACAACCACCACCACGATCTCTCTGTTCACTTTGGTTTCTTCCCTGGTTTTCCCGTGGCTCACAACTCACCCACACACTGCCACCGTACCTCCAAACCTCCTCTTTGTCTCCCTCTTGATCTCTGATCACTCTCACACACTCACAACTCACCAACATCCACGATCACCCCTCAATTTCTCTCAATTCTCTCCCTCTGTTTCTCTCTGGGTCGAAGAACACCCACGAACACACGGGCATCCCCCAAATAATTGGACCGTGTAAGATCCTGGAACCCTCTAGTCAAGCCCCACGTGTCACCAATCCTGTCCCTTCTCACCCAACTGGCCCAATCCCAGCCATCCATCTGTCCCTCTCTGCTGCACAAATCCCCATGTACAAAGACCAAAATACCCTTCCTTTTAAATCAAATTTATGGTTTTGCCACTACCTTTCTAGACCCGTAACTCACACATCGTAAGTCCGATGGATACGTGCCGCCTGTCATCGAACTCAGGACGACGAGATCTATTTGTCATCGAACTCAGGACGACGAGATCTATTCAACCATCCTAGGTCAACGTGTCAAACCCCGTTCATACAAAAAGTCAACTATTCCCCCTAATTTAGCCAAATTACGGTTATGCCCTCAACCTTCCGAACATCATAACTTCCTCCTCGGATGTCGGAATCGGGCGTACCACCTGCCTACGGGTTCGTGACGTCCCGAACTACGTCTTGGTCACCGGTCGAAGTCCATTTGACCACCCGAACTAAAAATCAACATTTTGCCCAAACTAGGGGCAAAATCGTCATTCTACACTAACGACCCCAACGAGACCAACTAACCACCGATTAAGCTCACTAATCCCATCTTAATCACTGTCTTAACCTTAAGTTCTGGACGGGTCGTTACATACAAACCCGTATAGGCACCGTATAGGGTCGAAACCTCAAAATACATGTTTATACGTAACCCACACATCCAAATGCACTCATGGCATCACAAACAAGTATTTAAAACATATAATAAACATTTATGCATGCACCAATTTAGAAAACAAGGTCCACTCACAGACCGTCCGAGCTGCCGCCTCGATTTGCGTGCCATGCGGCTCCCCTAGCCAATCACCGTCACCCGGGACTCCCAAACCTGTCCAAATTTTAATAGAAGGATAATAACTACTTAATTAACCTCCCATTAAAGCCCCATAATTTTCCCAAACTTTTAACTATTTTTAAACCGACCCTAAACCTTCTGATGCCCCGAAACATATCGAGACGGTGTCCAATCGACACGAAACCAGTCCCAAAATGTTCGTTGCATTGAATAGATGATTTGACAGTTGGAACCATCCTCAAATTCTCCCCCACGCGCCCCCCACGTGCCGCCTGAAGTGGCTGCGCGTGGGCCTCACGCGCCTGCTACAGTACCCGTCTTCAACCTCGCGCAGCGGGTCCGGTCCAACCCCTGCAACTAGACCGGCGTAATCGGTCCGGGCCCCTACAACCAGTATTTTTCGTCCGTTTTCTTCCAATCCAATCCCTAAATTCCTATTTTCTCATTTCATACCCATTCCAATTAACCAAACTACCTAAAACACCCAAAATCCGATCGGTCCAATTCTTCCTCACGGTTCGAATTTTCCAAAACTCACCTCAGGATTCCTTAACGTCTAACCACCCTCAAAACCTCTCTAACAACTCTCTAGCAACCTATTTAATTCAAACCAATCGTCCAAATCGACCCATAACAACAGAAATGAAAAATGGATTGAAATCGGTTAAAACCGATACCTGTGCACGGTTTCCTCCATCGTCGTCCACGGCGGCTCTGCCTGGCCAGTCACCACGTACACCTGGTCCTCCTTTTCCACTCACTCACTCTCTGGGCTTCTCATCATGATCAAATGGATGGGTTGGGGTTTAAGGGGGAGGGTGAGATCGGGTTGTGTTTGGGTGTGTGTGTGTTTGAAATGAAGAAAAGGAAATGAACGGTGCATGAAGGGAAAATGGTGTCCATTGGATGGGTGACACTTGTCACTCATCCATTGGGCATCAGGACAAATATCTAGGCCCACTAGAGTCCAAAAGTGAACTCGTCTCGTAATTCGTGCAATAGTGCACTCGAACTTCCGTGAACCGTAACTTCACCGCTCGAACGTCTGAATTCGACGTGCTGCCTGTCTATGGATTCGTATCGTCCTTATCTACGTAACGGTATTTGGCCCTCGGCCATCGGACCTCCTGGTCAAAAGTCAACATTTTGACCCTTTTAACCAAAATTACCAAAATGCCCCTAAACTTCCGAACGTCATAACTTCCTCCTCGAACGTCGGAATTAAACGTGCCACCTGTCTATGAACTCATGATGTCACAAAATACGTCACGGTCATCGGTCAAAGTCCATTTGACCTCCCAATTGAAAAGTCAACGTTTTTCCACGCCCAAGGGCAAAACGGTCATTTCGCATCGTTCGTCCGATTTCGCTCAACTAATCACGAATTAGCCTCATTAATCGTGATTAGTCACTAATCTAATCTAGGAATTTGGGACGGGTCATTACATTATTAGTCATCGTTAGAACCCTATTGTATCATATTATTCATCATATATTTATTATATCAAAGTCATTTTATAGTTTTTATTAGTCCTATGTAACCATCATTGGGTACTTAAGTTTTTCCCAAAAGTTTCATTCCAAATTTCCAACTTTTAGACCCGAATTTCCGTCATTTTTGTTGACCGTAAACGATATCGATATCGATATTTGGGCGAGATATCCGTAAATTTGACTAGCGATATATCCGTCAATATCAATATTTTCATCCTTGGCTGCTATGCTCAGTTAGATATCGAAGCCTATCGACACATCATGTGTTTCAAGAAGCTGAATGAATTCTTTATCTTGGAGCTCTTGGAATATGAATTTTAGAATTGCTACAACGTATCATATGAGGTGGTCCTTAGCAGATGGCTTTCTCAAGTTAATCCTAAAGTGGAGTTATTTGAGAAAACATTTTTTAACGACAGGACAAACAGACACAACTGCATTGAAGTGGGAGGATCTTGGGACTGTAATTTATCCAACGACCTAAGAATTACTTCGCACTTTCGCACTTGGGGCAAGTTGTAATCTTAAGAAGACTGATAGGACTCTAAAGATGGGCTACTTAGTCCACCAAGGGATCTCGAAGGTGGAAAGCCTTATGCCGACTTGGTTAAGGAATGGTTGAGCGCTCCATTGCATTTGAAGAGAGTTGTCAACCTGAAGAAGAAAAGCAAGGATGGACTCGATATCCTATCAGAGAAGATGTCTGCTTCTAAAATTTCTTCCCAAGCTATCACCTCAAGATCACTCAACAAGTGTCGATTGTCATATGAGTCTACAAAGCGTACAACTATAACTCCCAAGAAGCTGGAAGCTATTTCTACTTCTCCTAAAATGATAGAGGCCTTGAGGGAAGAAGACTCAGAAGGATTTGTTGAGGAAACATGACCATCTTCCAAGGTTGTAATGGTGAAAGTTGCCCCCATTTTTGTGGAAGAACCTGTGAAATTTAAGTCACAAGATACTTATGATAAGGTCGTCAGAGACTTTATAATTTCCAAAGTCGAAGCCCATAAACTAGTGGGAATACTTTGTCAGCGTACAAGCCTTGAAAAGGAAAATACGATGATGAAGTCAGAGTCCATACGTCTACGAGATAGTCAAGATCGTTCTAGATGGAATAGCAACTTCCTAGCAGGGAGGATTAACACTTTAAAAATTAAGGTGGGCAAGCTAAATAAGACTCGCGTTGAAAGGTTGCTGCTAGAGAGCGAACGTGATGTCGCTTTTAACGAATTTTCTATATTGCACGGACATTTGCATGAACCATAAGAGAAAATCAGACTCATGGAGACTAACATCCAATCTTTGAAAGTCAAACATCCTTTGCCATTATTGCCCTCAAAACTTTGCTCCAAAATGAAGTAAATTCGGAGCCAAGGTTTGATATGGAAAATGGTAGTGGGATCATCAACAAAGGGTTAGAGCCTGAATTTGAAGCTACAAATGACGATAATCTTGATATCTCGTACTCATTATTTGGTGACAACCCGCTCCTTTCAATTGAAAAGTGGGCCAAGTTTTAGAAAACGATGGGCGTAGAAGGCTTGCTTTCCAAGATGTCTTAGATTACTTGTTTATGTTTATCATTGTATTTACATTCTAATATTGAATAATTGGTTTGAGCAATTGATATTTGATTTGCCAACCGCTTTTCAAATGGAGAAATGAAAATAGCGTTGATTTACAACTTTGAAATTCAAGTATTAAATTATTGTTTCGAACTTTGTTATTTGTTCGAATTAACTTCTAAACTTGTTTGTTTGTTAAATACCCCCATTGTAGCGATATGTGTTCAACATTAGGGTTTAACTTGCTTGGCCTCTAAGGAGAGGACAATCTTTTTTTGTACCGCCTTCAGGGAAGGGCTTCTGCATCTTAAAAGAAAGCTTGTTTGCTCTATAAAAAAACATTAGGTGCTTCCAGGAGGAAAGCTTGAAATGCTTCTAGGAAGAAGACTTGTAGCGCTTCCCGAAGGAAGGCTCATGGTGCTTCTTGGAGAAAGACTTAGGTGTTTTGTATGGTGAAGGCTTAGATGCTTCGCAAGGAAAAGGCTTAGATGTTTCGCATGGCAAAGGCTTATATGCTTTGCATGGAGAAGGTTTAGATGCCTCGTAGGATGAAGGCTTAGATACTTTGTAAGGCGAATTTTTAGATGCTTTGCATTATGAAGGCTTAGATATCTCGCAGATATAAGGTTTAGATGTTTCGCATGGCGAAGACTTAGACGCTTCGTAGAACGAAAGCTTAGATGCTTCACATGACGAAGGCTTGAATACTTCGCAGAGTAAAGTTTTAGATGATTCGCATGACTAAGGCTTTGATTTCAGAATGAATGCTTAGCTGCTTCCTAAAGAAAGACTTGAATGCTTCTGAGTGAAAGATTTGAAATGCTTCGTAATGGAAGGCTTTAGTGATTTCTAGAGAAAGGCTTGTGTTGCTTTCCGGTGGAAGGCTTGGATTGTTTTAAGTACTTCTTGGAAGAAGTCTTGCAAATTGTGTATGATGTAAAGATGTGTTTTTATAAATTCAAAACAATTTGACAATTTTATTGATAACTCAAATACAAGGTACTTGAATTTAGAAGAAAACATCAAAAACAAAATAACAAATTTCCTAGGCTTCTACGTCCCATGAAGTTTGGGTAGATATGTAGCTTGTGGCAAGCTATGGCAATTCTTTTGATATGCAGCTAGTTGATGCGAATTACTTTTGATGTAGGTTCTTTGGGACCTTTGTTCTCCAGATGATCTACAATCTATACTCAATACAATGTTCTTCCTTCACGAGATTTTGGAGATATCTCTTAAAAGTTATTCATTTGCTTATGTTGTGTCCATAGCATTCACGATATGCATACCATTTGTTTTTATCAGCCTTCTTATGAACGCCTTTGACAGGTTCTAGTTTATTGAAGCATGTCTTGTCCTTGATTTCATTATAAATATGGTGGACTGGTACTGAGAATTGCAAGTTAGGCTTCCCAATGGTTGAGGCATTGGGAGTTTGGTTCGTCTTGCGCTTATTGGACCCCCGCATATGGGAATTTGTTGTTGACACCTTCTTTGCATGGTGATGATGGTTTGGAGACTTTCTCGCTCGTCCCGACTTAATCTGGGGCATAGGTAGCATTCTTCTCATCCTCCCAACATGCATGTCTCTATAGCAAGAAGAGAAATTTGGTGAAGTTGCAGGAATTGTTCATAAAAATGTCTCTGTAAAACTGGCTATCCCGGGGAAGCCCTTTCTTGAATGCCATTGTTGTAACTAGATCACTGCATCCAACAATGCGAGACTTTTTTCGCAATATCACCAAATGTATTGACGTTGGGTCTCTTTCGATCTCTTTCTGATAGTAAAAAGATGATCGTCCTTCACTTCGACTGTGCAAAGTTATGAATACTTCTTAAGCAAAATCTAGCTCTTCGAAAAAGCCTACAGATATCTATGGGAGATGGTTGAACCATGGCATGGTCTGGCCTGCAAAGAGCTTGAAATATCTTGCACATAAGTGCATTATTGTGTCTGTGAGGCACCATGACTCCTCGATAATAGTCAATATGTTTCACCGAGTCAGAGGTCCCCTTGAATTGATTAAAGTTCAGAGTTGCAAACAGTTGCGGAAATGGTTCTTCTTCGATGTCCCTCACAAAAGGTGAGGTTGAAGATGATTGAATTTGATGGTGTAGATCATCTTCTAGATTGCCATCACACTAGATGCCTCAGAGGAGTTTATTCAACATTCTTTGCACATCATTAGCTTGCAACGTGCCTCAATAAAGTGTGGAGTCATTCAAGCCAAACGTCATTGACCTCCCCGGACCTTAGTTTCCAAGTTCCTAGAGTGTGTTGGTATATATGTCTCATCCTCCTCACTACGATAGCTAGTGCGCCTCATGCTACTGTGAACGTCTTGGGAAGTTATATGTCGCCTCCTACTTCCATGTCAATGCTTAATTTGTGACAAAACTCTAATTCGCTTCCAAGCTGATCGTGTGCTGACAATCTTGAACGTTGTTAACTTTTTGCTTCGCGAGTATGACTTTCCTCGCCATAGTCACTTAGAGATGTGTCATGAGACATTGTTTGGCATCATACGATTTCTTTGCCACAGCGCCTTAGAATGTCTTCTTGCCTACTCTGAGGTGTAGTCCACCTTCCACCAATTTTGGTTGATCCTTGCTCTACTAGAACTTGTTATAGAAGTTCTAACTGCATCTGTACTTGGCTTCTTAGCCTTTTCGTCTTACTTGGACATATTGGCTTGAGGAAATAAGCGTCGAGGTGTGTGCGTATGACACGTGTAACAACCCGTCCCGGGAATTAGGGTTAAGACGGTGATTAGTGAAAGATTAGTGAGCTTAATCGGTGGTTAGTTGGTCTCGATAGGGTCGTTAGCGTAGAATGACGATTTTGCCCCTAGGTTGGGAAAAATGTTGACTTTTAGTTCGGGAGGTCAAATGGACTTTGACCAATGACGGTGACGTAGTTTGGGACGTCACGAATTCGTAGACAGGTGGTACGCCCGATTCCGACATCCGAGGAGGAAGTTATGATGTTCGGAAGGTTGAGGGCACTTTCGTAATTTGGTTAAACTAGGGGGAAAAGTTGACTTTTAGTACGACCGGGTTTTGACACATTTACCTAGGATAGTTAGGTAGATCTTGTCGTCCTGAGTTTAACGACAGGTGGCACATATTCATCGGACTTAGGACGGGCAAGTTACAGGTCAAAAACGGTAAGGGTAAAATGGTAATTTTGGGTTCAAAGAAGGGCATTTTGGTCTTTTCGTTGTTTGGGCCTTGTGCAACCAGATCAGGACAAGTGTACAGTGAGATGGGGATATTTTTGGAAAGGGAGCATGGGATTGGTGACACGTTCAGTGTGTGTAGTGGCTTCTAGGCCGTGCACGGTGTGTGTTTAATTTGTGCAGCCGTGTGTAGTCGTGTTCGAACAAGAGAAACAGAGGGTGAGTTGGAGAGAAAATCGATCAAGTGAAGGGAGTGTTTGTCTGTTCTGTTGAGTGGATGAGAGACTGGAGATCGAGTGAGAGACAACGAGTGAGTGGTGAGGGCAACTCGTGTGAGGAATCTTGTGAGTGTGAGAGGTTGAGTTTCCGGGAAACGGAGAGGGTGTTGGGTGGTGGTGCTGCTGTGTGGTACTCCCATCACCAAATTGGACCCGTGGTGGTGTTGTGAGGATTGAGAAGAGTCGACTAGCCCCAGCGGAGCTCACGGCGGCGACCGGAACACAGGTAATTCCTCGTTCCTGTTCAAATACTCTATTTTTTTTGTTTTGCTTCAAACCCATAGTCGTGGGTTTTGGGTGTGAGTCGACGGTTTTGGTGAGTTGGGTGAGACTTAGGAAGGTCCTAGGATTGGTTTAAGGTCGACACCGTGACGGGGGAAGACCTGGTTAGCCGGAGGGGAAAATAGGGGACTGGTTCGGGTTTTGTTCGAGCTTGAGTCGACGACATAGGGGCTGTGTCGAGGTGTTTGTGTAACGACCCGTCCCAAATTCCTAGATTAGATTAGTGACTAATCACGATTAGTGAGGCTAATCCGTGATTAGTTGGGCGAAATCGGACGAACGATGCAAAATGACCGTTTTGCCCCTAACGTGGGTAAAACGTTGACTTTTCATTCGGGCGGTCAAATGGACTTTGACCGATGACCGTGACGTAGTTCGTGACGTCACGAGTTCATAGACAGGTGGCACGTTCAATTCCGACGTTCGTGGAGGAAGTTGTGACGTTCGGAAGTTTAGGGGCATTTTGGTAATTATGGTTAACAAGGGTCAAATGTTGACTTTTTGACCGGGATGTCCGATGGCCAAGGGCCAAGGACCGTTACGTAGATAAGGACGATACGAATCCATAGACAGGCGGCACGTCGAATTCGGACGTTCGACGGCGAAGTTACGGTTCACGGAAGTTCAAGTGCACTATTGCATGAATTACGAAACGAACTAACTTTTGGACTCTAGTGGGGCCCAGATATTTATGGAGGCCCAATGGATGAGTGACAAGTGTTACCCATCCAATGGACACCAATTTCATTCATGCATCAAACCCTTCCCCGTTCATCCATTTCTCCCAATTTTCCCAAACCAACCCGATCACCAGTCTCACCGAAATACCAAACCCTTGACCTGTGAGCTTAGCTGAGAGGACAGAGATATGAAGAGGACAGGCTAGACGTGGTGGCTGGCCCAGGCAGCACCGCCGTGCACGGCGGGGGAGAAAAACCGATCGAGGTATCGGTTTAACCATTTTTCGACCCAATTTCCATTTTGTGTGTTATGGGTCGATTTGGATGTTGGTTTTGAAGTAATTAGGTTGTTAGGAGGTCAATAGGGAGGTTTTGAAAGGTTTTGGACGTTGAGGAACCCTGGGGTGAGCTTTTGGATTTTTGAACCGTGAGGTCCATTTTAGGTTCAAGGGTTCTAGGCGGTTTTAAGGGTTTTGTTTAATTGGGTTAGATAGGAAATGAGAAAATAGGAATTTAGGGATTAAAATGGAAGAAAACGGATGAGAAATGAGGATTGTAGTACCTTGGACCGGTCACGCCGGTCCAGTTGCAGGAACGGACCAGACCGGCCGTCGAGAGGTTGAAGACGGTACTGTAGCTGGCGCGTGAGGCCCACGCGCAGCCACTTCAGGCGGCGCGTACGGGCGCGTGGTGGAGATTTTGGGGATGGTTCCAACATGTCAAATCATCTATTCGATGTAACGAACATTTTGGGACTGGTTTAGAGTCGATCGGACATCGTTTCGATAGGTTTCAGGCTGTCCGAAGGTTTAGGATCGACTTTAAAAATAGTTAGAAAATCGGGAAAATTATGAGACTTCAATGAGAGGTTAATGAGGCTATTAGTAACCCTCTAAATGAATTTGGACAGGTTTGGGAGTCTCGGTGATGGTGATCGGCTCGGGGAGCCGTACGGCACGCAAATCGAGGCGGCAGCTCGGACGGTCTGTGAGTGGACCTTGTTTTCTAAATTGGTGCATGCATAAATGATTATTATATGTTTTAAATACTTGTTTGTGATGCCATGAGTGCATTTGGATGTGTGGTTACGTATAGGCACGTATTTCGAGGTTTCGGCCCTATACGGTGCCTATACGGGTCTGTATGTCTTTATTGGTCTAAATGAAATGGTTTTGGATTTCCAAAAGGATAAACTCGGGTATGAGACCCATTTGGTTTTATCTCGGGCATATGACGCTATTTACGACCTTCGGGTCTAAATCGTGGTCGCGACGGGTGCTATGTGCACGGCGATCGACGATACGACGCTCGCCTCCGGATTGGGATGTGATCCTTCCGGAGAGGTCACGATGCACGATTCGTGGTCGGGCAGCCTGGGGAGGCTCGACTTCGGAGTGCTGACGGTTCAGGATATCGATCGATGATGAGTGCACCATGATCTTGTGGTGGTCGCGTCGGTTGATACGTTCACGGTGACATACCAGGATTGAGGGCGGTCCTGGATGGATGGTTGCACACATCACTATGATCGGAGTCGTGACTGACCCTTAGATATCGGGAACGGTGCCCAACTGATGTCATATGTTCGGGCACGAGACCCAGTTGTTTTACAATGATGATTTTGGGTCAGGGACCCTAGATAGATTTCCAAGTTCATGACGGTTTATGGGAACCGGCATGAACTCTGGAAAGGTCATTCTGGTTCATGACGGTTTATGGGAACCGGCATGAACCCTGGTTAATGGATTTTATGGATCATGACGGTTCAAGGGAACCGGGCATGAATGTTTATGTTATGTATATATATGTATTCATATACCTTCCTTTACTTCTATTATCTCCTCCGGGGAGGGTCGTTGGCCTGGGTGGACCCCAGAGTAGTCACGGAGCACCGACTGAGTGGAGTCACCCCCAGTTGGGTTCCTTACTCTCAGGAAGGCTATGATTACTATTACCTCGGGTAGGTTCAATGGTCTGCGGACATTGATCTTGACTTTGAGAAGACTCAGATTGAGACCTGGGTAGCACGCACGTAGCTTTGGAAACCGTGACAGGATTGGTTGTGTGAATTATATGTATATGTGATGTATGCTATATATGATATGATGTATGATGTGCGTTTACACAGGTTTTGAGCAGTGGCCCGTGTATTTGATTTCATTATGGTTTTTCTGGATAAATGGTTTTCGAATGCATGCATGCTTTTTAGTGAAGGGTACAAATGGCTTTCTTATAAACTGTTTTTATAAACTCTTGTTTTGTCCACTCACAGCTTTTAATGTTTTGACTGTCCTTCAGGTTGACATCGGATGTGGACTGTAGCAGACGCCGAGATATCACATACCTCCTCCGGATCCTGGCATACTCTGATGGCCCGGGAGGGCAAAGGGCGGAAATATCCCTTGTCTGATACTTCGTGTCAGACGGGAGCAGGGTCATCCCGCACTAATCCCGGGGGGATTGGGATGGGTCCTGTCAGTTTGAGTGAGGGGACTGGTGACACGACCCATCCCAATCCCACCGGGATTACCATGGAATGTGTCATGCTCCCGTCTGACAAGAGGTGTCAGACAAGGGCTAACCTGTTGCCACTGCCCAACCGGGCTTCCAGAGTGCGTAAGGATCGATGGAGGAGGTGTATGATGTCCCAGTCTCTGCTGCAGTCGCATCCGGAATCAACCTGAAGGGCATTAAAAACAAAAGCTGTGAGTGGACGAAAACAAACAAGTCTGGCTAAAACATTTATAAGACATTTATGCCCCTCAGTAAAAGCATATGCATGCACCAAAAACCAATAATCCCATATTTATTTAGAAATAACCATTATGGCCTTAGCCCGGAAACCAAAGCATAGTTTCAAATCCCAAAAGTCAATCCAAGAGTTATCTCATAAATTCAGTAATGTTCATTTATTATTTTTCCATCTCCGGCATCCCCGATGCCTAGCGTCCTAGACACTTGACGTTCCAGACGTCATATCTCACGGTATTAAGCAACGCGTGCTGCCCGGGGTCTCACCGGGTCCATATCTCTGACATCCCCGATGTCTGACGTCCATGACGTCCAGCAATCCTGCTCCTGGATCACTAAACGGTCTGGTAGCTCCGTACAATGAGCCCTCGCAGGCAATGCACCGTGACTTCTCCAGTGTCCCCGACACTTGGAGGAGACCAGGATATATATATCCTCATATCGAGATGGTTTTATGGAACACATTTTATTATTCATTTCCAAAATATCACAAGGGCCCTTCCCCGAATTTCCATAAAACCGTCATAAGTCCAAATATTTGATTCAAATCCGAAATCGTTTATTCAATTCCATTTTAGGGTCCCCGACCCGAAATCACATATATAAATCAACTGGGCCCCTGGCCCGATTTCATAAGTCAACTGGGCCCCTGGCCCGATTCATAAGTTAACTGGGCCCCTGGCCCGATTCATTTTATCAAATCCGTAACCGTTTCATGAAATCATATCCAACCACATTTATGGAAATCGGTGCAAATCCAGAAAACCTCGATTTTCGTGCAAACACGTAAATCACCTCGAAATGCGTGAAACCATTTAAATTCACCGATATCCAAAATAAATCATTTAATCACAATTATAACAATCATGAAACAGTTATGCATGCATCGAATTTATAAAATCAATGTCCACTCACAGACTGTTTAACCGAGCGCCTCGATACGCGTGCCATAGGCCTTCCCGGGCCACACCACTATCACCGGGACTCCCAATCCTGTCCAAATCACATTAGAGGATTACTAACCTCATCATTAACATCCTATTCAAGTCCCGTAATTTTCCCGAATTTTTAAGTATTTTTAAACTGGATTTAAAACCTTCGGACATCCCGAACAATGTCGAGACGGGATCCGAATGACACGAAACCAATTCGCATGATTAATTGAACACGACGTTACCTCAATCACCACGACTCAAGCTTGAGTTTTCCGGCCGTCCACCTCGTCCGTCCACGACCCTAGGAGCCCCAAAGCTTGCCCCATTTGATCTGGTTCGACTCGTTGAGGTTCCAGAAAGCTCAATCCATCATCAATTAGGCTTGGGCTGGCCTAAAACTCGAAGTTCGAATTTGAATTTCACAAAAACCAGTTTCGGGTTTTTGAGCCTTCCTCCACCATTTCCACTCCATTCCTTCCATTCTCAATCTCAGAGTGAACCTCTTGACTCACACTCCATTCTATCGATCTAAATCAGTCCCTAAAAGCACCCAAAACCGTTCTCAATCCACTGTGTAATGTTCCCTGCACTGACCCGAAAACAATAATAAAACCAGTGTCCATGTTAAGCACTCAATTGCCAGCTCCCCACATGTGCAATCACACCTCAAACTGTCCCAATTCAGTCCATAAATTGATAAACAATCCATGGGATCGATCGCACAAAACACCCCACTTTCACGGCTGTTTCAATCAAACAATGCCCCCGTGAGAAATTACAATTCTGCCCCTATGCAGAAAATTACCAAAATGCCCCTCACGCATCCTGACCCGTAACTCGGTCATACGGACTCCGATTGATGCGTGCCGCCTGTCTACGGACCTTCCTAACGGTCCACGGTCCTCGGCCATCGGACCTCCCGATCAAAAAGTCAACATTTCCCCTTATATCGTCCAAATTACGAAAACGCCCCTGAACTTCCGTACATCATAACTTTCATCGCGGACATCGGAATCGAACGTGCCACCTGTCTATGAACTCGTGACGTCCCAAACTACGTCACGGTCATTGGTCAAAGTCCATTTGACCGTCCGAATTAAAAGTCAACGTTTTGCCCACGCCCAGGGGCAAAACGGTCATTTTGCACAATTCGTCCGAAATCGCTCAATTAATCCCAGATTAGTAAATCATAATTAAATATTATTAAATCCCGATATTCGGGACGGGTCGTTACAACTGGATTTCTTAGGACTGGACGGTGAGGATGGTGAAGAAAGGAGAGGAAACGGAGACGGGACGGCGGAGAACCGGGAACGCCGGTTCAGTACAGTCGAACCGGTTGACTCGAGGTAGACGATGGTACTGTAGCAGGCGCGTAAGGCCCACGCGCAGCCACTTTGGGCGGCGCGTGGGGGCACGTGCGGCGGCTTTTGGGGAAACGGTCAACATGGTTTTTGGTCTAGGTGTTGTGACGAGTCTAATGGAATTGGTTTTGGGTTGTTCGGACGTCGTTTGAGGTTAGTTCCGCGAAGGTGAAGGTTTATGGTACCGGTTCGTTACATTTAGGACCTGGAGATTTTTGGGGAAAATTAGGTGGACCTTCGTAGATGTGTTAGTAACGTACTTCAGTGATTGTTGACAGAATCGGGATTTCCCGAGGAAGCTGAGGAACGTACGAGACGTTCGGGACGCGATTGAGGGCTCGGTATTGTGAGTGGACCCCTTCTCTATAACTGAGCATGCATGACTGCTTTTAATTACTTGTTTTATGGTTTTATATGTGATTTCATGGTCATTTGAATAGGCTATAACTGTTTTACTTAATTGCACGTTTTTCGAGGAATTACGGTTTTTGGCACGTTTTACGAGAAAGGTTTGATTTTTTATTATGATACTATGAATTTGGGATTTCAAACGATAAAAGGTTTTCCATGATTATAAAGGGATTTTGGAACGTGATTTGATGATTAAGGTTTTCGGTTTTAGAATCGGATTTCGGAAAACGGAATTTGGTTTTAAAGTTGAAAAGTGGATTTCCGGATTTGGGTTCGGAATGACGGTTCTGGATGTCGGAAGGGCTTCGGGCCAGTGATTTCGGATTCGGGTTTGGATATGGCTTTAGAAATGGTTTTCAAACGGTTTGGATTGGATTTGTTGGATCTGGTTATTGGGTTTAAAGACTCGGATATATTGATATTTCCCCCGTAGGCCTGTTGAGTTTAAAGACTCGGATATTATTGAGGCCTGGATTGAGTTTAAAGACTCGGGAGTTTAAAGACTCGGATAGGTCCAGCAGGTTTGATCGAATAATGATTGGTTGAGACTTATGTTTTATGATACGAATTTTATGTTGCCTATGACATGATTTCCATAACTGTTTTTATACTGATTCTGCAAATGTTTTTATGATGGTCTTCATGTGATTTATAATTTTTTTTGGTAACTCGGTTATGCATGTGATTTCAAAATGGAGGGCCAAACTCGGTTTTCTTATAAAATGGTTTTGGGAACTTTTCTTTTATTTATGGTCCACTCACACTTTTCTGGTTTTAAATTGCCCTCCAGGTCGTGGAGCTAGAGCGGGGTTCTGGCGTCGAGGCAGCGTTTGAGGCATAGAAGTTACGAGAGCGACCCCGGAATGTTTTAAAGTTTCCGTGTGCGTGTATCTAGTTCACCGGTTTTCTTTCTTTTGTATTTAGAACTATGCTCTGTTAAACTTGACTTCGGGATGTGTATAGTTTCTCCTGCGTCTGACTGTGTTACTTTAGTAGTTTACGTTGGTGTTGTGTCGGGATGTCAGACGGGAGCAGGATTTACCTCGGTTTTCAGGATGAAACCGGGGTGGGTCCTGACAACACGTATCACGTTGAGACCTATGCCTCGTGCTCCAGCGTTGCTGGTTTATGTCATGCTTTTCTCTCATTTCATTTTTTTTTTTTTGGTGTTTCATGAGGACCATGCAGAAAACTTTGGGGATCTTTACTTTCATGGAATTGATTCAGGGTTTGCCTAGACGGTTCTCCCACAAATTGCCCATTTTTTTGCTGGAATAGTCTCATTACAGGTGGCGACAGTGCTACAGTTGAAAAGATCAGAAAGGTTCTGAAGCTAATAGTAGGAGTCAGTCCTTGTGTCCCGATAGGTGCTTCTATTGTCACACGACGGGGATGGCCTAGTGATTCATTCTGGTTTCTAATGTGTGCCCCGCTCTGAGTTTGTGCTGTAGAGACGGAAGCATCAGCTTCAGATGAACGAGCAGATCATCATGTTCTTGCCATGATAAAAAAACAAACTAAATAATGAACAAAGTTCAAGAACGATGAATAAAGCCGATGAACAATGAATGAAGTTTGAAGAATGACGAACGAAATTCAAGAACGACGAATAAAGTCGATGAACGTCAAACGAAGTTTATGAATGATGAACGAATTTGAGAGCACTTCTTGAGTATTTCTCAATTTGGCTCTCAATAAAAGCACCAATTGTTGAAGCAAAAATTGTTTGTCCTTGAAAAAGTCTTCTTGATCCCTAAAAATAGCAAACAAGAAGCAATCAAGGTGAAGATTGAAGCTACGGGGGGTTATTCAACAAAAACGCTCTGATCCTTAAGTTGGCTTTAAGAGAGATAATTCAAAAATAATTTTAGAAGTCAAGATTGAATTACATTGAAAATATAATGAGTTCCGTTATTTATAGGAAAAGTTTGAGAGCCATTAAGAGTTCTAATTGGTAAGTTGAATTTGTAATTAATAAATAATTTTTTAAAAATTATTTAATAATTGATTAATAATAATAATTAATTCTTATGAAGAACATTTATCATTATTGAGACTTTAATCAAATTAAATAATATATTAGCTAGTAAATATATTATTTAATGTGTAGGTGTTTGTGAGCCTTATTTAATGTCATTACCTTAGTCAATATAGACATTATTTAAATTCTAGGTTATATAATAATTGCATAATTTTTGGGTGATTTTGAGTTCTACGTAATTATTGATTCATTTGATATCTAATTCATATCTATGGAGTTTGAAATTCAATGAATGTTATTTGTGATAAAGAACTTTTTTTCAAGCATGAGCATCGAATAACTGAACATCTTTTAGAATTTCTATCAATTCCCTCTGCACATTTAGAGAGCACCTAATTGTTATATATTTACTTCCAATACGAGCATCGAACAACTAAACATCTTCTAGATTCCAATAAATTCCTTTATGTATTTAATTATTATATTTATCTTCCAATAGGAACATCAAACAACAAACATCTTTAGGATTTCAATCAATTCCTCTACGTATTTGGCGACAATTTTGCTATATATATATTTGTCTTTCATTTTGACGAAGAGTAGTAAAACTAATGATTAACTAAAAGTCTAAAACCTCCATTTCTTTCGACTATCAGTAAATTCGGTTGAAAATATTGCTACTATCGGCAATATATCGGAGAATATATCGAAAAATGGAGGGTTCGATATCTAAATTGGGGGTGAAGAAATTTCTTTCCCCAAAATCGATGATTTCGTCCAATTTCGGAGAATATCGCCGATTTTCTCCAATAGAAACGAGGGTTTCCTAGATTCTCAGCTTCAATGTGCTCTTTCAAGAGAGCGTTGAACGAGACGAAGGTAAGGACAGCTTCGCCTTACCCAGACTAAGCAATTGAAGGTTCTCCCGCAACCTAGATCGACCGACAATATCATCAGCGACGATGGTGGTTTCTGGGTTTCATGGCCTGATTTCGTCTTGGTCGACAGAGAAGAAGGCTGGAGGTATTCTTCTCTCCAATCGGAGGTATTCTTCTCGTTGAGCTGATGATTTTAAGTGCAGCGGTGAAGATGATCTTGGCTGAGATTGTAGACGATGGTTGATAATGGTGAAAATACATAGAAGATGAAGAAGATGACGAGGAGAGCAGAAATAAGAAAAGACGTGAGTTTTGAATCAGAGAGAGACATTTACTGCCAAGTTGTAGAGGAGATATTTTATAAATAAAATAATAAAATAATTAAAATAAAATAAAAATAGATGCCACCAAGTTAGACGCATATATTGTCCATTAATTATTTTCTTATCGATGATTGTTCAACGCCGACATCATTACACATGTGTCTTTCTTAAGGATTGAAATATCGATATCGACGGATATATTGTTAGTCAAATTTACGGATATCTCTCTCCAAATATCAATATCGATATCGATATCGTTTACGGTAAATAAAAATGACGGAAATTCGGTCTAAGAGTTGGAAATTTGGAATGAAACTTTGGGAAAAACTTAAATACCCAATAATGATTATATATGACTAATAAAAATTATAAAATGACTTTGATATAATAAATATATAATGATTAATATGATACAATAGAGTTCTGCCGATAACGAATAATATAAAATCTTAAACATAAACATAAATTGAAGTGAATTACTATAATTAAATGTTAATATAGTTAAAAGCATAAAAATAAGCATAATAATGGATTTACATTTACATAATAATTTAGAAAAACAGGGAGTTTATATTTACATAATAATTTAGAAAATTGGACATTAATTAGTAAAAATTGGACGTAAAATGAATTCTTATTAATCGTAAGCTCATCTCATATTTTTCAAAACATCCCTCATGTCCACTGTTGTACGAAAACATCCCACCGAGTTCCTCTCTGCTTCAATCCTAGCATAATTAAAAAAGAAAAAAGAAAAAAAAAAGAGGTTCTTACAATAACATGTTTAATCTCTCTTCCTCGTAACAGTCACCGATCTTACATTAATAACCATCACTGATATTATGTTCGTTACAATTGTTTATGCAAACGTGGAGGACACACAATTGTCTATAAAAATCAGTTATATGCACATTTGATTGACTATGAATAGATAATCAAGCATGTGCGAGAGAGTATTGATTTTTCAATAAAAATGGAATTTATAACTCATTAACGGCTGATTATTACTAGCCAAATTAAATGCGAATACATTAAATATCCGGTAACAATGAAATTCGCAATTTATTGACGGCTGAGTACCACTACGAAAAGATTGCCAACATATTTCCAAAATTTGCATGTTATTTTATTAATTTGTTTAAGTAATTAAGGGATGGGTCGGGCCATGGGTGTTATGGGAATTTACATCATTACATGTGAGGAACACCGCCGGATCAAACAAATCCTCGCCCTCCATTTTCCACTTTATAAACCTCCTTTTTGCACTCTTTTCTTCTAGCTCCACGCCTCCACCGCACTCAAAAACACTCCTCTATCTCGCCATCTTCTTCCTTCATCTGCGATCATCTCTAAACCCTAACGCCGAGCCTTTTTACATGGCTACAGCTCATGCCCACCTCCAACCTTACTTCCCTTTCACTTATCATCTTCCTCCTCCCTTTCCTCTTCAAACTTCGGTCCCAGCAAATCAGGGTATTAACGGGAAGAAGAGGAGGGTTTCGTGTCCGACCACCTGGCGCAAGAAAGGTGGATGCAACGTCGAAATTTCCAGTGGATATCGTTAAATATCGGCGGATTTCGTCAATATCCACCAATATTTCGCGAAATTGTGGAAATTGGGGGAAAAAATTTCTTCCCCTCTCTTTAGATGCCAACTCCTCCATTTTCCGATATGTCGACCGAAATATCGGCGACATTACCGATATTTTCATCAGTGGTCCTTCCATAATAGCACAAATTGTGTACCAGTAGCTAACGTGGCAGTGTGACATGAAGTCACTATTTACGTATATTGAATTAATTATATTAGTCAATTTTTAATGAACAACATTTAAAGATTTTGATTATATATAATATATGGCATAAATGATTTTGTGGATAATTTTGCTGTGGACGTATCATAGTTAATAGATATTGATATTAGATAATTATCAATCTATGCCATAGAATAATAATATATGTTGAAATTTTGATTAATATATGTCGATATTTTGATAAGTATTTTGGTCAAGTAGTATCACTTGGCAAAATTTTTGTGTCTTGGCAGATGTAGCCCAATCCGATTTTCAATCTGATAGACATTCTACTTGTTTTTAATGAATTTCAATGTGTAAAGCATTCTTAGTACAAAATTATCAATAAAATTATATTTTAATTTAGTTTATCTTTAAGGTTTTATACATGTTAGTCATCGTCAGAATCATATTATACCATATTATTCATCATATATTTATTATATCAAAGTCATTTTATAATGTTATTACTTTTATATAACCATTATTGGGTACTTAAGTTTTTCCTAAAGTTTCATTAAAAATTTCCAATTTTTAGACTAAATTTCCGTCATTTTTGTTAAGTGTAAACGATATCGATATTTAGAACGAGATATCCGTAAATTTGATTAGCGATGTCTTTATATTTATACTTTAATCGGAATCATTTATTTTTTAAATCATAATATCAAATCCATATCCAAGTTTGACAACACTATTGCGGCTTTACGATTGTACTAGGAAGCTTATAAGTTTTGGCGACAACCACTGAAAAATTGGGGTTACTCTTAATCCCGCGATTGTTGATTCACTTGGTGTCCAACTTATACGAACGGACTTTGAAATTCGATGAACATTATTCGTGACTAAAAACCTTTTCCAGTGCAAGCATCGAATAGCTAAACATCTTTTAGAATTTCAAACAATTCCTCTACATATTTAAGGAGAAGTGGAGAACCTGATTGCTATATATTTCAATCAGTTCCTTTATGTATTTAAGGACGACCTTACCATATATTTATCTTCTAGTACGACCATCAAACAACTAAACATCTTTTTGAATTTCAATCAATTCCTCTGCATATTTAGCGACAAGCTTGTTACATATTTATCATTCAATAATTTTGACGAAGAATAGTAAAATTAAGAGTAATATTATTTAGATACATTAAATTAATCATATTTGATATAGCAACCAATAAATAGTGACCAAATTATTTAATTTATTAAAATAACATTAATTATTAATTACCGTATCAAAAATATTACTAAATATAATAAATTTAATATGTTCAAATAATATTATTTAAACACTAATAATTAACTAAAACCCTCATTTCTTTCAAACACCCAAGGAACAACTTTAGCATCCACATTATTAAGTGGATTATGACCTTAATTAAGTTGCGTAAGCACACATGCAAGACAAACATTCGTGGAAGTTAGGATTAATTCAGTAAAAGGCTAAATGGGTCCATATATATCTCCCACCATAAATAATATACGGCATACAAGTTATACTCCATAAGCAACAAATTAACAATGCCACCAAAAAAAGATTTGGAGAATATATATTGAATAGCAAATCTAGCTAGCCTAGCTAGATTCGATTCTAAATTAAAAATTTACTCAGAATATCCATTAGTAAATTAGATTTAGTTGTGTTTATACTTGTTTATAATTACAAATTCCACGTGCATTTCATATTCGATTTTCATAAACAACATAAAGTTTTATTTCACATATAATTATAACTCGCCGTTAGTTAATTTAGCCTTAACTAGTTTATGATTTTTTTTATAAATATTATTGTACTAATTGAATAATTTGATATGGAATATCAGGGATGGGGCTACACCTTAACCTGGGTGTGCTATATATAGCCCATCCAAATTTCCAATAATTAATATTTAAAATTATAGTAAATTTTACAATTTTAATACATAAAAATCAACATGTTACACTCAGCCCCTCTTCAAAATATGCTAATGATATAAATAATGAGATTTAGTGGAGAATTTTACATTCCTAATGACTCGCGCGACCTAATGGTATTCCTCTCCACTTGATATATGAAAATTTTCATGTTCGATTATTCCCGAGTGAGATTGATATCCAATATTTATATAATTTACTTTTTCTCCCCCAATATCCTTATATCAAAATGACTCGTGGAATACAACATAAAATTAAATAATGATATTTTGTATGCGTATTAAATATTTAATTACTTATTATTTGTTGTATTATTCCTTTCAATATTTTATTTATATACGAATATATAATTATGAGGTAAAATTTGTTATATATTTTTATATTACGTGTCTTCCTTTTATATTTCATTATATGTTATTTTTTTTAAATTAACATATCTAAATTTTAGGTGCGAAAACTGTCATGTGTAATATAATCTAGCTTCTGGGAAAAGACGATGAAGAGGATGGTGTTAAGCTTATGACTTATCCTATATCGGCCAATTACTAGAAAGTGTGACATCAGCTAGGGTATTGAAGGGAGGAAGAAAGAAAAGTGTCGTTGCTTGAGTGGGGGCGAAGTGGAGACAGTGCACCAATGGTACGAGTGTCGGTTCAATTTCTATATATGAAGGTAAAATACCATCGCGTAATTTTTTTATTTTATATATTTTAATATGTTTAAATGACGTAATTAATACTAAATTTATAGTATTCGCTAATATGAGTGTTAATTCATTTTTTTTGTTTGCGTTTAAAAATTAAAATACAATTAATTAACTAATTTTAATTTTTTAAATGAAAATAAGAGTATTGATTACCTGAGCTATTATCCACTTCTTTTCTCCTCATTTTTTTCATTAACTATTAAATTATTTTAAAAGAATTTTTGTCAAAATTTGTTGATGAAAAACGAAACACCGATCACATAATCTTAATTTTAAGTAAAAAAAAAAAATTACATAAAAAATTGCATGAACAAAATAGACATGCAGCTGGTACGTGCTGTGGTGTCGTCGAGTGTCGACGTTCCAAGAGATTACTATGACGCGGTGAAAGGTAGAAGAAGATTGAGTAAAGTACACATTTTTATTATTTGAATGAAAAACGGGGGTGACCAAAAACGTCTTCGTTTTGCTTGTTGTTAAATAATAATTGATCGTGATCACGCGGTGGAAGGTAGAAGAAGATTGAGTAAAGTACACATTTTTATTATTTGAATGAAAAAGGGAGTGACCAAAAACGTCTTCGTTTTGCTTGTTATTAAATAATAATTGATCGTGTAAGTTGTCACTGGTGTTCACCATGTGGTAACGATTATCTGCCATGTCCTTCTCAAGCCACCTCATCATCAGTTTTTTATTTATTTTTTTGGCAACCATCATAAAGGTTAAGAAAAAAGAACTCCATACATACGATTTAATTAGGATTTTTTTTAAAATGCAAGAAGAACTGTACACGTCTACTATATTACTTTTGTATTGTTCTGTTTCTTAAAAAAATTGTCGAACATTTTTAGTTTTATGAAAATTATTCTTAAGAAAAAAAAAATAGTTATAATCTTGGATTGGATAATTGCATATATAACGGTAGCAAGAAATCGAATAAAAATGAGAAATTTTTATTATAATAACATAGGAAAATTTGAAAGTACCGTAAAATTAAACATATTTTCTATCAACATTATATATTTTCCCTTAATAAAATATCGATGGTTGTTGGTTTTCCTTCATGAAGGCAAGTTGAAGTCTACAAAGTATTGTTTGTTCCCAAATTTCAGAATCATTTTGTCGAATATATTGTTAACTTCATGAACTAGTTTTTAAGAAAAAAAAAATCATTAGGGAAATTTCAAGTGTAATGATAATTAAAAAAAAACTTACATTCTATCTTAATAGTATCTTCTCATACCACTATTTCAATTTGTCGAATTGTATTTATAGATATTATCATAATCAGAACCGTTCATTCTCTAAGATCATTTTCGTAAAAAAAATCAATAAAATTTGAAGTATTTTAGTCATTCATATATATATATATATCAGCTAAATGGACGGTTCACAATAAAAATCTTAATTCTTAATAAAAATCTTAATTCTTACCAAAATTGTTGATTTATTTGGTACATATGAATAATCTTAACTTTTACCAAAATTGTTGATTTATTTGGTACATATGAATGACTAAACTACCTCCAATTTTATTGTTTTTTTTACGGAGATGATCTTAATATAATGAATTAGAGAATAAACGGTTCTTATTATGATATATGTACAAAGACAATTCAACAAATCAGAAAAGTAGTATGAGAAGGTACCATAGGAGTGCGATGTAAGTATTATTCATACAAAAAAATGATTCATCACGTTTAACATGTCTAAATAAAGGTAAAAATGCTAAGCTTTTATTTTTGGTAACTTGTCGTACATAAATAAAGTCATAATTAGGTTACTTTCTTCCTAAACTGATTCCGTACAAAGAAGTATTTTTCGTACAAATTGGATGTAAAAATAAGACTTTTTAAATTACATTATCGATCATATGATATAATCCCAAAAAACATGGGATCTGGCTCCTACTTCCCAAGATCAGTCTAGGAGTATGGAGATGGAGAATGAAGACAAAAGAGAGTAAGTGGGTGGGTGGCTTCTTTGCTAGGGCTGAGTTGACGACGGGCCAAGGCGAGGAAATGGTGGGTGGCCCACTGGCCCTGGCGGTGGGTTGGTCCACCTGGCACCCACGCGAGCTTGAAGAAGAAATTAAAATATACAAGAAATGAATCGGACGGACCCCACCGAGCCACAATCATATGTTCCATGTTGGTTCGCCCTCTAAATTCCAAAATGATGAAATATTGGTACCCAAATGGGCAGATGTTCAATCCAGTCCCCCTCCGTACACAACACTTTTATATATGGTGCTGGTGACTTGGTGCCTCCCTCTCGATCCCCCGTGTCTCACAAACCCTACAGAAACCTACCTCGCATGGAGGTATCGTCTATAATTCCATATATATATGTCGATATAAATTATGTCCATCTTTTATTTTTTAAGCGCACAAAGTCAGAATTTGAGCATGATATTGATTGATTTTAATTTTATATCCAATTAAAACTTAACCGTTCAAAAAAAATCATTAATAAGAGATAAAATATATATCGACGAGCCTTACTCCTAAAAACGAATACTTATTCATAAAAAAAAATTAAGAAAAGCAATACCATACAATATAAAAGACCTAAAATTGTCCCCTATTAGTTTTTCAAGGCATTTAACGTCTATTATCGAGTCAATGTTACTCCAATTTTTTTTGAAGTGTTGACTTTTTTTTATCCATCTGCATTTCAAATTGAACATATTACGATTTTTTGTCGGAATCCGCAGAAAGAAGAGTGCAGAAGACAAAAAAGAGTTGCGGTACGTCCCACTAGCCTTGTTTTTATTGATCATGAGCTTATGACTGACGAAAATCTATTTGTGGTAGTCATGGATTGGAGCAACATAGGGGGCCTATGAGAGCCAATTGCACGCTGGGCATTTTTTTAGGTAATTTCTTTATCCTTTATGCGTTTACCTTTTTGCTAGGACATCGCAACACATGCTAATTAAACTACTTGTTGTCCATCTTGAAAAACTTACTTTAAACTGATAAAATTAGCAATAATTATAAGAAATTCTTGATGGGATAGAGATTTCATTGCAAGTGTGAACTTATTCCTACATCCATCATCCGCAATTCCTAATAAATTAAGGCTCAAACTTGCCTACACGAGTTTAGGTTATGGTTCTTTTCTTGGAATGTTCCTTAATCATCCTCAATGATCGATCTTATCCAATTTGATTAGGAATTTAGAAGCAGAATGGAAGTTTTTTTTCTTTCCTTTTTTTTTTGGTAGTGGGGAGGCACCGAAACCATGCATATTTGTTAAATAATGGTATTTAATTAACAAAAGGAAAGGATAGAATAGTGAACTCTTTTTTTTTTTTAAAGTACAAGTACTGTTTAACAAATGAAGAAGATTCGTGTCTGCAAGTTGCTGTCTAGCTCTGAGATTTGCCAACACCCAACACTGCACACTAGCTAATTTCTAAATCTAATCCAATCCTTTTTACTAGCATTCATCTTAATTTTGTTTTAAAAATTGCAAGTAGGTCTCAAGCCGGCATGCACAGCCACAAAAACAAAAATTAGGAAAATAAACAAGAATAATTGGATATTATAATTTTCATATCAGAGATTAGCTTCCACTTATTACTTGGTTCATATATGATAATAGAGATTTGGTAGCTTAATTAATATGTGTGTGTGAGAGAGAGAGAGAGAGATAGAGAGAGAGGAGGTGGCAATACTTGATATGTCATGAAAGAATAATGATGGACTTGTAAACCTGGAAGAGGCACTCAACCTTCACACGATCTTTAATGGTTTTGTATACTAGCTATCAATCCATAATATCTGGTATATCATGTATGAATAGTACTAAAAGTGGTTAAGGTCTACTCCTTCTTAGGCGTCGGAGGGTTGGCCGGAATATGATTTTTTTGGTTGCGGTTACCCTAGGAACTTCTCTTTATTTTAGTTATTTCCTTGTATATAATTAAAAAAAAAAAAAAAAAAAGTTGATTCAGGCTATTGTGAAGGCATGTAGTTCATATAAATAAACAAGACTTTTGCATTTGAAAACATGAAATAGAAGAATCTAATTTTATTGTGAGCATTGTCATACGAAAGATGTGACATATTCATACGTTGTCAACGAAAACTGAATGGTTGCAATGAATGCCATTGGCATCATAGAGTTACCCTTTTCAATCATGTATAACCTGCAAGTATGCACTTCTAGATCAAAGAGAGAACCAAGAATTTTATGTGAATCTGGTTTTGTCCTACTTTATATCCAAAAGAATTAGCTTTTGATCATGGATTTGTTCCGCCATCAATATATATATTTCTTCTTAATTATTAGCTCGTACTAAAAGTGTCGTAATGATCGAACCGACGTACTATGTTGCTAAGCTCATTCAGGAACCTGCATATAATAGAAGATGTGAGCATGGCCAGTTAAAAACTCACAAAAAGTATTGCAATTATTAAAAAAAAAAAAAAAAAAAGTTAAAATTGGATGGGAGTTTTAGGTATTTGATGCTAACAATTTAGACAATTTACTAATTCACCATTAAGAATGGGGTCCAAAATTTATAAAGTTGAAAGTTCAAAGTGCTCGATGAGTCATCAAAATTGAAAACCAAAATTCACAAACTCAATTTAATTTATTAGTTTACCCTTTTAAACTGGCCTTCTTTGCGTCATCAGCCCTCTAGTATTTTAGTGGCTTTTGGTGCTTTCTGTAATTGTGTTTGGATCTTCAAGAAAAAAAAAAAAAAAAAAATTTGACTTCCAATCCATTTCTCAAATTCCCCATATTTCCTCGCATTCACAAAATATTCTTACCCTAATTATTACAGCCCCACATCATCAACTTTTTCTTTTTTCCCTCCTCTCCTAAGCATGCCTCATTTATATGTGACCCAAAAATCATTATCCAAATCGCATACATGCAAACACATACATGTTAACATCCCCAACATCAACTAATAACATGATGTAATATGGTCCATGTGTTAGATGCATATCTTCCACTATTAGAATGGTGTTCGTGTCTAAAAGTTGTAGCAGCGGAGCCCGAATTTGGTAGTGGATTGTTCCGCTTAAGATTTCAAGCATGTAGGTTACTCTTATTGTTTCTTATAACTTTATAAACCTCATGTATCTTCGATATAACCTTTTATTTATGCATATTGTGAAGTTTTGTAAAATATGAAAAACAACATTAACCCAATTAAGTACTATTGAATTTTGATTAAAAAAAATTCATTAAGAAAGTTGACTTTGAATGAACTCATTTTTAATTTCAATCATGTGTTTGTAACTAACAACAATTGATCAACAAGATTGTAGACTTTTAGTCATTTATATATATCAAATAAATCAATAAGTTTAGTAAGAATAAAAATTATCATGGTGAATTGTCTATCTAGTTGATATGTATATATATATATGTGAATAATTAAACGACATTTACTCTTGTTGATTTTTTTTACAGAAATAATTTTGATTTGATGTTTTAGAGAATAAATAGTTTCAATTATGACATAAGTACAAAAACAATTCAATAAATAAAAAGAAAGTACGCGAAAATATTTTCACCAATATGAAATGCAAACATTAGCTGTTTCCCTCTCCCCCTATATAAAACCCCTAATCACCCTTCATGCTGTCATCCCTTGCATTCCTCCAAATAAACCTTTGCAATACAAGTCATTATTACAACCTTAAAAACCAAACAATTTGAACCATGCTTCCAGGTGAGATGATCTCAGGCCTCCACTTCCTTGCACCAGAAGGCCAAATCCCAAACCCTAATCACTTTGGCTTCATGGACAACTTCCCCAACAACAACAACAACCTCCATTTCAATACTTTGTTCCACAACTTCCCCCAAACTGATCAACACCTCCCTCCTCTAACCCATGACCACTTCACTCAACAATCTTCAAGCCTCAGCAACAACTCCAGCACTTCCGATGATGCCGAAGAGCACCACTACCAGCACCTCCGGATCATCGACGAAAGGAAGCAGAGGAGAATGATATCCAACAGAGAATCAGCTCGGAGGTCGAGGATGAGGAAGCAGAAGCACCTTGATGAGCTCTGGTCGCAGGTGCTTCGTCTCAGAAATGAGAACCATAACCTCATCGACAGGTTGAACCACGTGTCGGAGTCCCATGACAAGGTGGTCGAGGAGAACTCAAAGCTCAAGGAAGAAGCCTCAGATCTTCGCCAAATGCTCACAAACCTGCAAATTGGCAGCAATCCTTATAACGTCAACACAAACGCCTTCAGAGAGCTGCAGGAGGCAGAGATCCCCTGCAACACAGCCCACCACAGAGCTGAGTCATCCAGCCAATCCATTGCTGCATCCACCAACTTGCTCCATTGAGATACATAGCCTGCCACTTTATGCTACTTTCGTTAACTATGATTGCTATTCACTTTTTTTTTCTCCATCTTAGAGAATGAGATTGAGATTTTTATGAGAGAACATAACGTGCAATAACGCACTTAACCACCATCATCAATCAACTTGGGCTTAATTATATCCAATAGTCTTCAACTTTTCCATCATTGAAAATAAAAACAAACTCACAAACTCAAAATCAAGTACCTGCTGCTTTTCATAATCTCTTCTCGCCGCGTACAATATGAATCGATTTAGCACTCGCAGGGCAGATCATCAGAGAATTATCAATCACTAAATCATGGATATGACTTTATCTTTTTTCTCATTTGACAACTGACAACCCCACCAACAACCACCTGAAAAAAAAAAATCAATAAGCATAAGGAACATCAGATTTCAGAACAAAAGGGTAGTTACTAACTTGATAGAAAAATAGAAAAATCTGGCATCACCAATGTACGAAATTGTGGATAAAAACGTACAATGACCAACCGTCGGTGATCGACGTGGTGGAAACAAGCAATGATTCAAGCAGTGTTGCAGTACAAAGAGTAACAGTAGGAGTTGGGACAAAATGTGGTGGAGATGATGGTGCTAGTGGTGGCTAATCATACAAAATTTCAAATGCATGAATATTATGTATCTGTATATGAGAAACATAACATAACATTCGGAAAGGTTACTATCCACTAGCTACGGCTATGGCTAAATTATACACCGTCCTCAGTGATGTTTTGTTTTTAGCTTTTTATAGGGACGGCATCAACTCATCTCCAGGCCTGTGACGTGTCTTTGTTGTCTAGCTTTGCTGAACCAAACCAAGCTTCCATTGCTTTCATGGATTCATCTGTTTTGAGTCCTGCCAAGAAAGCCGACGCCTCAGGTGTTGCTGAAACAGTGGCTTTCCTTTTCTGCAGGGCGCTACTGTTGGCCAACACACATATCACATATGCTTTTGCCATATATAATGCAGCATTACCAATTCACTTGTCCCACCATATATGTTTGCCTTGGCTTCTAGCCAGGCCCCCACCCGAAAAGACTCACAGAGTATGTCATCCCATTGCATGAAGAAAATTCACACACTCATACATGTACTCATGACCATATATTCGAAAGTTTGTTTAAGTTTTTATGCAGAAAAGTAAGGATACTAGACAGAACATAATCGAGGTTAGCTTAAAACCAATCATATCATTACAGTGATTGAATGTAGCGGATACCGAGCTAGGCCTTTGGGACACTAGGGCACACTTTATGCATTATGGGCAGAAATAGCAAGCAACAAAAGCCATGTTTGCTGAGTCGTTGAATTTGATGTGTTATCTTATTCATTCGAATACGACACACCAAAGATAGATAATGAAAATTTGTAGTGCTAACATTATAAACATATTAGTGATGAGCATATTTTATGATAAGATAATGTTGACTAATTTGGTGATCTCTCCATCACGTTGAGTTTTTATAATTTCAAACCAAATCTTGCCATCATGCTTGTAAATCTTTCTTACCTCAATATTCATAGCAAGCGTTGGACTCTCTTACAGTCATCTTCTTTTTTTCCTTTCTTTGAGACATTCAATCAAACCGCTGCTGTGCATGTTTGTTACATCCACACATAAACATGGAAAGATAGATGAAAAAAAGTCTGGAGAAAAAGCTTGTGACAATGAGATAGCAAAGAGATAACCCAGACCAAAAAATTCAATTTCAGATAAATTAAAAGCCCTTTTTCTTTAAAACTTTCTCGTAACTAATAATTAAGGTTGACAAATGGAGATTAGTCACCAGTGTCAACAGCTACATCAGAAAAGGAAAAATAAAAAAATAAAGCTTTTGAAAATGATTTTTTTATCTCTAAATCTCCGAAAGAAAATTTAATTACAAAGAAATAAAACGATTAGGATGATGATAACTAAAATTTAAAAAAAAAAAAAAAGCACGTCAAATTCAGAACAAATTTTCCATCAATGCAAACAAAAGTGCAGTGATAGGAAAGTAGCGTAATTGAAGTAATGTGAGCAATCAATCCTTTATCAAAATATCAAATAAAGATGAATGAACACCAACTTTATCTATAAATCAAAAAATGAGCTTCACCTTTGATATGTTATCCAACTTTATCCTTGATTTGTATGTACAAACAAGTACTGAGTTGAATATGTTATGTGAATAGCCATCCTTCCTTGTATTTGAGGCAAATGTTAACCATTTATGGACCAAAATAAAGCCAAAGCTACATGCTCTTAATATTAAAAACCTTTTGGATGATTGATAATCTAGTTTTGGTTCCAAAAAAAAAAGCAAAAGTGTGCACCACTAAATCTGCTTTTACAACTCTCTCTCTCTCTCTCCCTGATCGTCAATTGGTAAGTTCATTAATAAATCTGGGTTAGTTAACCACAAGGTGTGGTGTAAAATTAGCTTCAACTATAAATGTAAACAGAAAAAAATTATGACGAATTGAAAAGAAATATCTCAATACATGTCTTTACTTCAATAATTCATATTTGTAGCAATGAAATAATGTTGTTCCTTCTATTACCTTATAGGGTGTTAGATGCACCCACGCACCCACAAATGATATAAATACTACCGTTACTTTAGCTTTACTCACTTCAGTAGCATATTTCTACCGTTACCAGGAAAGTTTACTCATTGGTGTCCTTGAAGGATTGACAAGGCGAAGTGCAAGTTTTCGGATAAAAGATATCAACTTGAGTCACTATGGACGCATTTGTTCCATTCAGGTGTTTGAAGGAATCAATGTTGGACTTATTGGATCCTTAGCAATTCATGTGAAGATTTGCTATTAGGGGTCTCTAGAAAGTCCATTACAATTTTTTTCGTGATATAAATATAAATTCTTATAGAGCATGACATATTTGTCCTGAATAGAGGTCTATTTGGTGTATTACCAAATCACACGCTTATTACCACATCTGTAGATATCAGTATTCGGAGAAAACACATTAACGACTAATGGTTAACGATGGCTCTGATTGATGGTTTTGCTAGAATATGCAATAATAAGATCACAATTTTAGCAAATGATGTGGACATCGTTCGGGTAACCATAGATGTCGTTGGAGTAAAGGATCGTCAACAAGGGTGTCCTAATGCGTTTTAAATTTTTATCCAAGACTTGTATCATTTGATGATGGCATGCGAATCCCTGAAAACATGTAAAATGTATGGCTAACCCAATAAAAAAAGTTTTGTAAGGGTACCAGAGCAGGTTACTATGAGACAAAAGATTTTTTTTTTTCTAAAGAGATTCTATTTATTCGCAACAAAATATTTTCTTTATGTGGCAATAAAAAATAAAATATGCTGGTATAGTTAGCAAATTGGTATTTTTACATTACGAATTTAATACAAAATTCACGTTGGAAATAGTTTATGGTTAAAAAAAAATTAAACTACCACTTATATATGGAATATCTCGTGATATTTTAAAAAGGAATGCGGGCTAATTTAATTAATTTATAGTCATTGCATCCCAATTTTCATGTTTGCTCTAGGGTAGAAGAAGGGTGGGTTATCGACGACAAGAAGGGCAAAACCTCAACCCACCAGAATTTGGACTTTGGAAAACGAAAATTTTGATATATTTTTTGTGACAATAATACCCATCTGGAAAGTAGATAATAAAGGGTCCATTTCCTGGTTAGTGGTGTGAAAGTGCAGTGAAAAAGCAGTGAAGAAGCCCATTCTTGCATAAAGACAGTAATTTTCACTTGGGGAATTCATTGAAATTTGATTACATGATTGATCAACTTAAAAAGAAAATATCCTACAAATAAAAATAAAAATAAAAAGACAAATGATCATCATGGTTCATCAGAACTGATATCCTGTGTGTAGATATAGTCAGTGTGAGTAACCATTGACCTTTTAATCAAACACTCCTCTGTACTTAAACCCTTGCAATCATCTTCATCCAGGCTACTCTGTTTCTCCTACAAATTTAAAGATCATAAATTAAAAACAGAAATTATAGCAAAACGCAACCAAAAAGCTTACATTAAGATGAGAGAAAGAAAATGGAAGGGTAACTTACAGATGATGATAATGTAGTTTGATGAGATTCAGGCAAAATGGCAGCAGGTGGCGTTGCTCTGGCTTCTGCTCTTGAAAATACAACAAAACCCAAAAGAAGTAGGATAAAAATGTGGGATTTTGCCATTGTTTTGGTCTTCAAGGTTTGAAATTCTGAGAAGATTCTAAGTTTCTAACACATTCTGAATATAAGCCTTTATAGAGAGGAGATTGTTGGGCTGTGAGTTTTGAGTGATGAGGCAATGATTCTGTGTGATTGGATATGGGGGAGGAGGAGAGTGATGGGCGCCATGAATGAGCATTGATTGGTATTATTGTCCGGGCAGCAGAGGGATGCACAAAGTCAAACGGCGCCGTTTCCAATACAAGAGTCAATGCTCACCTCTCGAATTTTCTCCCTAGGAAAATTCACCATTTAAAGACATCATTGAGAAGCGTTTTTCTTATTTCACAAATTTTAAATTTCTCATCTTTGGGGTGATAGGAGGCTAGCTGTAGTATTCCATTCGGCTGGTGTGACTTGCTGGTGCAAACAAGGAGAAGTCACGTGGTTTTGCTGCACGTGTCACACACATATTGATGTTGGGGTCATCTATTATACTTTCTAAATAAAAATGATCGTGCTTGATTTGATTAGCCTGAATTAAGATCAAGCAAGCCTTCACACAAAGATCACTCGTCGAGCAGATCATCTCGACGCGCATCTTACTCGGTCAAGTAACATTCTCGGCCATCCACATCACCTAATGTCAGGATCAAAGCAGCACAAGCTGAGCACATCTGGTTGGCCTGTCTAACTGTTCGGCTAATCAAGTCAGAAATACTCCTTGAGATCACACGAGGACACGTGTTAGCTCATGGAACAACGACATTAATCTCACATCGGACTATTCTAACAACAACATTCATGCTACTATGAAGACAAGGGTGTCTCCCTTTCAAAAAGTAATGAAAATTTTACCCTTATGCTGCCTAAATTATTACAATACCCTCCACACTTAATCTGATTTAAGCATCAAAGACTGTTAGGTCGGTATCCTACTAGTACTCCTTTGCTCTTACATTTCTCTACACAGATCCTCCCACCACGAGAAGAACATCTGAAGGAGTCCAGTAAGGCGAGTTTAAACTGATCCATTTATTGCATCAACAATTTGGCGGGAATTCTGAAACAACATACCACGCTCTCACTTACCACCTCGGCCGCCCTTACTACCCTCAACATCATGTTGGACGAACAAGACGAAGGAGAGCCCATTCATACCCCATTCCTGCAAAGAAACACATGGGATAACATCCCTGATGTCTACAGACACTAGAAGACCTCCTACGCGAGGTTGCCGAGCTCAAAGCTCATAGCACCAGGATCGACGCCAAGAGCAAGGTTCTGGGAGAGGTTTCCGCCCTGATTACAAGTTTTTAAATCAAGTTGTTTGATCCTAAAATAGACATAACAAGATATGATCTTGCCTGTTATTAGTAGGTCGTCTTCTCGTCTGTCGAGTGACCTGCATAATAGAAGTGAGCACTCGGCACCAGTGGGATGCCGACCTAATAAACTCTGATTCTTAAGTTAGCAAATTTGTATTAGACAACATAGAGGCAAAGTAAGTGGAATTGGATTAGCATTGTGGGGAAATGATCCATGTTTATAGTGATAATGAATGTGGTGGTTGAACCCTAGTTATGTGATGTTCAAGTCACATTATGAGATGTTGACACGTGTCACGTGAATTCGGGATGAAAAACAAGTAGAAGTAGACCTCTTGGCATGTCAGGTGGCTAATGCTGCCAGGGCTCTGTTGATCATCCGTTTAAGTCCAGATTGTCGACCGATGAGCATGACTCATGCTCGATCTTGTCATAGCTCAAGGTGCTGACCAAATAGGTGGCCCATTTGGGCCAACCAGGTTAGTGGCCGACCGTGATTGGACTCATCGGTAGTTCAGTCATTATTAGTCTTCCTCTGAATGATTGGTCAATATGGTATCAACACGTACAAATTATGCGATGCGATTTTGAAAAATAAAAACTGTGATAATGGTTTTTTGTTTTGTTTTTAACATATCAGGCGATTGAATATTGGGAGGGGACGTCAGGAGCACGTTCAAATCAATTGATCCCCAGACAAGCATTACAAAACTGTGGTTTTGCGAAGTAGTTTTGTCTGGTTGGGGTCAAATGCTATATTATTAGTGCAGAGAAGATAATTTAATGGGGTTTGATTCGGATATATGGTGGATGTAAATGAGCATTTAAATGATGACATGAATTAGAGAGCTTTTGCGGGAAACATGAAGCCTCCTTAATTCTATTTTATGTTTATAGAATATGAAATTATGATTAAGAAGATCGTGCGTCACCTTGTTACTTGTTGCACAGATTATGCTATCGAGGATCGTTGACTGTATACTAACCACGCATGGGTTTCATCATTTCATCTTCCAAATTCTCCAATTGGATTCTATTTGTCCAGGAATCAAATAACGCAAGGACCATCTACCGTTTGGGTAAAGAAAATTTAAAAAAAAAAAAAATCAGCTTCAACATTCCTAACAGAGTCAGCTCGTGAATCAAATAACGCAAGGAACATCTACCATTTGTCCATAAATCAAATAACCCAAGGAATCAAATAATCCAAGGAATCAAATAACGCAAGGAACACCTACCCTTCTCTTTGGATTCTGTTTGTCCATGAATCAAATAATCCAAGGAATCAAATAACGCAAGGAACACCGATCCTTCTCTTTGGATTCTATTTGTCCATGAATCAAATGACGCAATGAATATCTACCGTCTTCCTAATGAAAGAAAAAAGTGAGTTACAGCATTCCTAGCACGGTGTCAATTCAAATATCTGAATATTCTCAGTTTATTATTTTATTATTTATAAAATTTGTTTCAAGTTAAATATTTGAGTATCCTTAATTTATTACTTTATTATTTATGAAAATCATCAAATTGTGAGGAGATAGCAATTGAAACTTTCTCTCTCATATTTACTAATTTTAGGGGGAAAAACTCCTAAATATCAAAATTTTAAAGTAGGGATTGAGATAGGGATTTTGATAGATCCATTTTTTCTTTGAAAATCCCTAAATTAGCTAAAAAAATATTTTATGGCATAAGTATCGTGAATTCTTTAAAAAGTTTCATCATTGTCCTAGAGTTACATCATTCGATAGAACATCGTCAGTTGATGGCGCGTGAATGGTGTCCACTTTAAAATAAATCTCAAAATGGCTTGTGAAAAAATTACTTTTAATTCTTAGTTATTTCACCAAAAATTAATTAAGCAATTTTGTGTAAAAGTCGCCTTGAGATTTATTTATGCGCAGACTACATAGCTAGATCATCAGCTTAAGACATTTCTATAAAATAAAATAAAATGTGATAGTGGGACATGAATGAATTTTTTTTTAAAGAGTTCATGGTATTTAAATGCATTTAAAAGTTCATTCTATAACTTTGAATTTTCATGTAAAATACAAGAAATTAAAATGTAATAATTTTACATCATATGGGCTCAAAAAAAGTTAGGAGTGGGCTGGGATTTTGGGTCCAGTTAGAGTTCTTTGGTCAAGGCCCACTTGATATAGCGCCAAAATAAGTTCCGTTAGAACTGCCTCTCTCTCTCATCCTCCAAAACTACATCAACTATATCTTGAAAGTTATCTCCCAAAACTTCAATGATATTTGCAGCTCCAGACTCCACCGTTCAAACCAGGTCCAATTAGTGAACCCAACCATGGCATTTTCTCCAACTTCCATGTCTAACTTTTCTTTCACCAACCCAACACCCCCCAAAAGGATTTCTTCACCGCCTTCTGCTGTAAACTCAAAAGGCATACCCAAAGACCTCATCTTTAACCACGATGGTTCCGCCACAAAGAAGCTTCTGGTATCCTATTTGAACCCCTCAATTGTGTTTTTCTTGACTTCATTTTTTTAAGTGGACTAATAGTGTTTAATTTGGTGGTGGTGGTGCAGGCAGGGGTGGACGTGGTGGCGGAGCTGGTTGGGGTTACATTGGGTCCAAAGGGAAGGAATGTGGTGCTGCAGAATAAATACGGACCACCCAAGATTGTCAACGACGGTGAGACCGTCCTCAAACAGGTATTTCACTCAAAATCCACAAGTTCATTGGCCCTTGCTTTAGCCCTTTTAATTTTTCACAATTGGGGCTTTAGTGATGAAGTTGTTAAAAAAAAAAAAAAAAAAAACCATCTCTTTAGAATGAATCTTTAATAAAGCTTTCATTCGTCCTTAATAAATTATATAATCTTGTGATTTAAATAGGAATTGTTGTTACATATTGGGATTTGGTGCAGCTTTTTGATGAGTTACTTGTATCCAATATCATTGATCAGTAAGAAATTGTACGAAAATATGGTATTGAACTTTTTGTGATGGTTACTTTAATTAACTGGGTGCATTTCCGCTCCCTCCCCCAACCTCCCTTTTATTAAGATCGAGTTGGAAGACCCTGCGGAGAATGTTGGAGTTAAATTGGTGAGGCAAGCTGGTGCAAAAACGAATGATCTCGCTGGAGATGGCTCCACTACAGCTGTAATTCTTGCTCATGGTTTAATAACTGAAGGTGTTAAGGTATGAATGTGATGCCACACATAGCTTGTCTACTGGATATAAGAGACAAGGTACTTGTTGTGATGGTTAAGAATCCTACATTATCATAGGAGGCTTTTGTCTGTTGGTCAACGTGTAGGTAGTTCATATTGTATTGTACATAAACTTTCTTCTAGGTTACTGCAGCTGGCCTGAATCCCATCCAAATTGCTCGCGGGATTGAGAAAACCGCAGTGGCCCTCGTTTCTGAACTCAAACAGATGTCCAGAGAGGTAGCAAGTTTGCTTTACTTCTAATTGTTTGAATCATTAAGAACCCTGGAGATCCGAACATTCTTGAAGATATAGCGAAACCAACCCTATATCATTTACTACGCAGATTGAAGATCATGAGCTTGCAGATGTTGCTGCAGTTAGTGCAGGCAATGATCATACAGTGGGAAATATGATTTATGAGGCTCTTCGTCAAGTAGGGAAGAAGGGTGTGGTTACTATTGAATCCGGGAGAAGTACAGAGAACAATCTACAAATTGTAGAAGGAATGCAGTTTGATCGTGGATACTTATCCCCTTACTTTGTCACTGATAGAAGGAAAATGGTAGTGGAGTTTCAGAACTGTAAGGTAAGAATTGAAGGTTAGATACTGGGTTTGCATGGTCTTCTATGAAGTAATTAGAGGTTATGAAACTCTTTTATTGCAGTTGCTTTTGGTCGACAAGAAAGTAACAAGCCCTAAGGAGATGTATAAACTATTGGACAATGCAGTACAAAAACAGTATCCAGTTGTTATAGTTGCTGAGGGCATTGAACAGGAAGCTCTAGCTCCAGTTATTAGAAACAAACTCAGAGGTGTGCTAAAAGCAGTCGCTATTAAAGCTCCTGCCTTCGGTGAGCGCAAAAGCCACCACTTAGATGACATTGCCATTTTGGCCGGAGGTAGTTGGTTAAACAACAACATTTTGATATTATTGGCTCCGTCTTGGTCATGCAAAATCTTGATATTGCCTCTCCATTTATTTTGCAGGAACTGTAGTAAGAGATGAAATGGGGATTATCCTAGAAGACGCTGGTGAGGAGGTTTTGGGGACTGCTACTAAGGTTGTGATAACTAAGGACTCTACATTGATAGTTACTGATGGTAGCACCCGGGAAGCTGTTGAAGAGAGGGTTTCTCAAATACGAAAGCTGGTTCAGGTACATCTAACATCTTGAATAAATTCTGCATCATTAAACTTCTCTGATAAATACAACCCATTTTATTATTCAGAACACGCAAGAAGAGTTTCAAAAGAAGATATTAAATGAAAGAATAGCAAGATTATCAGGGGGAATTGCTATTCTGCAGGTAATGAAAAATTTTAATGTTCTCAGCGGCTTTAAAATCTGAATGTCCAGAGACTGCATTTTTTTAAATTTTATGCCATTGGTTCCGATAATTTATTCATAGGTAGGAGCACAAACAGAAGTCGAGTTGAAGGATAAACAACTTAGAATTGAAGATGCTTTGAATGCAACCAAGGTAGCTTCTTTCTGTTCTTATTTTTATAGGAAGTTGAATGCCAATCATTGAAAAATATTTTTAACTGGGTTCATAATATAGGCAGCAATTGAGGAAGGTGTTGTAGTTGGTGGTGGCTGTAGCCTTCTGAGGCTCTCTAAAAAGGTGGATGCTATTAAACAAACTTTGGATAATGAAGAACAGCGGGTACCTCTCCCTTCACTGCATTTTAAACTTTTGTTTTCAATGCATGTTTTCATAACCATGTGAATCTTATGTTTACTTGTACGCAGATTGGAGCAGAGATCTTCAAGAGAGCTCTAAGCTATCCGACAAAACTGATAGCTAAAAATGCAGGTGTAAATGGAAATGTTGTAGTAGAGAAGGTCTCTGCACGTTATATGCATTTTCTTCTTAAAAAGTAATCTTAGATGCATTTCATCCTTTCTGACCAGATATTTTGAATCAAACAAACTGCTGTATTGAGACTTTTGTTAAATTTTGCAGATTCTATCAAACGATGACATGGGGTATGGATATAATGCTGCAAAAAACTGTTATGAGGACCTAATGAAAGCTGGGATCATGGATCCATCAAAGGTATTCAATGGTTTTTGAAAAAAATTTCAACTCTTGATACATAAATCAGAAACTTGAGAATTCAGCCCTATTTTTCCATACCAAAATTTGGACAGGTAGTTAGATGTTGTTTGGAGCATGCAGCATCAGTGGCCAAAACTTTCCTGACATCTGATGCTGTTGTAGTCGAAAGTAAAGAATCACAGCCAAATCCAAGAAGAATGCCTCCAAAACTGCCGGATATTCCAAGAAGAATGCCGCCAGCCATGTCCATACCAAGAAGAACGCCACAAGACCTGTCCCTCCCAAGAAGAAGGCCAAAACCGATGCCCATGCCAAATCCAGGTAATTCCCGTCTTCCGAGCTAGGTTTTTTTTTTTCCCTTCGGTTTAGTTTGGCTGTTGAAGTCACAAAAGATTCAAACTTTTGATCATTCAGGTGGTGGGGCATTTGGCTTTTAGGATGGAAATTGGAACTCCGTGACTATACAGATTCAGCCCATAAATCTATGCTTTCCTCTGAGCATAAGCTGGAAGTGATCATGAAAGAGTCATGAAACAATGTAGCTAATGGCTTCAAAATTACATCCCCAAAAGTTGGCATCGCCGAATCGATGCCACCGGTCTGGAAGGAATGCAGCAACACAAGGTTTTTGCCTGCACTGAAAATGTGCATGAAACTGAATCATTCATTGTTAATAGGAAATTAGGATTTTTTTTTTAAGAACTAATGTATGACCAGAGGCATCCGTCCCATCATGTTTATACATGTTGCTTGCGGTACAAGATTTATATGTAATAGGATTGAATTCTTTTTCCATTATTAAATTTCTAAAAGACTGCTTTTGGAACCTCATTAAGAGCATAATTTTTCTGCCCAACATTGTTTTATTAAATATTATTAAATTTCTAAAAGACTGCTGTTGTAAGGTGAAGAAGACACGTGCAACTGCAACAGCACTAGTCCAAAAGGTCGAAGATCCTCACCTTCTTCTTCACAATTCCCAAAAAATTTCTTTGTAAGTTTGTTGCGTTTCGTTAATTGATTCCTTCTCCTTTGTTTTGTTCCTTTGTCTTTCCTCACCTCGTCAGTTTTTACATAAATGTAGGCAGACGGACGCCTGGGCATTTTCAATAGAATTCTCTTAGGAGCTGAAATTAGGGGGGAAAAATAAACCCAGCTCAAAATTTTCTTTTCTTTTTCTGAATCAAAATCATTGAGGGTTGAGTATCGAGTATTGAGTGGTGGAAGATGATGTTGATGATGGGTTTGAGCATCCAGAGCTTATTGGATTTGGCGGTGGCGGGGGTTTCTCTGATGATCGGTTTAGGGATCTTTGCGTTTATTGCTTCAATTCTTTGCTCTGTTGCTTTCGTGTACACCGCCAAGGACGCGTCTTGAATCTTGATCCATCCTCCATTGACCATTGCTCCAGGTCAAATCTCTTTCTGGGTCTCTTTGTGAAATGCTCAATTAGACGTTCAAGATGAAATTTGTTTTGCTTGCTTGATGGTGGTGTTAGTGGGTTGACTTCTTACCAAAAAAAAAAATACACATGTGGTGAGATTTTCTTACTGGAAATAAGGTGAAAACTGAAACCCCAAAAAAAAAACAAAGGAAAAAAGAACGAAAACTGAATTTGCTCTTTACCAGAAGGGAAAGACTGAATGCAATACATGTCTCATTTGTGATTTTCATTTGTTCGTGTTGTAGGTATGGATTCAAGTTGGTAGAGGCGCGTAGAGCCCTAGAGTTGAGTAGCTCTCATTGGTTTTGATTTTGGAGATGGTTGTCACAATATTATTGTAAATCCATAACAACTGCAAGGAAGAAGGGTATGAAATATTTGTGGTTGGATTGAATAAAATTCTCTTTAAATTTTGGTTGGATTGAATAAAATTCTCTTTAATTCTCGGTTACAAGTCACTGAACCAAGCCGACATCGATGATGAATGATCAATCAAACATGGATTGTAATACAATTCAATTCAAGTATGGAATTGGAACCTTTCAAGCAATCAACTTAATGGTGCAATGCCAAAGATTGTAGATTTTATGAAGCTTTAAATTGAATGATCGAAGTGAGAGAGTGAGTTCAATATCGATCTTGTTCTTATAAATAATTGAAAAAATCTATACAAAAATGGTTGCTTACCAGACGGTGTCAATTCATCTTAAAAGCATTGATTCATATATTATGTTTTTCTTTTGGGTTTTCTGGAGTACACCATCCCTCGGATCCCATCCGGATCCGCCACAAAACCCAGTGGTCTGTAAAACCCCAGAACCCGAGGTTCCGAATACAGAGCGATATTACAAATCCCTTTCTCCACAAGCTCCTCCACCAATCTCTCCATCACCGCATTCCCCAGCCCAAGCCCCTGAAACGACGGGTCCACCAGCACGTCTCATATGATCGCGTTGAACACGTCGTCGCCCGTCGCTCTCGCAAACGCCACTGGCCTACTCGTCTTCTTGTACTCCATCCACAGCAGCGAGTCGGTGTACTCCAGCGCCGTCCGGATCTTATCCGGGTCACGCTTCGGAAACCCGACAGCCACGAAAACCTTGTTGAGGTGGTCCAGGCTCAGGTCCGAGATGGTGCGGTGGAGGAAAAAGCCTCGGGAGTCGAGATCTTGGTCGGAGATTGAGTAGATGTTGGTGGTCGGAGTGCGGCGCGAAACGGTGACGTTTTGAGGGAGAGTGGAAGTGGTAGTGGTGCTTCTGAGGCGGAGACAAGCGAGGGGAGCGGAGATTGTGCCACGTAGGAGCATGATTTGGGAAGTGATTTGATGATGTTGATAAGCTGATAACGTTTGTTGCCATGAGCGGCCCAGCATTGGGTTTTGTATGTACGCGCTGTACATTGTTCGGGTTTGGAGTTTGTGGTCGTGACTCGCCGTTCTTGGATTTAATACGGCGTCGCATTATGGAGTTCAATGTATTGAATATTTTAACGAGACATTTAATATTTGTACCAAAATTTTGAAATCTATAAATCATAATTATTTCACTTTGAATGAGCCCCCCAAGTATTTTGGATAACACATATTTTATAATAAAATGGTCAATTTAAGAATTAAACAAATATTTTTGACTGAACAAATCATCAAATATACATGTTTATATAAATTAAGGTTTGAACAAATATTATAAGAGAAAATAGACGTTAAATTATATCTGAGTAATTAAATAAATAATGAAACATACATATTCATACTCAAGTAAATACAAATAGTAAATTTCTTGCTCAATATGTATATTCCATTCAATATTTATTAATCGTAATTCAAGTGATTAAAAATATTTATCTATGCCCCGAAAGTCATGTGTTCGATCCTCTCATCACAAAACATGTATGAGATTTTGGTTTGTTTTTGGGTTACCCTAAACCAACGACAGATATATGAGGAAAATTGAAGTGGAAATATATAGTTCCTCTCTAGCATTATTTTTGGTTTAATTTTTCTTACCTTGACTTATGGTAGTTGTTGGACTCAAAGGTGCTCTCAATTCTCAAACTTGACTGGCTGCACTTTCTGCCTTCTGCACCAGCTCCTCTTTATCTTCCTTGACCCTCAATATTTCATCTCTTTTCTTCCCTTTTCTGCAACCAACTTTCTTCCCTGAACAACATTTATAATATTCACCATGCTCATGATCTTCCTTATCTCCTCGCCTGAGGAGACTCGGCCGGCTTCCATTTCCCTCACCATTTTCACTTTGAAGTAGCACTGCTTCATGGTCATGACTTGGGCCAGAGGAGGCATCTGAAGCCATAGAATCATCACTCTTATCACCAGCATCATCATCAAGAAGAAATATTGCTTTCTTCCCATTGCTTTTCTCACTCCCTTCTCTATAAACATCACAATTAGTGCTAATTTCACTGCGGATATTGGGGGAGCCAATATAACTTGTCCACCCAGACTCATCACTCCCACTCCATCTTTCTGCATCCATTGAAGCCCAAACTTTGGCTCAAATTTCACAACTTGTAAGCCAACTTAGCTTCAATTTGTATCTCTCGTCATTTCCCTTCAAGTAAAATTACAGAAGGACAAAGAAACCCATCTCATCAGTGGATTTGAAGAAGCCCCTCTGTGTGCCCCCATTATTGAATTTTTCCTGCATGCATGACACCACCTGGCAAAACTATCACCATGTTTTCATTGCTCAACCTACTCAACTACTACAAGACAAGGTTTTAAGGAGTAAAAGAGATTCTACTTGTGCATGCTTGGATAAATAGTCAAGCACCAAACACATGAAAAATACAACCTTTACTTCTCTGTGCAGCTTGAAATAAATTTCAAGAAACTTTTAGTTGGGGAGCAGACGGTCCCCTATTCAATTTCAGAGCACGGTCGCAATAATTTTGTAAATAACTCGGGGATTTTTTTTTTTTTGGGGTAAATTCCGTTGATATATTTGATGTTTCCTCCTCAAAACAAGCAAAGCTTGCTTCTTTTGCCTCTTGTGATGTTTCCTCCCCACTATTAATTAGCTTCTTGGCTTCTTATTATTTTCTGGATTCCATCTGATTCATTACAAAAAAAATTTAGCAATTTTCTTGCAGCTAGAAATGAGAGAGTTTTTCACTAACTTTGTTGGCTCATGCCTCAACAGGTGCTTGATTGAGTAAAAGTTGGGGAAAGAACTGGAATATTTCCAGGGACATGAGTACATGTGTTTCCCTCGATTTGGTTTATCAAACCGTTAGAAGGGATTTTGGTCCTTCTTCGAATAAATGCGCAGGCGTGCCACCACCCGGCCACCAAATGGCCTGAATGGAATTGTAAATATTGGGTGCGCCCCTAAGGCCGACTTCTAACCTTATGATTGTGCGGCCGAGCAAGGAACCTCCTCTCGGCCTGGGTTCTTTCACTCCCTCGGGATCGAGGGTGTTTAGGCTTTGAACTTGTATATATTTATATTTTTTATTTATGTAAACGAAGTGCAAGTGCAATAATTAAATTGAATAAGAAAATTAACTATGCTTGAAGAAAATGAAATGTAATAAATTGATATTTAAAAGAAGAGCAATAATTAAAATTAAAGACAAGAATAATAAACTAAAATTAACGAAACAATTAATTGAAATTATTAAACGAACGCTAATGAACGAACTTGAATCAAAATAAAGATTAAATAAGAATGAACTTGAATTTAAAACAAAACAATTGAAAGTATTCTAAACAATAAACTTACTCTAGGAAAATGAAGAACTTGACTAACTAGAACTTGAATATGAAAATCTAGTCTAAGGATTGAAAAGGTGCAAGATAAGAGTAAGCTTGTGTGTTGATCTTGATGTCCCTTTTCTTCTCTTCATCTTGGCTATTTATAGGGTCTAACCAACCTACGAATTGGCCATGCTTGGCCTCCTCGTTTCTGGCTTGCAAAACCTTCCAAGTTGAGCCACTCGAAATCCTTCCAAATTTGATCCTCCCGCAATCCTTCCAAATTGAGACCAACCAAAATCTTTCCAAGTCAGGTCATCCAAATCTTTCCAAGTTTGATCCACCCGAAATCCTTCCAAGTTTGATAAGAGAAAACTTGTCTTGTTAAGCTTACTTGACTTGAGGTCTGATTAATACCAAAATGATTGATTAGGATTCGGTCAAAACCTTCTCATTTGGGAAGATTTTAGTTTGACATAATCTCGACTTGATTTATTTTCTTCTTCGACCGTTCGAGAGTTAAGGTCGGGTGAAGTTGACGAAAACCCGACTGGCACCCATGTCTCTCTTAGGCTCAAGGTCGGGTCAAAAGCTGGACTTGGTGTGATAGAAGCCTAACCTCAATTTGATTGGGTGCTATCAAGCCATTAGTGGCTGTTACGTTTATCTCTTGGTCAAAAGACCATTAAAATAAATCATGCCTTATCATCCCTTATATACTTCATGATAATTGACCTTGAAATATAAGAGTAGTAGGGTGAATAACTAATCAAGTACTTAACCAACCCGGCCTAACCGAAAAACTTGTAGTTTTCTTTTTTCTTAAATCAACTCGGCCCGACCATTTGGGTTGGCCATAAAGTCCTCATAATTTCTTACTTCCTCTGTATATATTTTGGGTTGGCCTGACCATTTGGATTGGTCATAACGACCATTTGAATATATATATATATATATATATATATATATCTATCTAAGCCGTGTATGTATATATATATATATATAAAGTATATATATAAGTATATGAAGTAAATATGGCTAGGAGGCTACGCCACTTTGCTTTTGCAAATATATATATATATATATATATATATGTACAAATTTGGTGGTGGAAAAGATGTTTCTGCTGACATCTCACATGGGTAAAAGTTATGATGCTTGAATATATATATATATATATATATATGTAGGTTTCCTTGAGTTTGACTTGTCACCATTGCTTTTCTATTGTGTTTGTCAGGTGTAAGTTTCCTTTAATTGAGATTGTCAAACTCAATGTGTATGCATCCGATGAAGCCAACCATTGGCTTTATATGTAACAATGCTGGGGTTGAAAAAGAAAACCTGCCAGCCACCAATGATAGCCAACCCACCTACTTTATATAACAAAGCTGGGTTTAAGAAATTTGCTTAGCCAACCTTGCAATTTCGGCCAACTCAACATAACACACCCAACCTCCTTGCCTAGCTATTCTCCCTCAAAAATATCCTCATTGGCCTCTAGTTTTCAGCCATCTTTGTGGGAAGGGAAAAACTAATCTTCTACTCAAAACACTCCACCCACAACCCCTACTACATATATCGGGTGAGTGGAAATCTTCACACCACTATCAAACAAAATTGGAGTTTCTTTCCCAACTCCATTGATGAGGTAAACACCCAAGCTCTTGTCTTCAATTTGTGCATTTAATTTTGTAATTATGGCTATTAAACCTAGTTTAATTTTGGCTCTTAACCTTCCATGCCCACTTCATCTTCTCCATTGAGGCTATAAATACAAAGCATCATCTTTATTTCAAAATTCAAACCAAAGCCATTTTAGGGTTTTCAAGAACTCCCTCTCGGCCCTTTCCAAAATCCCTCATTTCCTAACAAAAGTTACCCCAAATTTCTTCAAGAAGCAACCCCAAGTAACATTTGAGGTAGATTGCACTTAATTTTGGCATGAATGCATGATTTTTTGGTTGATTTTGGGGCTTGAATTTCCGGGTTGAAGATATGGTGTTCTTGATGTTCTTGGTGTTCTTGACATTCTCCTTTTTCACTCACTTGGTTGAATCCAAAATTTGCTTTGGCTCATGAATTCTTGGTGTTTTTTTTGTAGGGAAAAAATGCCCCCAAAACATGTGGTTAGCCACTACAGGAAAATCCAAAAAATCATGGATGAAAATCCGGCCGACTTGGATGATCATTTCCATCACATGTGGCCCGACCGTCTTGGCTCTCATCTCGGACCAAATTTCTCAAGAATCCCACCCGGCTTCTTGGAGGTTTTAGAGGAGGGTGGGGACGATACCCCCTTGTTCTTACGTGAGAACCTATATTGGCCTTCTCAATGGGGCCTTCCCAAGCCAACCAAAAGCTGGCCGGTTGGGTCATCATGCAAGCCAGCCGGGTCGAAGCCACAAAATCCTCCGCTGGCCGCATCCCAAACAAGTCTTCCACCCGCTCAAGGAAAAAAATGGTGTGACTGGTACAAAGCACTCAAGCCGAAGTTGGGTGAGTTTTGGGATGAAATTGGGATCTCTCATACGTTGGAGCTTTGTGCGACTGAGCACTTCCCATGTGACCGTGCACTCATTCAAGCCGGGCTATGTTTTTGGTCTTCACCCAACAATTGCATGAAGCTCCGTTTTGGGATGATGACCCCAACCTTACTTGACCTGGCCGCTATGCTCGGCCTACGTCCACATGGGGTGTACTATTCAGCAGCTAGCCTCCCTGACCCAACGCTCGAACTGAACTACGAAAAACACATCAAGGCCTACAATGGTTGGGTAAACTTTTACTATGGCTTCGATGGCGATACTCTCGGGTCACCACTGCGACCCACCAATGGAGTCTCTCGGGTGGAGCATGTAGCCTTTCTGCAACTCTGGCTCTGTAAGTTTTTCTTATGCCCCTTATCTCTCTCGGTTACGAAAGATGTCCAACCCTTGGCCGAGGCCCTTGCGGATGGCCAACGTGTAGCTTTAGGACCTGTAGTATTGGGCTATCTGTATCGGACATTAGCCAACATTGTCCACCCTACACCCATGTTGGCCAACGTCTCTGGGCCATTATGGGTTTTTCAACTCTGGCTTCAACTTTACTTCCCTGAGTTAGGGCCCTCGACCCCAAACTTTGCCCATGACAAACTCCTTGGTGACACCCTACTTTCACTTCCTTTACCAGGCCATAGTGTAGAGGAGTGCTTTAAATTCTTATACCATTGTGAGGGTAGGACAGCTCAACAATTCTCCATTTGTCTAGCCCGACGTCACCCGAGCTACCTAGCTCTAAGATTAGACACTATTCCCACAAATGATATTGTTGATGAACACAAGGAACTATGGGCCAGCATCCTCGTCACCCGAGACATCCCATTTGGCCTCCTGGCCAGCCCATCAAACAATTATGAGTGTGGGTCTGAGTTGTATTACCCAGCAGCCGTGGGTCGTCAATTTGGGTTTGCTCAGGCCATTCCGAGCCCAATTACAGAGTCTGAAAACCTCTTATCAGCTTGGAGAACTTCTTTTAAGAAAGCAAAAGGTGCTGAGCATGTTGATAGCCTCCAAGCCCTTCAACTTGACGAATTTGACATTGAAAGTCGTCTTCCAGACTTCGGCTGCCTCAAGGAGTTTCTTGACTTTTGGGCCAGACTATCGGCTACCTGGTTTAGCAAGCCATATGACGTCCATGCTACGAGGATTTTTAAGACTTGCCCTGCTCTCCCTAAGCGGCTCAACCCCAAGCCAGCGGCCTCAAGCTCCAAAGGTATTTTTTTTTTAATTTTAAACATATATGTTTTTTGAACTCCTTGGCATCTTTCCATGCAATATTGTGACTTTTGTTTGGATTTGTCTTTTGAAGCTCAAGCCAAAGTCACCGGCTCTCTTGCTCAGCACCCGCCTACCGGCCAAGGCAAGTAGAGACAAACTCCATCCACCCAAGGTATGATCCATCTTACTTGAATTCTTTGTAATACTTTCTTCTTTCAGCTTCACCCAATTTTTACTCCTATTTTAAGGGGCCACCGAAGATTCCACTCGGAATGAAGAAAATAGGTCGAGAAAATCATTTAAACGTCCAAAACTTACCTCAAATGCCCCCAGGCCGGTTAAAGCTTCGGCCTCGACCACAGGAACTCATTCGGCCAGCTCAGCCTCTGGCCTTCAGGTACGCCACTACTTTGTGATTTTTAAATTTTGCACCACACAACTATTTTGTGTGATTACTCATGTTCTCCAACACATCAAACTCATAGGTTGGGAACGCAAACCGCATCTTGCAGCTGGCCGACGATGGTGTGGCCGAATCAGCGTCATTCACACCGGCCCAAGTGAGTTAACTTCATCATACCATTTTTTATTAAAATATCTTGCACTTCCTACTTATTCCTTTTTTATCATAGAGTGGTGCTTTGGACCTGGAGACCATCATTGAGGAGACCATTCAACAGCCTTGCCAACCCGAGCCAGAGACCTTTGCTGAGGAGTTTACCCACGGGCCTAGCCCACCTTTGCAAGCAGCTTCCCCCCCAAGTGATGCTAATAGAACCGATCCCCATTCTTTTATGGTGAGTTATACTTGTATTTCTTTCATTCAATTTCTGAGTTTTGGATTCTCAATATGCCTTCGAATCAGGTGGATGCCGCTAGTCAGCTTCCCACCTTGGCCGCCCAGCCAGCCTTAGAGGCTATTGTTCCAACTCCTGCTTCCATTGCTCTCAGTGGGTTAGCACCCCCTACTCATGAGGTATGAACCGCCAACCTATGCATGTAAATATTTTGTATATGAGTGTGAGATTCACCCGTCCATGCTTGTTACCACATGTGGTGACTACGCATCCTACACTTGCTTCAGGAGACCCGGCTGGGCCTGAGAGCTATACGCTTGTCCCAGGTGGTGACCCGGCCAGATGCAGTGCTATCGAGCCTTTACTCGGCCCGGTAAATTTACATACTCTCTTAGAAAAGAAAGTAGGCATGTACACTGAATATTTGTTTATAGAATCTAAACTCTTTCATTTTATCATGCAGACATCCGCCTCGACCTTGCCTGTTTCTTTCTCCCGGCTTGAGCAACTATTTGCGAGTGATGATGATTCTCCCCCACCAGTTACCACTCTAGCAGTCGTATTGGAGCGAGATCCCACAGCCGAGGCCACCATCCGAGGCTTTCTTGAGCGGGACCTTTCCTCCCTTGCTTCCCAGGCCGACCTTAGCCAATTCAAAGCCGCTATTGAAAACTTGGCAGGATCCCGCTCCTTGACCGATCCATCCACATCAGAAACGGTAGTGTTTTCCATGACTGAGTTGGAGAACCTTATTCCAAGCTATCTTGAGTCATCCTCCCAGCTTGAAGTGGGCACAGCCTTGGAGAGTGAAGTTGCTTCCATAAAGACTTCTCTCAGGGACACAATTGAGTTCGGCCGCCATAGCGATCGTGAGCTTGCAACTATTGAAGAGCGCAGCCAACAACTCCGAAATGAGATGCGGGAGTTGGATGCTAGAAAGCAAGCCCTCCTCAAGGAAAGAAGTGATAGGTACCAAGCCACCCAGCCACTCGAGACCCGACTCATGGCCAAAAAGGCAGAGGTCAAAGAGGTTACCTCTAGAAGAGAAGTACACTTGGCTACTAAAGCTCGTGGAGATCACCATTGGGCCACCCTCAAGTTGATATTGCGGTCTCACTTCCTTAGCCACTAAATGTGTACCCCGGCCCACTATTTTATTTTTATTTTCCACTCGGCCACCATATTTTGTAAACTATGAAGCCATTTTTCCTGACTTGGTAGTCATTTTGCCATCTATTGGCATATTTTTGTAGTCACTAGACTACCCTAAATGGTTTATGTTCAAAGCTTTCTGGCCACTAATTTTTTGGTCGACTTCTCTAATCATTGGTCATTGAATTCAAACATACCCAATACATGATGCGCCACAACCAATACACATTTATATTAACTGAAAGTTTACTTCTAGTTGGTTGCTGCCATCTCCCAAGACGTAGGGTAATATTTCTTAAGATACCGGCCATTTATTGGGAGATCATGAATTCGGCCACTCATATAACTCAACCTATAGGCCCCTTTTCCTAGCACTTGGTGAACTAAAAATGGTCCTTCCCAATTTGGAGACCATTTACCGAACCTACGATCTTTGGTTCCCACCGGTAATATCGTTTTCCACACCAGGTCTCCTACACCGAAACTTTTGGCCTTAGTTCTTTTCTCATAGGCTCTGGCCACCGTTTCCTTCTGGGCCTTCAACTTGTCCAAGGCATTCAACCTTACTTCATCTAAATCATCCAACTCTTGAAACATGGCTTGGTTGTATTCATCCTCACTCCATTCGGCATGGCGTGCTACCCTCAAAGACTTTACATTCATCTCAAGCGGCAACACGGCATCATGGTCGTAAGTCAATGCAAATGGAGTTGTCCCAATGGCTGCCTTCTTTGAGGTTCGGTAAGCCCACAAGGTGTTGGACAAGAGTGAATGCCAATCTCTAGGATTTTCTTCAATCATTCTTTCCAATATTCCCTTGATGACTTTGTTACTGGCCTCGGCTTGACCATTGGACTGAGGATTATAAGGTGTAGAGTGTGCTAGCCTTAAACCCCAGTTGGTCGCAGCCGCTTCAATCGTTGTTCCTGTAAAGGCCTTGCCTTGATCCGTCATGATGGACTCCGGCATCCCAAATCGATGAATAATGTGTTTTTCTATGAACTCTATCACTTCAGTTTGAGTGACCTTTTTTAATGGGATCGCCTCCACCCACTTGGTGAAAAAAGTCAGTAGCCACTAAAATATATTCATGACCCTTGGATGACTTTGGGTGAATTTGGCCAATTATGTCCATCGCCCAACCCTTGAATGGCCATGCTTTTACTATCGGGTTCATTGGCCCTGCCGGACATGTTGGATTGGGCCATGCTTTTGGCACGCTCGGCACCCTCTAGCATAGTCAATGCAATCTTTTAGGATTGTTGGCCAATAATAGCCATGTCTTCTCAAAAGCCACCTCATTTTAATCCCGGCTTGATGAGCTCCACAGATCCCTTCATGGATTTCGGCCATGGCTAAGAATTGATCGTCTTTACCCAAGCAAATCATTAACAAATCATCAAAGCCGATACGAAAGAGTTCATTATTCCGTAAGACGTAATTACGAGCCATTCCTCGGGTTTGTCGATTAGAAGGGACACTTGGATTTTTTAGATACTCTATGATTTTGTACCTCCAATCGTCCGGGTCGACGGTCAATACCAACACCTCTAAAGGAATCCCTCTTTCGGCAACCGAGGGTAAAGATCTCTTCTCTACTTTGAACATTTCTTCTGAAAGTCCTTCCGAAATTTGAACCCCGGAGGCCAGTTGAGCCATCGCATTGGCTTGAGAATTAAGATCCCTTGGTAAGTGCTTCAACTCCACCTCATCAAAATCATCAAATAGTTGCATTACCATTGTGTGGTAAGCCAACAGATTCTGGCTAGATACCTTATAGTCTCCGGATAATTGTTTTAGAACCAATAAGGAGTCTCCCATGACCAATATGTTGGTGACCATCATTTCACGAAGAATTTCCAACCCAATAATCAAAGCTTCATACTCTGCCTCATTGTTAGAACATTCGAAATCAAATTGGAAAGAATAACGTGTTCTAAAACCAAACGGAGTTTCAATAATAATCCCAGCTCCAGACATATTTGTTGTCCGAGACCCATCAAAGTAGAGTTGCCATGGGATTAAAGTGATGTTATTAATTTCTACATTCTCCATGCTCTCAATCTCCACACTTGGGTGAGAAGCCAAAAAGTCGGCTAATGCTTGGCCTTTCACGGCTTGTTGAGGTACATAGTGAAAAGTGAACTCGGCCAAAGCCATTGTCCACTTTCCAATCCGGCCTCTAATAATAGGCCGGGAAAGCATGTACTTTATTAAATCAGTTTTGGCGATTATATGAACCACGGATGGCAACATATAGTGCCTAAGCTTAGTTGCTGTGAAATACAATGCCAAGCAAAGCTTCTCAATAGGAGAATAATTCCTTTCGGTGGCCGTTAGTATTCGGCTTAGATAATACACGACTTGCTCTTTTCCCTCATCATTATTTTGGGCCAGTAGGCTACCAATAGAATTCTCTGCGGCCGAGATATAGAGTCTAAGTGGGCGGCCTCGCTTTGGGGGACTTAACACCGGTGGTCTAGTCAAATAGCCCTTGATCGAGTCAAAGGCTCTTTGGTGGGATTCTTCCCATCGAAACTTGTCTTCTCCTTTGAGTCTTAACAGAGAAGAGAATGGTTCAATTTTTCCGGCCGAGTTAGCGATAAATCTTCTGAGAAAATTTATCCGGCCAAGAAGACTTTGCAACTCTTTCTTATTTCTTGGGGGTGGTGCATCGATGATGGCTTTGGCTTTATTTTTATCAATCTCAATTCCACGTTGGTGCACCAGGAAGCCGAGAAAATTCCCGGCTGAGACCCCAAAGGCACATTTCTTGGGATTCATCTTTAATTGATGGTTCTTCATTCTCTCGAAGGCCGTTCGAAGGTCATCTAAATGACTTGGCCTTGATTCGGACTTTACCACTACATCGTCAATATAGACTTCCAAACTCCGGCCAATCAAGTCATGGAAGATTGCGTTCATGGCTCGTTGGTATGTAGCCCCAGCATTTTTCAAGCCGAAAGGCATTACCACATACTCAAATGTACCAATAGACCCTGGACACCTAAAAGCGGTTTTGTGAACATCCTCTTCGGCTATAAAAATTTGGTTGTAGCCGGAATGTCCGTCCATAAAAGATAAAATTTCATGCTTGGCCACTCCATCAACTAAGAGGTCGGCCATAGGCATTGTATACTCGTCTTTTGGAGTAGCAAGATTTAAATTACGAAAATCAACACAAATTCTTATTGCTCCGGTTTTCTTTTTAACAGGTACAATATTCGAAAGCCACTCAACATACCTAGCTGGCCTAATGAATTTCGCTTTGAGAAGTTTTACAATTTCTTCTTTGACCTGTAACTCTACTTCCGCCGCCATCCGGCGGGGTGGTTGCTTGAATGGCTTGAAGTCCTCCGAAATAGGCAAGCGGTGTTCCACCAAGTCTCGGCTCAACCCGGGCATCTCGGTGTAGTCCCAAGCAAAGCAATCCTTGAACTCCCGAAGCAACTCCTCCATCTTGGTCTGTAGACCCGGCTCCAGTAGGCCACTAATGTAGATTGGCCTTGGCTCCTCTTCTGTCCCCAAATTTACTTCTATCAAAGGGTCTTGAACTTCGGCCTTTGAGTCATCTATCTTGGCCGGTGCTAAGTCCATCTCTTCAATTTCAAGAGCATCCTCTTCTGGGCCTTCTTGGAGAAATTCCACCAAGTCAGCCGATGACCCATGTTCGGCCGCTCTTTCGGCCCAAAAACCATACAGCCGTCTCAAAGTGCTTTCCACCGCGGCCTTCCTTTCATCCTCTATATTTTTTGTACTATTCATTAAGAATGAAAAAATCAGCAACTGTGGGTCGCTCTCCGTCGGCTTGTGCATCATGTGCCCCCAAGTCCACTAGCTTCTGGGCCGAGACTCCCGTAGGTCGGTCGTTCTTGTCTGATCCAATAAAGTAAAGAGGACCAATATCCTCATCATAGAACTTGGCCTCTACTGCATTAGCTGAAGCCATGAATGGCCGTGAGTCGGCCTCAACCATTTCGGTAGATCCATCTTCATGCCAAAACTTGAGGCATTGGTGGAGAGACGATGGCACACACATACTTCCATGGATCCAATCCCGGCCCAGTAGAGCATTAAAGTGAGCTCTAGTTTCCACCACAAAGAAAGCTGTCATTCTGACCTTGCCCCCAACTCTAACCTCCAAAGGGAGGATCCCTCGAGTTATGTTATTTTCTCCTATGAACCCACTAACCGTCGTCTCGGTCGGGATAAGTTCATCCATCCCTCTTTTCAACTTCTTCATAATTGAAGTTGGGAGGATGTTCACGGTCGCCCCGGTATCCACTTGCACTTTACTTATTGGAATCCCATCGAAATGGGCACACACATATAACGGTTTCAAGTGGGTTGACATCCTCTTCGTAGGCATCTCATAGCAAATTTTTTCCGAATTCATTTTTTTCTCATTTGAAATAAAAATTTGCGGCTCGTTAAACTCGACCCGGGGTGTCACAAATTTCATTTCTATGGTCGGCTCCTCCGACCCACCTACTAGCGACGTGGGCTCTAGCTCGTCCAAAACATCGCCAGCTATAATGTTGGGTTGTCCGGGTTGGGCTTCAAAGAATGATGGTAACGTGACCATATTAATAGGAACCTCTTCATTCTTGCCAAATTTGAGGGTCCTCTTAGTATTGGTCTTCCACATTTTCTCGGTTTGAGCCATGTCCATTTCAGGCTCTAGGACCTTGGCTTGGGAATTCTCTGGGGTCGCCTGCCCGACCTCTTTTGCTTCAGCCACATTCATTCTTGGGTCTTCACCTTCCATCTCCTCTATGGCCTCTTCTTCCATGTATTCTTCCTCATTGCCGTACTCATCGCCTTCATCATACATTTCTTCATCTTCACCCAAAGGCACTTCATTCTCTCCTAGATCAACCTTTGGCTCACCCAAATGGTCTTGCTTCGTAATTTCTTCTTCGGCCATCGGCTTGGCCTTCTCCTCCACTTTGGGTGACTTGGTGTCCTTCGCACCCAGCTTAACCATGGCTTGGTCACTTTCTGTCTTCTCGACTTCCTTCTGCGACTGATCCTTGCCCCCAGCCTTCTTAGCCAAGGTTTGGCTAGCCATGGGGTCGGCCTTGCCCCCAGCTGACTTAGGGACACTTTCAACCCCTTTCACGACTTGGTACATTTTTGCTTTAGCCGGCCCTCTATTAGCCTGGCTTACCTTCTGACCCTGGCTCTCTATTGCCTCCTTCATACTCACCTTATGGCCTCTTAGTTGGCTAACCCCTCGCCTGGCCTCACTTTTTGCCCCCACAACCAATGGTTGGTGAGGGTTCTCCCTTGAGTTCTCTGCTTCAAATGCCCCTGTCAAGTGAGACTCCAACTCAGAAATTGGTTCCTTGGCGGATGTTACCACGACTCGACCATTCACCCACTTCCTGTGCATCTCAACTTCCTCTGCGGCCGCTGCCTCCAAAGTGGCCACGGCATCAGCCTTGGCCAACTCAAGCTCTTCCCTCTTTATCTTCTCTTTAAGGGCTACCAACCGGTTCAACTGAGCTTGTCTTTCTTCTGTCCACTTATCGTCAGCTTTATTATTGGCCGAGAATTGCCTCTGAGCTCTCCTCACTTGGGTCCTAGTCAAAGGCTTTGGGGGCAACCCGTGCCCCCGGCTCTGGTACCATTGACCTTCTTTAGTATCCGGAATTTTGTAAGTATTGATACTACTACCATCAGATGGTCTGGGCCTTTGGACATAGTCGACAGTCCTCTTCTTGCCATCGCCTGTAGTCACCCAAATGCTCTTATCCTTGTTCTCGCTCTGGTGGAACGGGCCACACACAATATCCTCATACTCGAGTGGCTTCTGATGGTTGCCCCTCGGCGGGAAACGTGACTTTTCGTGCCTACCCTGGTAGGCAAAAAATGACCGCTTATTCGGCCTAGCTTCATACCTTTCTCTCGGGCTGTAAAGACCGTAATTCTCGGTCGGACTCAGAATCACCCTTTTCTCTAACTCCCTTGGTTGGCCTGACCTGACCATCTCTTTCTCAAGCTCCTTCGGCTTCAATTGCGGGACATCTAATGCCACCTCGCATTGGCACCTGTCGCATAACACGATGGCCTTTGGGAGCTCTTGCTTGGTCGATGGCTCTAGGAACATCTTTTCTTTTCCTTTCATCGTAGGCTCTAGCTGAACCTCCCTAGCCGTCCTTTCAGCTGCGGCTTTGGCCGACTCACCTAAATCCAACCTTTGCCTAGGCTGGCCTGGCCGGGGAAAATTGACTGTCACCATGTTAGCATGGGCTGAAGGGAATGGATTCTTGTCAACTCCCATTGGGTTCTTCTCCGGAAATTTCAAAATCTTTTTCTCAATTAAGTCCTGCACAGCATTGCGAAAAACCAAACAATTATTAGTTCCATGAGTCCACACATTATGCCATTTGCAATAAGTTTTATTTTTCAATTCATTGGCTGATGGAATAACATGGTCGGATGACAATCTTATAATATTTTCTTTTAAAAGTTGGTCGAAGATTTGTTCGGCTTTAGATATATCAAAGGTGTAGGTTTTATTCCCAACCCCTTTTTGAAAGCTACCGCTAAATTTTGGGACCTGAGCCGATGTTGGCTGCTGGTCCTTGGTGGCTTTTGACAATGCCTTACACATGTGCGGCCCACTAATAAACATTTCAGCCAGATTTACTTCGGCCTGCTCATCATCCACCTCAGATAGGATTTCCTCCAGCTGGCCAGTTGGCTCCTCGTTATCCAGCTCTACGGCGTGAACCGATGTTGTCCTCGCCGTGGCCGGCTTGGGCGTATCTTTATAAAAGGATGGCCGAGAAATTTGGCGATTTTTCTGTTGCTCTTCCTTTAGTAGACCCTCATATCGGTCGACCCTTAAAAGGAGATCGTATATATCACGAAACTCCATTCCTTCAAACTTTTTCCTAAGGTCCAAAGAAAGTCCGTCTTGAGCCAGCTTGACAAACTCATGTTCTGGCATGGAGACCATACATTTGGTCCTAGCCACCTTGAACCTGGCCAAGAATTCCTGAGCCGACTCGTTAAAATTTTGTCTCATTTTGGCTAGGTCAGCCATGGACACTTCTGGCTCGGGTCGATAAAATTGTTCATGGAAGACTTGCTCCATGGTCGCCCAATTCGGAATGGAGTTCTGTGGTAGATTCACATACCAGGTAAACGCAATCCCCGTGAGTGTACTTGGGAAGAGTCTTAACATAAGACCTTCACGGTGAGCTATCTCCGCGCATTGAGCCGTGAATCGGCCTACATGCTCCACCGTGGATTGAAGTCCATCACCCGAAAAAATGGTGAAATCAGGAACTCTGAAACCACGTGGAAATTCTTCCGTGTCAAAATGTTGAGGATACGGCCTCCTGTATACAGGTCGGCCGACTCTCCTAGCGAGAGGAACCATCTCCTGGATCAGTTGCTCGACCACACCCCGGTCGAGAGCCCTTTGTTGGCCGGGTTCGTTGTCATGGCCATTCAAATGATTTCCTCCATGGTTTCCCCAACCACCCAGGCCTACAATCTGATTTATGTATGGGCCAGCAAAGTTGCCCCCGGCCGCTAGGTTGGCCTGTGGTCGAGCCTGGTGAAAAGCTTGATATGGGTTCTGCCCGAACTGATTGTTCCAACCTGGGAGATTATTGTGATTTGGGATATTAATACCCTGGTTGTTCCCCGCTGGATTATTTCCAAGTTGTTCATTCGCTCCAAAATTCTCGGCTTGAGCACCTACTTGGCCTCGGGCCGCTGGGTGTCCATTTGGGACAGGTTGTTGACCGAGTCTATCATTCACCTGAGCGAACTGGTTACGAACGTCCAACCTCTGGTTGTTCATCTCAGTAGTGAGATCGTCAAGCCGCTGATTGGTCGCTCGATTTGTCACCTCCAACGTTCGAATTAATTGTTGAAAGTCCAACGAGGTCGGTGCATTTGGTTGGAGGACTGGCTCTAAAAGGCCGCGGGTAACCTCTACTGAACTTGTATCTGTTGTCACGGCCGAGGTCCGGCCGACTTGTAATTGGCCACTATGGCCTGCTAAAGAAGTTGGCATACCAAATGGCTGGGTTGACATTGGGAGTGTTCCAACCATGTTTCTTCTCCTTCGCCCGACTACTAAATTCGGCGGCTGGATTTCTTGGTCGTTTCTAGGATTCCCCCTAGTGCCAACGACCATGCAATATTAAAACCTAGTGGGTCCCACCGGGCGTGCCAAAATATGTTTCCCTCGATTTGGTTTATCAAACCGTTAGAAGGGATTTTGATCCTTCTTCGAATAAATGCGCAGGCGTGCCACCACCCGGCCACCAAATGGCCTGAATGGAATTGTAAATATTGGGTGCGCCCCTAAGGCCGACTTCTAACCTTATGATTGTGCGGCCGAGCAAGGAACCTCCTCTCGGCCTGGGTTCTTTCACTCCCTCGGGATCGAGGGTGTTTAGGCTTTGAACTTGTATATATTTATATTTTTTATTTATGTAAACGAAGTGCAAGTGCAATAATTAAATTGAATAAGAAAATTAACTATGCTTGAAGAAAATGAAATGTAATAAATTGATATTTAAAAGAAGAGCAATAATTAAAATTAAAGACAAGAATAATAAACTAAAATTAACGAAACAATTAATTGAAATTATTAAACGAACGCTAATGAACGAACTTGAATCAAAATAAAGATTAAATAAGAATGAACTTGAATTTAAAACAAAACAATTGAAAGAATTCTAAACAATAAACTTACTCTAGGAAAATGAAGAACTTGACTAACTAGAACTTGAATATGAAAATCTAGTCTAAGGATTGAAAAGGTGCAAGATAAGAGTAAGCTTGTGTGTTGATCTTGATGTCCCTTTTCTTCTCTTCATCTTGGCTATTTATAGGGTCTAACCAACCCACGAATTGGCCATGCTTGGCCTCCACGTTTTTGGCTTGCAAAACCTTCCAAGTTGAGCCACTCGAAATCCTTCCAAATTTGATCCTCCCGCAATCCTTCCAAATTGAGACCAACCAAAATCTTTCCAAGTCAGGTCATCCAAATTTTCCAAGTTTGATCCACCCGAAATCCTTCCAAGTCTGATAAGAGAAAACTTGTCTTGTTAAGCTTACTTGACTTGAGGTCTGATTAATACCAAAATGATTGATTAGGATTCGGTCAAAACCTTCTCATTTGGGAAGATTTTAGTTTGACATAATCTCGACTTGATTTATTTTCTTCTTCGACCGTTCGAGAGTTAAGGTCGGGTGAAGTTGACGAAAACCCGACTGGCACCCATGTCTCTCTTAGGCTCAAGGTCGGGTCAAAAGCTGGACTTGGTGTGATAGAAGCCTAACCTCAATTTGATTGGGTGCTATCAAGCCATTAGTGGCTGTTACGTTTATCTCTTGGTCAAAAGACTATTAAAATAAATCATGCCTTATCATCCCTTATATACTTCATGATAATTGACCTTGAAATATAAGAGTAGTAGGGTGAATAACTAATCAAGTACTTAACCAACCCGGCCTAACCGAAAAACTTGTAGTTTTCTTTTTTCTTAAATCAACTCGGCCCGACTATTTGGGTTGGCCATAAAGTCCTCATAATTTCTTACTTCCTCTGTATATATTTTGGGTTGGCCTGACCATTTGGATTGGTCATAACGACCATTTGAATATATATATATATATATATATATCTAAGCCGTGTATGTATATATATATAAAGTATATATATAAGTATATGAAGTAAATATGTCTAGGAGGCTACGCCACTTTGCTTTTGCAAATATATATATATATATATGTACAAATTTGATGGTGGAAAAGATGTTTCTGCTGACATCTCACATGGGTAAAAGTTATGATGCTTGAATATATATATATATATATATATATGTAGGTTTCCTTGAGTTTGACTTGTCACCATTGCTTTTCTATTGTGTTTGTTAGGTGTAAGTTTCCTTTAATTGAGATTGTCAAACTCAATGTGTATGCATCCGATGAAGCCAACCATTGGCTTTATATGTAACAATGCTGGGGTTGAAAAAGAAAACCTGCCAGCCACCAATGATAGCCAACCCACCTACTTTATATAACAAAGCTGGGTTTGAGAAATTTGTTTAGCCAACCTTGCAATTTCGGCCAACTCAACATAACACACCCAACCTCCTTGCCTAGCTATTCTCCCTCAAAAATATCCTCATTGGCCTCTAGTTTTCAGCCATCTTTGTGGGAAGGGAAAAACTAACCTTCTACTCAAAACACTCCACCCACAACCCCTACTACATATATCGGGTGAGTGGAAATCTTCACACCACTATCAAACAACATGACAAATCAATTTAGCTGAAGTAACTGTTGTCACATTTTTGCCATTTTATACCATTTTCCTTGTCCTCATTTCGCAATTTCCAACGGGAAAAAATCACTTAAAACAATAAATATTAAATCAAAGTATACTTCATTAACATTCACGGTTGACACGTGACGGCACTAATTACTAAAATAACATCTGAATATAATCCATGCCTAACCTTGATTGTCATTAAGAAAAAATTGTGGTACTAGTTTTTGCTCCAGTTGCCAGCACAGCAGTAGGGAATCAAATAAATTGGTAGTTTCGTATATTCTCTCTTCTCTTGCTGTGTGAGGTTATTGACCAAAGCTACAGTAAATGTTCCGCATGAATAAATTCCATATCCCAACACTACGTTTTTTTATCAATACCCAACACTATGTCTGTAAATCATAAATAGGAATCTGTATTTTTCTTTACACTACAAATAAAAAATCATGTTCAAATTCACGCTTTTTATGTAATATGGGTGGCTTTCAAACTCTCAAATCCAAATCCACGTGGAGATTTTGTTATTAGCAACCAAGAAAATACAACATTTTAAGGATGCACATTTATGAAGGAGCTTTCATTTCAGGTCACAATAAATTGTAAGCTTACACAATCACATATCCCCAAGTGAGGAGCCCTAAATTGGGTAGGCCCAGCTAGCCCATTTCCACGTGGCGCACAAGCAAGTCATCAGCTCCACACAGTTAGGGTCACATGGGAATCAAGATTCAATTTTTATTTATATTTTCAATTCACAAAAAAAAAAAAAAAAAAAAAAAAAGTCCCCCAACTATTGCTCGCAAAATCAAAGGGAAAATCCTCGCCGAACGAGTAAATTACAGCGGTAACCAAATGAGAGAATCAAAGAAAATCGAGGGCGATTATCAAAACCCCACCAGCCATTAAAATATTCTTCTTGGACGGTCTCGAGTTTGGCCGATCCCTTTCTCCATGTCCTAAACAGAATTCTACTGCCTCAAAGTTAGAACCCTTTTACAATAACGAAGTGAAAGAGAGAGAGACATATCAGAGACGCGTTGGATGTCTCTGCTTCTCTATTTGGTACAAAGCTAGCGACTTGTTTGTTTCCTGGAAAAATTTGGATCTCGGGAAGTAGAATCTGAGATGGGTTTGGCTGAGTACACGAGGACAATTGATTGGGAGCAAGAATCGTACCCGGCATATGAAGATTTCACAATTCTTCCATTGTTCGTCCTCTACTTTCCAACTGTTCGGTTTTTTCTGGATAAATTTGTCTTTGAGGTACTGTGCTCTACATCTACATAAATTTGATTGAAGCAGAGGCAGCCAAATTTTCCATTTTTTATAGCTTATTGATGCGTTAATTCTGTTTAGTCGTAGGATTAGATCGTTAATGATATATTTCAGTATTACATTTGTTGACCCATTTGTGTAATGCACTTTTATTTGATGGGCTGTATATGGTTTTTTGGTAATTGATAGCATACTTTAGTTGTTGGATATCAAATTGGTCAGTATGATATGTTATGATGTTTTTGAAGAGATTTTAATATTTTATTAGTTTATATCGGATGGTTTTTTGCTGTTACTGAAATCAGATTGGGGTCTTTGAGTTTCAATGATTGCTTGCCCTGTCTTTGAGTTTCCTTTAGATCTTCGCTGTTTGGAATTTCAGTACGAAGCTGCCCGGTATACTTAGCATGACTCTGTCAAAATTGTCTTTTTTCTATGAATGACGTAATATCATTGTGCTTTCATTTTACGGTTCTGGAAGTTTTAAGGGTTCTGAACTTGTACGTCAATATGTCAGTTTTGTAAATAATAGCACTTTTAGAGAGTGAGGAGCTGCTTGTTATTGAAGACAATAATGGCTGAATTTTTTTTGCTTAAATTGGTAACTGCATATATAAAGGGACAGCTACTTTCATTGGGAATGATTTGTTCTTCTTTGTGGAAATCTATTGGACTTCTGTTTTCCTCTCATAACTTTTTATGGTTAATGAGGAGGTAATTAAAGATTTTTGGTTATGCTTGCATGTTTTTATTTCCATCAAGCAGTTTAAATAGCACTCTTTCGGAATATGACTTATTAAATTATATGGCCAGACCAACAAACAAATATTATCGGTTTTGATCGTTGGTGTAAGATCATTTTTATGAAGATCAAGGATTGCAGACTTTTCTTGAATTTTTCTCACACTAGCTATTGCAATAGTACAAGCTTCTGTTTAACAATCTTTATCATCTTGATTATGCTCGAGGAGAGCTTTCTTCCTTTTTTCCCACTGTTATTCTTATCCATTGAAGGTTGCCCTGTTGCCTGTTGGTGACAATCAGCATACTAACTTACCATGTACTCTTAAAGAATATTTAGTTGAACGTTTCAAGAGAATGTTAAATGTGGTGGGTTAGCTAGATTAGAATGCACCATAATGGAGAACTGAGCTATGTCACGCCTGATCTTCACCTGAGATCCATGTTATATTATTTTATTTTTCTTTGTTTCATTCCATCTGCCACTACCATGATATATTCCTAAACAAGAAATGTGTAAATTGACATTACGTACTGCAGGAACTGGGGAAACGGTTAATATTTGGAAAGGGTCATCAGAAGCTGGATATACAAAATGACGAACAAAAGAAGAAGATCAGAAAATTTAAGGAGTCAGCATGGAAGTGCATTTATTTTCTTTCAGCAGAGTTTCTAGCCCTTTCTGTAACTTATGCCGAGCCTTGGTTTACTAATACAAAATACTTTTGGGTAGGGCCTGGGGACCAGGTCTGGCCTGACCAGAAAATGAAGTAAGAATTCTTACAATTAGAATTTATCACATTATTTGTATTTTTAGTTAAGCATTCGTATGTGATGAGACTGACACTACTTGAATCATGGTTTGACTAATATGAAAAGCTGAAATTTTGACAGAATATATAAAATGGCTACTTTTGAATTTCAGGTTGAAATTGAAGGGAGTTTATATGTATGCTGCTGGATTTTACACATACTCCATATTTGCTTTGATTTTCTGGGAAACAAGGCGTTCCGACTTTGGGGTGTCCATGAGCCATCATGTAGCAACTGTCATTCTCATTGTGCTGTCTTACATTTTCAGGTATGTTCTGCTGGAGTGAGTTTGTAGCTTTCTCATGTTCTTTTAGTCACAAAATCAAGGAAGCAAGAATACTACCACCTACAAAAGGTATGGAGGTATTTGAAGTCATAACTGTTAGAACATCACCCCCTACCACACTACATAAGCACTGTTATAAAAAGGGTTAAACATCAATGAAGTAGAAGAGATACAATGTTTTGCAATTCAGTTGTCACCCCCTATTGAAGTCATAACCTGTTAGTATCTGTTTCTTGCAGGTTTGCCCGTGTAGGTTCCATCGTCTTAGCTCTTCATGATGCTAGTGATGTGTTTCTGGAGGTAGGGAAGATGTCCAAATACGGCGGTGCTGAAAGGACTGCTAGCTTTTCATTTATTCTTTTTGTATTGTCTTGGATCTTATTGCGCCTAATTTACTATCCATTCTGGATTCTTTGGAGTACAAGGTTTGTCTAACGTGATCCTAACTTATATAAATTTGTGTTATACTCAATAGCTCCTTCATTTCTGTCTTTGTTGCTTAGAAACTTTCTATGCATCGTAGAAATAAACTTAACAGAACATATTCATGTAAACTGAAATACAAACCATTACAGGTATGCTTTAAACACATTTAATGGTCTGTATATCTTCTTATTCATTCTTGCTCACGTGTCCTTTTGGCAGCTACGAAGTTATCCTGACATTGGACAAGAACAAACACGCTGTTGATGGACCAATATATTACTATGTGTTCAATACTCTTCTATTCTGCCTGCTTGTTCTTCACATTTTCTGGTGGGTGTTGATTTATCGGATGCTTGTTAAACAAATCCAAGCAAGAGGTCAGCTGAGCGATGATGTTCGGTCAGGTGAGTGAAAATCATGCTTTATATATGATTTTTAGTGCACACCCCCACATACTTGCGTCATTAGATAGACTCAAACAAGTGTTTTCCACCAGGAGAAAGTATTGAGGAATTTGAAAAATAACCAATGGTATCAACAGTTTTTAATAGACATATGTATTGGTGAACGGATGGTTATATTGCTCAATTGGTAATATATGCACAGACTTCCTTGGTTACACTCTCTGGAGGCCCACTACTCTGAGCTAATACTTCGACTACTTTTCCATTTCGGTGCGGTTAAGCACTTTCAGAAGATGGTATTTTCTTCCTGTTTTGTCAACTACGAAGTACATAAGTTGAGATGATATATTGGATTTGTCTGTACTCCACCGCTATTAGTTTAGCATTCGGAAATATTTTCGTTGTGAATGAACGAAGTAATGTACAGTTAGTCATATGGAATTGGGCTTCTAAGTGAATGCATTTGTTGCCTAGCAATTTTGATCATGGAAAACATGATGCCTTCAGTTCAGTAGTGCTATCATTAGTTTCCTTTGTGTTTGTTGCCTGATCTTTTTTTCTTGCTTTGTATGTAGATTCTGAAGGTGAAGAAGATGATCATGAAGATTGATCAGGAAACGGAATTTACAGCGACACTGTGACCCTCAAGCAAAGGTGCTCTTAAATTTTCGTGAAGCCATTCTGATTTCCCAATAAAGAAACCACATTATCATTTCGCATTTAATGTTGAATGAAATTAGTCGTAGCACACAAGATGTGGTTTCAACTGGAAAAATATAAGTAGGATGCTGTATCATGCACAAAAATAAAGGGAAAACTGAAATGGCTGACGTTGATGCTTTCTGTGATTTGTCCTCCAAATGAGAACGCTTTACATTTACGCATTTGATTTTACTCTTTTGATAGTTGAAAGATTTTGGTTGAAGAAGTACATCGTGATGCCGAAATGATGATAGGTTAACCTGAGATAAGATTTTGAAAGTAGAGGTTGGAAGAACAGAATGGCAAGGAAGAAGATAAAGAATTTTGATTCTGACTGAGCTCTCTATTCACTGCCTCATATTTGAGTCTGCTGCCATGATTGATTGTATTGCAAGGAGAGTCCAAAATGTGATTGGAATTCTAATAATTGTATACTTTTTCAGGTCACCTGTAAGTTTTGTGAATGCAATAGATCGTTTGAGTTTCTTAAGTGTTCCTAATTCGAAGAAAATTTATATATTTTTTCACCTTGCTGTGACTTGTGTTTCTGAAGGTCTGGATTTTTAAGAGCTTGATTGGCAATCATTTCGTTTTAAATTTTGTACTTTTTACTTTGTACTTTGTACTTCTTTGGGTTATTGATTGGGTTTTTCTTTTCTTTTCTTTTTCATTCTTCGTCCTCCTTTCCTCAAATATTTTGCTTTCTATCTTTAGCATTAAAAAATTAAAATTTAAAAGCAAAATGAAATATTTAACTGGTTACTGAAAAGCTACCGCTGCGCTAGTTTTTCAGTTTGACACAATGCTATCAAACGACTGCGTTTGGCTCTAAATTTTATGTCGACAGAAATTCCGAACACAATTTTAACTTCCTTTCCATTTACTACCTGCTCACATCAGAAACTGGCCTTTGAGCTCAAATCCAACTAAATTCGTTGCGACGGGTTTTCCCTTACGGCCTTCTCTACCTCTGGTTTGCTAGGGTTTCTGATACTCGACAATTGACAGTCATGGAAGATGTACTGACTGAGATTCCGCCGCCTTCGAGGTTCTTCCAGGAAGATCTGAACAACTTCACACCTCCATCGCCGCCGGTTCCTTCTCCTTTCCCCTTGTTCTCTCCTGACAAGGCTGCAGAGGCGCCTCTTCGCCCCTCTCTCCTCATCGTCGCCTTGTCCTCCCCATCCCTCCATCTCTTCCACAACCTCTCTTCCAAAACCCTAATCGGAACTCTTGTCCTCCCAGAGACCCCCTTCTCCGGTAACTCAATCAAGCCCTCTCTCAAGGACAAGTCTTGCAACATTTACTCCCTCAATCAACTCCAAAACCCAACCCTCCTCGTCTCTTTCCAGTGCCCCATTGCCGCGGAGAGATGCCCCATCGTGGCCAAGTTGCTAATTTCCCAGCAGATCGTTCCTCAAAGGGTTCTGATACTGGACTCGGTTCAGAGCCGGAACTTCAGAGGCAAGCTCTCGACTGATGAGGCGGTGGCGTTCAAGCTGGAGACGACCGCGGAAAGAAAGGCCCCATCTTTGAGCTCGGAGTATTTCCCTTCAGCCAGCGTTGTAGATGGGTTGGGTGCGGCTCTCTTGGCTGCCTGTGAAATCAAGAGTATCAAGGCAACGCTTTGTGTGACATGGCCGCAATTGGGCGCTCCAGTGCTGTCACTCATCAGGTCCCTCGTCTTTCCTGCCTTGGATTTAGATTTGAGTGTTGCCTCTGGTGTTGATGATTATGCCATTTTAGGTCAAGATAAGGATCATCATCGTTTTGATTCTGATTTGTATGCTTAGATGTGTTGTGATCTCAAGCTCTCAAGCTCTTCATCACTTTTGGATGTTTGAAAAATATCTACTTTTTCTTTGTAATAATGCTGGATTTGTGTTTTTTGTATTCGATAGAGTTGCTGAATTTTCTGCACTGTGTACTGGCAAAATCAAATTGAAATCAAAGCCTGTATGTTTGATTTCAGTGAAGCCAAATTTGCAAACATTTCCTGCAAAGTATACTAGCAAGAAATACAAATCCGAAAACGTCATGGCGGCTAAGAAATCATCTGTGTTAGATTTTAATGACAAAGAAAAGCAATCACGAATGAGCAAGAATGGTTTCTTGTCTGTAAAGAAACAGCTTGTCCGTAAAGAAACAGTGACAACAAGGATGGCAAATAAGATGAAATTCGACTTTTTCAACATAAGTTTTAGTACAAGAAATCAATAATCAGGATTATATGAGTTATAAATCTCCACCGTTTAACCTAATCCTTCAAGAGTGAACTTTTTGTAGAAGAATATATTAATTTACAAAGTCCATTTTCTTTTTCTTGCAGATGGAATTATGCAGGAAGCATCAACCTTTGATTTACTGTTTAAATCGAAGAGAGAAGAAAGTACAGTGAAGCTTCTGTAAAGGTAAAAAAGAAGGTAAACATTAGCTGTTATTAGTTATTGTTTGGTGGCTGGCGCAATCTTCTCAAGTAATATACAATGCAAAAAGCACAAGTCTTTTTTAACTCTCAGTGATTGTACCATTTGGAAATTCCTCGTTTGAGAATACTCACCAGCCATCCCCATGTTAGTTGCATCCTCTTTGACTTCTACAATATCTTCATTCGAAATACTCAAACTTTCATGCACTTTTTACATATATATATCTCTCACAGTCCCAACCATCTCTCCCACTCCTTTCGATCATCCAAGCAAACCATAACCAGCAAAAATGCCGGCAGCTTCCCTTAGTTTCAGCCCCTTCGTTCTGCATTTCATGCTTTTAGTTTTCTCCATTTTGAGCAACAGTTTGCATGCAGGTGAGCCTCCATTGACCTTGGACTACTATGCATCAGCTTGCCCCACTTTGTTTGAGATTGTGAGGAAAGAAATGGAGTGTGCAGTGCTCTCTGATCCCCGCAACGCAGCCTTGATTGTTAGGTTACATTTCCATGACTGCTTTGTTCAGGTGCATAACATAATTCTATTCTTTGATCAGTTGGTACTTTGGATGTTTTTCACAGGATGCAACATTTTATAATTCTATGAACACAGGGATGTGATGGCTCGGTTCTGCTAGAGGACACGATCACACTAACAGGGGAGAAGAAAGCTTCCCCCAACATACAATCTTTGAAAGGCTTCAGATTGGTTGACAAAATTAAGAACCAGCTTGAATCAGAGTGCCCTGGAATTGTTTCTTGTTCCGATATCCTCACCATTGCAGCAAGAGACGCTGTAATTTTGGTACTACTAATTAGAATATAAAAATTCTCTCAAACCTATATATATGTTTGAAGCTTTCAATAGTATGGTAGCTTAGTTTTTACCCTTACATTCATAATTTTTTTCACTGTGCAGGTGGGCGGACCTTATTGGGATGTTCCTCTAGGAAGAAAAGATTCTATAACTGCCAGTCCTGAACTTGCAGAAACTAACCTTCCAACTGCAAATGGGGGCCTTGTCTCCATCATTTCTAAATTTCTATACCAAGGCCTGTCTGTGACAGATATGGTAGCTCTTTCAGGTACCTTAACAAATCTCTAAGATTCAAACTTTATCATATCATAGCTTGTGCGCGGGACTCACTGCATTCCATATTGATCATGTTTTTGTAGGGGCTCACACGATTGGAATGGCACGGTGTGAGAATGTCCGAGCGAGGATTTATGGTGGTGACTTTGAAGCAACTGCGGGAAATGAGCCTCTGTCTGAGTCATACTTAAGCAGAATGCGATCGACATGCCCGCCTGTAGGTGGAGTTGGGGACAATAATATAACAGCCATGGACCATGTGACTCCTGAGCTGTTTGATAATTCTTTTTACCATTTACTGTTGAAAGGGAAGGGAGTGCTGAGCTCAGACCAGGAATTGTATTCAAGTCTGGTTGGGATCGAGACAAACAGGCTTGTGAAGGAGTATGCAATTGACCCAGTTGCTTTCTTCAAGCAGTTCTCAGATTCAATGGTGAAAATGGGAAATATTACCAATCAGGATAGCTTTGTTAGTGGTGAAGTTAGGAAAAATTGCAGATATGTTAACACATGAGCTGCTATGCTGCAATTTTAGTCTTTATTTGTTTGTTATAGCAAGAAATTGTTACACAGATTTCACAAGTTTATGTTTGAAACCTAATGGAAATTTGATGTTTATCCTTGTAATTCTAGTGCCCAGAAGAAGATGGAATCTATTAGAGATATGAAGGGGAGGGTTTGATTAAAGCTCCAAATGAGAGATCCATACGAACATTATCTCGGATTGTCAATACATAAATTATGTAAGAAAGGTTGAGAAATATCGTGGGCCTCTTCAAACTTAATTGGGACTTGATGACACAAGTTTAGTTTAAGCAGGTACACCAAAAAGGAAAAATAAAAAAGTTTCTTTTTAGTACAAAATTGGAATCATATTACTAGTTTCAACTGATTAGAATTCAAGCTTATCAAAAGGAGGATTTTTTTTTTTTTTCCATTGGGTGTGTTGCGACTTGCGAGTTCCTAATTAATCTAGTGTTGGCAGTAAAATGCCTAGAGCCACACTCCCACGAGAGTCTAATTGACATCTGTCGAATGGATTTGAACTTTAAGCCACTCGTGGTTAGAACTTAGAACCCGAAAGTACTGCTAGGGTTATAAGTTCAACTAGTTCATTAAGTAAGAAAAGCTTAACTAAGAACCCGCGAAGCACATAATAATTGACCTACTAGGGCTATAGGTCAGCCAGTTCACCACGTAAAAGGGATTAATGAGGAACTCCAATATGCCCCTTGAGATTGGCAACACACTACGTTTCCGATCCACCCCTCAAATTAACTCATTTATACTCTTGAAAGTTGGTAACACAAAAATAGCCTAAGAGGAATCAAATTCTTGACTCCAGACATCCCAAACTTGTATTCTTACCAGTTGAACCGCTCTCGGTGGTTAGGTCATTTTGATTATTCATAATATGCTAGGTTACGTCTAGATTGATAAAGATTCTTTATAGAGTTGAATTGAAGCTGTGTGATCGCGTCTTGTATTCTTTTATGTTTTCCACAAACACTCGGAACATTCTAGCTTTGCTTGTGAAAATGGAAGTGGTCCATCTCTAATCTATACGTAGGGCAATGCCGGTACTCAGTAATAATTTAATACTAGTTAGGTTTAAATTTTTCTAGCGGTATTTTGTTTAGTCTAAATAATGAGATTGATATATAATTGTGTGGATTTCTTCTTAATATTTTGTACATAAAAAAAAACTGATGTATAGTAATTAAATTTTCACATTTCACTTTTCTCTTTTTCCACTCCTCATATTATTTTTATATATTGATTCAATTTTCATTTGTTAGAAATTAAATCCTAAATTGATTTGGCATTCTAGTTTGATTTGTCTAATAGATTTGGTTACTTGATTTACTTGTTTTATCTTTACAATATAACATCGTCAACCTTTTACATCAGTTTTTCAGTCTAATTATTTTCTTAACATAGTATTAGAGTAATTATTACGCTTTTGAAATACAAACCCACTATGATTCCTCTCATACACGGCTTCTACTTATGCCTAACAAATAAAAATGTTCTTGTGAAGGAAACTGAAATGTAAAAATCACTTCCGAATAGAATACGTACAGAGGGATTGTTTGTCCAACAGCTCTATCTCGGGTTGCCTTAGCATTCCCTTTTATAAGAATCTTGATTATTTATATCACTACCGTTTTACTAGTGAATATATGTTTTAAATTATTTTAATTGTGAGTAATTTCTTATAAATTAATTTAACGATCGCTGAATTTGGTTATTAAACATATTTTATTTATAATCATCGTCTAATTTTTAAAATTTAATTCGTGTTTTGTATTATTATTTTTTCATCAATTAACTATAGCACTTTTTGTATTAACATTAAAAATAGAGAAAAGTACCTTTATTTCGAATTTTGAAAAAGAACAAAATTGAACGTTAAAGACTGCCCACTTTTTCAAATATTCGTTGTCCTTATTCCTTGCTTCTTCTCCCAATAGCCGTGGAGAATGGGGTTTTCAATTTAATGGCGATAAAGTAACGTTGTAGAATAAAATAATTGATCGGTTAATTAATTGGATCCAAATAATGTCCAGAATCTACGTACGAATAATTGACTCCTCTCAAATTTGCAACTAGCTAGCTTTATTAGGTTGTCTAATTTGAAAATGCATGCTTACTTAATAGCAATCAAGCAATTATTTATTAAAAAAAATGCTAGTTAGACCGGCCGGCCATATGATTGACATTTTTTTTTTTGTAAATCATGGATCCTATTTATATTAATGAACTCTATTTATACGACTATATCTTAAAATTGGGACATATAAACTTTATAATAATTACCCTGAAAAGTCTGTAAGCATATATATGGGACATATATTTTTGATAAAATGATATTATTTTCTAATTCTAATCTAGTATAGGAGAAAAGGGGATTTTTACAGGGTTATTTTCAACTTGAGATCACTTGTTTACCGACTAAAACTCATCCTAACTAAGAAAATGCTGTATGGCGGCCATAGTGGCATAGTGCATAAGCGAGAAACTTCTGAACTTAGACCAGGAAACGTACTCTATGTATTTGGTTTTGAAAACCTAGAAAAATATTGCAGACCGACGAAGAAAAACACCACAGCTTCTAGATGATGTACGGTCAATTTTTGCGGTCAAGCTTTCAGATATTCAAAAGAGAAAGCTACGGCTTTCAACGATAAAAAACAAAACTACTCCTTTCTTAAACTTCAAAGAGGTTAAAAAATCCTTGAGAATTGGTCAACGAATAAAGAAAAGAAAAGGAGCACTTTTTGAGGTCATTTCATTTGGTTGCTGACAAAGATTCTCTCTTTATCTTCAATATTGTGTCATCATCATCTTTGCTGCAAATCGTTGCTTGTAAAAATGAAGTTCTCATTACCACTCGCAACTTGCAACCGTACTAATAACGAAACGGATATATCGAAATCATAATATTAAATATACTGTGAAATTTAATTCGAATTCGAATTCACTGTAATTTTTCCAAGTAAAATATAAAAATCCAGAAAGAATGAAAGTTTGGTAGTTTGTAGGGTCGTGATGGTGACAGACAAGTAACAATTGAAGCAAGTTTCCATTCGTCATTGACTCCATTGGTGGCAACCCTTAAAGCTTTTCTTCTGTCATTCTCAATCATTTATTCCTTATTTCCAATGCCTTATTTTGCTTTGTTCCAATTCCCCGGCCCTATATTTAGATTTTGAATTCCTAATCATAATATATTTCTCAATGTAAATATATTTTCAAAAACTAACCTAAAAAGATAATAGCTTAGAAAGAAATTGCAATCCGTCCGAATTCCAAAGGTAGTGGTGGTTCAGGAGAAGTTGAATCCTGATGGCCTTTAACTATTGGCATTACAAAAAATCTCAAATATATTAAATTTGGAAATTATGCAAACGAATTAATAATTATAAATAAATGAATTACAAATTATAAATACACTCCTCTCTCTCGCTGCCTCTTTTGAGAGCAGCTCGCCCTCTCTCTCCGCTCTCCCTCCCTCGAGAAACATTGCAGTTTCTCTAGAATTCCCACTTCCCAAAAAATCCAGTGGGAAAAATAATCACAGTGCTTTTTATTCCAGAAAAGGAAAATATCAAAGGAACATTAGATATTTTATAGCAAAAGAAACCGACCTGAACTCACTTCGCCTCATTGCCGCATAAGTAAGTCGGTCACTGCGCTCATCATCACAACCACACACATCGGTTTTCTTTTGATCCACATCATCGTTGCAATTTTTATTCAGCACTTGGGTAATGCTTGTTTTGTCATTCTAATTTCTGGGTAATCATTAGTATCTTCTTCTTTGATTCGTGCATTGTTGAGGCGGGTTGCTTTGGCACTAGTTGTTAGATCCATAGAGGGCGTGAGAACAGAGCTGTCAAGGCGCTTCCGCGCGTTGTTGCCTGTGTGGCTGTATTTTTGTGTTGATTTTCTTTGCTGCGCATGTTGTGTTTGTGATTTTGCTATCTGGGTGATCCTTACTTTCAGCTTTTATAATGGTGATTTTGTTTGGATCAAGATTTTGTCGTGTATTTTTCAGGGGAGTGCAATATGATCTTTTTATTGATGGTTTGAACTCGTTTGAGAGTATTGGTATGGCTCTTACAACTTGCGTTCTGAATAACTTAGAATGTATAGTATGCCTTCTTCAATGGAGTCTACGGTTCCTTTTGGAATTTTCCGGTTTTGAAATTGTAGCTACCAATTTTTTTATTTTTTTTTTTTGGTGATATGTGGCACATATCAGTTAATAGTATTGGACTGTATCCGACTATTAGTATTACAATGAGAGATGAAATCAATATGAATTGATATGATTATGTTTCCTAGGACCTACTGTTTTTTTGCCAGTGGCTGAACTTAGAGATCATGGGTTTTTGAGTGCTACAAATTTCGTGATCTGTATAAATGGTTCCAATTATCAAAATTCTGCATGCACACTTGTAAGTATACAAGGTTATAAGTTTGGGGTGTGCAGTGGAATGGTAGTATTTGATATCAGCATCAGCATAGTTTTCCCTTTGCATCTTAGTGTAATTTATAAAGGCTTACAACAAGGATTGTTACTTTGTAGGAAAAGTTAAATGAAATATTTGACTAGGATTTTGGGGCAGTACAATCAATCAGAGGCAGTCCCCTCAAAAGCTGAACCATCTTCGAAGCTCTTTTGTTTATGTCCTGAAGTTATTATCAGGGCTATTTGTAACTTGTAATTAGTGCTGTAAATTGTTAATGGTCTAGAGTTGGCCGATTGTTCGTTGATGCCACATTCATACCTCACTAATGCTTAGATATTGCAGTTTCTTAACTTCTGCATGGACACATATGTAGTAGAAGCAGATGCATTCTAGATGCTAAGAAGGCTGAGGCTGTGACCTGCTATTTTTGTTACGTTTTGCCTTTCAAGTTTGCACATTACACTCTCATTTCATGTTTTTGTTGTTTTATCATTTTTTATATCTCTTTATTTGTATTTTTTTTTCTTTTGCCTATCAGAGGGAGCCAACAATATTAATGGCTCATGATATGTCTGGTGCTGATTCACACCAAAAACGGCAAGGCCTATTAAAAGATCAAGTTCAGTTGATTAAGAAACAGGATTCCACTCATTATGAGGTTGCACCAATCCAAAGTCCTTTGTCATTTGAGAAGGGATTTTTCATAGTAATCCGAGCATGCCAGTTGTTGGCCCAAAAGAATGATGGTATAGTATTGGTAGGAGTTGCGGGTCCTTCGGGGGCTGGAAAGACTGTGTTTACAGAAAAGATACTCAACTTTATGCCCAGTGTTGCTGTCATTTCGATGGACAACTACAACGATGCCAGCCGAATTGTTGATGGAAACTTTGATGGTAGTCATGATTTCACTTATTTTTCTCTTGTTATCAAGCTTTAGAGTATCTCTTCCCAGGAAGCACAGTAATAGAACTGTTCTTATATAAGCTTCCTTAATCAAATATGCTCTTAAGAAAAACTTATGCAATCTTTTTGAGAAAGTCCTTATTTTCATTTTTTGATGCATTTTTAATTGGTGGTGAACTAATGATAATTACTTTGTCAAAATGATTACCAAGCATCGTACAGACCACATTACATTATCTTAAAATTTGTGTTCCTTGTGAGGAGAATGCACCAGGTTATATAATTCTTTTCTTTTTATTCTTCTAATCTTTTTACTTAATATATAATTATAAAACAGATCCACGCTTGACAGACTACGACACCTTGCTCCAGAATGTCTATGACTTAAAAGCAGGGAAGCAGGTTGAGGTTCCAGTATATGACTTCAAATCCAGTTCCCGCACAGGATACAGGTTGAGTTCTCCATTTAGTGATTTGCATATATTTACATATCCATGTATATATTTTAGAAATCTTTTGGAAATTATATTATCTTAGGGAAACTGGGCATTGGAAACTTACGGAAATTATGAATTTGCAACTCTATTTACATGGGAATCTGAATAACTAAGCATCCTTAAGAAGAGATTGGATTTTCCTTTTCAGAATCATAGCCTTTCTGTATAAAAAATTGGAATGTTCTCTGTTCAAAACTTGAACCTTGATTTAACCCTTTATTTTATAATTATGCCATTTGTTTAATGTTTCTTGATGCTAGTGTTGGTTGTCTTTCTGAACTGTTAAAATTTTATGTTCTAAAACTTCAGTTTCATGCTTCCTGGGTGCTTGGGTTATACTTACTAAAATAATTTATCGAAGAGATGGCAGTTTCTTCAATTTTTCGTATTGGCCTGGCTAAAATCTTATCTTGAAGAATGTACTGGTGACAGGACAGTTGAAGTTCCAAGCTCCCGTATTGTGATTATTGAGGGCATTTATGCTTTGAGTGAAAAGTTGCGGCCTTTACTGGATCTACGAGTATCTGTCACTGGAGGTGTTCACTTTGATCTTGTCAAGAGGGTTTTACGGGACATACAACGAGCTGGCCAAGAACCAGAAGAAATAATTCATCAAATATCTGAAACTGTATGTTTTTCCCCTCTCCTATATCTCATTAAGCTCTTTTCAAGTTGTTATTTTCATAAAATTGGAACTTCTTTCCTTTCTACAGGTATATCCAATGTACAAAGCTTTTATCGAGCCAGACCTTCAAACAGCACATATTAAAATTATTAACAAGTTTAACCCATTCACTGGATTTCAGAGTCCCACTTACATTTTAAAGGTTAATATTCATTCCTTCATGCATTGTTATGGTTTTATTGAACTTAATTTCTAACCTTGACCCTTGAGTTAGTACATCTTCAATTCATGTTACATTTTATTGTAGTCAGCGAAGAACTTGTCAGCGGATCAAATTAAGGCTGTCTTCTCTGACGATCACACAGAATCAAAGGAGGAGACCTATGATATATACCTTCTACCACCTGGTGAAGATCCTGAATCTTGCCAATCATATCTGAGGATGCGAGATAAAGATGGGAAATATACTCTAATGTTTGAGGTTTGCCTTTAAAGCTTGTTTCTGTATTTTTCGCCAAATGTAACAGATTGTGAAGGACTTAGTAAGGGTTAAAAAAAAAAAATTCTGCAATGTCAAAAGAGTTCCAAGCAATCATTAGTCCCTGTGTCTAGGCATGGTTTTGCTTAATCAGACATTGTTCTGCTTATATCAGGAATGGGTGACAGATAATCCATTTGTCATATCACCAAGAATAACTTTTGAGGTTAGTGTGCGTCTTCTTGGTGGATTGATGGCCTTGGGATACACGATTGCAACTATCCTTAAAAGAAGCAGCCATGTATTCTCCAATGAGGGGGTGTGTGTAAAAATTGATTGGCTTGAGCAACTAAATCGTCGATATATTCAGGTACTGCTGTTTTACTCTTCTTCAGAATCTAAAGACCCCTTGTGAGTTCTGATATGGAAACTTGTCATCTTATTATCCTCTCCTAGTTGCATAAATGAATGGATGATTATGGGCCTTTATGCGCATAAAATTAGGTGACCTGATTTAACTTATACTGTCTTGGTAAGATTTAGCTTACCAAGTGTTGTAGTTGTATAGGAATCTGAAGACACCAACAAATGAAATTATTTAATTTGCAGAAAGCACAAAAAATTAGATGCCATTTTTATGTGGCTTTACAATTTGAATTGAATTGATAAGGATTTCTTACAGATCAATAGTGCAGTGGTTGAAATGCTCTATCTACCACTTCTGAGGGAATCCAATATGACTAATGTACACAAGATTATGGACGGGAAACCAGATTAGGAAATTCTGGCACAGAGAAAAGATAAAATTTACGCTATTTTTGTTAAGTTTTATGACTAAATGCTTTAGAGTTGTTGATATAAGTCGTCTTGGAATTGGAACTGAGTTTGTGGGTGCTGATTAGGTATACAATTTTTAGTTAACCCTAATTCAACACCGTCCCTCTTGTTTTATTTCTTTCTGAACCTTTCTCCTTCCTTCTATCTTCTCTTTATCAGTCCCTCTTCAGTATTTCTCTCTTAGTTTTCTCTTTTCTCCATCTATTTTTCTATTTTCTTTGTTCCTTTTTTTTTTCTTGTTATCTTCCACTCTCTTTTATCTCATTTTTCCTTTTGCTGCATTATTACATTATTACACTAATTGTATACCCATTGGTGATGTGGATAACCCTGTAGAATATTGAGGATTGCAAACCTTATTATTCATCTTTTTTTTGTGCTCATCTGTAGTTTGTTTCTTAACTCATATTTACATAACTTTTTTGCTTATTTACTTACAGGTGCAAGGGAAAGATCGGGTAGTTGTAAGATGCGTTGCAGAGCAACTTGGCTTGGAAGGCTCATACATTCCTCGTACCTACATTGAACAAATTCAACTGGAAAAGCTTGTAAATGAGGTCATGGTATGATAACTACATCTTATCCTCTCTGTAGGATGGCTATCAGGCTGCATAAAGCTCCAAATTGTATGATGCCCTTGTCTTGCATCTCTATTGCTGATCTGATCATCTTGCAGGCCTTGCCAGAGGATTTAAAGACTAGGCTTAGTCTAGATGAGGATTCAAGCCCCAAGGAAGCACTTCTAAGAGCCTCTGCAGATAGGGTTGCCATGAGAGATAAGTACCTTAAGAGGTTTGATCTTTTGAATTCCATCTCTAGTTTAGTTTCTGTTTGTAAATTGGAAGTTAGGTGTTGACATGCAACTTAGTAAGGGTATAGAAAACCCAATCCGGCTGGTTCCTTCATTTATTATATTCAATTTTCTTAGAACCTTCTTTTAGAAGCTATAGCTGCCTTGAACTGATTGATGTGGATTTATTGTGGACAGTGGTATGTCGCAGTCATATACAACCCAAAGAGACAAAAGCACATCTAAGCTTAACGGATATGCTTCCAACAGCCAAAGGTTTGATGAGAGAAATTCAGAGTCATCAGCAACACTAGCGAGCCAGGTAGACTCGGTCTCCGTGTACTTTTGTAATTTAGCAAGTTAATATATTCACTTATCAATATTGTTTTTTTTTCCTTCTCATTTCTGTTGTGGCAGGGAGTAGTTACTCAGCTATCAGAACAAATGTCTTCACTGAATGAGAGAATGGATGAGTTCACAAATCGAATTGAAGAGCTGAACTCAAAGTTGAGTGTGAAACATTCTCCTAGCCAACAAAACCTGGCTCTTCAAGCTGAAACCTGCAATGGCTCTGTCCCCACTTATTTCATCTCTAGCTCAGGCAATGGTTCCTTAACTGGCTCGATCATGCCTAACTCTTCCTCTTCATCACAGCTCGTTAAGGAGTCTCCAGTAATGGAGGAGGTAATGTCCTACTCATAGGAGTCCCAAAATCCAACTGTCTTGCATATCTTCTTATCTTGCTTTTTTTTTTCTTTCTTGTAATTCAATCAGATATCAAGCATTGCACGGGGGCAACGTCAAATCATGCATCAGCTTGACAATCTCGGCAATCTTCTCCGGGAAAGCATGGGAGAGAGAATTCGCCCAGTAAAAACTAACAGCAGGAAGAACATCCCAGCGCAACCTGAAGCACCCTTGACAGTTCCTCTGGCAATAACGCTGGCAGTCGGAGTTTTAGGAGTCGTCATATACAAGAATATCTTAACTAGAAATTGATTTGATCTCGAAATTTGTTAGACTGATCAACATTTACTTTAATTCGCCTCCCCTTGAGTCCCTCTAATTTCATCGCAGAAAACTACCCTTCTGCTCGGGAAAGACGGTTGAGAGACGGAGATACTGCTGGAAGCAAACATAAGCTGCTTTCTAGCTTCTGAGAGTTTGAAAAGAAGGCTGCCTTACCAATTTTGAAATTTTGTGGGCTAAATCCATTATTATTATTATTATTATTATTATTATTATTATTATTATTATTATTACTTCTCTAGTTTTAACCTATGGAAGAAGATAATGAAGAAAGCCAAATTTCACAGCAAATCATTCTCAGTGTTCAGTTTTTGGTCCGTAGGATTATTTTTTCTTGAGTAATATTATTTGGACATATTAAGTTGATCATATTTAGTGATGTATTTAATGTGTTAATTAATGAAAGATGAAATAGATTCACAAGTGATTTATTTTACAATAATATTAAAAATGCTAATTTAAATCTCAACTTATAAATTACTAATTGATGTGACACAAGTTGGCAATACATGTCTTTTGCCACTTAATTTATCGGCTGGTCACTTGGTATTGGTTGGTTATTAGGTATTGGTATCAGCCTGATTTATTGATATTGGATTGATTGAATTGTTGTGATTCGATGATGCACGTAGATTTTGGAAATGCGAGCTATGAGTTGTTTAATAGTATTTTATGATTATTGTGGTCCCATAGTTTGTGGTTTATCTTTATTTGAAATTTGATTGCTTGATTTATTCTATGCATGCATTTTTTTTAAAAGTAGAGGGCAAATGTTGTTTTTTTTTTGATAAACGTATTCTTAAAATATTTATTTTGTCAACTTACATATTTCATATTTTCGATGACCCTCAAGGTCGTGCACTGAAGTCGGGGCACATCGAGAAGCGGAGGCATGAACTCGGAAAGTAGTACAAGTATTCCTTGTCTAACAAGTGTTGATGGTTGTTTCGGTATTTTGAGATTGTTGTCATACGAGAGCAAAATCGAGCGCAATTATTAAAGTGTTTTAGGAACGGAACCTGTCATTCCAGCTCAGAAGTACAATGCTTCTATAATCCTGGACTAAAAGATCATATTTATGAAAACATTAATGGAATATGAAAAACTCATATCCAAAATGAAAATAAAAGTTTTCGTAAACATATGAGATAGTTTTCCCTCAAACTAGTTGAAGAAACAGTTATATTTGAAAAAAAAATTATTTCCTATAAAGAAAAAGAAATTTCTTCTATAAAAAATGAATATGTTTTGATTAATTTTTTTTTGTCTCAAAATCATTCAACAAATGAATTGGGATAAAGGTTTCGTTTATGAACAAATTGATAATTTTCTTCAACTTACAAATATAATGGGAACCATTCATTATAATTTAGTTTTTGAATGAATTAAAAGGATTTGCATTTTTTAAAAAGTAAGAGCAATTCTACCTGATTTCATTTTTGAAGATATAAAAGAAAGAACATGTGGAACCATAAATTACCGGGATATTTTGGAGTTGCCACGTGGCCAACAATTCCCAGAATGACAATATTACCCTTGATAAAATCGACATCGACATATTACAATCTCCGCATTAATCCAATATATTTACCCGCTAAATATATTAATTAATCAGATCAATGCCAATAATAAATAACTTCCCAGCGAATTATTTATTCATTAATAAATAAGTGATTACACTTGGTACAATCACGTATTTAATACTTTCTCTTTCAACCAATCAGACGCTCTGTTGGCTCTCAAAGTTTCACTATAAATATAAGACCTCATCTCACTTTTAAAGGTAATAAAAAAACTTCTACAAACACTCTGCCAGATTATTCTCTCTCAAAAAACTGACTTAAGTATCAGAGCGTTTTCGGTTGAACCATCCCCCTGGGACTCAACTTTAACCCCGTTTGATTTTCGTTCTTATGTGTAAGGATCGAGAAGGAACTTTACGAGACCAGACGATTTCTGTATCAACAAAACACATGACCACCAGGAGAAATTCAAAGATAAGTATTCTCGAAACCATGAGAATATTAATTTGTCAAACAAAATTCCTAAACTCCTTTTTGTTCTAAACAATGAACAAGAAAGTGAAGTTGTGAAAACAATTGAATAGGGTATTACTAGAAAGTAGTATTCCAAAGCTTCAATTTTCATGAGTTCAAATATTTTCCATGTTTTATAAAGGCTATGATTTATGAAGTGACCAAAAATTTTAAATGTAACAAACACTTGACATTCTCCATAACCAGTCCACTTGCTCAAACAAAACAAATTACCACAAACCTCAATCCTGAAACAACCAGAATTTACAGCTTGATTCACATATCAGAAATTGCAAGACAGTTTGTGGACTCCCGAAATATAGTAAAAGGCACCGATGGGATTAGAATTCTCATCGCAGGTCTACCTTTCAGTTATGCTTTTTCTGAAGAACGGAAAATGGAAGCAATGAACTTGATAAGAAAACTTGTCAACCAGAGAGGAACACTGGACTTCCCTATTGAACTGGAGATTGCTGCAAATAAATGTGAAATTCACAGACAAAATGAAAATCAGATGACAGCGAAATTAGAGGAAGAAGATGATGTTGAATATGCCGACATAAACAACATGTTTGGAAAACATAGTTGACCCTAGATCTTGTCAAAATTATGATAAGATTTTGAAAAAACTACCCTAAAAACAGTGCAAAGTTAAAATGAAAATAACGATGAGATTGTTGTTAAATCAACAACTCCATAATTGAAAAAGGAAGGAATATGATGGTTGGTGGATGAGGAGAAGCAATGGCCTTGAAAGATAAAGAGAAAGGACAAGGCGGAAAAAGATGAAAAGAATTAGAAAAAAATTTCTTTCCTCAAATATCCAAAAGCAAAATGCCAAAAAAAAAAACCTAATTGAGTAAAATTTGGATTGACGTGCCATCCGATTACCATCCACAATCAAATCCTATCAAAAAAAATTAGTTGAGCCAAAATAGAACTCACCACGAAATGAAGGGAATATATTATGTGTACTCCAATACTGATATCTTCTTTAATTTAATTTACTAAATGATTTTTCAAAAAAACAAAAACAAAAACAAAAATCTACTAAATGAGAATATATTTATGTGGAGTCCATACTAATTAATTCATAATGTGAAAAAAAATCTCCAATGTAATTGAAAATCGGAAAAGAAATATGGGTCGCAATTGGGCCTAAGTGGGTGAGCTTTAGCTTTCGGCTTTACGTCCAATATTGATTTTGGAGGGAAGAACCATAAAACTTGAATGCATATTCAGAACCCATTTTTCTCCTGACCCAAAATAAATAAAAGAGCAACCTAGGACCCATTTGTTGGTTATTCGCTGTTTCATGTGTAAACCCGAAATTTATTTACCAAGAAATTGAAATAAACCAAACCAAACCAAACTTGAACTGGAATTTCAGTCGAGTAAAAAAGAGGGAACCCAACTTGATGAGGTTGCTTCCCCTCCATCCTCAAATAAAAGCCAGGAATGTTATGAAAATTCAGTGAGAGCTAAGCACGAAAGTCTATGAATTGAATTCCATGTTCAGAGTTCCCATGATACAGTCCAAACCGCCACACCGAACGTCGGAGCAAGCCTTCATCTTTTCCTGTTGAGGTAGAGGAAAAGGAGAAACCTGACATTTTAGTAAAGATAATAAAGCTCGCCCATTCATCCTTCTCTCCATCTGGGTACCTAACATTTCTCTTTTTTCTCTAAATATTTATATTCTTTTGTAGTTGGATTTGTATTTCTTCCTCATGAATTGCTTTAAGGATCTGATCCATGATTAATTGGGTTTTTTTGGGCTGTGATTTTAGAGAATTTTGGTTGGATGTAAAAGCCATATAAATCAACTTATGTTCTTTTGTTGATTTTCTATATGAAATCTGATGATATTCACCATGACTTGGAGTAAAAAAAAACAATAATTAGATTGGTGAAGAAGAATCTATAATTTGCAGGTTCAAATTTTGCTTACATTTTTCTGTCCATACACCTTCATAAGCAAATAGAATGTGTGCAGGTCGTTGGCTTTGCTCAATTTTTTATCTTGTCACGGCATTTTGGAGTTTCATGGGTATAAATTTATTGTGCCATTTTAGTTTCTTTGCAGCCCTTCAGCTGCTCATTTCTTTTGTTACATTGATTTGTAGTTGGTTTAGTTGGAATATACAAATGGGCGATCCTTCAGACCATGATTTCGATGATCTGATAAGCAATCTGCCTCAGAGCATTATAGAGATCATTCTCACACATCTTCCCATAAGGGATGCTGTAAGAACTAGCGGTTTATCAAGGAGATGGAGATACAAATGGAGTGCACTTACCCATCTTGTATTCGATGAAGAATGTATCACTATATCTAATGACAGAGCTCATGTCGAAAAATGCCTTAAAGACTTTATCACTAGGGCTCTCTTTCTTCACCAAGGACCCATTCACAAGTTCCAGCTCTCGACTTCCTACTTGCAGAGTTGCCCAGATATAGACCAATGGATACTTTTCCTTTCAAGGAATGATATCAAAGAATTGGTTCTTCAATTAGGAGAAGGTGAGTGGTTTAGGGTTCCTTCGTGCCTTTTCTATTGTAAAAAGTTGACCAGTTTGGAGCTATTTCGCTGTGAGCTGGATCCACCTCTTGATTTTAAGGGATTTTTGTGTTTGAAGAGCCTCAATCTTCACCAAGTTTTGGTTGCTCCTGATGCAATTGAAAATCTTATATCTAGTTGCCCTCTACTTGAGAGTCTGGCTCTGTCATATTTTGATAGCTTAGCTCTTAATATCCGCTCTCCAAATCTCAAAAACTTGTATCTTGAAGGTGAGTTCAAGGACATTTGCCTTGAAAATACTCCACTTTTGGTTTCTATATCTGTTGCTATGTATATGACTGATGACATTGCTGAGCACTTTGAGCAAAGTTCAAATTGCAATTTTATCAAGTTTCTTGGTGGCATACCACGTCTTGAGAGGCTTGTTGGACATATCTACTTTACAAAGGTAATTCTTCCTTTTTTTCAATCTTGAGTCTACGTAATCCACAAGTGGATACACGTTTCTCATTTAGACACTGAAATGATTTCTTTCGTTTATTTTGTTTGATTGAAGTATTTGAGTATAGGTAATGACGCAGGAATCGTTCCAATTACTTATAACCATTTAAAGGTTATTGAATTATATCAAGTAAGTTTTGAAGACATGAATGAGATACTAGTTGTTCTTCGCTTGATTACGAACTCTCCTAATTTAAAGGAACTTCAAGTCTCAGTAAGTTATTGTCAACTCGTTTACTCATGGACGTTTTTAGCATTTAATTTTACATTTCTGTTGATAGTAAAGATGTTATTGCCAACTTAGGGATCATCAAACACTTTAGCAGCAATAGAAGCATCCGATCTGGATTTCTGGGAGAAAAAATGCCTGTCTCATTGCACATTTCGAGAACTTAAAGTTGTGAAGATGACAGACATGTCTGGTGTGCCACATGAGATGGAATTCATCAAATTTTTGTTGAAGAAGTCACCGGTGCTTGAGACGATGAGCATTACGCCGTGTGCATATGTTTTGGATGGACTGTTGAATATGTTGATTGAGTTGGTGAGATTCAAAAGGGCATCTCCTGAAGCAGAAATTATCTTCATACAAGAGTAAGCACGCCGGTATGTTTGACAATTGACAGAGCTGGCCTTTGAATTGTGTTTTTTATTTATCCCGAGACTCAAAAAATCACTATTTGTTAACGCTGTTCAAGGTCCCGTTCAATCATATAATAACAAAAGAAAAACAATTCTCATTCAGTAACTGTTTTCATTGTATAATGGTCGATGATATTATGTATGATTTGAAAATTTAGGTTTCTTATGGTTTTCTATTTTGTTTCCTTAGGGAGAAGGGAGAAAACTCATTTTCTTGACGTTGTTAAACAGAGACGTCCATTTTGTTTGTTTGCACCTTCTCCATGAAGTACGCGACCATTTCAGTTTATCAAAGTATTATTAATGTTTGGTTTTTGATTCTCAGTTTTCATTTTTATACTGAACAATACCGGGAAAGTACATGGTTTTTAGTTTCTAATTGTTACTTTCTATGTTTGAGATAAAGGGAGAGAAACGGCTAAAGAACCATAGAAAAAAAATGGTAAGGGAGATTTTGAAGAAATTTACAAGGAAATGCATACTAATAAAAATAAGAAACCAAAAAAAAGAAATCTATTTTAAGTTTTTTTTTTGGGGTCACTTTTTAGAGTTTGTTTTCAATATTTCTTCTCTTCGCTACTTTCTTCTTTGTCCCTCCTCGTTTTCGTCTATATTTTCTATATATTAAGCACAAAAAGTGAAAACGAAGTACTATCCCTAATTCCTAAGATAAGCAAACGATAGTGAGAATTGCTTGTGAATGCCAAGCCTAGAAAACAAGAAGAAAAAACAGACCGCTAATATTCAGAATGGCATTGAAATCGAGAAAAACAAAATTCAATCTGAGAACAATATTCTTACAATTTCAACAACCCAGATGGATGTTCTCAGCAAAACTATTTCACTCAAGACGAATCGAAAACTGCATTTCAACACTCAAATCTACATGTCAGTTTCTGATCTCGGAATCTGTACACAACTCTTTGGAGCTTCAATGATGCTAATAATATTAAGTAATATACAACAAACCCATTCTCCTTCATATACTTGGTACCATCCAACTTCTGTTATGCATATATTTCCATCTTTTTGTATTATCTTGGCCCAGAAAGCTCCATGGCTTGTGCAAGCAATGAAGAATCGTCAGTAAGATCAGAGTACCTCTCCGAGGACGAAAAATCATTGGCTCTGCACCTATTCGATTCAGCTCTCTGAGAAGCTTCCCATTTCTCCGCAAGTCCATCTCCTTCAAGCATTCGAACCACTTCAGACATCTTCGGTCTCTGGCTGGGAAGATTTTGTGTACATAAGAGAGCTACCTGGATCATTTCTTCAAGCTCAATTGGATCATAGTCGTTTTTCAGTTCCTTGTCAACTAGCACATCAAACTTCTTCTCCTGCTGGATTTTCTTCACCTGCAAGAAAGAATCTTTAGTTGCGAACCTCAAGTAATTTTCTTTTAGTAATAAAAGCAAGCAAGACATTTCTGTTTGGCTCACCCAATCAAGTATAGCTCCTTTCTGATGGGCTGCTTTCCCGAACTCCAAAGCTCTTTGGCCTGATATCAGTTCAAGTATAAGGATCCCAAACCCAAAAACATCAGTCTTCTCAGAGGACTGGCCAGTTGAGAGGTACTCTGGTGCTATGTGCCCTACAGTGCCCCTCACAGCGGTTGTGATGTGTGAGTCATGGTGATCCAACAGCTTTGCCAACCCGAAATCTCCCACCACAGCCTCACAGTAATCATCGAGCAGAATGTTTGCAGCTTTCACATCCCTGTGAATAATCTTGGGGTCACACTGCTCATGCAAATACAACAATCCCCTTCCAGCTCCCAATGCAATCCTTTTCCTTGTGCTCCAATCCAGGGCTGGCTTGGCTACAATTGCACAAGTACACTATGAGAGTTACATATTGATATTTGATAAGGGCAGCAGGTCACTCTACTCAAATGTTGAGAAAGGCTCGTTACCTTTGAGACGCGAAGCAACACTTCCATTAGACATGTAGGGATAAACCAGAAGCCTCTCCTTGGCTGTCATGCAAAACCCATAAAGCCGGAGAAGGTTCCGGTGCACTGCTAGGCTGATCATCTCAAGTTCTGTCTGAAATTGGATTTCACCGCCTATGGCATTGGCATCTTTGAGCCTTTTGACTGCTATCACAGTACCATCCCGGAGACATCCTTTATAGACATTTCCAAAACCTCCCTTGCCTACCAAGTTTTTGCTGCTGAAGTTGTGTGTTGCGGCTTGAAGCTCTCGAAAGTGAAATGACTTCAGGTTTCCAAGGCAAATCTCTTCATGATGTTGTTCTGAAATGCCAAGTTAGTGTTTAAAACTCCAAAACCATCCAGTCTTTATTTGAGTGAATCGGTTGTTCTTATATACTTACCATTAACATCTAAGAAAATCTGCTTGCTGTGTTTCTGCCTCCGCCAAAGAAGGAAACCAAAACCAAGAACTAAGAGGCATATGCAGCCTAGAGTCGAGGCAAATGCCAAGGCAATTTTGTGGCTCTTAGGTCTCCCAGCAGGTTGAGAATCTTTAAGACACATCACGACAAGAAAATTAGAGCATGTTTAAAAAGTTTTTGAACCATGAAGATAGTAATCATTTGCAGAAGAAGAACATAAAAAAGTAGATTTTGAAATTTAAAACAGAACCCAGCACAAATGATTAAAAAAAAAAAGTTCATTATTAGATTTAAACTAAAGTGAGATACAAAACTTCAAATTTGAATCAGGAAAAAAAAGCATCAACGAGAAGGAACTGTAATTACTTTGTGAATTGTTCAAGAGAGGTGATAGCGGCGTCCTCACGGTTCCAGAGCAGGCTTGCACAGCACATATTATTGGATTTCCCAGAACACTGAATCAATTCATGTCTTAGTTACTCATCTACTTTATTGAAGATGAAAAAAAAATAAAAGTTAAAACTCACTTGAATGTTTTAGCATGAAACTTGGGGACTGGACCACTCAAATTATTATAAGATATGTCCCTAAACCAACAAAAAAAATCCACAAGAACATCATATTTCAACTTGAACAGATAGTTTGTTAATTAATAATAAAAATGTCAAAGTTTGAGGAAAATTACAGAAAGGCCAGCTGAGTGAGGTTAACAAAAGAGGAAGGGATTGCCCCTGAGAGACTGTTATTGTTTAGCCGCCTGCTTGCAAGTTGCAACACAAACAACAACCATTATGACTACCCAGCTACTAAAATAAAATTCAAAAATTTGTTGACATCTTATTTAACTCACAGGTACTGTAGGCTTTTCAGGCGGGAGAGAGTGGTGGGGATTTGACCGTCGAACAAGTTGCTGGACAGATCGAGTGTTTGAAGCTTCCGGAGCCGCCCAAGCTCGGCGGGGATTGAACCTGTTATATGGTTATCCTCAAATGTACTGCAACAAAAAAATTCTCATTTATTAAAATATGATAAGCAGAGAACAAGACTATATTCAAATAATAATTGGTCACTCACATAAACACGAGATTTGTCAAGTTGCCTATGCTTGGTGACAAAGTGCCTGATAAATTCTGGCTTGGGGTTCCTCTGCACAAAAACAATTAGTGCAGCAACTTAATTAACACATTTATTTATTTTTGTTTTTAAAAGAATTTATTGCATGCAACTTTTTCTTTTTTGAACTTCTTACAGGCCAATGACTAAACCATCAGAACAAGTGACCATGTTCCAGAAGCAGGGATCAACAGAAGTATCATCCCAATTTCGAAGCACGCCGCGAGGATCCTTGAGAGAGCCTCTAATGCTCGCCAAAGCTTGAACTATAAAAATTGCTTGCAATTGTCAGAGAATGGTTTACATGTCTTGTATTTTCCTTTTTTTCAATGGCTTATGAGTAAAAAACATGACTATCAGAATCTGAAGAAGAACGCAGTTACCTTCAGAGTTGACGCCTTGTGGAGAAAGCAAAGCGGTCACGGAATTGCACAAGCAAAAGAAGGCCACAAAGCACAAAGCTTTGCCTTCCTTCCCAATTTCCATGGAGTTAGAAGCAAGCAATTTCAAGTTTGAAAGGTTGAAAAGAAGCAACTTTCCAAGTGGGTTTTATCCAAAACCTTCAAAGCTGAAACCTTTGCTGGTTGCTTGCAATGTGTACGTTGATTTGCGTCAGAAGGAAGAGAGCGGTACAAATCCCTCGTGCTTTGCAAAACCAGAATTGCACTCACTCACTCACTTAGTCACGGCCTTCTCTCTCTCTCTCTGCTGACTGCTGACAGACCCGGCAGCCAAGAAGAGTTTTTGGTTTGGCTGTGAAAAAGCACTTGGCATGCTCCTGATGCCTGCCACTGCCTCTGACTAAAGAAAAAGTAAATATAAAACCTTTAAAAAGAAAAAGAACAACGCTAACCGAAATCTAAAGATGATTGCAAAAGAAAATTCCTTCAATCATACATTATACACCCAAGCAAAATAGTAGTCCTAAAATTGATTTTGGCATTTTAATTTTCTTTTAAGCTGCTTAAAAAATAGAGTGTGAAAGTTACGCCCTTTCATTTTCCTTCAAGCATATTAAAATTAAAAAAATGGAGCGTGCAAGTCACTCGCTATGCAAAATGAAAAAAATAAGGTTGTTTTATAGAAACGGTTAATGTCTCTTTGAAATAAATCTCGTTAACATTTCTTTTCAACCAAGAACATATTTCTTCGGTATAAAAAAACCTACGTATTATTCCTTTTGATTATAAAATGTAAAGTAAGTAGAGTATTACCTGTTAAGCACTGTAAAAGTTCTAATTAAGGCAGATTAATCAACTAATGACGTTATGGTCGCCGGTTAGAGAGAGAGAGAGAGAGAGTAAAGGAAAATCTTAACAGAATTTATTTGGCTCCTGATATGCTAAAGCTTCCAGATTGGCTCCCTGCGAATCCAACATTCCCTGAACTTGCCCATTTACATTGACTCTAAAATTCCATCTTTCATTTTTCGAATCATTTCTTCAACAAACTTTAATGTATTTAGATTTTCCACCATTCTCTTCGTGTTTAATTTAAATAACATCATTAAAAATTCATTGCTTGAAAAATTATATATGATCTAGTTAATAACATTTACATTTGCAATGTTCGCTGACACGAAATTTTTTAAATTTGAACTAAAATAAATTAATTTAAAAATTGGATTGGTTGCAACAACGTAGACTACTATATTGGTAAAAGATGGTTGAGATTAGTTGATACTTACCACACTAGAGTCTGTCTCCTCTTCGAAGAGAGAATCCCTTGCAATAAACAATCAAAAGTATCAACTTTTAAAAGCAAAAGTTGCTCTCTTTTTAGTTTTTTTTTTTTCTCTGTTCGACTTCAACATTGTATAATTGGCAATGTGTGGGTCCAGAAAATCGGCTGATGAGCTGTGATGCCGCTGTGATGCCGATGACAAGAAAAATCAACGGTTCTAGTGTTTACTAGCAAGCAGAGGGTTTACGTAGGCCTGCGACCCCGCCTGCGTTGCACGGGAATGCAGGACCCACGACCAGAGAAGCGGATCGAGGATGATGATCATAGCCACGTTTGAGTTGTACATGTGCGAATGCATTGCACGTGCAAATGTTGACCCCACAGTGGGCGTTGACTTGATGTTCAAACGTTTCTTTGGACCAATTGCCTGTGGCTTTCATGATGCTCAATCTGGAGATTCTACATTGCAAAGTTGATCAAACGGCTATCATTTGCCGTTCAAATATAAAAGATGATTAAGATGGGGATGGCACCTAATAAAGGCGTTTTACAATTACAACTTGCTGAAGCAAATATCATTTGAGAAGATATGCGTTCAGTAATATTACCCACTCATATTTCTGTGTAATTAATGATCTCCAGTTCAATTTTTGTTTCCAAAGATCGTTGCATGAAACATATTGTAACGACCCGTCTCGGAATTCGGGATTAGGTTAGTAACTAATTATGATTAATGAGGGTTAATCGGTGATTAGTTGGACGAAATCGGACGAACGGTGCAAAATGACCGTTTTGCCCTTAGTCGTGGGTAAAACGTTGACTTTTATTCGAGCAGTCAAATGGACTTTGACCAATGACCGTGATGTAGTCTGGGACGTCACGAGTTCATAGACAGGTGGCACGTTCGATTCCGACGTTCGTGGTGAAAGTTATGACGTTCGGATGTCCAAGGGCATTTTCGTAATTTGGACGAAATAAGGGGGAATGTTGACTTTTTGATCGGGGGGTCCGATGGCCGAGGGTCGAGGGCCGTTAGGATGGTCTTGATGCCCCGAATACAACGACAGGCGGCACGCGTGGAACGGACATCTGGTGACCAAGTTACGGGTCACGGAAGTTGGAGGGCATTTTGGTAATTTTCTTCCCAAGGGCAAACTGGTAATTTCATGGGTGCAGATTGGTTTCAGCCGTGAGTGGGTGTTTGGATTAGAAAAACAGAGTATGGACTGCAGGAATTATTTAACTAGGAAGGATTAGTGGCTGGTTGGGCAGAACTTCAAGTACGATTTGAGTTCAGTTGAGTTGGTTTTAGACCGTCTCGATTTGAATGAGTATTACAGACCCCTAATTGAGTGTATTGCGAGTCTAGTTGTGGGATCAATTGAAGAAATTAGATGGTTTCTCGCAGGAATTTGATCGGGTCGAGTCGCGGGTGAAATGGCCTGTTTACCAGTAATCCGGGTTGGAACGACGACTGTACACCGCACTGTAGTAGGCGCGTGGCTTTCACGCGCAGCCGCTTGCGGCAGCGCGTGAGGGCACGTGGGACGGTTTCTCAAGGTGAGTTCAAAACGACTTCTGTCCTACACGATGTGACGAACATTTTAGCGTTGATTTCGAGTTTATCGGACACCGTTTCAATATGGTTCCGAGGGTCCGAATATTTCCATTACGTTTGTAATTAAAGATTAATTCCCGGAAAATTATGGGAAATTAGTATGTTTTTATGTAAGCCCTTAGTGACACTAAAGTATGTTTTCGGGCAGGATTTGAAATTTCTGAAAAATATCGGAAATTACGGAAATGCGCGCAGCGCGGGGAAACGAGCTTATTGAACGGTGTGTGAGTGGACGTTGCTTTCAAATTTAATGCATGCATAAATTATTTCTATGATTTTTATGATTATGATTATAAGCTGTGATTGATTTCGATTTCCGTATTTATACGTATTCGATTCCCGTATTTATACATATTTTACTATACATGTGGAAATACTCGTATTTCGAGATTATGGTTACTCTTATACTTGATGATGGTTTAACGAATGGTTTTGCATGAATTGCGCGTGCCATGTCTTAATAAGGTTTGAATATGAATGTGAGTATGACTTATGATTTTGACACGTTTTTCGAGAACGTTCCAGATTTGCACGATTTACGAGATTTCGAGTTATTGTGATTTGATCACTGTTGATGTTTGAATCTGGGAATTGAAATGAGACTTGTGATTTTGAGGATTTTAAAAATGGTTTTGAGTATGTTTTGATTGGATCGTGATTTTGGTGATTATGATTGTGGTTTTGATGTGTTGAAAATGAGATTTGAGAAAGAAGTGATTTCTAAGAATTAAAATGGATTTGAAAAAGGTGATTTCGGGCTTGATGCTCGGGGCACAAAAGTAACTTTGATTTACGAGATTTCGGTTTTCGAAAATTTAAAGCGGATTCTTGGTTTGGGTTCGGGATGATGCTTCCGGATGCCGACTTACGGAATCATTGTTGCGAATTCGAATTCGGGAAAGGGAAAGGATTTAATAAAGTGATTTGTTCTGATTTTGCATGCCCCATGTTTAATGATAATTTGATTATGTTTGTGAAGTATGATTTGGGAAAATGAATGTGGAAATTCGGACCATGGGTCCTGTTGTGAAAAATGTGATTTCGGGATGGACCCCGCGTTGTTGTGATTGAAAAATGTTTTGGGTTTAAAGACCTGTTGAAAACTGTTTTGGGTTTAAAGACCCGGTGCTATTGCTGGAGCACGTTTTGAGTTTAAAGACTCGGTTAATTGATGACGGGGGAGGGCCCTTAATGAGTTTAAAGACTCGTGAGTTTAAAGACTCGGTTATTGTGATACCCCCGAGGCCTATTGATTATGATTTGAGTTTAAAGACTCGTTGAAATCCCGGGAAGGCCTGATTATGCGCATGGTTTTGAGTTAAAAGACTCGGGCGCACTTGTTATCCAGCAAACTGATTGATTGTGATTCAATGATATTCTATGATGTTCGGATGTGTTGGGCAGTGGCCCGGTTATGTGGTTGATGGTTTTGGATTATGTTGTGTACTTGGTTTTGATTTGTGGTTTTGGGCTGAGGCCCGGTGTTTATGATTGCGGGCTAAAACCCGATGGTTGAGAAAGGAAAAATGCTTTGGAGTTTCATACGAGTTTTCCTTATGTTGAAATTTGACACACGGTTTTTCCTATGCTGAAAATGAAAAAGATTGTGAAATGATTTTTGTATGCATGCATTCGTTTTTACGCGGAGGGTAAAAACGTCTGTTGTAACTGTTTTGCGAAACTGAATTCTTTTTGTCCACTCACACCTTTTGGTTTTTATTGACCCTCCAGGTCGTGGCGCGTTGTTCGAGGCTGTACGAGGGGCGGAGGCATGAGTAAGTACGTGTGGCTATCCCTGGTTTGGCAAGTACTGAGGGTAACTTGAGATTTTCAGTCATCTTGCTAGACGGGAGTAGGACCGGGCAAGGTTATCGATGCCCCTTTCGGCGGCGGTCCTGTCATGCAATGTTTTCGAAGTATAAATGATCACAAATTTTTACGGTTAACCAAATTGAGCTGCATTCGATCACCCTGATAAAAAACACCTCAACTCATGAAATCGAATCACGTCCATCCTTATTAATGATTTCAGCATAATTTTCATCCAGAAGTGATAGCCCTAATACGACATGTCGTATGTGGCCCCTATGTCCACTGGCACTGGCACTGGTAGACGCACTTATCTCCCTCGTGAGTGGAACATGCATGCAAACAGTGGGACACAAAAGGACAGTCTGATTTTTTTATTTATTTTTTTTTAATATCTGGAAAGGCCAGTCTGATTAAGAGCCAAGCGACTTGGAGGGACTAATCGTTTGTGCATATTTTGTCCTTCATTACACAAACTACAACTACAACCATTACCATTTTGATATATAACTCCACCTAAATTGACAAAGATATGGTTGGTATATCTCTGTTCCTGTCAACTCTCATATCTTCCTTTGGCTCCATATCTACCTCATTTCATGCTTTTACTCATCACTTTTCACTCTAGAACCCTTTTACTTTTTACTTTTCACTTTTCATTTCTTGATTTGTAGAGATTCACAGCAATTTAACCATCAAGGGTGGTCTAGTGATGAGAACACAAGCTTGGGATGTTTCAGGCATTGGATTCGAATTCTTTTGAGTTATTCTTATGTGATCAACTAACATGAGAGTAGATGAGTTGCTTCGAGGGAAGGACTAAAGTCAAGGATTGAAATATCGATATCAACGAATATATCGCTAATCAAATTTACGGATATCTCGCTCTAAATATCGATATCGATATTGTTTATGGTCAACAAAAATGACGGAAATTTAGTCTAAAAGTTGGAATATTTTAATGAAACTTTGGAAAAAAACTTGAGTACCCAATAATGGTTATATAAGACTAATAAAATTATAAAATAACTTTGATATAATGAATATATGATGCAATATGATTCTGACTATGACTAATAATATAAAATTTTAAATATAAACATAAATTGAAGCGAATGGCTTTGATTGAATGTTAATATAGTTAAAAACATAACAATAAGCATAAAAAAAATTCAATGGAAGAAAAATGATAAAATAAGTCCATATATTTTTAAAATTAGAAAGAAAAAAAATGAAAAAATAGGGCCAAATTTTGTTCAGAAATTGGAAGGAATTTATATATTTAAAATTGAAAGAAAAAAAAAAGGCTAAACTATATTGAGAATTGGAAAAAAAGGATTAAAAAAACAATAATCAGCATTTTGTACCACCATATAAGCTACTTCTTATATTATGGTTCATCCGACTTTTTCTATAAATATTGCCACATAACTTACATTGCGCTTGAGATTATACGTTAAAAAAAATTATTTGGTAATTTCAAATTTTTGTTAACTCCCAAATCCCACTTTTTTTTTTTTTTTGTGACACTGAATAAATTCCTTTTTTTCAAATGGTGCCATCTAAAGCTTAGGATACCATCCACGCCATGAACCAATATTCTTTTGTTTCCTTTTGTAGTGGTGCACAGAAGACTTCACAATTTTCTTCCATATATTTATTTCTATTTTTTTTTTTGAAGCTAAACAAAAATCTCAATACATTCCTCATACCACCCAAAAAAGAGTGGACAAAATGGAAAGCAACTAGCTAGCTTTGTATAAGCCCCAAATGATGAAAGGAATATGCTACAATATGGTACTTTCTTTTTTCTTCTTTCAATTAATTTCACCCCAAAAAAATCTCACAAAAATATTCATTTAACAAATAATTGAATCAAGTAAAATTTGGTTTAAAGATATTTTTCTTTATCAAATAAAAACAAATTAATTCAAATTTATCATTCAATCAATCAATCGATACGCCCTTCTTTTTATGGTCATCAAACTTGTCGATATAATTAAAACAACACAGAGAAAAATTGAAATTAGCTAATCCCTATTAGCAAAGAAGGCTAAGATACATCTTCTTTTTATTGGATCAATAATTTTGAATTAGTTTTGGAAAGGATGGTAGTGTAAGACAAACGGGATTTGATATAAAGTAGCAATTAGAGAAACCTAACAAAGATTTGGCGTAAGAAAACGTTAAAATGAAAAGTTAATGACCCACTTTTGAAAAAGCTATGGATCAAATGCAAAGGTTACAGGCCTGGCAGCTGGCTTCCATACATCACAACTCCAAAAGTACCATAAACAATTAACAACGTATGCACTCAATAATTGGGATTATGATTCACATCCAACGTTCCGTTTTCGTTGAGTGTTTTTGTTAATTCATTTGATTGATTTATAATTAAGTACGAAAATATCGATAACGATCGCTAATTAAATTTACGGATCTCGCTCCAAATATCAGTATCGATATCGATATCGTTTACGGTTAACAAAAATGACGGAAATTCGATCTAAAAATTTAAAATTTGGAATGAAATTTTAGGAAAAACTTAAGTACCCAATGATGATTATGTAGGACTAATAAAAACTATAAAATGATTTTGATCTAAAAAATATATGATGAATCATATGATAAAATATAGGTCTGACGATAATTAACAGTATAAAACCTTAAAGATAAACTTAAATTAAAACAGAATTTTATTGATAATGTTGCACTAAGAATACTTTACACATTGACAAATAATAATAATAATAAACATACAAATAATAATAAATTAATAAATTATAATCACATTATTTAAATTATTTCAATTACAACATATATTCCTAAATTAAAACATATATTCTAAATTAAAACATATATTACCAAATATATGAGTAAAAATATATTTGACCAAATAATAAATTTTGAATTTTGAAACAAAAAGATATTTAAGGCTTAACCTTTTTTTTTTTTATATTTGGTAATATATGTTTGATATTTGATATTTACCAAATACTAAAACATATTTTATCAAATAATATATGTTTGATTTTTTTGATATTTGGTAATATATAGTAAAAAAACATTTAAGGATTAACTGTTAAGTAAACATAAACAATCTTAAAAATTTACTAATATATGTTTAAGCATAAATGGTAAAAATAATAATCTAGATTTAAGACTTAAAAAAGGGATTTAAAAAAAGTAAAAAAATAAAAAATAAAAAATAAAACTCTTGAAAGGAAACGATGTGTTTCATTCGAGTTATTTAGCCTAACCAGATCTCTCACTCTCTCTCTCTCCATCGCTTGAGTGTTTGGAGAGGAAATGGTGAGCGGTCGTGTAGAGGAGAGACTGAAAGATCAGAGGCGACAGAAGTGACCATGAGGGCGAGACAGCGCAAGGTGACGAGATGGGTGGAGCCCCCATCGAGGGTAGAGTCGTCAGTCGAGGAGTAGGCAATAGCTGAGTAGGGTGAGAGAAGCGGAGAAACAGAGGATTCGAGTGGTGCGTGGTGCTGTGCTTCGGCCATCGACAAATCAGAATCAGAGGTGCTTCGAGGATTTCTTTGAGGTTTTCCGTTTGCCCCGTATTTATTCTTTTCCGATTTCGGTTCCTTGGTTTCGAACTTCCATCAATTGTTCAATGGGTTGGGGATTTCGGCCCAACATCGAAGATTTCAGCCAATATCGGCGATAGCACCGAAATTTTCATCACTGTTTATAACTAATAGATGTTGAATTCATTGAATAGATAATCCATTGAATCATACCCCTGTAATTTTTTTTTTGCAGCCATTTTATGACCGTTCAAATCAAACAATAATTCTATATATGGTTTATCTTGTTTACGCTTGAAAGTCAAAACGACTGAGTATTTGACATGCCTAAATTATTTTTCAATTTCGAGTAATGATTAATTAAAATCTGTTTAATTTAGCAGAGACACTTAAATTAGAGAGATCAAATATCCGAAGACTTATATAATACGTGTAAGCTTTTTTGAACATTTATCATATTAACACATGGGCAAGGAATATGTCAAAATTAAAATTTGCCTTAAATTTTATCCTAGGCGTGCATGGCCAAGGCTCGATCCTATCATTTGGCCCAAAAATCCATAAGTTTGTGAGGGCCCATTTGGATCGATGTACAAAAGTCTAGGCTGACCCGTTATGGGCCGTAAGCTAGCTCGATCTGAAATTAGTGGGCAAGAGTTAGGTGTAGGTATTTAAATCCTATATATATATGATAGGCTCGGTCCGGTAAAACTCGACCCGGTCCATCCATATAAATCCGGTTCTTAAGTCTGAATATATAAAATCTATTATTAGCCAAGTTTGGACTTGAGACTTGAGAGTAAAAATGATACAATTGGACTTGAGAGTAAAAATGAGACAATTTGACTTGAGAGTGAAATTAAGAATGAAAGTGAGGCAATTTGAGGATGAAGTTATTATATATTTTTTTAACCAATAAGTTTGTAATATGGCCATTAAACTAATAGGTGGTATAATCTCAAGTCTCTTTTTTTAATATTTTTTTTCTTCATATTTATCTTTTTATTTTCTAAGTAATTCAAAAAACTCAATTGAGCCCTATCCAAGTGAGCTTATTTGGCCTGGTTTTAGAAGCCTGATAAAAACTCGGTCCGACAAAGTGCTTTGATTTTTATATTCATGACTAAATCGGTCCAGCCTAGCTCGGTCAGACCTAGTACTTCTCAAAATTCTACACAAATTATATCTGGATCAGCCTAAACCCAAAAAAATATGAGTCGGACATGCTCGACGCGGTCCAATGATAAGGCTAGGAGTAAGCATTTAAATAAGCAAACTACCCACATAAGCATGTTGGGTCTCTAGGAATCGATCCAAACTTATGTCGGGTACTAAGATTGGAGGACATGGGTCGTCTAATAGTTAAGGAAAGAGAAGGCCCTGCCTTAGGTCCAAAATAATAGAAGGCCCAAAGAAAATGTATTATATTATAAATTGTAAACATAAAATCAAAAATAAAAATAAAATTAAAGCATACGTGTTTAGCATATGGACTAGCAGAGAATAAAAAAGCAAATAAGGATTTTACCCACACAAAAAAGGAAAAGAAGGCGTAAATTAGATAACAATTAAAATTCCAATAGGAACTTCGATTTTGATTTTCACTTTTCATAATAAAAATGAAAGGTTTTAACGAATTCTCATAATATAAAAATGAAATAATCGATTTAAAAAAATTTATATTTTTTTAATGATTTTGCATGAATTGAGAGCATATTTATTACAAATCAACACTACAATATTAAACAATAAGGAATAAGTATTGAAACCTTTTTTTAAAGATCCACACAAGTCAACAGTACTCGAATTACATTCATTGCATAACTATTATGATACAAATTAACGTTTTCTTGCGTCAAAGATCTCAACGAAAAATTTGAGTTACATCTCTTTTTTATTTTAGAAATCATATGTATTTTTGTATCTCTGCCTTTCAAGACCTTGAAGAATGGATAACTTTCAGTTCTTAGCGACACAATATTCATCAGCTACCAAACCGATATACAATAGTTGGAGAGCCCTCTTAGATGGGGGAAGTCCAGGTACTCACGGAGGACGAACTCCTATGTAATTATTATTTTTCCATAAAGCGGATTGCCAAATAATAAAATCAGACTGATTCAAAACTCTCTAATTATCGTACGTCGAGGGTGTGTGGTCAGTTTGACAACAAATGTACATAACACGGGAAATATCATTTCCCAGATTTGAGACGCAGGTGTCCCTCTGGTCAAGGTCAAAAGTGAAGGCTGCATCTCGCTCTCAGTCTCAGACTCTCAGCTATGTTTACGGCGCTTATCCAGAGTGATCGAGAGAGGACCAACTTCTTTCAAATTTGCTCTCTCTCTCTCTCTCTTCTCACTGATAAGTGATAATCAAAAGTTCGGCAGCTTGGCCTCTTATTCTCAACCATATTTGACTACAAATATTAAGTTGCTTTCACGTTTCATATGTCCCGATGACAACCAAGAATCACTCCACATTCCAACACCGCACGAATTACGATGTGGACATAAAATCCTTAGGGGACTAAACCAAGTGAAATATGCGGCCTAGAAAAGCTCATATGAGATACTCAATCTCAACCAAGCTTTACTAACATGCTGTCGTGGATAGATAGAAAACGGCAAATAAGAGTGACAAAACATAAGTAAGCATCTCAACATCAACAAAGGCAAATTCATTGTAGGGAAGCAAATGTAAGAAAAATCAGAATTGGATAAAGCTAAAACATAACCAAGAGTGGATACACAGTACTTTCAATAACAGGTCTCTCTCAATATGTTCCTTAAGAAATATAAATACCAGTGCCAGCCTAGGCTGGTTTCATGTGCTCATCATTCCGAATACCAAAAAAATGATATAGCACTCGATATGAAGAATTTGAAAAGACTACAGCAACAATAATATTCAAGGATAAATTTCGGAAATGCAAAGTTTACCATTACCAGGCAGTTGCCTGACAGGTAATTTATTACCAATTCGAGAATTACCAACCATAGCAAAGTTCTAATAAATGCATTAATCTTCCTCTTCTTCATCATCTCTCCAGCAGCCTTTAAGAGTTGATCTAGGAGAACCACAGCGCTCGGTCTTAAGGAACCTGTTGTAGACAATGGAACCGCCCATTCCAAGCTCTTCATGGCTGCTCTCTTCGCGACAGTATCCCTTCAGGTCCACTGAAGACGCTACTTGGTGGAGTGACTTGCTGGCGACATCGGAGCGCACAGCTATGGAGAACTCCCTCGGTTGGAAGCAGTCCAATACCCTCTTGACCAGCTGGCTGAGATTCACGTCTCTCAGATCATATCCGGCTGTTTCAAAGCTTGCATAACTGAAGCCATCTTCTGGTGTAATATGAATGGTCGAAATTGCAGCTCCTTCAATGGAATTCATGGAATAACCGCAGGGATCAAACTCAAAATCACAAATCTGAGAGTCTGGAAGGATCTTTCGGATGCCAGAATCGACTGTCATTTTAGCTGCAGAGCTTGATTCAGATTTGAAGAATACAGATGCCTTTTCCCTGTCCAAGCCAGTCATGCACATCTCTAGGGTGTAAACAGGTTCAGCCAAGCTTGCTGATTCAGCAGAGGCAGAATACACATGCCATTTCTGAGGCCCGTCTGACCTGCCCATCACATATGCCCTGCTTCCAGACCCAAGTTTGCCAAAGTAGCCGTCAAGGACAGAAACTTCTTCTGAGAAGCTACGGTGAGGGTATGATTGTGCTCCTGGAAAAATGAAACTCCCACGAGTGTACTTCACGGATTTCACAGCGAGGGAAATGGCTTCAGCCAACTTCAGGAGAGGTGGGATCACAAGGAGCAACTTAGTTGTCCCGCATGTTTTGATGACCATCTTGTATGAATAGATAAACAGGCTAGACTCAGAAAGAACATAGGAGTCAACATCGTCATTTGATAGTGAAGAGACGATAGTGCACTCAGCTTGGTCAAGAATGTCATCTATCTGAGCTTTGGACAGAGATCGAAGACCCCTTCCTTCAGGATCAACAAAGATACTCGGTTCAAAAAATGATATTTCTAGCCTCTTTTCAAAACCTTCAAATCCTATTGCCGAGACAGCCATGGCCATATTGATTAACAGGAATGTTTAAGCACGGGGGATTGCAGAAGCAAGGGGATCGCAGTTGAATGAGATTAAAGTCGCAAAGAGAGAACGAGAGGAAGATGCCAAATGAAGAAAAGTGAAACAGAAACCTAAGAAAGCAATAATTTGATGAACCAGGTATGCTGGTTCGGTTTCCAAATTAGGAAATATCAGGATGGTTTGCGAGCGCACTGCAATAAAATGGAATACAAAAGTTAGCATTTTTTATGTTCAACGTTTACACAGCTTAACTCTACGATTGAATGGAATCCGTCATTTTAGTATTAAACCAAGACTTACGTTAGAGTAAGCAGCAGATCTGAACTTCTTGATGCCACCGTTAGGTCGGATGTCTTCGATGCTGTAGCCAAGGGGTGCTTCGTAGAATAAGGATTTACTACTACTACTAGACTTTTTACCACCTTTAGACTCCATTAGATCATTCAGTTCTTCCTGTAGATAGACAAGAACAAATACTTAAATAACCAGAAACAAATTAAACAAGTGAGGGATGGGCATAAAACCCAGTAACAACAGCCACAGTATGTAGGAATGCAACATATTGAGTCCAAACCATTCAAGCAACAAGCAATCATAACACGTTTTAACCCAGACCATTATCAATTTTTCAAGTAAAAGATATATGAGATATACTAAATAATGCGGTTGGGTTACTCAGATGGCGCTTGAACAATAAAACTTTAGACCATTCTAGCAATAAACAATGATAACACAGTAGATGCTTCAACAATTAGGTTGAACAATAAAACTTTAGACCATTCAAGCAATAATGCTTGAACAATAAAACTTTAGACCATTCTAGCAATGGCGGTTGGGTTATCTTTTTTTTTAAGTAAAAGATGGGTGAGATATACCAATAATGTAATTAGGTTACACAGTAGATGCTTCAACAATTAAAACACTAGAAATACAGCAACAATTTATCAAACATTACTGGTACATTACAAAAACATTCATCGATTCGGATTGTGGACAGATCTAATCCAAAACATTCCTTGATTTGGATTGTGGACAGATCTAATCCAACTTTTAGATTCAATGTATCAATTATCAAAGAACAAATAAATACAAACATCCAGCCTATTTCATATCAAACTATTTGTAACACAAACTAACCAAGCAAAGCAAACCCAACCAGTTTTAGCATGATAAAATTTCAGATAAAGATACAATCGTTCATTCAATTTGCGGAGCCAGCTAGAGCACGGGGGCGCTGGGCCCCACTGATCTTTTTTTTTAATTTTCTATATAAAGTATAAAATATATAATATATACAATATTTTAGATAATTATTATAGTATATATTTAAATTGTTTATTTACTATGCATAATTTTTTTTGTCTCTCTTCTGTTTTGTATACTAAATTTTTATGTAATATGTTATATATGATACTATACCAATTTATCATATACATATATAGATTTTTAACCACACCTTACCTTATATGTTTTGCTAATTTTCTTCTTAATTACAAATATTCCTAAAATGTAATTACTTCATATTTTCAAAGTGCTAAATTCTTAATTTCTATTAATCTACTTCTTTCTATTAATCTACTTATTTCTTTATTTGTCAATGTTTACAATGATGGTGGAGCTTATGAATCACAGTGTTTATAGAAAAAAAAAATAGAATAAAAATAAAGTCATAAAATAATTTATTTTTATATTTTTGAGAAATCACCAAAATGAACCTTATAATTTATTAAAATGTGAAATTTTGTATAATATATTTGAAAATGTATGACAATTAATAAAGAAAATATCATTAATTAAAAGATCGTATTTTTTGAAAAAATAAAATAAAAAAATTGTGCCCCTCTGATAGTTAAATTCTGGCTAATAGAATGAAAGCTTCATAATTACCCAATTATAACACATAGCCGAGTAAGAAATCACCAATCCTAGAAAGCATAAAAAAATTGGGAAAATAACAAGAATCGACTTACAAATATGAAAAATTGAGAGGCACTATCTTCAAACGGCTATGGACCTCCCCGATAACCTTGGTTGGGAATCAATACAAAAATCCGACGAAGAAGAGGACGAACAGAGATATCAGCACGGAGGCGGATCGAAAACCCTAGAAAGTTTTTGATTGTTGCCAGTTGCTGCTGTTTTCGCTTTTCTTCCAAACGATGGAGATATGGAGAATATTTATAGATGACGTGAGAGTGCGTTTACCAAGTTTACCCCTGCGTGATGGCAAAAAGGCGATCTTGCCCTTGCTCTCTCTGGTCTGCTATGATTGGCTGGTGAGGTTGTTTCTTGGAACCAGCTCAGCCTTTGAATAAATAAGAAACTTATTCACCGGTCATGCGTTCTTTATTTGCATTTATGATATTATTTTCTTTGCATAATTAACGGGATTAGTTTTAAAATGGGCGACCATAAGAATTATCTCCATTTAATATACTATTTTTGAATAAAATTACCAATAAATTAGTACTTTTTTGAAAAATCACAACAAAATATTACATTAAAAAACAAGTCTAGTTTACGTTAAAAAAAAAAAGGTACAATAAATTCGAGGTGCCGACTAGTTTTTGGTCTTTTACCAAGGATTGGTGGCATTTGATGAGTCGGAAAAGACGAATAAGGACAAAGACAAGGAGAATCGGATTCGCGTGGGTTGGCTCAAAACGCCAGGCCTATCTCCAGATTTAGATATAGGTGGGGCTTGGTTTTAAAAACAGCCTCAAACCTTCTGACACGTGTTAGATCTGTGTGGCTGTATCTTTTCCGCTTTTTCCCTATAATTCGCTGCTTTCGTTTGTGTCCACACGTTCTACTATTCTTTGTCGTTGCATGGCAACTTGTGTAAATTTATGTGCTTTCCTTTTTCTTCTCCAATAATTACGAGAAAAATGTGAAAGAAACTCCGTGAGTTACGACTCTTACGAGTCACGTTCAACAACTTTCCAAATGTTTATTTTTATTTTCAGAAATTTCAAAATGTAATTTTAACAAAAAGGAAATATTAGCCCCGCATATATATATATATATATATAACTGAAAAATAGAAATTAATCACATAATATCATTAGAGATTTTGACCATATTGAAAAAAAATTAAATGGTAAAATTAAAGAAATGATTGGTACAGTATTGATATCTATTCAAATCGTTATAATTTTGATTTAAAAGTTTAAAAAAATCGTCCTAGAATGGAATTGAAATATTATTTTATTTAAAAAAAAAACTAGTTAATCTTATATCTTTCTTATGTGTGGGGCATGCTATAATCATGTGGAAATATAGGAAAATGACATTAACAATATATACTTCTTGGAATATGACATTAACAATATATACTTCTTGGCAAAACTATGAGGCACACTTAGATCTATGAACATCGCAAAACCTATATATTGAAACTACACATGGGAATATGAGATTAAATAGAAGGAGCTCTTCATCGCCATGTTGCAGTTCCAATCCAAAAAAAAAAAAATGAGTGTGAATGTTGGGGTTCCAGTCTTGATCAGTTTCGAATCCAAACCCAAGGCCGGCCAATAAGGACGACATGAGGGGCATAGGCCCCGGGCTAAAAAATGTTGGAGGGCCCAAATTTTTTTTTTAATGTTTAAAAAAAATAGGAAGATAAATGATAATTTAAACGGGGATACGAGTTAACGGGAAACGAAAGGAGAGTTTCCTTCAAAGTTCAAAGAAGAAGGCGTATGGTTTCAATGTTCTAATTCAATGTTCTAAGGTTAAATTTCAATCTCAATTTTTCAATTGTTCTAAATTTTTAATTTCTTGCAATCTCATTCAAACTCTCAAACTTTAACCTCAAGTTCTCAACAATTGGCTTTTCCAGTCGAAGACATCCATACATTTTCATCTCCTCTTTTGAAAGTTTTAGTTGAGATATTCCAAAGTTACAAACTTCAAAAAGTGATAATTTAATTTAATAGAATTCCTATTACAGTTTTCCTGATTGAACACTTCCATTTGACCATTTTCCCTTGTGGATGTTGTAGTTATTGACGACAGGAAGACCCCTTCATATAATTAAAGGACCAATATTATGGGTCTAAGTCACAAATCTAACATTACAAATGACATGTCAGTTCTTCCTCTTTGTTATAAATTTGAAATCGTGCCTCTTTTTTTTTTTTTTTTTTTGGTACCTTTGAATCCTTAATTATATTTTTTGACTTTAAAGAACTTACCTAAATTGATAAGGTCACTGATACAAAGGTTCTTAATTTAACAATCTTTAATTACATTCTTATATTGAATATGAAAGTTTGTATAGAGTTACAAATTACTTACTAGTTTCACAAAAAACATAAAAGATTTGTTAAAAAATAATTAAATATAATGTTTTGAATATGAGGTACTCTTTTTTTCCTTTTTGTCCCAATGAGTTTTCCTCTAACAAAAATTTTAATAATGTCTCTTAATATAAATATAATATAATCAATTTATAAAATTTACATTTTCAATAATTAAATTGAAAGCTTTTTATTTTTGCCCTAGATTTCTAAATGTTTGCACTTGCTCTCTCCAAACCGTTGTAAATTTTCAATGAGTCCGAGTGAAGTCGATTCCCCAACTCTTCCTATGGGCATAGAAGTTCTACCCACCCAAATTTTATCAATCATAAATGTGTCAGTGGTGAGAATAACAGAAAGAGCATTGAAGTTCATCCCAAAAAAAATGTAAAAATGTTTGTACACCTTCTGCATTGTCATTCTTATTTCCTAATAAGATATCCTAATAAGAAGTATTCAATTTTCTTGGAAAATAATTACTAATGTTTTAAGTATTCAATTTTTTTCTTTCTAAAATTATGGTTTAAAACTGAAACCGAACCGAAATTATATCGAATATAATTGGTACGGTACGATCCGGTATCATTTTTAAATTATAGAATACCGAATCGGTTAAAAATAATCAATACGATTTCAATATCATCACAATATCGTACCATACCGAATTATGCCCAGAACTAGGAAATATTACTCTCATCTTCAGTTTTTTGTGCTTCAATTGATACATTACTATAATCATATACTTGCATCATATAAATTAATTTTATTATTTATAATCTTGTGAATATTTATTCAACCATCCATCTTTGAGCAGATTAGTTAAGAATATCTCCAATATAAGATTTAAACTCGTAGAATTGAAGGTTTACAAATTAAAATTTCAATTTGTGGCCTAACAGATTGGAGAATTGATATGTAAATTTAAACTTCCCATCCAAAATTGTTAGAAGTTGTTTATGTCTTCTTTGTGGGCCACTATATATCTAAAGGTTCAAATCTAAATCGATATGTAATCAAGGATTGAAATTAAATTATACAATGAAATTATAAATTTTATATCTTAATATTTAAAATTTCCATCAAATCGAAATAATTATAATATTTTAATATGATGCTTTGAAATTGTAAAAATATATTATATCTTCCAAATTACATTGAAGATGCTCTACTATTATTTTTGATAATACAAGAAAAAAATAATACAAACTTTAATTATGCCTAAAAGCTAAAAGTTGGCTTCGAATTGTCGATAAATGAGATTCCATCTTATCGAAACTCACAAGATATGTAGATGCCATGCCAAAAATTTCAACACAAACTTGTGCATAGATCCCGAGGGATATATTGCATATTATATTTGTAAAGAATATTTTTCCATGTTCAACCTTTTCTTTTTAAGGTAAAGAGAGGCAAATTAGGGTGGGAGAATTTAATTAATTATTACTCAGTGATTTAACAATATTATCTTTGATCAAGGATTGAAATATCGATATCGACGGATATATTACTAGTCAAATTTACGGATATCTCGCCCCAAATATCGGCATCGTTTACGGTCAACAAAAATGACGGAAATTCGATTTAAAAGTTGAAAATTTGGAATAAAACTTTAAAAAAAACTTAAGTATCCAATAATGGTTATATATAACTAATAAAAACTATAAAATGACTTTTATATAATAAATATATGATGAATAAAATGTAATATGATTCTGACGATGACTAATAATATAAAATCTTAAATATAAACATAAATTGAGGTGAGTTACTATAATTGAATGTTAAAATGGTTAAAAACATAATAATAAACATACAAAGATTCAATGTAAGAAAAATGATAAAATAAGTTTAATATATTTAAAAAAAAAAGAATGAAAAATAGGGTCAAATTTTGTTAAAAAGTTGAAAGTAATGGATATATATAAAATTGGACAAAAAATGGAAAAAAAAAAGAAAGAAGAAGACCAACCTTTGAAAAATTGGAATAAATGAATAAAAATGGAAGAAAAAAAATGGTATTTAACAGCTGGGGGGTTAAACCCAAGACCCCCAATAGACTTTAAAAGCCCCATGCCAACTCTGCTGGACTTCAATTTATTAATTTACACAACGTTAATTATATATGTATAAAGATTCATTTGCTAACAACAGTCTCTCCCTACCTCTCGCTGGGTCTGCAACTTGGGTTTTCCGACCCGGCGGCATGACCCGATGAAATAACCTTCGATTTACGTCCGATTTTCACGAATTAATGCAGCTTCATCATTTTGATCCCAGGAAAAGATCGATGGATTCAAAACAAGACAATTGTTCGATATTTTGGCGAATTTCTTTCCCCCCTTTCTTATATGCCGCTGGCCAAAAATACCGAAATTTCAGTGATATTCATCGATATTTTCATCCATGTTTGTGACGTGGGAATGTAGCCTTTGGGGTAGCCATGGAGATTTCCAGATTAGTCTAAAAATATTTCTCAATATATTCCTTGCTAATTGGTGAAGATATTTTATACATTTATTTAATTACGGCCGGCAAGAAAGGTTGGGGGGATATGTACTAACGCACTAATGTGTATTATCTTATGCCTAATGGGGTATTATTGCTTACTTTAATGGTCTAAACAAAGTGAGTGAGGAGGTGGGGGTGATGCAATGCATCTTTCCTCATAATTTTCAATTTCTTTTTAATATTATAATATCAAGATGAGCTGCTAGGGACCTTTAAAGGCTAAAGCTCCAAATTAAAATTTAGACAATTAGGTCACATATATTTTTCATAATCATGATCTAATTACCTTCCGGTCGTGGGATCAGCTCATGAGTTCGTGAGATCACATTTCTCATAAAAAAAAACCTCATAATTAAAATTGTAGTGTCTATGTAACGACACAGTTTTACTTTACGGATTTTACGAATTTTTGTCGGAATTTGTATTTTTAATTGGACTATTCTATCCTTGAATATTTTATTAGGTTACTAATTGAAGGAAGGGTATTTGGGTCACATGGGAATTTGAGATATTTTGAGACCCTTCACAATTATCATCTCCATGTCATCACTTTTTCTCACGTATTCCTTGAATCATCACGAGCAAAACCAACCCAAGTCTGAAGGTGGAATCACGTGGAATTGAACTATACGCGAGAAGGAACAAATCCACAACTTTTAAGGCTTATATCATGAATTCCATCTATTTTTTTTATTGATTTTGAGCTTAGATTTGAATTGCTGGGGTTGAATAGATAAATTTACATATTTGGTTTGGCCGATTTGATTGAGAAATAAGGGATATATGAATGTTTGAAAATTGGACAACAATGGCGGTTTTCCGACCGACCAACGACGGTGCATGTAACGACCCGTCCCGAATTTCGGGATGAGTTTAGTAATTAATTAAGGATTAGTGTAACTAATCAAGGATTAGTTGAGAGATTTCAAATGGATGGTGTAAAATGACTGTTTTGCCCTTGAAATTGGGCGAAAAGTTGACTTTGGACACAGGTGTTTAGATGCACGAGACCTGATGACCGTGATGTAGAACGACACGTTACGAGTCCGTAGATAGGCGACACGTTAAAATCGGACGTTTGACGAGAAAGTTAGGGGTCTAAAACGGAAATTGGTACTATTGCACGTAAATCGAGAAATGGACACGTGGACTATTTTGATTGGGGGGGAAATATTTGGGTTGAACCCACCAGATGAGTAACAAGTGTCACCCATCTAATAGGCCCAGAACCCAATTATTTGGGTCCTTATCATCAGTGTAACGACCCGTCCCAAATTTTTGGGATTAATTAAGACTTAATTATGGATTAGCAGGACTAATTAGGAATTACTCGAGGATTATCGGACGTTCAGGGCGAAATTACGATTTTGTCCCTAAGCGAGGGCGAAAAGTTAACTTTTGACTCGGGAGGTCCAATGCACGAAGACCATTACGTAGATCGGGTTGATACGAGTCCGTAGACAGGCGTCACGTCGAAATTGGACGTTCGACGAGAAAGTTACAGGTCACGGAAGTTTGGGGTACTATTGCACATTTTACGAGGTGGGTGGACTTTTGTCCTATTATGGGTTCTAGATACATGCATCTCTTCCCTTTTGCATTTTCATTTGATCGATCATCCTAACCCGAGAACCCACAAAGCCCAACCCCATTTCCCCTTTCCCCGGTGACACTTGAGTGAGTTTGGGAGGTTGGCTGAGAGATAGAGAGGAGCTGATGAGCTAGCGACGGCAAGGAGGCGGCAGGACCGCCGTGGACGGCGGAGGAAAGGTAAATCCAAACTGTAACGACCCGTTCCATAAATCAAGATTTGATTAGTGATTAATGACAGATTAGTGAGTTTAATCAGTAATTAGTTGGACGATTTCGGACAGACGGTGCGAAATGACGATTTTGCCCCTAGAATGGGCACAAATGTTGACTTTTTTGTTTTGACGGTCAAATAGACTTTGACCGATGACCGTGACATAGTTCGGGATGTCACGAGTTCATAGACAGGTGGCACATCCGATTCCGAAATCTGAGGAGAAAGTTATGACGTTCAGAAGTTCGAGAGCACTTTGGTAATATTGTAGAATAGGGGCAATTTGTTGACTTTTCAAACGACATTGAATTTTCACGTAACTCGAGAACTGTTAGTAAGGTCTCGATGTCCTGAGTACAATGACAGGCGGCACGCCGTCATCAGACGTCGGATGGTTAAGTTACGGGTCTAGTAAATTGAAGGGTAAAATGGAAATTTGGACACTTAGGGGCAAATTGGTCTTTTGGCACCTTGGGATTTGTGAGAAATCAGATAGGGACAATTGGGACTGAGTTATTGGAGATATTTTTTGGACTGCATCATTAATTGGAGGACACCTGGCCAGCCTAGGGGCTTCTACCAAATTCGCACACGGTTAAAATTTAAATTGAGTTTATCGTTTAAGGGAGAAAACAGGGACAGAGAACAATCGATCAATTTCCAGTGAGTGTGTGAGAGTCGTGTAATTTCTTTGTGCTTGAGTGAGTGTCCGAGGTGTACTTGTGAGTTGTGTGATAAGGTTGAGGGAAACTTAAGTGTTGGCTGTGTGTGAGAGGTAAGAAAACCAGAGAAAACATATGAGGAATCGTGGGTCGTGGTGCAACCTCAATCGATCAAATTGGTCTAATTTGGTCTGTGGGACTGTTTAGAGGGGTGAGGATTTCCTTGTGAACCCGAAGAATCACGGTGGAAGCTAGAAAACAGGTGAGGTTTCAGTTTCCTCTGTTTTTCCAGGTTTGGTTCAAATCAAAAGTCGTGGGTTTTGGAGAGTTGTTGAATCGTTTTATTGGTCCTAACAGGTGTAGGAAGGTATTACTGAGCTAAGGATTCGAACCCATGCCCTGAGAAGACGGCTGGTGGCCGGGAACAGAAACTGGAATTTTCTGGGTTTGGCTCGACGTTTGGGACGTAAGATTTAGGGTTCCTTTTCGTGTTTTAATTAGTGGAATCAATCCCAAATTTAAGGATGAAGCTTAGGGCTGACAGGACCCATCCCAATCCCCCCGGGATTAGTGCGGGATGACCCTACTCCCGTCTGACACGAAGTGTGAGACAAGGGATATTTCCGACCTTTGCCCTCCCGGGCTATCAGAGTACGCCAGGATCCGGATGAGGCATGTGATATCTCGGTCTCTGCTACAGTCCACATCCGATGTCAACCTGAAGGGCAGTCAAAACATTAAAAGCTGTGAGTGGACAAAACAAAAGTTTATAAAAACAGTTTATCGAAGACATTTGTACCCTTCACTAAAAAGCATGCATGCATTCGAAAACCATTTATCCGAAATAAACCATATGTGGGACTAAGCCCAAAACCAAGATTGAAAGAACCATAATGAAAACGACCATACGGGCCACTGCCCAAATCCACAAGGGACTCGGCCCAAACCAAAAATAAACCAAGTACACGAGCCACCGTTCAAATCCTGTGTAACCACACATCACATACCATATATCATATTTATATCATATAAACATATAATTCACACAACCAATCCTGTCACGGTTTCCAAAGCTACGTGCGTGCTACCCAGGTCTCAATCCGAGTCTTCTCAAAGTCAAGATCAATGTCCGTAGACCACTGACCCTACCCGAGGTAATAGTAACCATAGTCTTCCTGAGAGTAAGGCACCCAACTGGGGGGTGACTCCACTCAATCGGTGCTCCGTGACTACTCCGGGGTCCACCCAGGCCAACGACCCTCCCCAGTGGAGATAATAGAAGTAAAGGAAGGTATATGAATACATATATATACATAACATAAACATTCATGCCCGGTTCCCTTGAACCGTCATGATCCATAACATCCATTAACCAGGGTTCATGCCGGTTCCCATAAACCGTCATGAACCAGAATGACCTGACAAAGGTTCATGCCGGTTCCCATAAACCGTCATGAACCACAATGACCTTTCCAGAGTTCATGTCGGTTCCCGTAAACCGTCATGAACTTGGAAATCCATCTAGGGTCCCTGACCCGAAATCATCAGTGTAAAACAACTGGGTCTTGTGCCCGAACATATGACTCAACTGGGCACCGTGCCCGATATCTAAGGGTCAGTCACGACTCTGATCATAGTGATGCGTGCAACCTTCCATCTAGGAACGCCCTCAATCCTGGTATGTCGCCGTGAACGTATCAACCGACGCGACCACCACAAGATCATGGTGCACTCATTACCGATCGATATCCTGAATCGTCAGCACTCCGAAGTCGAGCCTCCCCAGGTTGCCCGACAACGAATCGTGCATCGTGACCTCTCCGAAAGGAACACATCTCAATCCGGAGGTGAGCGTCACATCATCGATCGACGTGTACATAGTACCTGTCGCGACCACGATTTAGACCCGAAGGTCGTAAATAGCGTCATATGCCAGAGACAAAACCAAATGGGTCTCATACCCGAGTTTATCCTTTTAGAAATCCAAAACCAGTTCATTTAGACCAATAAAGAAATACAGACCCGTATAAGCACCGTATAAGGCCGAAACCTCGAAATACGTGCTTATACGTAACCACATACAAATGAACCCATGGCATCATCAAACATGTAATAAAACATATAATAAACATTTATGCATGCACCAATTTAGAAAACAAGGTCCACTCACAGACCGTCCGAGCTGTCGCTTCGATTTGCGTGCCATAGGCTCTCCCGAGCCGATCACCGTCACCGAGACTCCCAAATCTGTCCAAATCGTAATAGAAGGTTACTAATTACTTAATTAACCTCCCACTAAAGCCCCATAATTTTCCCGTATTTTTAACTATTTTTAAAACCGAACCTAAACCTTCGGACATCCCGAAACCTATCGAAACGATGTCCGATCGACTCGAAACCAGTCCCAAAATGTTCGTTACATCGAATAGATGATTTGACATGTTGGAACCTTCCCCAGATTCTTCCCCACGCGCCCGCACGCGCTACCTGAAGTGGCTGCGCGTGGGAGCCATGCGCCTGCTACAGTGTCACCCCTAACCTCGCGTCGACCAGTCTGAACCGGTCCAGTCCGGTTTGCCTGCAACTTGGACCGGCGTGACCGGTTCAAGCCCCTATAACCCTCATTTCTCGTCCGTTTGCCTCCATTTCAATTCCTAAATTCCTATTTCTTCATTTCCTATCTAACCCAATCCTTAAAACCAACTAAAATCATCAAAATCTCATGGTTTAATTTTGAACCTCATGGTTCATTTTTCCCGATCAGCCTACACGGATGCTCAAGCCAAACCACCACCCAAAACCTCCCTAAAACAATCCTAATAAACTATTTAATGCTGTAAACCCGTCCAAATCGACCCATACTAATTAAAACGGAAAATGGGTTAAAATCGGTTAAACCGATACCTGCACGGCGAGCCACCGCCGCCGTCCATGACGGTGCTTCCTGGGCCGACCACCACCTCCGTCTAGTCCTCTCTTCCTTCTCTGACCTCCCAGTCATGTTTAAAGGGTCAAGGGTTTTGGATTTGGGGTGGGTATGGTGATCGGGTTTTGGGGAAAATGGGAATAATCGATGCAATGCAAGGGATGATATGCATGTATGTGGAATGGTAGCCAGTGGATGAGTGACACTTCTCACTAATCTATTGGTTGCTGAAAAGCAACTGGGCCCACTAAAGTCCAAAAATGCTTCGTAAAACGCGTAACCATGAATAGTATCCTGGAACTTCCGTGAACCGTAACTTCACCGTCGAACGTCCGAATTTGACGTGCCGCCTGTCTACGGATTCGTATCGTCCTTATCTATGTAACGGTCTTTAGCCCTCGTGTCAGGACCCACCCCGGTTTCATCCCGAAAACCGAGGTAAATCCTGCTCCCGTCTGACTCCCCGACGCAACATTCAGATAAAACTCACTCAAACCCAGTCAGACGCAGGAGTAATTAACTACAATGTTCTGAAGTTATAGTTTTACAGAGTATAGCACGAAAACCAAAAGTAAAAAATAAAAACCGATAAACTACACGCACACGGAAGACTTGCAACTACTCCGGGATCCCTCACGTCACTTCTATGCCTCGGACACTGCCTCGACGTCAAGACCCCGCGCTAGCTCCACAACCTGGAGGGCAAGTTAAAACAGAAGGTGTGAGTGGACCATAACAAAAGAAAAGTTCTAAAAAACCATTTATCAAAAAACCAAGTTTAACCCTCCGTTTTGAAAACCACATGCATAACCAACAGTTATTAACACAGTTATAAATCACTTCTCATAAAACATCATAAGAAACAGAAACACTAGAAAACATGTATAGAAACCATAGCATGCGTATCAGAAATCGTATCATAAACCACAAAACTCAAATCATCATTTCCCGATCAAACATGCTGGACCTATCCGAGTCTTTAAACTCAATCCAGGCCTTAATCATATCCGAGTCTTTAAACTCCCGAGTCTTTAAACTCAAGGCCTACGGGGGAAATCAATATATCCGAGTCTTTAAACTCCCGAGTCTTTAAACTCAATCCGGGCCCGTCCCCCGTCAAATATATCCGGGTCTTTAAACCCAATAACCAGATCCAGCAAATCCAATCCCAAAACCATTTTAAAACCACTGGAAATCCATATCCAAACTCGAATCCGAAATTGTAACGACCCGTCCCGAATATCGGGATTTAATAATATTTAATTGTGATTTACTAATCTGGGATTAGTTGAGCGATTTCGGACGAATTGTGCAAAATGACCGTTTTGCCCCTAGGCGTGGGCAAAACGTTGACTTTTAATTCGGATGGTCAAATGGACTTTGACCGATGACCGTGACGTATTTCGGGACGTCACGAGTTCATATAAGGTGGCACGTTCGATTCCGACGTTCGTGGTGAAAGTTATAATGTACGGAAGTCCAGGGGCATTTTCGTAATTTGGACGATATAAGGGTGAATGTTGACTTTTCGACCGGGATGTTCGATGGCCGAGGGCCAAGGACCGTTACGTAGGTATCGTCGATACGAATCCAATGACAGGCGGCACGCATCAATCGGAGTCCGTATGACCGAGTTACGGGTCAGGATGCGTGAGGGGCATTTTGGTAATTTTCTGCACAAGGGCAGAATTGTAATTTCACACGGGGGGTACTGTTTCATTGCACTGGCCGTGTAGTGGATACTTTGTGCGATCGATCCCTTGATTGTTTATCAATTAAATGGCTGGATTGGGACGGTTTGAGGTGGAATTGCACATGGGGATTGTGCTGGCATCGATTGCACGACATGGCACTGGGTTTTCTATTGTTTTGGGACAGTGCAGGGGAACATTACACAGTGGAAATTGGATACTTTTGGATGCCTTTAACGGCTAAATTGAATTAAAAGAATGAAGAGTGAGTCGTGGGCAGTTCACTGAGATTGAGAGAGGGAAAATTGGAGTGGAAATGGTGGTGGAATGCTCAAAAACCCAAAACTGGTTTTCTGGGAAATTCAAATTCGAACTTCCAGTTTTAGGCCAGCCCAAGCCTAATTGATGATGGATTAAGCCTTCTGGAACTTCAACGCGTCGAACCAGATCAAATGGGGCAAGCTTAGGAGCTCCTAGGGCCGTGAACGGACATGGTGGACGGCCGGAAAACTCAAGCTTGAGTTGTGACGATTGAGGTATTGTCGAGTTCAATTAATCATGCTAATTAGTTCGTATTAGTCCTTATTAACTTCCTGTGAAGTTAATTTGATAATGGTTAAGGATTGGAGGAGTTTTGGTGATCGACCCGTTTTGGGTGATCACGGGTTGTCGACACGATTGATCGTTGGTTGATGCTAATCATGGACACAGAACTGAAATTGGTGGATTGATGATTGTTGTAGAATCAAGAAGGGATTGAATTGATATCGAATTGAGGGTGATTGAACCGGATCCTATCGCGGGCTTTCCAACCCGTTTACCAGACAAACGGGTGAAGAAGGAACACTGTAGCAGTCACTGTAGCAGGCGCGTGGCTTTCACGCACAGCCACTCACGGCGGCGCGTGACGGCGCGTGGACACGAATCTCGAGGTGAGGTCAACATGACTTTTATCCTATACAATGTAACGAACATTTTGGGATTGGTTTAGTGTCGATCGGACACCGTCTCGATATTGTTCGGGATGTCCGAAGGTTTTAAATCGAGTTTAAAAATACTTAAAAATTTGGAAAAATTACGGGACTTGAATAGGATGTTAATGATGAGGTTAGTAATCCTCTAATGTGATTTGGACAGGATTGGGAGTCCCGGTGATAGTGGTGTGGCCCGGGAAGGCCTATGGCACGCGTATCGAGGCGCTCGGTTAAACGGTCTGTGAGTGGACATTGGCTTCATAAATTCGATGCATGCATAACTGTTTTATGATTGTTATAATTATGATTAAATGATTTACTTTGGATATCGGTGAATTTTAAATGATTTCTCGTATTTCGAGGTAAATTACGTATTTGCACGAAAACCGAGGTTTTCTGGATTTGCACCGATTCCCATAAATGTGGTTGGATATGATTTCATGAAACGGTTACAAACTTGAATAATGTAAAATCGGGCCAGGGGCCCAGTTGAACTATGAAATCGGGCCAGGGGCCCAGCTAGCATGTGGATCGGGCCAGGGGCCCAGTTAACTTGTGAAATCGGACCAGGGGCCCAGTTGATTTCTACATGTGATTGCGGGTCGGGGACCCTAAATGGAATTGAATAAATGTTTCCTGGTTTACATTTTATATATGTTCACATGCTGGAATCTATAAATGGTTTTGATGATGTTTCGGTCATGGCACGTTTTACGGTTTTGGGCATGAGACCCGTTTGATGAAATGTAACGATCGGTTCGGATTTTACCTATGTATACCTATATGTTTTGCATGTGGATATCGATAAAATGTATTTAGTACTGCACTGTATAGATCCTTCCATATTATATTGTCTCCTCCGGCGAGGTACCCCGGAGAGGTCACGGGCGTCTAGTACGTCCAGCGTCTATGACGCTAAGCATCAGGTGATGCTGCATCAGGTGATGCTGTACCCGAACGGGGTTCGGGGATTTAACTCGGAAAATTGAGACCCGAGTGGCACGCGTAGCCTTGTGATTGTGACCTTATTGACGTCAGGGACGTCAGACATCAGGGATGTCGGATTGGAGTGTATAGTGCAGTGGCTAAAATAATGGTTATGGTTTATATTATATGCCTTATGGTTCATATTACTGGATTTATGAAATAACTCTTGGATTTACTTTTGGAAATTGAAACTAGGCTTTGGTTTCCGGGCTAAGGCCCTAATGGTTATTTCTAAATAAATGTGTGATCATTGGTTTTTGGCGCATGCATATGATTTTACTGAGGGGGCATAAATGTCTTATAAATGTTTTAAGCAGACTTGTTTATTTTCGTCCACTCACAGCTTTTGTTTTCAATGCCCTTCAGGTTGATTCCGGATACGACTGCAGCAGAGACTAGAGCATCGCACACCTCCTCCATCGATCCTTACGCACTCTGGAAGCCCGTTTGGGCAATGGCAATCGGTTATCCCTTGTCTGACGCCTCTTGTCAGACGGGAGCACGTCACATTCCATGGTAATCCCGGGGGGATTGGGATGGGTCGTGTCAGAAATCCCCGGTCTGAAGCCCTTCCGGCTTCCAGAACCGCCATTCCGAACTCAAATCCGGAAATCCTATCTCGTTTCCCGAAATCCGATTTTTAAAACCGAAAACCTTTAATCATCGAAATCATGTTCAGAATCCCTTTATAATCAATGAAAACCACTTATCAATGAAAACCACAAAACCATAACATCCATTTCAGAAACCAACCGCTTTCTCGTAAAACGTGCTAAAAACCGACCTTCCTCGAAAAACGTGCAATGATGTAAAACTAACCAAAACATATTCGATAAACATAGAATGATGATTAAAACCATAAAAAAATTATAGAAAACAGTTATGCATGCTCGAGTTTAGAGAAGGGGTCCACTCACAGTACTGAGCCCTACTCGTGTCCCGAACGTCCAGCACGTTCCTCGGCTTCCTCAGGAAATCCCGATCCTGTTCACAATCATCAAATTACGTCACTAACACGTTCACGAAAGTTCACCTAAATTTCATCAAAATTCCCCGAATCGAAAACGTAAAACCCGGAACCTTAAACTTCCACCCTCGCGGAACTAAACTCAAACGACTTCCGATTGACCCGAAACCAACTCCATTGAACTCACCATAACTTCTAGACCAAAAACCATGTTGACCATTTTCTCCATCGCCGCCGCACGCGCCCCCACGCGCCGCCCAAAGTGGCTCCGCGTGGCCCTCACGCGCTGCTACAGTGCACCGTCTTCCTCGATCGAACCCGGTTCAGCACAGTGGTCTGCAACTCAGACCGGCGTGCACGGTTTTCCTTCTTCCATCCACCAAAACGACTCCTTTCTTCACCAACAGCATCGTCCAGACCAACCCTATTGATTCCCCAACTCCGTTCACCTCGACACTGTCCCTAGCCCGTCGACTGAACTCGAAACCAGACGGCTAAACTCCCCCTGTTTCACGATTCAGCCATTCCGATCACCTTCTGTCACGGTGGCTTCACCAAACTCTTCCCTGGACCTCACTGAACCTAAACCAACCCTCCTAGACCTTCGACTCAGCCCCAAACTCGACGACTTTGGGTTCGAACATCACGGCAAAACAGAGCACCAGAGTGCCTGCCGTCGTCTGAGCTCCGCCGTGTACACCCCCGTCACGGCGACCATCCTAGTCGACGCCTAGGACCCTCCTGAACCTCACCCTGGCCTCCATTCCTCTCGACTCTAAGCCCAACCCAACAACTATCGAACCTAAACTCACGGGAAAAACAGAGTAAGTGTACAGGGATGAGAGATTACCTGCCTCCAGTCGCCGCCATGAGCTTCTCCGGAGCTGGTCGACTCCACGCTGTCCTCACAACACCACCGCGGTCTCAATTGCACCGTACACGACCACCGCACCACCACAAGCTCACAAACTCTCTTCCTGCCTTCCTGTTTTCCCCCGATCTTCCCGTGGTTCACAACTCACACACACACACCCGCTACACCTCTCAGCCACCTCACCAGCTTCCCTTCGATCTCCCGTCCCTCACTCACTCACCAGAATTCAACAACAGCCACGACCACCCTTCAATTTTTCCTCAAAATCTCCCTCTGTTTTCTGTTTCTCTCTATGTACACACAAGATCACGGGCACGGCTGCACCCCAAATAATTGGGCCGTGAATGCACAGGATTGCATCAGAAGCCTCTAGTCCTGTGCCACATGTCACAATCCACTCCCTTTCTCTCACACCTGGCCCAACCTCAGCCGTCCATTTCCTTCTTTCTCTGCACAAATCCCAATGTGCAGAAAGACCAAATTACCCTCCAATTTAACTCATATTTACGATTTTGCCACTAACTTTCTAGACCCGTAATTCCCACATCGTAAGTCCGATGAATACGTGCCGTCTGGCATCGAACTCAGGACGATGAGATCTACCTAACCATCCCAGGTCAACGTACCAAAACCCGAATCTACAAAAAGTCAATTATTCCCCCTTAGTTACCCAAATCACGGTTAAGCCCTCAACCTTCCGAACATCACAACTTCCTCCTCGGATGTCGGAATCGAGCGTGCCACCTGCCTATAACTTCGTGACGTCCTATACTACGTCCTGATCACCGGTCAAAGCCCATCGGACCATCCAAACTAAAGTCAACATTTTGCCCGAACCAGGGGCAAAATCGTCATTCTAGGCTCAAGGACCTGTCGGGACCAACTAACCGCCGCTTAACCTCACTAATCACACCTTAATCCGTCTACTAATCCTGGCTCCCGGGACGGGTTGTTACACCTCGGCCATCGGACCTCTTGGTCAAAAAGTCAACATTTGTCCCTTTTTAACCAAAATTGCCAAAATGCTCCTAAACTTCCGAACGTCCTAACTTCCTCCTCGAACGTCGGAATTGAACGTGCCACCTGTCTATGAACTCGTGACGTCACGAACTACGTCACGGTCATCGGTCAAAGTCCATTTGACCGCCCGATCAAAAAGTCAACGTTTTGCCACGCCTAGGGGCAACACGGTCATTTCGCATCGTTCGTCCGATTTCGTCCAACTAATCACCGATTAACCTCACTAATCGTGATTAGTCACTAATCTAATCTAGAAATTTTGAACGGGTCGTTACTAGTAGAAAGGACTGAAAAACGGTTGGAAATGGGTGAAAACTGGCCCCGTCGGCTCGAAGACCAAAGACCGTTACGTAGATTGGGTCGATACGAGTCCGTAGACAGGCGTCACGTCGAAATCGAACGTTCGACGGGAAAGTTACAGGTCACGGAAGTTTGGGGTACTATTGCACGTTTTACGAGGTGGGTGGACTTTTCCTATTGTGGGCTCTAGATATTTTTCCAGGCCCAATGTCACTCATCCATTGCTCCCATTATGCCGATACATGCATCTCTTCCCTTTTGCATTTTCATTTGATCGATCATTCTAACCCGAGAACCCACAAAACCCAACCCCATTTCTCATTTCCCCTGTGACACTTGTGTAACGACCCGTCCCGAGAGTCCTGATTAGATTAGAGTTAATGACGGATTAGCAAAGTTAATCGGTGATTAGTTGGATACTTTTGGACGGTTGGTGCACAATGATGATTTTGCCCCTAGAATGGGCAAAATGTTGACTTTTAGTTTGGATTGTCAAAATGACTTTGACCGATGACCGTGACGTAGTTAGGGACGTCACGAGTCAGTAGACAGGTGCCACGCCCGATTCCGACATCCGAGGAGGAAGTTATGATGTTCGGAAGGTCGAGGACATTTTTTCGTATTTTGGTTAAAAGAGGGGAATTTGTTGACTTTTTGCAAGACATGTTTTCTTCACACAAACCGAGTACCGTTAGGTAGATCTCGACGTCCTGAGTACAACGACAGGCGGCACGCCTTCATCGGACGTCGGAAGGATAAGTTGTGATTCTAGAAAGGCGAGGGGCAAAATGGTAATTTGGACTTATGGGGGCATTTTGGTCTTTTTACACCTTGGGCTTTGTGCAATCAAATAAGGACATGTGTGCAGTGATTATTAGATATTTTGAGGCTTGGACCACAGGGTGTTTGACACCTGGCCACATTCCAGTGGCTTCTAGCCACTTTCACGGTTTTAATTTAAATGGTTTGTGTCGATTAACCGTGAAAAGGAGAAAACAGGGAGACTGAAACAGAGAAGCTATCGACTATTTCTTTAGGTATGAGTCGAGTGTGTTCATTGTGGTAGAGAGTGAGTGGTCTGGTGAGTGTCTTGGTGAAAGTTGAGTGAGGAAAAAGTTGGAAATGGTGGGAAAAACAGTAAAAACAGAGAAGGACCTTTGTGCACGGCTGAGAGCTTAATCGATCAAACCTGTCAAAGTGGAGTTGTGGTGGTGTTCAGAGAACCAGAGGAGTTTTTTGGGGACCCTGAGACCCACGGCGGAGCTCACGGCGGAGCTCACGGCGGTGGACAGAAGGAAGGTAAGGTTTCGGTCCCCTGTTTTTCCAGTTTGGGTTCAAATCGAAAGTCGTGGATTTTGGACGGTTGTTGACTCGTTTTCTTGATCCTAACAGTCTTAGGAAGGTGTTTGTAACGTCTGGGAATCGAAATCGTGGCTGGAAGGATGACGGGTGGCCGGAATCCGAAGTTGGATTTTTTCTGGGTTTAAGTTCGAACTTGGGAGGTAAGGTTCCAGGACTTTAATTCGTGTTTTTATTACATGAATCGATTGCTAGGAAGAGGACGAAACTAAGGGAATCAAAAGGGTTGAAAATGGGTTGGATTTGAGTGAAAACCGGCCTCGCTGGCTCGGTTCGACCAGACCGGTCTGAACTGGGTTGGCTGGAGGTAGGGGATGATGAACAGTGCAGGCGCGTGGTGACCCAAACTGTAACGATCCGTTCTAGAAATCAAGATTTGATTAGTGATTAATGACGGGTTAGTGAGGTTAATCAGTAATTAGTTGGACGATTTCGGACGTACGGTGCGGAATGACGATTTTACTCCTAGAATTAGCACAAATGTTGACTTTTTGTTTGGACGGTCAAATGGACTTTTACCGATGACCGTGACGTAGTTCGGGACGTCACGAGTTCATAGACAGGTGGCACGTCCGATTCCGACATCCGAGGAGAAAGTTATGACGTTCAGAAGTTCGAGGGCACTTTGGTAATATTGTTGAATATGGGCAATTGGTTGACTTTTTAAACGACATGGAATTTTCACGTAACTCGAGAACCGTTAGGAAGGTCTCGATGTCCTGAGTACAATGACAGGTGGCACGTCGTCATCGGACGCCAGATGGTTAAGTTACGGGTCTAGTAAATTGAAGGGTAAAATGGAAATTTGGACACTTAGGGGCAAATTGGTCTTTTGGCACCTTAGGATTTGTGAGCAATCAGATAGGGACAATTGGGCCTGAGTTATTGGAGATATTTTTTGGACTGCATCGTTGATTGGAGGACACCTGGCCAGCCTAGGGGCTTCTACCAAATTCGTACACGGTTAAAATTTAAATTGAGTTTATCATTTAAGAGAGAAAGCAGGGACAGAGAACAATCGATCAATTTCTAGTGAGTGTGTGAGAGTCGTGTAATTTCTTTGCACTTGAGTGAGTGCCAGAGGTCTACTTGTGAGTTGTGTGATCGTGTTGAGGTAAACTTAAGTGTTGGTTGTGTGTGAGAAGTAAGAAAACCAGAGAAAACAGAGGAGGAATCGTGGGTCGTGGTGCAACCTCAATCGATCAAATTGGTCTAATTTGGTCTGTCGGACTGTTTAAAGGGGTGAGGATTGCCTTGTGGACTCGAAGAATCACGGTGGAAGCCAGAAAACAGGTGAGGTTTCGGTTTCCTCTGTTTTTCCAATTTTGGTTCAAATCAAAAGTCGTGGGTTTTGGAGAGTTGTTGAATCGTTTTATTGGTCTTAACAGGTGTAGGAAGGTATTACTGAGCTAAGGACTCGAACCTGTTCCCTGAGAAGACGGCTGGTGTCCGGGAATAGAAACTGGAATTTTCTGGGTTTGGCTCGACGTCTGGGAGGTAAGATTTAGGGTTCCTTTTCGTGTTTTAATTAGTGGAATCAATCCCAAATTTAAGGACGAAGCTTAGGGTGTAGAAAGGACTGAAAAACGGTTGGAAATGGGTGAAAACCGGCCTCACCGGATAGGTTGGACCGGTCTAAATCGGGTTGGCTGGAGGTTGACGATGATACTATTCACATGCGTGGGTTTCACGCGCAGAAGGTGCCAGACGCGCGTGGGGGCACGTGAAGGGTAGTTTGGGAAATCTTCCAACACGACTTTTAATGTATTCGATGTAACGAACATTTTGGGATTGGTTTTGAGTCGATCGGATATCGTCTAGATAAGTTTCAGGATGTTCGAAGGCTTTAGGGCTCGTTTAAAAATAGTTAAAAATTAGGAAAAATTTTAGGGACTTAGTATAAGTTTTATAAAGTAGTTAGTGACCTTACTATGGGATTTGGACACGTTCGGGAAAGTCGGAGATAGTGGATTGACTGGGAACGGCTTAAGTGCACGCGTATCGAGGCAGCGGCGGAATGGTCTGTGAGTGGACTTTGCTTTCTAACTCTTGATGCATGCATATATTTTTTATATGTTTTCTATACGTGATTCTATGATTTGATTTATGATCTTGATTATTTAAAGTTTCGCACGTATTTTGAGATAGTTACGAAATTTCACGTTTTACGAGATTTTGATTGCTCTTGTGATTTGATCATGGTTTTGGTGATTTAACTTCGGGATTTGAAATATGATTTGATTTCAAGGATTTGAAATGGATTTCAAAAAAGTGATTTCGGGCTTGGAGCCATGTTCATGTGATTTCGGAAACGAGCTCTCGGTTTTGAACCTAGATTTCAGAAGTGAGATTTCAAATTTGGTTTTGAGGTTTGGAAAGGAAATCTGGATTTGGGTTCGGGATGATGGTTCCGGATGCCAGTTTAAGGAATAATTGTTTCGAATTCAGATAAGGGTTTTCGATGGTTTTCACTGTTGGATGAAAAATGGTTTTGGGTTTAAAGACCCGGAAAAAAGAAAAGAAAAACTGCTGGATCTGGTTTTGAGTTTAAAGACTCGGTTGATTGACGAAGGGATAGCTCTGGATTGGTATGTTTTGAGTTTAAAGACTCAGTATATGTTTTGAGTTTAAAGACTCAGTTATGATACCCCCCGATGTAACAACCCGTCCCGAGAGCCGGGATTAAGATAGTGATTAAGGTGGGATTAGTGAGGTTTATTGGTGGTTAGGTGGTCCCGATAGGTCCGTAAGTTTAGAATGACGATTTTGCCCCTAACTTGGGCAGAAATGTTGACTTTAGTTCGGGTGGTCGGATGGACTTTGACCAGTGACCAGGACATAGTTTAGGACGTCACGAATTCGTAGGCAGGTGGCACGCCTGATTCCGACATCCAAGGAGGAAGTTATGATGTTCGGAAGGTTGAGGGCATAACCGTAATTTGGTTAAAATAAGGGGAAACGTTGACTTTTTGGACGATCGGGGTTTGAGATGTTGACCTAGGATGGTTAGATAGATCTCGTCGTCCTGAGTTCGATGACAGGCGGCACGTATTCATCGGACTTGCGAGGTGTGAGTTACGGGTCTAGGAAGTTAGTGGCAAAAGTGTAAAATTGGGTTAAAATGAGGGGCAGTTTGGTCTTTTGTGCTCTGGAAATTGTGCAGAGAAAGGGACAGATGAAGGGCTGAGATGGGGCCATGTGTGTGAGAGAGAATAGGGGATGGTGACATGTGGCAAGTGTGTAGTGGGTTCTGGGGAGTTCTCGCGTGTGTGCACGGTTCCAATAATTGGGGTGCAACCGTGCAGTGCCCGTGTGTCTTCGTCACAGAGAGAAACAGAGGGAGAGAATTGAGAGGATTGAGGGTTGCTCATGGGTGCTGGTGAGTGTTTGAGTGTGCGAGGGTGATCAGAGAAGTGGGAAGGTTACATGGAGGAGGTTTGGAAGTGTTGGCCGTGTGTGTGAGAGCAGTGAGGGCCACGGGAAAAAACCAGAGTGTACAGGGAGGACGTGAGTGTTTGTGGGTGGTGTTGTGGCTGTGATCGATCAAGCAAGGCCAGAGGAGGTGTCCAGGGACTGGAGGTGGACAGGAGGAGCTACTGCCTCACGGCTGAGCTCGCGACGGCGATCGGAGGACATGTAATTTCTCATCCTCTTCTATTTGCTCTGTTTAGCCGTCGAGTTTCAAATCGAGAGTCGTGAGTCTAGACGTCGAATCGAAGTTCATAGGCAGGTCTAGGGGACTCAGTGGAGGTCTGGGATTCTATGGGTTGTGCATCCGTGACGGAAGGTGCACAGTGGTGGATGGCACGACAGAGGGACTCTGTATGCTCTGTTTTGCCGTGAGTTTCAAACGGCGAGTCGTGACGTTTGGGCGAGAGTCGAAGGTCTAGGAGAGTTGGGTTAGATTCAGTAAGGTCCTAGGAAGGGTTTAGGATGGCTACCGTGAAAGGAGGTTACCTGGGTGGCCGGGAAGGAAAACAGAGCCGTGTATGAGTTTTCTTTCGAGCTGGAATCGACGATGATGGGACTGTGTCGAGGTTAGAGGAGTTGAGGAATCGATAGGGTAGGCCGAGACGAGGAGACTGGTGAAGGAAGGAAGAAGAATGGTGGCTGGACGGCGGAGAACATGTCTCGCCGGTCCGAGTTGCAGGCTACTGTTGCGAACCGGGTTGGCTCGAGGTAGCCGATGCACTGTAGCAGGCGCGTGAGGGCCATGCGCAGCCACTTTGGGCAGCGCGTGGGGGCGCGTGCGGCGGTCCTTGGGGAAGGTATCAACATGGTTTTTGGTCTAGGAGTTGTAACGAGTCCATTGGAATTGGTTTCGGGTTAATCGGACGTCGAATCGAAGTAGTTCTGCGAGGGTGAAAATTTAGGGTTCCGGTTCGTTACGTTTAGGACCCGGGGATTTTTGAGGGAATTTAGGTGGTTACTCGTGGATGTGTTAGTGACGTAATTTGGTGGTTGTTGACAGGATCGGGATTTCCCGAGGAAGCCGAGGAACGTGCAGGACGTTCGGGATGCGATTGAGGGCTCGGTACTGTGAGTGGACCCTTTCCTTAAACTCGAACATGCATAACTGTTTTCTATACTTGTTTTATATATGTGATTTCATGACTGTTGGATTTATGATGTGATTTTACATAATTGCATGTTTTTCGAGAAAATATGGTATTTGGCACATTTTACGAAAAAGGTTAATTTCTGATTATACTGTTATAGTTTTGGGACTTCAAATGATAAATGATTTCTAATGATTATAAATGGATTTTGGAACATGATGTTGATAATCAAGGTTCTCGATTTTAGAATCGGATTTCGGAAAACGAGATTTGGTTTTATAGTTGAAAAGTGAATTTCCGGATTTGGGTTCGGAATGACGGTTCTGGATGCCGGAAGGGCATCAGACCAGTGATTTCGAATTCGGGTTTGGATATGGAAATGGACAAGGGTTTTACAAATGGTTTTGGATTGGATTTGCTGGATCTGGTTATTGGGTTTAAAGACCCGGATATTGATTGACGGGGGGACGGGCCCGGATTGAGTTTAAAGACTCGGGAGTTTAAAGACTCGGATATATTGATATTTCCCCCGTAGGCCTTTGAGTTTAAAGACTCGGGAGTTTAAAGACTCGGATATGATTAAGGCCTGGATTGAGTTTAAAGACTCGAGAGTTTAAAGACTCGGATAGGTCCAGCAGGTTTGATCGGAAAAATAGTGATTGGATGTTCATGGTTTTTGGTACGGTTTTATGATTCAGATGCTATGATTTCTATAACTGTTTTATAGTGTTTCTATTTCTTATGATGTTTTATGATGAGCGATTTCTAACTGTTTTAATAACTGGGTTATGCATGTGGTTTCAAAACGGAGGGTTAAATTCGGTTTTCTGATAAATGGTTTTAGAACTTTTTTTCTTTTTTATGGTCCACTCACATCTTCTGTTTTAAATTGCCCTCCAGGTTGTGGAGATAGCGCGGGTTCTTGACGTCGAGGTAGCGTCTGAGGCATAGACGTTTCGTGAGGGTTCCCGGAGTGTTTACATTTTCTTCCGCGTGCGTGTAAATATAATCGATTTTTATTTGTTGTACTATGCTCTGTAAACTTTGACTTCGGATATTTTATTGAGTACTTTCTCCTGCGTCTGACTGTGTACTGTCGTGGTGTCAGATGGGAGCAGGATTTACCTCGGGTTTCGGGGTGAAACCGGGGTGGGTCCTGACACCCGAGGTCTGTGATTGTATTTTGAGTTTAAAGACTCGTTGATATCCTGGGAAGGCCTGATTATCGCGCATGGTTTTGAGTTTAAAGACTCAGGCGCACTTGAGATCCAGCAAACTCGTATGATTGATGTTTTTCACTGGTTTTTAGATGTTTTGAGCAGTGGCTCGGATGATTTGGTTTTGATGAGTTTTGGGACTGAGTTCCAGTACTTTGAGATTAATTTGTGATTTTGGGCTGAGGCCCTGGATTTTGATCTGAAACTGTTTCTGAACTTATATTTTATTTGTTTTTGTCCACTCACAGTCTTTTCATGTTTTTGTTACCATCCAGGTTGTTGTGGTGCGGGCTGTTGGTCGAGAGTGACAGAGACATCACACACGCGATCCACAGTAGATTCTGCGCGCTCTAGAAAGTTCGGCAGCTTTTTAGGCGGTTGGTTCGAGAGTCCCTTGTCCAACTGACGTATCACATGAAGGTTGGACGTAGGTTTAGCCTTCGTGTCATGCGTAAGTTAGACGGGATCCGGACTTAACCCTTAATCTCGGGGGACTGGGGGTGGGTCCTGTCACAAACTCCCCCTTTTTTATTTCAAATTTCGAATTTGGGTTGTGGACATGTAGGATGTTTTTTGATGATTAGGTTGTGTTTAGGGGATTAGTATGATTGTTTAGGAGTGGTTTTGGATGGCGGGGGACGGCTGAGCAGCCCAGGGAATGGGCTGGAAATTTGTGTCGTGAAGGGTGAATTGAACCAGGGGGTTCTAGGCAAGGATTGAAATATCTATATCGATGGATATATCGCTAGTTAAATTTACAGAAATCTCGCTCGAAATATTGATATCGATATCGATATCGTTTACCATCAACAAAAATGACGGAAATTTAATCTAAAAGTTAGAAAATTTTAATGAAACTTTGGGAAAAACTTAAATATCCAATAATGGTTATATAAGACTAATAAAATTATGGAATGAATTTGATATAATAAATATATGATGAATAATATGATGCAATATGATTCTGATGATGACTAATAATATATAATCTTACATATAAACATAAATTGAATTGAATTACTATAATTCAACGTTAATATTATTTAAAACATAACAATAAGCATAACAAAATTAAATGGAAAAAATGATAAAATAAATCAAAATATATTTGAAATTGGAAAAAGATGAAAAAATAGGATCTAATTTCGTTCAAAATTTGGAATGAATTAATATATTTAAAATTAGAAAAACAAAAAGGGGAAAAACCAAAGATTGTTGAAAAATTGAAAAAAATTAAAATAAAAGAAATTAGTGTCATGGGGGTGGGGTTGGGTTGGGGGGGGAAGGGGGGTTTGAACCCGAGACCCCCCAACCCACCCAAAAGCCCCAGCGCCAATTCGACTAGGAAGTTTTAGTTGACAATTTAATCAACATATAATATATAATGTAATTTCAAAAAGCTAACAATCATCTCCTTCTTCCTCCAGCGGGTATGCAAATCGGGTTTTTTAACCCAACGACATGACCCGACTAAAACAACCTTATTTTACATCCAATTTTCACAAATTAATCGTTCATCTTCGTCGTTTTGATCCCAGAAATGGATCTGTGTGCTCCAAATAAGAAAAAACTTCGATATTTCGGTCAATTTCTTCACCCCCTCCTTATGTGTCGCCGGTGAAATTTTTCAAAATTTCGATATTTTCATCCATGGTTCTAGGTAGTATTTCTTGGTTTTAAACACATAGATAGGTTGCAAATGATGGGACAAAGAAGTAGGAATTGGAACGGACTGAAAAGGAGGAGAAAATGACACTGAACCAGTTACGCCAGTTCGGTTGGACCGGTGTTACAGCGAACCGGTTCAGACCGGTCTGCTGAAGGTTGAAGATGAACAGTCCCTGGGCGCGTGAGCTCCACGCACAGCGCCTTTGGACGTAAAACACTTTTTGGGGATGAGTTCAATGTATGAAATCGTCCTTTCGATGTAACAAACATTTTGGGACAAGTTTCGAGTCGATCAGACACTGTTTCGATATAGTTCGGGATGTCCGAAGGTTTAGGATTGAGTTTAAAATATGTTAAAAATCCCAAAACATTAGGGGGCTTTAATGAGAGGTTATTAAAGTAGTTAGTAACCCTTTAGTATGATTTGGACAGGTCCGGGAGTCCCGGAGATGGTGATTGGCCCGAGGAGGCTTATGGCGCGCGTATCGAGGCGCATCATGGACGGTCTGTGAGTGGACCTTACTTTCTAAATATGATGCATGCATAACTATTTTATATATTTTAAATTCATTATTTGAGATGCCTTGAGTTCATATAGGTTTGGTGTTTTGGTATGTACGTATTTGCATGTATTTCGAGGTTTATGGTTTTATAATGTGCTTATACGTGCTAGTATTTCTATGATGGTTTAATGGAAAGGTTTTGGATTTAGAAATTTGGAATCGGGCATGAGACCCATTTGATTGGAAACCATCGAACTTGAGGTTCATTTGATTTAATGAGATATTGGGTTGGAGGCCCGTTTGGTTTACATGATCAGGCTTGAGACCCAGTTGGTTATGATATCGGGCTTGAGCCCCAATTGGTTAATGACATCGGGCATGAGTCCCTTGAGTTTGGAAATTAGATTTGTGGAAATGATTTATGAAAGTTATACTTCGGGCACGAGACCCATTTGTGGATTACGATGGTTTTATGGAAAACCCCGGACATAGCCCTTTGAAAGGTTTTGAGATGAATTGTAAAATGGTTTTCCATATACCATCCTCATGAATGGTTGCCCTCCAGACGTCCCGTAGTATCTTGGAGTGGCGGGTTGTCTCCTCTAGACGACTCGTAGTATCCTAGAGTAGTCACTGGGCATTGCCTGCGAGGGGTCGTTGCACGGAGCGACCGGTTCGTATAGTGACTCAGGAGAGGGATAGCAGAGGTGAAAACCTCCCCCCAGGGAGGGTAATTGATTTGCGGTTCATTGACCTGGGTGGACCCTTGGGAGACTTGGGATTGAGACCCTGAGTAGCACGCGTAGCTTGGAACCGTGACAGGTTGATTGTGACATCTGGGATATCAGACATCAGGGATGTCGAGGATTGGTTTTGGGCTGAGACTCACATGTATTGGATTTGGGTTGAGACCCACGTGATTTGATTTGGGCGGAGTCCCTACGGATTTGGTTTTGGGCTGATTTCCTACTTGATTGGTTTTGGGCTAAGTTCCCATATACTTTGGTTTACGGTTTTGGGCTAAGGCCCTAATGGTTTAAATATTGATAAATGGTTTTCGAATGCATGCATGATTTTTAGTGAAGCGCATAAATATCTTTTTATGAAACTTGTTTTATTAAATTATTTATTTTCGTCCACTCACAGCTTTTAAATGATTTTAATGCCCTTCAGGTTGATCGCGGATGTGGGCTGTAATAGAGACCGAGACATCACACTCCTTCTCCGATCCTGGCGCACTCTGGAAGCCTTGTTCGGGCTAAAGTTGGAACTATCCCTTGTCTGACACTTTGTGTCAGACGGGAGCAGACACGTCCCACGATAATCCAGGGGATTTGGGACGGGTCCTGTCATCAGTCATATTCATCCTCATTTTCACTATTTTTCCCATACCCATGGAACCCTTCAAACTCGTGTAACCTAACCCACACCAAACATCTTTTTCATCTGATGCAGCTGGCGTGTGAATGAAAAAGAGAGAGTGAAGGGAGACGATCGTGGCGGTGCTAATGAGATGGACCGTCGTGCAGGGTGGCTGGGAAAACCCGATACAGTGAGTTTATGTTCAAAAATTGGAAAATTGGGTTTTAGTGTTTGTTAATCAGTTTTAATGATTAGAACTTGTTCCTGGTGGTTGTACGAATGTTTGGGGATCAAAATCGAGGATGGAGATGGCCAGAGTCGACGATGGAGCACAGTTGCAAGTTTACAGTTACTGTTCAACATGAGAGGTACATTTCTTAACCGTTTCGTTTAATTCTAGGTTCATAGATTTGTTTTAGAGGTCGAGACGAAGCTATAGGAAGAAAGCAGGATGAAAATGGTTAAGAAATGGGGATTTGCGAGCCGGGTCAGGTCGCGGGTCTGCGCGACCCAGTTCCAGTTATTTGGGTCTAACCCGTCATGTAAGACCCGGTCTTGGAAGCAAGAACGGTGAGCAAGACCCGTGAGCTTGGAAAGGTAAGATTGGTGAATGATCTCACATCGCTCGGGGAGGGAAAGGCGAAGTACTATATATGTGTGGGCACGTATCTATCTAACACAAGGCCTTTTGGGAGCTCAGTGGCTTTGGGGGGGATTGGAACCCCAAAGTTAAGTGAGTTGAGGCTGGTGCAATCCCATGATGGGTGACCTACTGGGAAGTTGCACGTGAGCTCCCGAAAACAAAACCGTGAGGGCTGGGCCCAAAGCGGACAATATTGTGTTAGATGGGTCAGGTCGTGACACGTCACGAGGAGGAACGTGATGACCTCATCAGTGACGACATCATGTGTCAGCAGTCAGGTGATGTGGCCCAATCCCAAGTCAACATATGTCATGATTTCAGTGCCCAGTCAACTTGACATGTTAGTGACGTGGACCAATTAGATGGTACTATGTGTCATTGACATGTGAGACACGTGGACCAACCGATGACTGACACACGGCACCCTGTCAGGTCTGACACGTGTCAGACTAACAGGTATCAGGGATGACATCATACTGACGTCAGTGTTGACTTTACTGACGTTAACAATGTTGACTTTTTGGTCAACGATGATTGTACCTTTGATCCGCACGTGAGGGCGCATGGGCATGTATTTCGAGGTGGGACTAGGACTATTTTAAAAGTTTCGACGATACGAATCCAATGGTGGTGGTTTCGGGTCGATCGGAGATCATTAGGTTGGTCAAATTGAGGTTTAAAGCCTAGGGAAGTGTGTCCGGGACACATTGACTTTTTCAAGAGTGTTGGAGTTTTATCTTATAGATTTGTATAGATAGTTAGTGACCTTAGGGTATGATTGAGATAGGTCCGGAAGTACCGGAGATGGTGGATTGACATCAGGGAGGCTTATGGCTCGCGTATCGAGGCGGTAACTAGGACGGTCTGTGAGTGGATTTTTGTTTCCTAAATATGATGCATGCATAAGTGTTTTATATGTTTTATATCCATGTTTTGAATGCCTTGAGTACGTATATTTGTGGTATTTGGTATTTACGTATTTGCACGTATTTCGAGACGTATGATTTATGTTGGATTTACATGTTCTTGTGTTTTTAATTGTGGATCAATAGAATGATTTTGGATTTGGAAATATGAAATTGGGCAAGTGACCCATTTGATTTGGAAACTATCAGACTTAGAATCCATTTGATTTAATGAGATATCGGGCTAGAGGCCCAATTGGTTTATGATATCGGGCATGAGTCCCATTTGTGGTTTATAAAATGTGAGTTTGGGTTCGGAGACCCTAAATCGATTTGGATTTATGGATTTATGATGATTTTATGGAAATTCCGGGCATGGCCCCTTTGAAAGGTTTTGAAATGGTTTTATAAAAATGTTTTCCATATACCATCCTTATATGTGGACATGTGGATGATCTCCTCCAGTTGTCTAGGACAATGCGGTAGTCACGGCGCATTATCTGCGAGGGGTCATTGCACGGAGCGACCGGACCATATAGTGACTTAGGAACAGGATTGCTATTATTAGACGTTTGAGACGTCCGACATCTGAGATGTCATAGATAGGCTCGGAGAAACCCCAAGCAGCATGCGTAGCCTTAGACCGTGAAATGACGTCTGAGACATCAAGCGTCTGGGACGCTAGACATCTGGGATGTCAAGGATCGGTATTTGGATTACAGATTTATTGGATTTATGAACTATTATTTACGTGTTTATGGATTTGGGCAGTTGCCCATATGATTTGGATTTATGGTTTTAGGCTGAGTTTGCATACTTGGTGATTTTACGGTTTTGGGCTAAGGACCTAATAATTGAAGCATGAAATGGCTTTGGTTTTATACACTCTTTTATTATATATATTTGATTGAGTTAACCATGCATGTATGTTTTTTAAGTGAAGGGCATAAATGTCTTTTTATGAAATGAGTTTGATTAAATTATTTATTTTCGCCCACTCATAACTTTATGGTTTCTAATGTCATTCATGTTGATCGCGGATGCGGACTGTAGCGGTGGTCGAGATATCACAGTCCTCCACTGTTCCTGCCGTGTTCTAGAAGCCCCGAATGGGCTGTTGGTTCGGGTTATCCCTTGTTTGGCCTTCTTGTTACACGGGGGTTAGACGGGTGTCTGGCCTTTCGTGTCACTTGTGGATTAGACGGGAGCATGACACATCCCACGTTAATCCAGGGGGGATTAGGATTAGGTGTGTTAATCGGTTTTTCAGTTCGGTGTTTTATACGGAAATCGGAACCGAACCGGTTGGGAAACCAATTTTGGTTCGGTTCGGTTCGGTTCCATTTTTCCTCCAATGCGATTCGGTTCAGTTTTTCCTCATATTTGGTTCTGTTCGGTTTCTAGTAATACCGATTTTTTTCAAATCAAGCGAGAATCGGTTTGGTTGATGACAGGACCCACCCCGATTATCGCCTCGATAATCGGGAAGCATCCTGCTCCCGTCTGACAATCGAATCAAAAAGACCGGAAACTAGTTAAAATTACAACACACCCATTGTCAGACCAGGGAGATTAAACAAATACATCCGACTAGACGTCAAGTCCACAGTTTCACAGAGTAATATTACAAAACAAATTAAAGAACAAGTCCTACTCTGTGAACTAACTACTCCGCAACGGAAAACGTTATGCCTCCGCCTCTGCCTCGGCGCTTGCCCCCACGCTTGTACCACGACCTGGAGGGAATTTAAAACAACAAGGTGTGAGTGGACCGAAACATAAGTTTAACAGGAAAAACAGTTTTTCCGAAATTGGGTTCGCCCTCCAGTTTTGTAATCCGCATGCATAACCAAGTATTCAAAATTTGTGTATTAAACTTTTGAAAACTCTTTTTCCGAAACACAAGAAAAACTTTACAGGGATCGTCATCAGTCATGTAAAACCAAATAATAATACCAGATTCCAGAAATCGTCATTTTGAAACATTATTTGCACAAATCAAGTGAAACATAAAACAATAATCATGATTATGCCGTTGGATCCATCCGAGTCTTTAAACTCAACATTAGGCCTTCCCGGGATATCAACGAGTCTTTAAACTCAAAACACAATTAGTAGGCCTCGGGGGTATCATAATAATCGAGTCTTTAAACTCAATTTTCGGGCCCGCCCCCAGAATCAACATACCGGGTCTTTAAACCCAAAACCAGATCCAACCATCAACCGGGTCTTTAAACCCAAAACCGTTTTTTTTAAACATATTAAATCAGGATTCATCACAAATCTCTTTCCAACATTATTCCAAAACATTTCTCATCGTAACAGGACTCATGCCCGAATTCACATGTAAATTCCAACACATGCAACTAACAGAAAATTTCTTCACAATATGATCAAACATCATAAATCCGAAACATGCATATTCATAACCAGATACTTCATCAAAAATTATCACGCATGCGTAGGCAAAAACCGAAATCTCGAAATGCGTGAAATACGATAATTACCTCGAAAAACGTGAAAACAAGTAAAACCGATATATCATCTCACCATCGTAAAATCATATGTAAAACCATGAGATAAATAAGCAAAATAGTCATGCATGCCCAATTTAAAAATCAAAGAATCCACTCACAGTCTTAGGACACGTCAATCGCGTCCCGCGTGCTCCTCCGTAGCTTCGGAAGTGTCCGGGCCTGTGAAAACGTACAAGAAGGGTTACAAACATCCCAAAATAACTCGTAGGATTTTTCCTAATTTTTCCGGATTTTTCGGCGAAAATAAACTTAAAGACTTAATCTTCCGGACTCCCGAAGTTATCCCGAATGACTCCCGATCGATTCGAACTCTAAAGATAAAATGTTATTTAGACTGTAAGGATCAATTCTCATGTTGACCGTGATCGGAGTTGACGCCACACGCGCCGTCACGCGCCGCCCAAAGTGGCTGCGCGTGAAGGCCACGCGCCAAGCTACAGTGTCATCTCCCTTACCCGAACAGCCTGCTAAACGGGTCTGATACCCGCGACTCAACCCGATCAGTTAGCCCTCAATTCTCAGTCAAAACTACCCGTTTTCAATCCTATTATCTTCCCTAACTCATTTATTTTAGGTCTGCAACACTGGTTAACCTCGACTTACACCAAATCGACCCAATCCAAGCTCGAACAGTCGAACAAGTCGACTCCTGGAACTCACCCTACACGGTTCCATTTCCAAATTAACTTCACCAGTAGCAATAAGGGACCCATACGCACACAATGACACTAACAATTTAGCTCGCCGTTACCTGGAAGTAGTCGTCCACAGCACTGGTTTTCCCCTGAAACTGAGACTCAGGTTCCCGGCCAAACCGTCCTCCTCCTCCTTCAATTCTTGCACGGTTGTGCACGAAATGACCCCAGAAGTCTTACACGGCCTTTGGTTTCGATCAACAGGCTCCAGAAGTTGAATGAGATTTTTCCCTCCAACTGGTTTTTCCTTCGAACTGGACCTTGGGTTCTTGGGCAATCCGTGCTCGAATCCCTTCAATTCTTGCACGGCTGAGACTCTATCACTCCCAGAAGACTCACTGTGTGTTTAGAATGATCCCTCGACCCTTAGAAATTGAACTCTGCGATTTCCCCCCAAAAACCCGAAACAGTTGCTCACGGTTTCTCTCACAATTCCTCTCACGCTCAGCTTCCAGATTGAACCAAAATGATCCTAACTCCAACCTCACTCCAATCCCATACTCAGTTATTCGATCTGTATGGCCAACAGCCCGTGGGAGACCAACTGAGGCCTCTGAAACTGGTTTCCCGCAAACACAGAGACCACAGCCATTCCCGTTCCTCCCGTGCACTCAGTCTCTGCCCAGACACGTCTGGCTGCTTCCCACAATCCTCAAAATCCATAAACTAACCCACTCACCAGTCCACTTAGCCTTAAACAAATGCACGCTCAAAACCACCACGGCCGCACTCTGTTTCTCACGGTGGTGCTACAGTAACCACCGTGAAATGACCAAAATGCCCCTCTGTGCAATAATTACCAAAATGCCCTCCAACTTCCGTGACCCGTAACTCGGTCGTCCGACGTCCGTTTCAAGCGTGCCGCCTGTCGTTGTACTCGGGGCGTCGAGATGAACATAACGGTCTTCGAGTCAAATGGATATCAATTGTCAAACAAAAAGTCAACTTTTTCCCCTTATAACGCCCAAATTATGGTAATGCCCCCGAACCTCCGAACATCATAACTTTCACTCCGAGCGTCCGAATCGGACGTGCCACCTGTCTATGAACTCGTGACATCCCGCACTACGTCACGGTCATTACCCAACGTCCGTTCGACCTCCAAAACTAAAAGTCAACAAATTGACCACACAAACACAGGGGTAAAAACGTCATTTTATTCAATATTTAATAATAATACATTACCAGAACGTCCGGGGCGTTACAATCTCCCCCCCTTAAGAAATTTCGTCCCGAAATTTCAAGGAAACAAGTAAGGGAACTGTTCTCGCATCTGCGCCTCGGGTTCCCATGTGGCTTCCTCCACATCCTGGTTCCTCCAGAGAACCTTTACCAGAGGAACGGTCTTCCGACGTAGCACTTTCTCCTTTCGATCCAAAATCTGTACCGGTTGTTCCTCGAAGCTCAAATCATCTCGAAGTTCAATGGGCTGATCCTCCAGTACATGAGATGCGTCAAACACATATTTCCGCAACATCGACACATGGAAAACATCGTGGACCCTCGAAAGTTCTGGCGGTAGTGCCAGCCGGTAGGCCACCGGGCCAATCCTCTCGGTAATCTCATATGGTCCAATGTAACGAGGGCTCAATTTCCCTCGCCTGCCGAATCTCACTACACCCTTCCAAGGGGACAATTTCAGAAATACCCGATCTCCGACCGCAAACTCTAGATCTCGAATCCGATGGTCCACATAGCTCTTTTGTCTGTCCTGGGCTGCCTTGAGCCGATCCCTGATGCGTTTGACTTTCTCGGTCGTCAGTTCCACCAATTCGGATTTAGTCAGCTTCCTTTCACCCACGTCCGTCCAACACAACGGAGTTCTGCACTGCCGTCCGTACAAGGCTTCGTACGGAGCCATCCCAATGCTCGCTTGATAGCTGTTGTTGTAGGCAAATTCCATCAAGGCTAGATGTGACTCCCAAGTGTCATGAAATTGCAAGACGCAAGCTCGCATCATATCCTCCAATGTCTGGATGGTCCGCTCAGACTGGCCGTCAGTCTGAGGATGAAATGCAGTACTGAAACGAAGTTTCGTCCCAAATGCTTCCTGCAGACTTTGCCAAAATCGAGAAGTAAATCTTGGGTCTCGGTCAGAAACTATTGATTCCGGAGTACCGTGCAAACGGATGATCTCGTCAATAAACAACTGGGCCAACTGCGTCATCCTGAAGTTCTCTCGCACTGGCAAGAAGTGAGCTGATTTCGTAAGCCTGTCCACAATCACCCAAACTCCATCGTGACCCCTGGGTGTCCTAGGAAGTCCAAACACAAAATCCATCGTCAAGTGATCCCATTTCCATTCCGGAATAGGTAGTGGTTGCAAGGCTCCATAAGGTCGTTGTCTCTCAGCCTTCACTTGCTGGCAAATCAGACACCTGCTGACAAACTCGGCAATCTCCCGTTTCATCCCCGGCCACCAGTAGTGCTCTCGCAAGGTACGATACATCTTGGTCCCACCAGGATGCATCGCGTAGGCCGAACTATGAGCTTCGTCCAAGATCTCCTTCTTCAGTGCCTCCACGCCGGGCACACACAACCGTCCTTATTTTAGCAAAGCTCCATCCTCCCTGACTGTAAAGTCTAGCCGCTCACCGGCTTCCACTTCAATCCGAAGTACACATGAGACAGGATCTTGAGATTGAGCCTCAACGATCCGATCGACCAGAAGTGGTCTCACATGGAAATTAGCCAGCAAGACACCTTGACCATCCAAACCCAAATCAATGCTATTCTTACGGAGTTCAACCAAAAGTGGCAAATGAACCGTCCGTAGATGTGCTACAGAATGCGTTGACTTCCGGCTTAGAGCATCAGCCACCACATTGGCTTTTCCCGGGTGGTACTCAATCGTGCAATCATAATCCTTAATTAGCTCTAGCCACCGTCGCTGCCTCACATTCAACTCCTTCTGAGTGAACAAGTACTTCAGGCTCTTGTGGTCCGTAAACATTCTGCAAGTCGCTCCGTACAGGTGATGTCTCCAAATCTTCAATGCATGCACAACAGCAGCTAACTCCAAATCGTGCGTCGGATAATTGCGCTCATGCGGTTTCAACTGGCGCGAAGCATAGGCGATCACTTTCCCATGCTGCATTAGTACACATCCCAAACCCTGTAAGGATGCATCACTGTACACCTCAAATTCCCCACTGTCGTCTGGAAGGGTCAGTATAGGAGCAGACGTCAACCTTTCTTTTAGCTCCCGAAAACTACGCTCACAATCGTCATCCCACTCAAACTTGACTCCCTTCCGCGTCAGTCGCGTCAACGGGGCAGCAATGGTAGAGAAACCCTCTACAAACCTCCTGTAGTAACCAGCCAAACCCAAGAAACTCCTGACTTCCGTGACGGTCCTCGGTTGTTCCCACTTCGCCACTGCCTCAATTTTCTGAGAATCCACACTGATCCCGTCAGTTGAGATCACATGCCCCAAGAAACTCACGCTCGTCAACCAAAACTGACATTTGCTGAGCTTCGCATACAACTGGTTTTCCCTCAAGGTACCCAGCACCATCCTTAAGTGCTCCTCGTGCGCTTCCGCACTCCTCGAGTAGACCAGGATATCGTCAATGAACACGATGACAAAGTGGTCCAAGTAAGGCTGCAACACTCGGTTCATCAAATCCATAAACGCTGCGGGTGCGTTGGTCAAGCCAAACGGCATCACCAGGAACTCATAATGACCATAACGGGTCCTAAATGCTGTCTTGGGTACATCCTCATCCTTAACCCGCAATTGATGATACCCCGAACGTAGATCAATTTTGGAGAAGTACTGCGCTCCTCGCAGCTGATCGAACAAATCATCGATCCGAGGCAACGGGTATTTGTTCCTGACTGTTACTCTATTCAGTTGCCTGTAATCGATGCAAAGTCTCAAACTCCCATCCTTTTTCCTCACAAACAACACCGGAGCTCCCCAGGGGGATACACTTGGTCGAATAAATCCCATCTCAAGTAATTCTTGTAACTGCGCCTTCAGTTCTTTCAACTCAGCTGGCGCCATACGATACGGAGTCTGAGAAATAGGTTGCGTACCTGGAACCAGATCAATAGTGAACTCAACATCTCGATGCGGTGGCAATCCCGGTAGATCCTCCGGAAAGACATCCGGGAACTCCCGTACAATCGGTATATCCTCCACCCGCAATGGTGCAGCTCGTGAATCCATCACTCGGGCTAAGTATCCCTGGCACCCCTTCCTCAACATCTTACTTGCCTTCAGGGCAGAAATCACTCCGACAGGAGTTGCTCGCTGAATTCCCTGAAAAGTGGTTTCCGGTAGCCCCGGGCTCCGAAAAGTAACCCGCTTATCGACGCATTCGATAGAGGCGTGATGGAGCGTCAACCAATCCATACCCAAGATGACATCAAAGTCGTACAAGTCCAAGAGTATCAAATCTGCCACCAGACCAACATCACCTACCATTACGGGGCACTCCCGCAACACTTGGTTCACCACAAACACATCTCCGGTGGGCGTACTCACTCCCATGTCACAGTCCAATGCGGACACCTCTCTACCCGCCAACAACTCACAGTCCCGTGAAATAAATGAATGAGTAGCTCTGGGATCAATTAAAGCACAAACATCATGTCCAAAGATCGTGAGTGTACCTGTCACAACACCAGGCGCTGCCCTGGCCTCCTGCTGCGTAACAGCGAAAACTCGGGCCTGTGGTCCAGCTGCTCGCCCACGGCCCCGGCCCCTCTGTCTACTAGCCGCTCCGATACCACCTCCTCGAGTGCTCCCAGTCCCAGAAACTGCAGCTGTGCTCCGTCCCTGCTCTGCTCCACCCCGACCTGCGCCACCACCCTGTGGCAAAGATGGACAATCCCTCCGGTAGTGGCCCCGCTCGCCACAGAAGAAACAGATGACACTGGAAGCATCTCGAACAAAACCACCACCCTGCCGTCCCGTGGAAGCAACAGAAGTCGCGCTCGCCTGCGGAGCAGTCTGCGCTCTAGGCGCTCGGAATCCGGAACCCTGATAGTTACCAGGCCTGCCATAACGATCATTGCCTGCAGATGAGGCTCCACCATAACGTCCTTTCTTCCAGGCTCCCTGACCATACGATCCAGAATATGAACGCCCGCGACGTTGTCCACCACCAGAATACTGTGGACGTGTCGGGAGACTAGCCTCAACCCACACCGCGGCATCAGACAACTCCCTGAGAGTAGCAAAAGCTCCGGCCGTCACAATGGCCCGTATCTCACCCCGTAGACCAAGCTCGAACCTACGGCATTTCTCAGCCTCAGTAGATACAAAGGTAGGAGCAAAACGAGCTAGCATCTGAAATTTCTGTTCATACTCAGCTACGGACATGCTCCCCTGTTGGAGCTGCAGAAACTCGATCTCCCTAGCATCACGGAATGAACGGGGATAATACTGATCCAGAAACCGTTCACGAAAGGTCTCCCAAGTCACTGTACGGGCATCCCAACCCGACAACTCCAGAGTGTACCACCACTCATAAGCAGATCCATCAAGTAGAAAGGTAGCCAACACCACCCGCTCCTCAAGAGGACAGTGCATCACAGTAAAAATCCGCTCAATCCGAGAAATCCAACGGTGGGCATCCTCGGGATCCGCTCCACCACTGAATACCGTAGCCCCAAGACGCTGGGCTCGTTCGATCGAAGCACTCTCGGCATCGCCATTAGGTCGTGGAGGGGGTTCGCGTCGCGGAGGGATGGCCGGTCGTCCTTCTCTGAAAGAGGCATAAGTTAGTACAATAATCAAGGCACACCCGAATGCCGGACACGAATCGTAAACCTAGGCTCTGATACCAATTGACAGGACCCACCCCGATTATCGCCTCGATAATCGGGAAGCATCCTGCTCCCGTCTGACAATCGAATCAAAAAGACCGGAAACTAGTTAAAATTACAACACACCCATTGTCAGACCAGGGAGATTAAACAAATACATCCGACTGGACGTCAAGTCCACAGTTTCACAGAGTAATATTACAAAACAAATTAAAGAACAAGTCCTACTCTGTGAACTAACTACTCCGCAACGGAAAACGTTATGCCTCCGCCTCTGCCTCGGCGCTTGCCCCCACGCTTGTACCACGACCTGGAGGGAATTTAAAACAACAAGGTGTGAGTGGACCGAAACATAAGTTTAACAGGAAAAACAGTTTTCCGAAATTGGGTTCGCCCTCCAGTTTTGTAATCCGCATGCATAACTAAGTATTCAAAATTTGTGTATTAAACTTTTGAAAACTCTTTTTCCGAAACACAAGAAAAACTTTACAGGGATCGTCATCAGTCATGTAAAACCAAATAATAATACCAGATTCCAGAAATCGTCATTTTGAAACATTATTTGCACAAATCAAGTGAAACATAAAACAATAATCATGATTATGCCGTTGGATCCATCCGAGTCTTTAAACTCAACATTAGGCCTTCCCGGGATATCAACGAGTCTTTAAACTCAAAACACGATTAGTAGGCCTCGGGGGTATCATAATAATCGAGTCTTTAAACTCACGAGTCTTTAAACTCAATTTTCGGGCCCGCCCCCAGAATCAACATACCGGGTCTTTAAACCCAAAACCAGATCCAACCATCAACCGGGTCTTTAAACCCAAAACCGTTTTTTTTAAACATATTAAATCAGGATTCATCACAAATCTCTTTCCAACATTATTCCAAAACATTTCTCATCGTAACAGGACTCATGCCCGAATTCACATGTAAATTCCAACACATGCAACTAACAGAAAATTTCTTCACAATATGATCAAACATCATAAATCCGAAACATGCATATTCATAACCAGATACTTCATCAAAAATTATCACGCATGCGTAGGCAAAAACCGAAATCTCGAAATGCGTGAAATACGATAATTACCTCGAAAAACGTGAAAACAAGTAAAACCGATATATCATCTCACCATCGTAAAATCATATGTAAAACCATGAGATAAATAAGCAAAATAGTCATGCATGCCCAATTTAAAAATCAAAGAATCCACTCACAGTCTTAGGACACGTCAATCGCGTCCCGCGTGCTCCTCCGTAGCTTCGGAAGTGTCCGGGCCTGTGAAAACGTACAAGAAGGGTTACAAACATCCCAAAATAACTCGTAGGATTTTTCCTAATTTTTCCGGATTTTTCGGCGAAAATAAACTTAAAGACTTAATCTTCCGGACTCCCGAAGTTATCCCGAATGACTCCCGATCGATTCGAACTCTAAAGATAAAATGTTATTTAGACTGTAAGGATCAATTCTCATGTTGACCGTGATCGGAGTTGACGCCACACGCGCCGTCACGCGCCGCCCAAAGTGGCTGCGCGTGAAGGCCACGCGCCAAGCTACAGTGTCATCTCCCTTACCCGAACAGCCTGCTAAACGGGTCTGATACCCGCGACTCAACCCGATCAGTTAGCCCTCAATTCTCAGTCAAAACTACCCGTTTTCAATCCTATTATCTTCCCTAACTCATTTATTTTAGGTCTGCAACACTGGTTAACCTCGACTTACACCAAATCGACCCAATCCAAGCTCGAACAGTCGAACAAGTCGACTCCTGGAACTCACCCTACACGGTTCCATTTCCAAATTAACTTCACCAGTAGCAATAAGGGACCCATACGCACACAATGACACTAACAATTTAGCTCGCCGTTACCTGGAAGTAGTCGTCCACAGCACTGGTTTTCCCCTGAAACTGAGACTCAGGTTCCCGGCCAAACCGTCCTCCTCCTCCTTCAATTCTTGCACGGTTGTGCACGAAATGACCCCAGAAGTCTTACACGGCCTTTGGTTTCGATCAACAGGCTCCAGAAGTTGAATGAGATTTTTCCCTCCAACTGGTTTTTCCTTCGAACTGGACCTTGGGTTCTTGGGCAATCCGTGCTCGAATCCCTTCAATTCTTGCACGGCTGAGACTCTATCACTCCCAGAAGACTCACTGTGTGTTTAGAATGATCCCTCGACCCTTAGAAATTGAACTCTGCGATTTCCCCCCAAAAACCCGAAACAGTTGCTCACGGTTTCTCTCACAATTCCTCTCACGCTCAGCTTCCAGATTGAACCAAAATGATCCTAACTCCAACCTCACTCCAATCCCATACTCAGTTATTCGATCTGTATGGCCAACAGCCCGTGGGAGACCAACTGAGGCCTCTGAAACTGGTTTCCCGCAAACACAGAGACCACAGCCATTCCCGTTCCTCCCGTGCACTCAGTCTCTGCCCAGACACGTCTGGCTGCTTCCCACAATCCTCAAAATCCATAAACTAACCCACTCACCAGTCCACTTAGCCTTAAACAAATGCACGCTCAAAACCACCACGGCCGCACTCTGTTTCTCACGGTGGTGCTACAGTAACCACCGTGAAATGACCAAAATGCCCCTCTGTGCAATAATTACCAAAATGCCCTCCAACTTCCGTGACCCGTAACTCGGTCGTCCGACGTCCGTTTCAAGCGTGCCGCCTGTCGTTGTACTCGGGGCGTCGAGATGAACATAACGGTCTTCGAGTCAAATGGATATCAATTGTCAAACAAAAAGTCAACTTTTTCCCCTTATAACGCCCAAATTATGGTAATGCCCCCGAACCTCCGAACATCATAACTTTCACTCCGAGCGTCCGAATCGGACGTGCCACCTGTCTATGAACTCGTGACATCCCGCACTACGTCACGGTCATTACCCAACGTCCGTTCGACCTCCAAAACTAAAAGTCAACAAATTGACCACACAAACACAGGGGTAAAAACGTCATTTTATTCAATATTTAATAATAATACATTACCAGAACGTCCGGGGCGTTACAATCTCCCCCCCTTAAGAAATTTCGTCCCGAAATTTCAAGGAAACAAGTAAGGGAACTGTTCTCGCATCTGCGCCTCGGGTTCCCATGTGGCTTCCTCCACATCCTGGTTCCTCCAGAGAACCTTTACCAGAGGAACGGTCTTCCGACGTAGCACTTTCTCCTTTCGATCCAAAATCTGTACCGGTTGTTCCTCGAAGCTCAAATCATCTCGAAGTTCAATGGGCTGATCCTCCAGTACATGAGATGCGTCAAACACATATTTCCGCAACATCGACACATGGAAAACATCGTGGACCCTCGAAAGTTCTGGCGGTAGTGCCAGCCGGTAGGCCACCGGGCCAATCCTCTCGGTAATCTCATATGGTCCAATGTAACGAGGGCTCAATTTCCCTCGCCTGCCGAATCTCACTACACCCTTCCAAGGGGACAATTTCAGAAATACCCGATCTCCGACCGCAAACTCTAGATCTCGAATCCGATGGTCCACATAGCTCTTTTGTCTGTCCTGGGCTGCCTTGAGCCGATCCCTGATGCGTTTGACTTTCTCGGTCGTCAGTTCCACCAATTCGGATTTAGTCAGCTTCCTTTCACCCACGTCCGTCCAACACAACGGAGTTCTGCACTGCCGTCCGTACAAGGCTTCGTACGGAGCCATCCCAATGCTCGCTTGATAGCTGTTGTTGTAGGCAAATTCCATCAAGGCTAGATGTGACTCCCAAGTGTCATGAAATTGCAAGACGCAAGCTCGCATCATATCCTCCAATGTCTGGATGGTCCGCTCAGACTGGCCGTCAGTCTGAGGATGAAATGCAGTACTGAAACGAAGTTTCGTCCCAAATGCTTCCTGCAGACTTTGCCAAAATCGAGAAGTAAATCTTGGGTCTCGGTCAGAAACTATTGATTCCGGAGTACCGTGCAAACGGATGATCTCGTCAATAAACAACTGGGCCAACTGCGTCATCCTGAAGTTCTCTCGCACTGGCAAGAAGTGAGCTGATTTCGTAAGCCTGTCCACAATCACCCAAACTCCATCGTGACCCCTGGGTGTCCTAGGAAGTCCAAACACAAAATCCATCGTCAAGTGATCCCATTTCCATTCCGGAATAGGTAGTGGTTGCAAGGCTCCATAAGGTCGTTGTCTCTCAGCCTTCACTTGCTGGCAAATCAGACACCTGCTGACAAACTCGGCAATCTCCCGTTTCATCCCCGGCCACCAGTAGTGCTCTCGCAAGGTACGATACATCTTGGTCCCACCAGGATGCATCGCGTAGGCCGAACTATGAGCTTCGTCCAAGATCTCCTTCTTCAGTGCCTCCACGCCGGGCACACACAACCGTCCTTATTTTAGCAAAGCTCCATCCTCCCTGACTGTAAAGTCTAGCCGCTCACCGGCTTCCACTTCAATCCGAAGTACACATGAGACAGGATCTTGAGATTGAGCCTCAACGATCCGATCGACCAGAAGTGGTCTCACATGGAAATTAGCCAGCAAGACACCTTGACCATCCAAACCCAAATCAATGCTATTCTTACGGAGTTCAACCAAAAGTGGCAAATGAACCGTCCGTAGATGTGCTACAGAATGCGTTGACTTCCGGCTTAGAGCATCAGCCACCACATTGGCTTTTCCCGGGTGGTACTCAATCGTGCAATCATAATCCTTAATTAGCTCTAGCCACCGTCGCTGCCTCACATTCAACTCCTTCTGAGTGAACAAGTACTTCAGGCTCTTGTGGTCCGTAAACATTCTGCAAGTCGCTCCGTACAGGTGATGTCTCCAAATCTTCAATGCATGCACAACAGCAGCTAACTCCAAATCGTGCGTCGGATAATTGCGCTCATGCGGTTTCAACTGGCGCGAAGCATAGGCGATCACTTTCCCATGCTGCATTAGTACACATCCCAAACCCTGTAAGGATGCATCACTGTACACCTCAAATTCCCCACTGTCGTCTGGAAGGGTCAGTATAGGAGCAGACGTCAACCTTTCTTTTAGCTCCCGAAAACTACGCTCACAATCGTCATCCCACTCAAACTTGACTCCCTTCCGCGTCAGTCGCGTCAACGGGGCAGCAATGGTAGAGAAACCCTCTACAAACCTCCTGTAGTAACCAGCCAAACCCAAGAAACTCCTGACTTCCGTGACGGTCCTCGGTTGTTCCCACTTCGCCACTGCCTCAATTTTCTGAGAATCCACACTGATCCCGTCAGTTGAGATCACATGCCCCAAGAAACTCACGCTCGTCAACCAAAACTGACATTTGCTGAGCTTCGCATACAACTGGTTTTCCCTCAAGGTACCCAGCACCATCCTTAAGTGCTCCTCGTGCGCTTCCGCACTCCTCGAGTAGACCAGGATATCGTCAATGAACACGATGACAAAGTGGTCCAAGTAAGGCTGCAACACTCGGTTCATCAAATCCATAAACGCTGCGGGTGCGTTGGTCAAGCCAAACGGCATCACCAGGAACTCATAATGACCATAACGGGTCCTAAATGCTGTCTTGGGTACATCCTCATCCTTAACCCGCAATTGATGATACCCCGAACGTAGATCAATTTTGGAGAAGTACTGCGCTCCTCGCAGCTGATCGAACAAATCATCGATCCGAGGCAACGGGTATTTGTTCCTGACTGTTACTCTATTCAGTTGCCTGTAATCGATGCAAAGTCTCAAACTCCCATCCTTTTTCCTCACAAACAACACCGGAGCTCCCCAGGGGGATACACTTGGTCGAATAAATCCCATCTCAAGTAATTCTTGTAACTGCGCCTTCAGTTCTTTCAACTCAGCTGGCGCCATACGATACGGAGTCTGAGAAATAGGTTGCGTACCTGGAACCAGATCAATAGTGAACTCAACATCTCGATGCGGTGGCAATCCCGGTAGATCCTCCGGAAAGACATCCGGGAACTCCCGTACAATCGGTATATCCTCCACCCGCAATGGTGCAGCTCGTGAATCCATCACTCGGGCTAAGTATCCCTGGCACCCCTTCCTCAACATCTTACTTGCCTTCAGGGCAGAAATCACTCCGACAGGAGTTGCTCGCTGAATTCCCTGAAAAGTGGTTTCCGGTAGCCCCGGGCTCCGAAAAGTAACCCGCTTATCGACGCATTCGATAGAGGCGTGATGGAGCGTCAACCAATCCATACCCAAGATGACATCAAAGTCGTGCAAGTCCAAGAGTATCAAATCTGCCACCAGACCAACATCACCTACCATTACGGGGCACTCCCGCAACACTTGGTTCACCACAAACACATCTCCGGTGGGCGTACTCACTCCCATGTCACAGTCCAATGCGGACACCTCTCTACCCGGCCAACAACTCACAGTCCCGTGAAATAAATGAATGAGTAGCTCTGGGATCAATTAAAGCACAAACATCATGTCCAAAGATCGTGAGTGTACCTGTCACAACACCAGGCGCTGCCCTGGCCTCCTGCTGCGTAACAGCGAAAACTCGGGCCTGTGGTCCAGCTGCTCGCCCACGGCCCCGGCCCCTCTGTCCACTAGCCGCTCCGATACCACCTCCTCGAGTGCTCCCAGTCCCAGAAACTGCAGCTGTGCTCCGTCCCTGCTCTGCTCCACCCCGACCTGCGCCACCACCCTGTGGCAAAGATGGACAATCCCTCCGGTAGTGGCCCCGCTCGCCACAGAAGAAACAGATGACACTGGAAGCATCTCGAACAAAACCACCACCCTGCCGTCCGTGGAAGCAACAGAAGTCGCGCTCGCCTGCGGAGCAGTCTGCGCTCTAGGCGCTCGGAATCCGGAACCCTGATAGTTACCAGGCCTGCCATAACGATCATTGCCTGCAGATGAGGCTCCACCATAACGTCCTTTCTTCCAGGCTCCCTGACCATACGATCCAGAATATGAACGCCCGCGACGTTGTCCACCACCAGAATACTGTGGACGTGTCGGGAGACTAGCCTCAACCCACACCGCGGCATCAGACAACTCCCTGAGAGTAGCAAAAGCTCCGGCCGTCACAATGGCCCGTATCTCACCCCGTAGACCAAGCTCGAACCTACGGCATTTCTCAGCCTCAGTAGATACAAAGGTAGGAGCAAAACGAGCTAGCATCTGAAATTTCTGTTCATACTCAGCTACGGACATGCTCCCCTATTGGAGCTGCAGAAACTCGATCTCCCTAGCATCACGGAATGAACGGGGATAATACTGATCCAGAAACCGTTCACGAAAGGTCTCCCAAGTCACTGTACGGGCATCCCAACCCGACAACTCCAGAGTGTACCACCACTCATAAGCAGATCCATCAAGTAGAAAGGTAGCCAACACCACCCGCTCCTCAAGAGGACAGTGCATCACAGTAAAAATCCGCTCAATCCGAGAAATCCAACGGTGGGCATCCTCGGGATCCGCTCCACCACTGAATACCGTAGCCCCAAGACGCTGGGCTCGTTCGATCGAAGCACTCTCGGCATCGCCATTAGGTCGTGGAGGGGGTTCGCGTCGCGGAGGGATGGCCGGTCGTCCTTCTCTGAAAGAGGCATAAGTTAGTACAATAATCAAGGCACACCCGAATGCCGGACACGAATCGTAAACCTAGGCTCTGATACCAATTGACAGGACCCACCCCGATTATCGCCTCGATAATCGGGAAGCATCCTGCTCCCGTCTGACAATCGAATCAAAAAGACCGGAAACTAGTTAAAATTACAACACACCCATTGTCAGACCAGGGAGATTAAACAAATACATCCGACTGGACGTCAAGTCCACAGTTTCACAGAGTAATATTACAAAACAAATTAAAGAACAAGTCCTACTCTGTGAACTAACTACTCCGCAACGGAAAACGTTATGCCTCCGCCTCTGCCTCGGCGCTTGCCCCCACGCTTGTACCACGACCTGGAGGGAATTTAAAACAACAAGGTGTGAGTGGACCGAAACATAAGTTTAACAGGAAAAACAGTTTTTCCGAAATTGGGTTCGCCCTCCAGTTTTGTAATCCGCATGCATAACTAAGTATTCAAAATTTGTGTATTAAACTTTTGAAAACTCTTTTTCCGAAACACAAGAAAAACTTTACAGGGATCGTCATCAGTCATGTAAAACCAAATAATAATACCAGATTCCAGAAATCGTCATTTTGAAACATTATTTGCACAAATCAAGTGAAACATAAAACAATAATCATGATTATGCCGTTGGATCCATCCGAGTCTTTAAACTCAACATTAGGCCTTCCCGGGATATCAACGAGTCTTTAAACTCAAAACACGATTAGTAGGCCTCGGGGGTATCATAATAATCGAGTCTTTAAACTCACGAGTCTTTAAACTCAATTTTCGGGCCCGCCCCCAGAATCAACATACCGGGTCTTTAAACCCAAAACCAGATCCAACCATCAACCGGGTCTTTAAACCCAAAACCGTTTTTTTTAAACATATTAAATCAGGATTCATCACAAATCTCTTTCCAACATTATTCCAAAACATTTCTCATCGTAACAGGACTCATGCCCGAATTCACATGTAAATTCCAACACATGCAACTAACAGAAAATTTCTTCACAATATGATCAAACATCATAAATCCGAAACATGCATATTCATAACCAGATACTTCATCAAAAATTATCACGCATGCGTAGGCAAAAACCGAAATCTCGAAATGCGTGAAATACGATAATTACCTCGAAAAACGTGAAAACAAGTAAAACCGATATATCATCTCACCATCGTAAAATCATATGTAAAACCATGAGATAAATAAGCAAAATAGTCATGCATGCCCAATTTAAAAATCAAAGAATCCACTCACAGTCTTAGGACACGTCAATCGCGTCCCGCGTGCTCCTCCGTAGCTTCGGAAGTGTCCGGGCCTGTGAAAACGTACAAGAAGGGTTACAAACATCCCAAAATAACTCGTAGGATTTTTCCTAATTTTTCCGGATTTTTCGGCGAAAATAAACTTAAAGACTTAATCTTCCGGACTCCCGAAGTTATCCCGAATGACTCCCGATCGATTCGAACTCTAAAGATAAAATGTTATTTAGACTGTAAGGATCAATTCTCATGTTGACCGTGATCGGAGTTGACGCCACACGCGCCGTCACGCGCCGCCCAAAGTGGCTGCGCGTGAAGGCCACGCGCCAAGCTACAGTGTCATCTCCCTTACCCGAACAGCCTGCTAAACGGGTCTGATACCCGCGACTCAACCCGATCAGTTAGCCCTCAATTCTCAGTCAAAACTACCCGTTTTCAATCCTATTATCTTCCCTAACTCATTTATTTTAGGTCTGCAACACTGGTTAACCTCGACTTACACCAAATCGACCCAATCCAAGCTCGAACAGTCGAACAAGTCGACTCCTGGAACTCACCCTACACGGTTCCATTTCCAAATTAACTTCACCAGTAGCAATAAGGGACCCATACGCACACAATGACACTAACAATTTAGCTCGCCGTTACCTGGAAGTAGTCGTCCACAGCACTGGTTTTCCCCTGAAACTGAGACTCAGGTTCCCGGCCAAACCGTCCTCCTCCTCCTTCAATTCTTGCACGGTTGTGCACGAAATGACCCCAGAAGTCTTACACGGCCTTTGGTTTCGATCAACAGGCTCCAGAAGTTGAATGAGATTTTTCCCTCCAACTGGTTTTTCCTTCGAACTGGACCTTGGGTTCTTGGGCAATCCGTGCTCGAATCCCTTCAATTCTTGCACGGCTGAGACTCTATCACTCCCAGAAGACTCACTGTGTGTTTAGAATGATCCCTCGACCCTTAGAAATTGAACTCTGCGATTTCCCCCCAAAAACCCGAAACAGTTGCTCACGGTTTCTCTCACAATTCCTCTCACGCTCAGCTTCCAGATTGAACCAAAATGATCCTAACTCCAACCTCACTCCAATCCCATACTCAGTTATTCGATCTGTATGGCCAACAGCCCGTGGGAGACCAACTGAGGCCTCTGAAACTGGTTTCCCGCAAACACAGAGACCACAGCCATTCCCGTTCCTCCCGTGCACTCAGTCTCTGCCCAGACACGTCTGGCTGCTTCCCACAATCCTCAAAATCCATAAACTAACCCACTCACCAGTCCACTTAGCCTTAAACAAATGCACGCTCAAAACCACCACGGCCGCACTCTGTTTCTCACGGTGGTGCTACAGTAACCACCGTGAAATGACCAAAATGCCCCTCTGTGCAATAATTACCAAAATGCCCTCCAACTTCCGTGACCCGTAACTCGGTCGTCCGACGTCCGTTTCAAGCGTGCCGCCTGTCGTTGTACTCGGGGCGTCGAGATGAACATAACGGTCTTCGAGTCAAATGGATATCAATTGTCAAACAAAAAGTCAACTTTTTCCCCTTATAACGCCCAAATTACGGTAATGCCCCCGAACCTCCGAACATCATAACTTTCACTCCGAGCGTCCGAATCGGACGTGCCACCTGTCTATGAACTCGTGACATCCCGCACTACGTCACGGTCATTACCCAACGTCCGTTCGACCTCCAAAACTAAAAGTCAACAAATTGACCACACAAACACAGGGGTAAAAACGTCATTTTATTCAATATTTAATAATAATACATTACCAGAACGTCCGGGGCGTTACAGTTGAACCGGTTCAATTTTCTCTAAAAACCGGTTTTTTTTTGTACTTTTAGACAATAATTAATATTTATTATCTAATTAATGTCCATTACAACCTAATTAATGTTTATTACAACTAATTAATATCCATTACAACTAATCAATGTTCATTACAAATTAACCTAAAGCATTTCGGTTTGGGCTGATTCAGGTTGGTTCGGTTTTAAGTTCTTTTTGGTTCAGTTTGGTTCAGTTGGGTGTACTTATATCAAAAATTGAAACCGAACCGGTTCAATCCGATTTGGTTCGATTTTCTCCAAACGGTCTCAGTTTTATTTTGGTTCGGTAATTTTTGGTTGGTTCCGATTCGGTACAATTTTTCGGTCGGTTTTTTCGAACCAATTAACATGGCTAATTGGGATGGGTCGTGTCAAAGTGGTATTAGATGTAACGACCTGTCCCGAGTATCAGGATTTAATATTATTTAATTATGATTTAGAATGACTAATCTGTGATTAGTTGAGTAAAATCAGACGAATTGTGCAAAATGATCGTTTTGCCCCTAGGCGTGGGCAAAATGTTGACTTTTTGATTGGGCGGTCAAAGGGACTTTGACCAATGACCGTGACGTAGTTCGGGACGTCACGAGTTCATAGACAGGTGGCACGTTCGATTCCGACATTCGAGGAAGAAGTTATGACGTTCGGAAGTCCAAGGGCATTTTCGTAATTTGGACGACAAGGGGGAAAACGTTGACTTTTGATCGGGGGGGTCCTGACAAGACCCATCCAAATCCCCCTCGGGATTACAGTGGAATGTGCCCTGCTCCCGTCCAACAAGAGGTGTCAGGCAAGGGATAACCAAAAGTCACTGCCCAAACGGGGCTTTCAGAGTGCGCCAGGATCGATGGAGGAGGCGTGCAATGTCCCAGTCTCTGCTGCAGTCGCATCCGTGATCAACTTGAAGGGCATTAAAACCAATAAAAGTTGTGAATGGACGAAAATGAACTTTTAGAAATACATTTATCAAAACATATTCTTACCCTTCAGTTTTCACAAACGTGCATGCATAACTTAAAACATGAGTAATAGTGTGAAATCAATCAAGTATGATTAGTGGACCGATAAAATCAAAATACGTTTTCCCATGGTCCATAAAAACTCATGTTCATCAAATCAGTTCATGACATAAAGCATCATGTTTTAAAGCATCTGTTATAAAGCCTCTGGACACAAATATCAATAATTCATAATACCACCAATCCTTAACATCCAATCTCAATATCCATATAACCCGTCACGATATCAATGCAACACGTGCAAACTCGGTGTCTCACGTCCGAGTACATCAACTCCAGGAATCAACAACATCTCGAGGATATCAACATAATCCCACGCTCCTGCAAGTGAGCCTCCCTCGGAGCTACTCATCTCCAGGCAGTGGTCCCACGCTCCTGAGAGTGAGCCTCCCTCGGAGCTACTCATCTCCAGGTAGTGGATCGTGACAACTCCAGGAACTACGACGTGTGGAGGAGACTATCAAATAATAGAGGATGGTATATGTGGAACAGTCACCGAATCCAGTAATCTCATTTTAAAACCATTTATGTCTCAAATCAAATAAAAAACATTTCAATAGGGCCTATGCCCGAGACATAGCTTTCACAAAACAAGTTCCACAAATCATCGTAAAACAGTGTCCAGAATTCACTTTATAAATCAAAATCATCAATTTAATTGTGACTCCAAATCCGAGTCAAAATCACTATCCAATTGGGTCTCAAGCCCAAAATATCATTTTCACGCAAATCTATGCGATTGCAACCTTAGTTGCCACTTTCACGTAAATCCATGAAATCAAATCCTTAACTCATAATCCGAGTCAAAACATCATTTTAAATCCCGGGCCTACGCCCAAAACATCAATTTCATAATTTCTCGAAAATCGTGCCAAAAATAATATAATAATCCATAAAATCAAGAAATCACCGGATTGAAACATGAATCTTGCCAAAGCATATAAAATCATATAATAAAGCATTTTAAATCATATATGCATGCATCACGGTTAGGGAAACAAAGTCCACTCACAGACCGTTTAACGATAAGCCTCGGTACGCGTGCCATAGGCCCTCCCGGGCTACACCACTAACACCGGTACTCCCAATCCTGTCCAAATCACAATAGAGGGTCACTAACCTCATCATTAACCTCCTATTAAAGTACCGCAAATTTTCCGAATTTTTAACTATTTTTAAACTCGATTTAAAACCTTCGGACGTCCCGAACAATATCGAAACGGTGTCCGATCGACACGAAACCAATCCTAAAATGTTCGTTAAATTAAATAGGACAGAAGTCATGTTGACCTCACCTCGAGATTCGTACCCACGCGCCGTCACGCGCCGCCGTGAGTGGCTGCGCGTGAAACCCACGCGCCTGCTACAGTGTCATCGTCCTCACCCGTTTAACTGATAAACGGGTCCTTTTGCCCGCGAGGTGACCCGGTTCAATGTCCATCAATTCAACCCTAATTACTTCAATTGAACATTCAGTTAGCTTCTTTTTAAGTCCAATTAGAGATCTGTAAACTCAATTTTACCAAAACTCACCTTAAATCTATCGATTCAACGATGAACATCGAAGAACACCCGATACTGTTCATCTTTTGAAACTCGTCAAATCTGACAGGACCCATCCCAATCCCCCCCGGGATTAGTGCGGGATGACCCTGCTCCCGTCTGACACGAAGTGTCAGACAAGGGATATTTCGGACCTTTGCCCTCCCGGGCTATCAGAGTACGCCAGGATCCGGAGGAGGTATGTGATATCTCGGTCTCTGCTACAGTCCACATCCGCTGTCAACCTGAAGGGCAGTCAAAACATTAAAAACTGTGAGTGGAAAAAACAAGAGTTTATAAAACATTTTATAAGACATTTGTACCCTTCACTAAAAAGCATGCATGCATTCGAAAACCATTTATCCAGATAGAAACCATATGTGGGAACTAAGCCCAAAACAGAGTCTAAACCAAGGTCGAAAGGACCACTATGAAATCGACTATACAGGCCACTGCCCAAATCCTGTGTAAACGCACATCATACATCATATCATATAACTCATATAGCATACATCATATATACATATAATTCACACAACCAATCCTGTCACGGTTTCCAAAGCTACGCGCGTGCTACCCAGGTCTCAATCCGAGTCTTCTCAAAGTCAAGATCAATGTCCGCAGACCACTGACCCTACCCGAGGTAATAGTAATCATAGCCTTCCTGAGATTAAGGAACCCAACTGGGGGGTGACTCCACTCAGTCGGTGCTCTATGACTACTCCGGGGTCCACCCAAGCCAACGACCCTCCCCGGAGGAGATAATAGAAGTAAAGGAAGGTATATGAATACATATATATACATAACATAAACGTTCATGCCCGGTTCCCTTGAACCGTCATGATTCATAATAACATAACCAGGGTTCAAGCCGGTTCCCATAAACCGTCATGTACCACGATGACCTGACAAAGTTCATGCCGGTTCCCATAAACTGTCATGAACCACAATGACCTTTCCAGAGTTCATGCCGGTTCCCATAAACCATCATGAACTTGGAAATCCATCTAGGGTCCCTGACCTAAAATCATAAACCGTAAAATAACTGGGTCTCGTGCCCAAACATATGACATCAGCTGGGCACCGTGCCCGATATCTAAGGGTCAGTAACGACTCCGATCATAGTGATGCGTGCAACCATCCATCCAGAACCGCTCTCAATCATGGTATGTCACCGTGAACGAATCATCCGACGCGACCATCGCAAGATCATGGTGCACTCATCACCGATCGCTATCCTGAACCGTCAGCACTCCGAAGTCGAGCCTCCCCAGGTTACCCGACCACGAATCGTGCATCGTGACCTCTCCGAAGGAACACATCTCAATCCGGAGGCGAGCGTCATATCGTCGATCGCCATGCACATAGCACCCGTCGCGACCACGATTTAGACCCGAAGGTCGTAAATAGTGTCATATGCCCGAGACAAAACCAAATGGGTCTCAGACCCGAGTTTATCCATTTGAAATCCAAAACCATTTCATTTAGACCAATAAAGACATACAGACTCGTATAAGCACCGTATAAGGTCGAAACCTCGAAATACGTGCTTATACGTAACCACATACAAATGCACCCATGGCATCATCAAACATGTAATAAAACATATAATAAACATTTATGCATGCAACAACTTAGAAAACAAGGTCCACTCACAGACCGTCCGAGCTGCCGCCTCGATTTGCGTGCCATACGGCTCTCCTGAGCCAATCCGACCTCCCCGGGTCATCCTGACCTGTCCAAACCACATCCAAAGGTTACTACTAACCTATACAAGTCCATATTAAGAACTCTAAACTTTCCCGGAAAATTTAACGTGTCCCGTACACGTTTCCCAAGGTGAAAAACCTCAATTTGACCAACTTAACAATCTCCAATCGACCCGAAACCTCCGCCATTGGATCCGGATCGTCGAAACCTTTAAAATGACCCTGAGCCCACTCAAATCACTATTCACACGCGCCTGGTCAACGCTGCTACAGTAACTGATGAAGTCATCGCTGACGTCAGCATGACGTCATCTGACATGTCAGACTCTGATAGGTGCCACGTGTCAAGCTCCTATTGGTCCACGTCACTGTGCTGTCAGTGCCACGTTGCAGTCTGACATGTGCCACGTGTCATCACGGCACTGGTCCACGTCAGTGCCACGTGTCAAACTCCTATTGGTCCACGTCACTGACATGTCAGTGCTGACTGTGCACTGACATGTGACACGTGTTGACAAATGAGTGGTCCACGTCACCTGACGATCTGACAGGTGCCACATCATCATGCCACGTCACCACCTTCAACCTCTCGACGGGTCGACCCGAACCCTGCAACCGGGTCGTTCAGACCCGCGGGTTGACCCGGTCGGTTCTCCACCGTCCGACCACCAAAATGCCTCCCGTTTGTCCCATTTTCATCCTCTAATCCTGACCTAGGGTTCTGTGGGTTTATAAACTAGAAAAAACATCTAAACCTGTACCTTCCAAGCTCATCAATGGCGGCCGTGACTTCCTCCGTCGTTCACGGCCGTTCCAGGCCATCCCCATCCCCAAAACTAATCCTATTCGACTCCTAGGACTACTAGCAACCTAACCTAAACCTTAGAATCGAATAAAAAGCAACAAAACAGAGTTTTAAATTTTTGAATATTTTTACCTCACGGGTTCTCTCTCCCCGCCGTGCCCTCCGCCGTGGCTGGCCGTGGCTTGCCATCCTCAGCCTCTTTCCACCACCTCACAGTCATGTTCAACTCACACAAGCAAGGAATGGTGATGATGTGTGTGTGTTTCGGGTTTGTGAAGGAAAATGAAGAAAATGAAGAAGAAGATGAAGTTGATGTCGTTGAAGAGAAGGGAGAAGGAGATGATGTGATCAGGTGAGAGAGGAGAGGATTGATGGTGAGGATTGAAGGATTAATTTAGGATGGATGGCTAGGATTAATTGTTAGAAAGTTTAATTATAAAATAATTAATATAATAATATTTAATTATGTGAGATCCCCTTTTTAGGGGAAGTGACCAATAGGATGAGTGACACTTGTCACTCATCCATGGGACCCACTAAAATATCTGCCCAATCAGATCTTGCCAACTCAGCCCCGCCTCGAAGTACGTGCATGTGACCCATAACTCTCCCGTTCGAAGTCCGATTTCAGCGTGCCGCCTGTCTATGGATTCGTATCGTCCTTATCTACGTAACGGTCTTCGGACCTCGGCCATCAGACCTCCCGGTCAAAAAGTCAACTATTTTGCCCTTTTAACCAAAATTACCAAAATGCCCCTAAACTTCCCAACGTCATAATTTCTTCTATGAACTCGTGACGTCACGAAATACGTCACGATCATCGGTCAAAGTCCGTTTGACCGCCCGAATGAAAAGTCAACGTTTTGCCATGACTAGGGGCAAAACGGTCATTTCGCATCGTTCGTCCGATTTCGCCCAACTAATCACGGATTAACCTCACTAATCGTGATTAGTCACTAATCTAATCTAGGAATTCGGGACGGGTCGTTACAACCTTCCCTTCCTAATTAATTTCACCCTCGAAATTCAAACCGACCTAATTCTAGCCGTTCTTCCCTCCTTAATTAGTTTCGTTCTCGAAACTCCAATTATCTTGATTCCACATCCACCCCGTGGAAAGTAGAATCGACCTCGAAACTCGTGTACACTCGTACACCCACTAACCAGAACGATACTCGTCTGCAACCAGACGTACCACTAACACTCACGTCGTATCGACTACATTCGACCACGTCGAATGACAGAAGTCGTACGCTCCGAACTGACACCACTTGTCAGATATCCCTTGATAATCATTGAAAACGATTTATCATTTGAAATATTAAAACCATAGCATCATAAGCAAGAATCAAACCTTTCTCGTAAAACGTGCCAAATACGTAATTTCCCGAAAAACGTGCAATTATGTAAAACCAACATCACATATTCAACAATCATGAAATCACATGCAAAATGTCAGGACCCGTCCCAAATATCACCTCGATACCCGGGACGAACCCTGCTCCCGTCTGACAATCACACATAAAGTACCAGAATACCTGTAATAGTACGGTAAGTATAACTATCAGACGTAGGAGTAAATATAATACAACTGTAAGTCAGAGCATAGTTCTACAAAATGGGCACAAAATCCTACTATGCTAGTCTCGCAACGGAAGAACGTCGTAAGCTCTATGCCTCGATTCCTGCCTCAACGTTCACCCCAGCGCTATCACCACGACCTGGAGGGAAAATTTAAAACCAAAAGATGTGAGTGGACTAAAACAAATACAAGTTCTAAAACAGTTTATCATCAAATCCGGGTTAAGGAAAATAATAATAATAATATTTGTTCCCTCTGTTTTGAAAACATGCATGCCCAACTACGTATCAGAAAAACCACAACATAAACCATCATAAGAAACAGAAACACTATAAAACGGGTATAAAACTCGTATCTTAAGCATCATGAAACCGCATCATAAATCGTGAATATCAAATCATCATTTTACAATCAAACCTGCTGGGTCTATCCGAGTCTTTAAACTCAACCAGGCCTCAAATGTAATTCCGAGTCTTTAAACTCCCGAGTCTTTAAACTCAATCCGGGCCCGTCCCCCCACAATCAGAATCCGGGTCTTTAAACCCATATCCAGATCCAGCAAATCCAATCCAAATTCAATGTAAAACCATTTCTAAATCCATAGCCAAACTCGAATTCGAAATCCCCGGTTCGAAGCCCTTCCGGCGTTCAGAACCGTCATTCCGAACCCAAATCCAGAAATCCACCTTTAAACCAAAACCCGCATTTAATCACAAATCATGTTTCATAATCCATTTATCATCATCAGACAACAATTATAGATTGAAATCCCTAATTATGGCATCAAAATCCGAAATTCAGCTTTTTCTCGAAAAACGTGCAAACATATCAACCACATATAATCATCATCAAGAAGCATAAAAACATATTTAATATCATAAAACATCAATAAAACAGTTAGGCATGCTCGTCAAGAAAGAAAGAGTCCACTCACAAATCTGAACGAGTCAATCGCGCTCCGTGCTCTCCTCGACCGTCTCAGGCGTCTCCCGTCCTGTCAATATGCACCAAATAGGGTCACAATTACATCAAGGATACTAACCCTAATTTCCCAAATTTTTCAGGAATTTATTCATTTTTTAATCTTAAACCCTAAACCGTCCGGATTCCCGAACTATCTCATAACATCGTCCGATTAACCCGAAAATCATACCAATGGATTCCTTAGGACATTTAGAACCAAAACCATGTTGGAAGGTTGGCCGGAATCCTCCCCAGGCGCCTCCACGCGCCGCCCAAAGTGGCTGCGCGTGGGCCTCACGCGCCTGCTACAGTGTTTCTTCTTCCTCGAGTCACCCGGTTCAACACAGTTGAACCGGCGTGACCGGTTCTCTGCAATTCCTCCACCATTTCAGTCCAATTCAATCCCAGAGGCTTCGTCCAATCCTTAGCAATCTATTCATGTCCTAACTTCGAAGAATCACGGCCAAAAACTTCACGATTTCACCCTCGAAACAGACGGCCTGTGAGCCCTGTTTTGGCCGCTGGCCACCCAGGTCCTCCCCCGTCACGGCGACCATCCTAGACGACTCCTAGGACCTCCCTGAACCTCAACCTAACCTCCAAATCTCTCGACTCTAACCCTACAGCCACGACTTTTGAAAACAAGAAAAATGGGAAAACAGGGGATTCGAGTCTCACCTGCGATTCAGCCTCCGCCGTCTGCACCGGCGCGTGCCACGGTGCTCGTTGAGTTCCCTACAGTCACCTGAGCCTCCTATTGTCTTGGTTTGAGCCACCACACGGCACAACCACCGCCATAGGGTCACCGCCTCTCTGTTTTCCTCAGAAAATCAACCGTCCACCGCCGTGTCCCCGTGCACGATTGCAGCTCCATAACACGATCAATAGCTCAGCCTTGTCTCCCTGTCACTCTCACAATCCACAACCTACTCACTCTTGCACTGAATCGATCACAAACTCTCCCTTTCTTCCTCTCTGTTTTCTGGTTCTCACAGCCAAAATACACGGTTTTGAACGTGCACAATGTGTGGCCGTGCACACTTAGACTCTCCCATAGGCCTCTAGCTTCCTCCCACGTGTCCACCTCCTCATGGACCAGCACAAAATATCCCAGCCCACTAATGCCACTTTTTCTGATCTGATTGGGCTGAGGAGAAAAAGACTAAAATGCCCCTAGTGTTAAAATTACCTTTTTGCCCTCACACTTCCCAGACCCGTAACTATTTCGTCCGACGTCCGATGACAGCGTGCCGCCTGTCGTTGTACTCAGGACGTCGAGACCTATCTAACAGCCCTCGGTCTACGTGAAAATCACAAGTCCACCAAAAAGTCAACATTTTCCTCAAATGATCAAAATTACGGTAACGCCCTCAGTCTTCCGAATGTCATAACTTTTTCTCCGATTGTCCGAATCGAACCTGCCACCTGCCTACGGACTCGTGACGTCCTAAACTACGTCACGGTCAAGGGTCAACACTCAACCAACCTGTAAATCAAAAAGTCAACTTTTGACGCACTATTCACAAGGGCAAAATCGTCCTTTTATACAAAACTTTACAAAAATTACATTTATACCCTTCCCGAAGGTACGGGTTGTTACATAAAACCATAAAACAATGATAGAAAAACAGTTATGCATGCTCGAGTTTAGAGAAGGGGTCCACTCACAGATACCAGGCACGTCACTCGCGTCCCGTACATTCCTCGTTCGCCTCGGGGACTTCTGATCCTGTCAACAGTCACCAAAAAATGTCACTAACACGTCTACCAAGATCCTCCTAATTTTCCCCAAAAATCCCCGGGTCCTGAGCGTAACGAACCGAGACCCTAAACCTTCGATCCCGTGGAACTAACTCGAATCGACGTCCGATTAACTCGAAACCTATTCCATTAGACTCATTACAACCTCTATACCAAAAACCTAGTTGACCGTTTTCCCAGAAATCGCCGCACGCGCCTCCACGCGCCGTCCAAAGTGGCTGCGGGTGGGCCTCACGCGCCTGCACCCAGACTACTGTTCATCGTCTTCCTCAGCTACTCGACCGGTCTGAACCGGCGAGAGCGGTTCTCTACCGTTCCTCCACCGTTTTCCTCCCTCTCTTTACCAATCTCTTCGTCCAGTCCTAAGCAACCTTTTCCCCTCAACCAAACACTCCATCACAGCCCCTAAATCATCGTCTCAAGCTCGAATTAAAAACCACCCGTACCCCTGTTTTTCAATCCGGCCACCCAGGTCACCCCCCATCACGGCTGCACAACCAGCAACTTCCTAGGACCTCACTGAGTCGACTAGCACCCACCAAACCCTTCGACTCAACCCCAAACTTCACGACTTTCAACTTGAAACAAAACGGATAAACAGAGGAAATCGAAATTACCTCTCCTGCCGCTCACCGCCGTGGGCTCCGCCGTGTCCCTAGGTGTCCACACAACTCCTCAGGTCCTCCTCCGTCTACTGAGCGCCACCTACAGCTTCAATGGATCGATTACACCTCAACACCAGCACCAAAATCCCTCTCTGTTTTCTGGTTTTTCCCCGTGACCTCACTTCCTCCTCTCACCAGTCTTCTTCTCCAAACTCACTCACGATCTTTCTCTCGACCTCTAAACACTCCCTCAGTCACCAGGACACACACACATACACACGACCAACTCTCAATCTCACCCTCTGTTTCTCTCTTCGTCTAACACGGTTGCACACACCTGCACAATTTGAGCACACTCACCGTGCACGGCCTAGAACCCACTAGACACTTTGCAAGTGTCCACCATCCAATGGTCCCTTTCCAAAAATATCCCATTTAAACCTGTACACTTGTCCCAATCCGGTTGCACAATTCCCAATGTGCAAAAGATCAAAATACCCCTCTTTTGAGTCAAAAATTACAATTATGCCACTACCATTCTAGACTCGTATCTTGCCCGTCCAATCTCCGATGAACACGTGCCGTCTGTCGTTGAACTCAGGATGACGAGATCTACCTAACGATCCTCGGTCTACGTGTCAAAACCTCGTTACACGAAAAGTCAACTTTTCCCCTTATTTTAACAAATTTACGGTAATGCCCTCAACCTTTCGAACATCATAACTTCCTCCTCGGATGTCGGAATCGGGCGTGCCACCTATCTACGGATTCGTGACGTCCCGAACTACGTCACGGTCACCGGTCAATACCCCATTGACTACCCGAACTAAAAGTTAACTTTTTGCCCAAACGAGGGGCAAAATCGTCCTTCTATGCCAAAGTCCAAAAGTACCCAACTAAACACCAATTAGGCTCACTAATCTGCCACTAATCACTTCCTTAATCCTACTTTCCGGGACGGGTCGTTACAGCATGGGCACGAATCACGAGGTGAGGTCAACATGACTTTTGTCCTATTTAATGTAACAAACATTTTAGTGTTGGTTTCTAGTCAATCGGACCCCGTTTCGATATTGTTCGGGATGTCCGAAGGTTTTAAATCAAGTTTAAAAATAGTTAAAAATTCGGAAAAATTATGGGACTTGAATAGGAGGTTAATGAAGAGGTTAGTGACCCTCTAATGTGATATGAACAGGTTTGGGAGTCCCGGTGTTAGTGACGAGGCCCGGGAAGGCCGGTGGCACGCGTATCGAGGCGTATCGTTGAACGGTCTGTGAGTGGACTTTGGTTTTATAAATTCTATGCATGCTTAACTGTCTTATATGGATTATGGTTGTGATTGTATGATGTTGATTTGGATATTGGTAAATTATACGGTTTCACGTATTTCGAGGCAATTTACGTGCTTGCACGTAAATCGAGGTTTCTGGTTTTACACTGATTTTCCATACTTATGACTTTGGATATGATTTCATGAAATGGTTTTGAAATTGGAAAGAGAAACTCGGGCATGAGGCCCAATTTTATTGGAAACCTCGGACTTGGAGTCCAATTGAGTTACGTAATCGGGCCAGGGGCCAAATTGCTTTATGAAATCGGGCCAGGGGCCCAGTTATTTACGAAATCGGGCTGAGACCTATTTGAGTTATATTATCGGGCCAGGGACCCAATTGATTTATGAATTTGGGTCGTGGGCCTAGTGATTTACAGAATCGGGCATGAGGCCCAGTTGGTTTCATAAACGTGATTTCGGGCCGGGGACCCTAAATGGAATTGTGATGTTTTATGGAGATTTTGGGCAGGACCCATTGAGATGTTGTGAAATGATTTAATAAAACTATTTTCCATATACCATCTTGATACGAGAATATGTGAAGGTCTCCTCCAGGTGTCTGGGACACTAGGAAAATCACCGTGCATTGCCTGCGAGGGGTCATTGTGCGGAGCTACCGGACCGTATGGTAACTCCGGAGTAGGATTGCTATGATTGGGCGTCTGGGACGTCGAGCTTCCGGACGCTAGGCATCTGGGATTCTGTACCCGGACTGGGTTCGGGGATTGGACTCGGGATTGAGACCCCGGGTAGCACGCGTAGCTTATGGTTATACCGTGAAATATTGACGTCTGGGACGCTAGGCATCTGGGATGCCGGTTATGGTAATGTGATAAATATGAACTATTGGATCTATGAAATGGTTTTTCGGTTCGATTTATGGTTTACGGTTTTGGGCTAAGGCCCTAATGCCTGGTTGAGGAAATGTTTTGGTTACTGGTTTTCGTGGCATGCATACGTTTTTATTTGAGGACATAAATGTCTTATAAAATGTGTTAATAAACTTATTTATTTTCGTCCACTCACAGCTTTTGTTTTAATGCTCTTCAGGATGATTCCGGATGCGACTGCAGCAGAGACTGAGGCATCGCACACCTCCTCCATCGATCCTTGCGCACTCTGGAAGCTCGTTTGGGCAGTGACATCAGGTTATCCCTTGTCTGACAGTTCGGGTCAGACGGGAGCATGACACATCCCACGGTAATCCCCGGGGGATTGGGATGGGTCGTGTCATTAGAGCGCAACCTCGGTTGGAATTAAGTGTGCCAGTGAGGACATTGGGCACCAAGGAGGGTGGTTTGTGAGGACCCGAGCCTTGGAGGCATGGTTAGCAATCCCACATCGCCTGAGGGGATCTGGGGGATGCGCCTTATATGTGTGGGCACACATATATCTAACATGAGGCATTTTTGGAGTTTTATGGTTTTGAGTTTGGTTGGAACTCCAAAGTTAAGCGAGTAGGGGCTAGTGCAATCCCAAGATGGGTAACCCACTCGGAAGTTGCACGTGAGCTCCCGAGAATAAAATCAGGAAGGTTGGGCCCAAAGCGAACAATATCTTGTTGGAGAAAGTCAGGTCGTGACAGTGCACGACGACTTGGTCGTCTTTTTCGATGAGGTGATTATGTCATGATGATATCGGCTGCCACTTCAGTAAAGTTGACATCAACTACCATGTTAGCAGGTGCCACATCATCAAGGGTGACGTCATCATATGCCATGTTAACAAAGTGACGTCAACATGCCATGTCATTAGGATGACGTCAGCGCACGTGGGAAAGGCTACGAGTTTCCACCGGCATGTGTCAGCACGTGGGTAAGAATTCCCATACACGATAATGCGTGTTCGAAATGTTTCGACTTTTTGAATCCAATAATAGTGGTTTCGAGTTAATCAGAGTTCGTTTACGGGTAGTTTTGGGTGTTCAAAGTCACGGGTTGTTTGTTTGAAACGCGTGTACTATCCCGAATTTTATGGGGAGTTTATGCACAAGGTTATTTGTATTGTTAATGACCCCCGGTTGTTATTTTGACAAGTCAGGACGCTCCGGAGACTTTAGAGGAGCACATAACTCTAAAGTGAGATGCCCGTTTGACTGTGAGTAGACTGTTTATTTATTAAATTGGGTTGCAGACATTTTTATATTTTACTATGGTTTTATTGCATGGTATGGTTTGTAATGGATTGAATATATGAATCTAAATGTTTTTTGGATAATTGCCTGCTTTTAGAATACATATTCATGATGTTGATTTCTGGACACAGTTTTATTAAGATTTTGTGCTCAGAGGCGACTTACAAACTGTTTTGGGCTTTTATGGGTTATTTTAAAATAAAGTTAAACAGTATTTTTGTAAATTGTTTTTCCTAGTGTAGTCATCCTCATGTGATTGGATCGCTATTCAGGAGTTGGACTCTGAAGGTTGCTGGACACGGATTCAGAAGTCATCAGAGTTGGACTCTTCACGTTTTGACGTAGTTGGACTTCACATAATACGGGTTTAGTAACTGGTTGGACCAGTATGGTTCGAAGTTTGACTATTATTAGCTAATATGTATAGGTTTTTGAAATGCTTATAAACAGGGATTTCGAGTGATAGGACCTGCTCCAAAAGATCTTTGATACTTGTGTCTTGTCCTGCTCCTGTTTGACACCTTAATCGAAGTGCCTGAAATATCCTAAACACTCAAACAAAAACCCGTCAGACAAGGGATATATAAATACACATGTATATATTGAATCGAAATTAATATCTCGATATACAAACCAAACAGAATCCGTCCTCGTGTGGTCACCGTCCACATCCAACCTACTGATCCTGAAAAATCGAAAAGATAGAACCTCGAATACTTCTGAGCTTTAAACCAATACCCGAATCCTTCTAAACTTAATCCTCTCATTTTGATACTTCAAGTCCACATTTAAGGTCCCTTAGGTTTAGATAAATTCTCACTTAAACTTTTGGAACTTAGAGAGGTTCATATTTAAGCGGGAAAAGTTACTAAATAATTCGGACATATAAAAATATACTCAAATGAATTCCAAGGGCTACACAAATTATACCACTAGGTCCGTAAGGAAGAGAGGAGAAACTTTAGTGTTGGTCGGAAGTCTAGGAACCAACCGCACGCGCCTCTACGAGCTACCATGGCTCTCTGCATGTGGACTTCAAGCGCGTGCAGGTGTAGTCGCACTTGCACTCACCCCCTACCTCTGGCGGGTCAACTTGCGACTTGCAGTTCTAGTTTCGACCCAATAACTTCATTGTGAACTGTTTTAAAATATCATTGAACCAATAATAATCCTAATAACGAGAGTTTGAGTGTACAAATAAAAATTAAATTCTTCTTAAAATAAATAAATAATAAATTCAAATTTTGTTGCTCATCCTAAAAGGGCCTTAGAGTTACCGACATCAATAGAGGCCTGGGCTGTAATGTAAAGTTTGGGCCTATTTTAGCCGTCGTTTGTTTTGCCAATGTGGCCTGTAAGGCTTGTGGCCATTTTGCTGGTTGATGATTGATCCCATTTTTTGAAAATGCCTTTGCATGTGGGTTGGGCCTATTGGCGCTAGCTAGCAGAGCCCATTTTTTAAAAAATTTGTAGCTAGAGTCAAATTTTCCGCTTGGAGATTAGTCTGTTTTTTTTTCCTTCCCTAGTGTGGGAACACCTGATAATAGCTGCCACAAATTACACCTTTTTTTTTTAATGGTTAAGGTTCAATGTCTGTAGTTTTCGGGTCGGATATTTAAGCGGATAATGCCAACTGCAAACAATTTTGGTGCAAACGGATATATTATATTGTGCACACAATTGAGAAAGGAGGGCTCGGGCTCGGGCTCGTGTTACATCATAGAAGATGGAAAAACATAGAAATTACAATAGCCAACCGAAGGATCAAGGTCAGTTCTAATTACTAATTAACGTAAAAAGGTTGGTTAGGTAAAATCCACAACTTCACAATAATTTTTTTATTGATAAAATCAAACCTACAAAAAAAACAAAGTGCTATAAAATGATATCTTTTTTTTTTTGTCAATTTAAAATGATATCATTAAAAATTTAAAACTTAAGTAAAGTTCACCCTGTTGAAGAAAAAAATTACAAAATACCAAAAATACAAGTTAATGAACTTATCGGATTTTCAAGCCTAATACATAATGTTGTGCAATTTTTTAATGTGAGACTTTTGTTCCATCACATTTTCACCTTCTCACATGTAGGAAATTTTCAAGCCTAATACGTGAAAAAACTTATATTGGGTGACGTGGAGCACGTATGTTCATTAAGTCTTTGTCGAAACAGAATTCGTCCTTTAAACTCAAAAGACTTAAGGATCCCTGCAAACACATGGCCTTAACCATGTTGTGGCTTGGGCCACGTTCGATGCTTGGGCTTTAAGTATTATTACTGGGGGCAATTTGGTCATTTCGAGAATTATGGGTCACGTGGCAGCTTCACATTCTTCCGGTGATTTTGGGTTCCACAACCTTAACCATGATATCATGAAGAAAGTTGAGGTTCCACCCTAAAACCAATTGGCAATGAAGCGAGAAGTTTAACTCCTTATACGCCTTTTGTATGGTTGTGTAATTTCCAATGAGAGACTTTTGTTCGTTTACATTCTTACAGTATCCTCAACTAAAATATCGTAAGTTACATCAGATAATTTTTTAAACGAAATCATATCAACATTTGTGAACAAATAAACACATGCACGACGATGAGCGACACCATTCACACGGTTCACATGCTTACACACAACGTGGTACAAAACCTCATCTCGTAGCTTACCTTAGAATAAACGGTAATAAAAACAAAATAAGTAGCTTACCTTTCCAACCATAAATGGTAAGTAGTTCTTTTTCTTTGGGGAAAAAATGGAAAGTACTTAAGGGACATAGAAAAGTAGACAGAAACGGTAAGTCTATTATAGGAAGGCGAGTTAATATGAGAAAGGCAAGTGAGTAATATTCTGCAAAAGGAAAGACTGAGTCAATTACATACCAACATGAATAATTTGCTCTTTGTTAAGTTTTTAATTACTTGTTATATAAATAGTGAAGGAAATCTCAATCTGCTTCACATATTACATACAATTTGAGCAGCAGACAGCTAGCTATGACTATGAGGCCCATTTTTCTGAGCTATTTTTCATTCCTTGTGTCCTTCATTATTGTAGCTCATCATGTAGCCATTGTATCATCTAAGGCACCACAGGCAGCTTGTGGCTCCATCATCAACCTCAGAAATTACAATCAGATAGAGGTGGCTCCGGGGATCGGCCCCGAGAGCATTGCCTTTGACTGCCATGGACAAGGACCTTATGTTGGAGTTTCAGATGGTACAATCCTCAAATGGCAAGGACCTCAACATGGTTGGACAGAGTTTGCCTTCACCTCCCCAAACAGGCAAGATCGATCTCTCATATATTCTATGTACTTCTTTAATTAGATTTCTTTTCTTTTTATTTTTCAATGTAGTTTTAGATTTGCAATCCTCTTCCTTTTGGCTGGAGAAGGAGATCCAACCGAAATGATAGGTGCTAGAATTTTGAGGGCTTGCAACTACAGAAAGTTGACTTTTTTTTTTAGGTGTTGAGTAAAGTTGACTATTTTGGAATGAGCAGCATGTCCTAATTAAATTGATATTATAGTTTAATTAAATTTAAATTACAGTGAAATCTTGTAGCGTGAGTTTATTAAATAAAATATTTATATTGCGTAGAATTTTGCTTTTACGAAAATTGAATTTAAGATATCTCACTACACAATAATGTGAAATACTAATAGACGATTATCCGGTGAGATAAGATATATGGTTTTAATTTCTCCACATTAATGTGAAGTCGCACTTCACACGAAGTTAAATTGCAAAGATATATCTTTGCAATTACGTTTACGTCATCTACCTTTGTTTCTTGTAATCCTAAGCTGCTGTGTCATGGGAAAAAGACAAACAATTGAATGATTGAATATATTGTGTGTTAACAAATCAGGCAAAGAAAATTATGTGATGGGTCAACCAACTCAACAAATGAGCCAATATGTGGGAGGCCATTGGGTCTCAAGTTCAACACCAAAACTTGTGAATTGTACATCGCTGATGCCTACTTTGGAGTCCTAAAGACAGGGCCTAACGGTGGTAAGGTGGAAGTAGTCGCCAATTCTGTAGGAGGAGTCCCATTCCTTTTCACAAATGCTTTGGACGTTGATGAAGAAACAGGCATTATTTATTTCACAGATACCAGCACTGTCTACCAAAGAAGGTAACCTCATCACTTCTTTCCTTCCCTTGTTAATTGTTAAGTCGCACCGAAATTTACTTACAAGTTACCCAAGAGTATACATTTCTCATTTTAATTCTCTCATTTTGTCTTTTCATTTAACTATCCTTTTTTCTCGTGAAAGAGAGAGGAGAGAAAAAATCATGAAGACGGAGAGCGCATGGGCTGTAGTCCAAACGAGATTTTGGGTTTATATATATTACTATATAGTTTTTTTTTTTTTCGTCTTTCTAAATAAAGGTTGATGTTGATGTTAGTCAATTGACGAAATTCCATTTTCTCTCTCTGTTGTGATCGGGGTTTAAGCATGCCAGATTTCCACCCTAGTTCCGAAGTCAGTTTCTAAGAGGAATGCCACATTTTGGGTTTAGCTTGCACACATTTCTTATAATACAATTTTTCACAAATTATTTTTTAAACATCCTTTTCATCGTTTGGACCGTTCAATTTTTGTCACGCATTTGTTTAATCTCAAAGCAATCTAATCGATGTATCCTTAGGGTATGGATTCAGTCGATCATAACCGGTGACAAAACTGGGAGGCTACTCAAATATGACCCTCACACAAAGCAAGTGACAGTGTTGATCAATGGCTTGGCATTTGCAAACGGTGTGGCTCTAAGCAAAGACAAGTCTTTTGTCATAGTAGCCGAATCTGCCCCATACAAAATCCACAGGTTTTGGCTTCGGGGCCCCAAAGCTCAGACCTTTGAGCTTTTTTCTCAGCTACAAAGGCCTCCAGACAACATCAAGAGCACCAACAAAGGGGAGTTTTGGGTCGGACTCAACAGTGGAAGAGGTGTCAAGGTTGTCAAGATGAATGAGACCTCGCCTCATTGGTTGAACGTAGACGATCCCGTGGGAGTGAAGTTCGATGCACAAGGCAAAGTTGTGCAGGTCTTAGATGGAGAAGGTGGTCCAGCTTTAGAGGCTATTAGTGAGGTTGAAGAAAACAATGGTAACGTGTGGGTTGGATCTGTTGTCAAGTCTTACGTTGGTGTCATCCATGCGGTTTTAGATGGTAATAAAATTGGAATCTGATTCTTAAATGTACCGATGATATCACTATTCCTTATCTTATTTGTTTAGTACCTAACTTAAAATTAGAAATAAAAATTTAGTGATATATATCATCAATTACGCTGCATATCTTTCTTGTTAGAATTTGAGTTTCGTTACCAAAAGCTAAAGCATATTCTTATCAGAGGAAATAACATTTGGTTATGCCATTGTTGTTTATTTGGCTTCTTGCAGTAAATAGACCGCCGATTATTAAATATGATTGGTGATATCATTATATTTTTACCTCATTTATTCAGTTACCAAACAATATAAAAAAGTAAATACTAGTAAATATCATTGGAGACTGAGGAATTTTTCTTACTAGAATACGAGTTTGGTTAACTTAAGCTAAATCATATTCTTATCATACGCAATAACATTCGGTTAGGCCATTGTTGTTGTTTTGGCTTTTTTTTGTTGTTGCAGGGATTCTCAAGCTTTTGTGGTTCATTTTTGTGCATGGAAAAGTACCCTTTTTTTTTTTTTTTTTTTATGAAAGAGATTCCTGCTTGCCAACTTGCAAGAAACTTTAAACTTTTTAAGTTTGGTGTGATTTTTTTTTTCACATGAGAATATGATATATTCATAGCAGAAAATTAAGAACTTAGTAAGCATTTGTTAGAGGATTAATGACAGGTTTAATAACTATTGAGAATTCATTTTGTAATGGAATATAAACTTTGATATCTGGACTTTTGATCAGAGGTGGCCGGCTCTCGAATATGGAGATAATATATATGTGTATTGAGTATGAAGAAAGGAAGAAGCGAAGGGTGGAGGTTGATTAGAGGAGGGATTAGGGAATATGTTGAGATCTTAAATGTAAGCATAAACAATGCAAAAGGTTCTCTCTTTTTTAAATCAGCAACTTCTTTTTGTTATTGTCTCTTTGGTTTTTACTCCTAGAAAAAAACTCAAGAGTAAAATACTAAAATGCACAAAGAATAAGGAAGATGCTTAACTATCGTGGCAACTTGATTTTCTTTATCCTTTCTTGTGTATTTCTTTAATTTTTTAACAATAAATTTGGGTAAATTAAAATATAACCAATGGACAAAAATAGAAAAAAGAGTGCAAAAAACAAAAAAATGAAGTGTAAGAATGATTTTGGAATGGGATGAACATCTATCAGTATCCGGCGCAAGAAGAGTAAACACAATATGGTTCGATATGGATATTGATAATATTCAAATTCAAACCGTTAAGAGTTCGATACAATTTAAATGTTATAGTATTATAAATAAAACCGTTTCAAATCAAATCATTAATATCAATACAGACGGTTAAGGCATAATATTTTATTTATTTATAATATGTCGACTATATGAACTCACATAGTCACATTTCAAATCAAAATATCTTAAAATTTATTCATACGTTCATAATCTGTACTAGTTTTGTTCATTCATACATTCACAATTCGTCAAAGACGTGTCTATCAAGAAAAACAATTGCTCAAAGATCTCAAATCGAAAAGGAATTTGTGGCAATAAGGACAATATGTAGTTTTGTTTTAGTCTCGGGTTAATGGTTTTGGATCAAGCATCCATGCGCATATGTGCTCTTATTTGTGTGTTTATGTCAAAGTCTAATACTCAAAAAAGAAACTTCGTCTTTTTTTGGCGTTTAAACTGTTGATGGCTTGTATGACTTGTTTATACAATTTTTTTTTTTTTTTTTATAGGAGGTAAGTTATACATATTAATCATATGACATTATCATCACTAATTAATCTTGTCCAAGTGGCATTGGTCTGTACAAAGATCATATAATCAAATAAAGAACTGGGTAGTACTGATGTTTGCTTGTGAGTGAGAGATTTGAGTGAGGGTAAATTGGGTAATATATATTGAAAAATAAATAAAAAATTGGTTACTATTTATGTATATAAGAGTATATGATAGATTTAAAAATGACTATATTCCTTATTGATTTGGTTTAGATTTAACAGATTTCAAAATAAGAATTTAAAATTAAACCGTTATCAACAGAGCTGTTTGAATTCTTAAATCGTTTGGTGTTTATCCAAATAAAACCAAATTGTTAGGTAAATAACAATTTAGAATTGATTAATTAATAGTTTTAACATATTTATCCTCACCCAGAGATTCGAGTGTTTGTGTGGGCTTATCTGACAAAAGCTTGTAAACCCTCAATTTCATTTATTATTTAATTTAAATCATATAATATTTATCATTTATTAGTCAGATTTAATATCTCTTAATTAATAATAAAATAATTATGTTAATTAATTAAATTTTTCTAGAAATTACCTAGCCTAATAATGTTGACTTTTCACTGAACAGAATATTATTTTTTGAAATACATCCTCATAACTCATAAGGGGTAGATAATAAATATCTAATTATTTTTTGAATTTTTTTGTTTGCTGTGGAGGGAGAGAGGAAGAGGGTTATTTTGTTTGCTGTGGATTTTATTTTTTGAAATTTTTGAACGTTGTGTATAATTGCCGACCTTGACACTAAACCATATTGGCGCACCGCGCACGTTACGCATTTTACACACGCGCTACGCATCGCCTTTCGAATCGTCCAATAAAAATTTGATAAAGAAAGTCTCTTTCCCGGAATAGACAGTTTGGGTTTGATTCCAAGTGACAGCCAGAATTTTTCCCTTCATGACTGTACTTGGGCAGGTTAGACATCGCACCGGCTCATATCAGAAGAAGCCCTCTTTCTCTACTGAACGATCTTTACGACTGAAATAGGTGAATGTGGCTTTTATTTTTCTTCTATGGTCGTCTTTGTGCGTTTCTCTGATCTACTCTTTTCCCAACTCACAACTTATTTACTTATGTTCTGGATTTAGATCTCTGAATCTTGTATCCACCACTTCATCCACCCTTTTTGGAAGAGAAAAAACAAATTTTGGGTCCTTATTCATAGTTTAAAGCTCAGTTTTTGATTGAAAAGTTTAGAGCTTTGATTCTTTTCCTTCTCTTTTGACCAAAAAAAAAAAAAATTCTACTGGGTTATTAAATCTTCCATTGTTCTGTATTCATGGAGTTTTCTCGATGCCCAAACGTATTGAATGTCACATATGTGATCTGGATTTATGATCTTCCAGTTTTTATGAGCAAGTTGACAAGCATTACTCAATGGTACGTTATTCAAATGCATGCATTGTCTTATTTCAGTTCAACTTGCTAGCAGGTTGTGCTGAGGCTTATTTGGATTTCTCTGAAACGAAAAATCAGAGTTTGATTTGGAAGACATGGGGTATATTGGGGCACATGGTCTCGCTGCTTTGCATAAATACAAGTACAGTGGTGTGGATCACTCTTACACTTCTAAATATGTTCTGCAACCCTTTTGGAGTCGCTTCGTTAAAATCTTTCCCCTTTGGATGCCGTAAGTTTTGTAATCTCCCCTTTCTTTCATACTTACGAGAGTTATGCATGACTTAAGTTACGAGTAGCTTTATCATCTTCTGATGTACTGTTTTCTTTGGGTTTAATTGGTTTCTAGAATTATGAATTTAATAGTGGCCGCTTACATGCCTGTCTTCAAATTCAGTTTGATTAGTTTGTGCTGGGTTAATCTTGGATTTAAGTTATTTCAGTAGGGTAATATCAGATACATTTGATTTAAGAAAAACCCAAGCATTTTTAGTTTGCATGCCTACCTCGAGAAGTTTAGCTGATTTACTTAATTTAAATTTAAAACTAAGAAATATGTGTATCATAAATGCACCTATTTAGCTTAGCAGATGGTTATTTATTCTATATTTGAAATTGTGTGCTAACAGTAATGAACATTTTTAGATTCTTTCAGAGATTTTTATATGGCCTGCTATTATATTTGGCTTATGAATTCTTACATCCCCTGGTGTATGTGGTTTTTGCTGAGGTTTGCTAACCACTTCCTTTTTGTTGTCTCTGCGCACGTTTATTATCTGCATTCTTCTTCAGGCCTAACATGGTAGGGTGGCATTTTCTCCCAACTATGGTTGATCTGTTTTTGAAACTCTCTCTTTTGCATTGATGATGATAATGCTTTATCTTTGGCCAGATAACACTAATGGGATTTATGTTCTTGCTCACATCTGCGCTGCTTGGCTATGTGAGTCTTATCATCTTACCAATTTTGTTTGTTACTTTTCCTATTTTGTTACTTGAACTCCCACATTTATTTTCACTCGATGATGTTATTACTTATTAAACGGATTGCCTCCCATTGCGGGCTTGCATGGTGTCTAAAACAGAAACACTGTTATTTAGTATTTTGTAACCTCCCCATGAATTTTCTATGTTTTTTTTCCCAGATATATTCACCACGTTTGGATTCACCTCCTCCGAGATGGGTTAATTTTGCTCATGGCCTGCTTCTTTTCTTATACCAGGTTCGCTCAAATCCTTTTCAAGCAATGTTGCTTTTGATTTTTTGTGGTGTGCCTCTTTACTGTGAAGTCTGATATGCATTTTTTTTTTATTGGTATTGTTACATCTTCTAAAGCTATCTTGTTTGACCTTTATCACAATTATTGTAGACCTTTGATGCTGTTGATGGGAAGCAAGCAAGACGGACAAATTCCTCAAGTCCACTAGGGGAACTTTTCGACCACGGTAATGCACTGTAATCATGTTTATTCTATCCTCGTTGGATAAGACTTTGATATTGATGGACTATATTCTGGGATTCAAAATGAATTGCAGGTTGTGATGCCCTTGCGTGTGCGGTATGTGTCGTCTTCTTTTCTGGTCATTTGGTAACCCTGAAACATTAGAATGATGTTTTATGTTCCAGAGGTATTTTTTTAGTTTGAAGGATTGGCTTTTGGGAGCACGGCGATGTGTGGAAGAGCTACTTTCTGGTTCTGGGTGATTTCAGCCGTTCCATTTTATTTAGCAACTTGGGAGCAGTAAGTTCCTGACTGTATAGTTTATATTAGTAACATGTTGACCTTTACCCTCGGATATCCCGCCAATAGAACAATTGTATAGTTTATATTAGTAACATGTTTGACCTTTACCCTCAGATATCCCTCCATTGGAACAATCCCTAATATGTACAATGGTTTTGGACTCTGAAATTAATAATGTCACAGCATACTTTTTTTTTTGGGAGGGAAAAAATGGGGGAGTGGGTTGATTCAAAATTCTTGCAAGAAAGTTGTTTACTTTATGTTCCTGCATAGAATACTTTATCTGAGAGTTTGATATTTTGTTAGCAACACTAATTTATGGCATTATTGATCCAGTTACTTTACCAATACCCTAATCCTTCCTACTGTTAATGGGCCCACAGAAGGTCTCATGCTCATATATTTGTCCCACTTTTTTACTGCTATTGTTGGTAAACTTCTGATCTCGTCGTTCTATTTTCTACTTATGTAAAATTTGAACTTTGAAATCTTATTTTTAAACCTTCCTGAGAGTTGGGTTGTTCTTCTTGAATTACATATAATTGACTTAAAATTCGTTACTTTTCTAGGTTCAGGTTGGTGGGCTCAACAATTTGGAAAGTCTCTTCCTTTTCTGAGTTGGATTCCATTTATCCATGGTAAGGCTGTGTTTAGTTTAGTTGATAGCATACAAATTATAATTGGCATTGAACACATCCAGGAAATCTACATTTTGTGAGATTTGACTGCTTGCTACAAAAAATTGATTTAACTCCTTTTTAAGATTACTTTGTGCACCTTCCATTATTATTCCAATAGATAAACCAAGCTGCAAGTGTTTGATAGCTGCTATTTTGTGTTTTATTTTGTTTGTACGGCTGCTGTTTTCCATATTTAGCTTTCAATTCATCTGTATATATGCAATCTTATTATCTTTGTTTTTTTTTTTAATCAATTTTGGACATTACAGTACATAATTATTGTAGCTGCTTCATAATATTCCTACTTCTGTTGCAATTTGTCTCAATTTATTTCCTTTCTTGTTTCTAACTTCAGAAATTACAACGTACAAAGCTGTGATGTTTCTAATGATAGCTTTTGCTGTTATCCCAACAGTCACATTCAAGTATGTAATTCTTTGGCTTCAAAACATCTTGCTCATGTGTCAATCTCTTTGCTTCGTGTATATAGTATATTATACATGGCATCATGACATTTTCAACTCAGCTCAACTTATTTGTTAAGTGTCTATATGGAACCTGTAAACCGTTATCTATGCTACTATGATGTATATTGAACGCTGGTTAACTACTTGGCCCTTACATTGCATCATGCTTGTGTTCAGTGTGTGCAACGTTTATAAGGTTGTTCAGGCAAGGAAATCAAGCATGTTGTTGGCACTGGCTATGGTAATACTATTTTCTTTCGGATTTTTTCTTGTCAATTCTTGATATTTGCTGTGCCTAATGGACTAATGGTTGTTTCATGTTGTTTCCTTCCAGATTTACCCTTTTGGTGTTCTTTTGGGTGAAGTTTTGGCATGGTATGTCTATATCCTTTCTGTCCACACCTGTCTTTTTTTCCAATTTGTATTATTTAGATGATTTTGATCTTGTAATTATCAATATGCAGGGGTTACTTGTCACCAGCTGACATCATGGGGAACTATCCACATTTAGTTGTTGTGGGAACCGGGCTCGCTTTTGGGTATCTTGTGGTAAGATGTTCACATTTCTTCACAACCAAATCTTTAAATTTTCTCATTTGTCCCTAGTGAATGTAACTGCTTTTACTATCAGTGCTATGAGTGACCTAGATTACTAATGATGCCATTTTAAGGGGTCTGGTAGACAATCAAATTCTTTATTAAATAGGTGTTGAAGGAAAGCTTTGTTTTGGCAGGGAAGAATGGTCCTTGCGCATTTGTGTGATGAGCCAAAGGGTTTGAAAACTGGAATGTGCATGGTATATAACAATCCCTAAACTACTGGAGTTTTACAGTCTGTTGAAGTTATGTTTTCTTAGAACGCTATAGTAGCAGCTTGATAATTTTCTCCCAATCGAATTTTGGAGTTGTAGCAAGTGTTCATTATTGATAGCACAATTAATTGTTATTTTCTAATATCAAAGACCATATTGCAATACTAATTTCAGATTTCATTATTTTGTAGTCATTGTTGTATCTTCCTTTTGCCATTGCGAATGCACTAACGGCTAGACTTAATGAGGGGTATGTTGTCTTTGATATTACCTTTGACCTTTGCAAGTAGACATGTTACTCTTCCGTTAGTGATAGTCTTGATATTTCTCATCTCATGAACTTCCTGTGAACCATTTGTTGTAGTGTTCCTTTGGTTGACGAGAGATTGGTTCTTCTCGGTTACTGTGTATTTACAAGTACGGTGATTGACAACTTACTATCTTGTATCTCATTTTCATTTACCATGTTGTTTGGTTGATGTTTATTTTGCTTCTGAACACAGCGGTGCTCTATCTTTACTTTGCAACAACAGTCATTCACGAGCTTACTGCGGCCTTGGGAATTTATTGCTTCAGGTTAGAATTTGGTTTTATATGCAAAGCGTTTTGTCTGCCATTATTGCAGAATTTGCAGGGTCTTTCATCTAGACAACAGTTTTCTTGCCTTCACCTATTTCTTGTTCATTATCTAAATATCAGTCTCTTGTTAAATTACAGGATAACAAGGAAGGAAGCTTGATTTATGCTGGTGCTCACTTCAGGGTACCCTTTATTTACAATGCATTCATCTTCTTCTCACTACAAATAGAACTGTTTACGTTGCATCCATTTTCTGACTTTCTGATTTCTTTTTCCATATTTTTCCCAGTCCGGATGTCAAGTCAAGAATGATGCAGCTAGGGATGAGGTTATTCATCGATATGATTTTGTATAAGGTGACTTGTGAGTGAATAAAGCGATCAAGATGCAAATGTGATTCACTCTGTTGTGTACGTTATTTTTATGTCGGCAAATTTTAGATCAGTGGACCATTTATTTAGGTGTGTTCTCTTCCGTTGATGCATTATTTTTAAAAGGTTTATTAGACTAAATGCACCCTGAACTCAAACATTTGTCACACTTTACACCCTCTATTCGTTATTCGCTCATTTAAGTGCATGAAATAATCGAGTTGTGTCATTCAACTCTATTTCCGTCACATATATTAAGTTTCCGTGAAAAATAAGAATAAATTGGGTTTTTTGACAAATTGACACATTTTTGCGATGTAAGACTATGGGAAAATGAAACTATTCTTCTTCCTCCAAAATGAGAAACAGATCACTATTCATCTTCCTCCAAAGAAACAGGCCATTATTCATCTTCCCTCTCTACATTTCCATGGCATTTTTTTTTTCGATGGTTACACTTTGTTACAATCTAAAGTTACATCTCATCAAATCCCATTCTTCATGATTTATGATTGGACATCAAAGATACTACCCTAATGAGATGAAAAATACAAGGATGAGGAAAAATCTATCATATGAGAGATCAATTTAGTTGAAGAAAATGAATAAAACAAAGGAAATTCAGGAGAGGATGCCACGCAATCAACCAAAACCAAGGAATTTGGTTTTTGAAATTTGCTGATTCGGATTCGAAGATTGCCGATTTGGATTCTTGAAGATTCATCGTCGTCTAACTCGTTTGCAGTACTCAGATCTCGAGTTTTTGGAGAGTGCGAATGCAGGGGGATAAGAGCAGAAGCAGGACGTCTGTGAACAACGCATCCACGTCGATGGGTAAGGTAACGGCAGCAATAGTCTAATGTTCGACCGTTGACGCGTGGTCTTCTTCCCTTGAAACAATCTCTCTCAATTTTCTAATCTGGGTCGTCTTCTTTCTTATCTCTCTAGCTCTCAGCCAACCCAGATAGATGCAGGTTCTTCACAAGGTCAGCACTGCCAATGTCTCCCTTGATAAACTTGAAGTTGGGAGATGACCTTGAGGGATGCAGGTTCTTCAAATTCGAACAGTAATCAAGCTTGTCGAGGACAACAATCTTGTACTCAGGGTAGTTCCGGATAAGCCGGTTGCAAACATGGGATGCAATGAAGCCAGCAGCCCCCGTAATGGACATTCGCGGGCGAAATAATTTTTTACTAGGACTTCATTTGGGGTTATAACTAAAATTAAGAGTCTTTCATCTTTCTTTTCAAGAGACATAACAATGAAAAGAAAATAGATATGAGATGATATGATATGACATTTCATCCTCTAGTTAAAGTAAAAAAAGACATATTCCAATTCGACCAGATAAAACAGGTCAATTTGCTGCACTCATATTATCACGAAAAAATTTCACTTCAGAAGTAAAGAGGTTCCATATGTGAGTGACAATTTAAACCTTGCAAAAACTTAGCATGTCTCATCAATCAGCTTTTCATTTTGCTAAACTCAATTTTTTCACAGAAGAACGTTAAAAAGCAAAAAATTAAAAAGTCACAGAAGTAACTGGAACCCAAAAAGTGGAGAGCTTCCCAGCTATCACCAACCCGGATCCATGAAAAATAAAGCAAAAACTGACCCAGATCGTGCCCCATGATAGCAATACAACGATTTTCAAATAACCAACATTCATAAAGCAAACAAAAAAAAGCAGAACCCACGTTGACAGCAGAACCAATAAAGATGAGGGCGCTAATTCCTTGCTTGACAGCATTTTGGCATGTGGGTCAGTCAAATTAAGCAAGATTAGTAACATAAAACATGGAAAGAGAGCAACTTGATCACTTACGAGTTCTGGGTTGGTGCAGATATGGTGGCGATGTGGTACTTTGGTTTAGTGAAGGCTTTGTTCATTAAAAATTGAGGAATAAGATGTGATGGGTTCGAGAAAGAAGAAAACTGTAGAAATTACACATTACCCTTTGTTAATTAATTGTATTTCAATTCACGGTGCCACATAAACAATTTTACACCAAAGGAAATGGTTGTAACAGAAATTGAGCGGAATTACACAACTCGGCAATTTCATGCAATTAAGTGAAGCAATAACGAATACATGGTACAAAGTGTGACAAAAGTTCAAATTTATGGGGCATTTAGTCTAATAAGCCTTTTTTTAAATTTATAAGAATATGAGTTTCAGGCTTTCACCATTTGATTCGGCATTGCCCAAATGTGTTTAGATTAATGGACCATTTATTTAGGCATGTTCTCTTCCATTGATGCATTATTTTTAAAATTTATAAGAATATGAGTTTCAGGCTTTCCGCATTTGATTCGGCATTGCCCAAATGTGTTTGTATGTCCAAAGTTTATAATTGAAAATGGAGATTCTATTTATACCCAACTTTGAAGTTCTTGCCCACCAAATTTTCTAAGCCTCATAAAATTAACCATCCATCTGTTGTGATACAAAAAAGAAACAATGAATAACATGTTAAACTCAAGTGTCTATCAAATGAGATCTTTGCAACTTGGGAGGAAATTCCACTTAACATTAATCAAAGAACAAACAGGCTTTATAGAACTTACAATAAATGAGAAGATAAACATGCAACCTACGTTAAACACTAACCTAAACGTGGTATATGACTAAGTCTGAAATAAACCAACTTCTACTGATCCCTAGCTAAATTCTAGGACTTATTCGGCCATGCAGTTGAAACTGCTTACATAAAACAATCCTAAGTTTACGTAGTGGATAAAACCACTACGTCCACCAAACCTAATAATCTAACATCCTCCCTTAAACTGATTGCTATGGCTAAGCAATCAGTTTACACCTAGTTCCAAGCACACTCCCATGAGCTCACGCATCTTCAGAAAAACATCAATCTTCAAAGGCTTGGTTAATATGTCTACTATTTGCTCCAGGGTGTTGTAGTGAACCAGATGCACAATTTTGTTCTTAGTCATCTCTCGAAGAAAATGGAAACGTACATCTATATGTTTGCTTCGACCATGCATTACAAGATTCTTGGAGAGCTTTATTGCTGAGCTATTGTCACAAAAGATCGTTGTAGAATCTTGCTGAGCTTGACCTAATTCCTTCATTATCCTTCTCAACCAGGTTCCCTGACAAGCATATGAAGCTGCTACTATGAATTCGGCTTCAGTTGTTGATAACGAGACCACATGTTGCTTCTTGGAAGACCAGCACACAGCTCTTGAACTCAGCATGAACAAATACCCCGATGTGCTCTTTCTATCATCTAAATCACCTACATAATCACTATCTGAATAGCCTCTGAGCTCAGTATGTCCTCCCTTTTTGTAAAGAATTCCAAGGCTGATTGTGCCCTTTAAATACTTCAAAACCCTTTTTTCCGCTGCCAAATGCATCTCTGTTGGACACTCCATAAACCTGCTAATTAAGCTTACCACGAACATAGTGTTAGGCCGAGTGGCTGTGAGGTACATGAGGCTCCCCATGAGTTGTTTATAGAAGATGCTATCGACTTTCTCACAAGTCACGTCCTTCGTTAGCTTGATACTCGGAACAATGGGATTGTGCACTGGATTGTAATTATCCATGTTAAAACTTTCCAACACTTCCCGAGCATACCTTTTCTGACAGATAAATATTCCATCTACCTGCTGCAGTACCTCAATTCCAAGGAAATATCTCATCTTACCAAGATCGGTCATTTCAAACTCATTCATCATCGACTGCTTAAACTTAGTGAACATGCATTCATCATTGCCAGCATAAATGAGATCATCAACGTAAAGACCAACAGTGAGAATTTTACCTCCATCTCCGACTTTGATGAATAATGTGTGTTCATAGGGACACTTCACAAATCCTTCCTTCGAGAAATAAGCTTCTATGTGACTATACCAAGCACGGGGGGCTTGTTTAAGTCCATATAAAGCTTTCCATAATTTGTAAACTTTATGCTCATTACCTGACACGACCCATCCCAATCCCCCCGGGATTAACACGGGATGTGTCATGCTCCCGTCTGACACGAAGTGTCAGACAAGGGTTAGTTCAAAACCCTCAGTCCGACCAGCTTCCAGAGCGCACCAGGATCCGGTGGAGGAGTGTGATATCTCAGTCTCTGCTACAGTCTGCATCTGTGATCAACCTGAAAGACATTAAAATCATTAAAAGCTGTGAGTGGACGAAAAACAATAAGTTCATAAAGACATTTATACCCTTCACTAAAAAGCATGCATGCATTCGAAAACCATTTATTCAAATAACCATTATTAGGGTCTCAGCCCAAAACCAATTATACGGGCCCCTGCCCAAATCCATTTACACAAATCCATAACATATTAACAATATGTGGGAACTCAGCCCAAAACCGTAAATCCAAGTATGTGGGAACTCAGTCCAAAACCATAGAATACCATTTCTGAAATACAATTACCATTTCATAAATCCAATAAACCATGTTTACCAAATATCATATAACTAATCCTGTCACGGTTTCCGAAGCTACGCGCGTGCTACTTGGGGTCTCAAATCCCAAATCTCCCTAGAGTCCACCTAGGTCAATGTCCGCAGATCAATGACCCTCTCTGGGGTTATAATCCATATATGCCTTCCTGCGAGTAAGGTACCCCACGGGGCGACTTTACTCAGTTAGTGCTCCGTGACTACTCCGGGATCCACCCAAGCTAACGACCCTGTCTGGAGAAGACAATCCATAAATACAAGGATGGTATATGAAAAACCATTTCATAATCATTCTTAAAACCTTTCAAACCTTTCAAATGATCCATACCCGGTCCTCATAAACCGTCATGAAACCAGAAATCCATGTTTCCAATTCCAAATCCATTTAGGGTCTCCGAACCCGAAATCACCTTTATAAACCATAAATGGGACTCATGCCCGATATCATAACCAATTGGGCCTTAAGCCCGATCATGCAAACCAACTGGGCCTCAAGCCCGATTTCATAAACAAAGTGGGCCTCAAGCTATTTCGTAAACCAACTGGGCCTCAAATGGACTCGAAGACCGATAGTTCGTAAATCAAATGGGTCTCATGCCCGATTCCATATTTTCAAATCCGAAATCAATTCACCAACCAATTGGGCCCCTAGCCCGATAATGTAACTAGAATGGACTTCAACTCCGAGGGTTTCCAAAACAAATGGGTCTCATGCTCGAGTTTACCTGTTCCAATCCAAAACCATTTCATTAAACCATTACTGAAACCACAAGCACGTATAACCACAACGTAAAACCATAAACCTCGATATACGTGCAAATACGTAAATCGCCTCGAAATATGTGTAAATATGCAAATCACCAATATCCCAATCATCATCATAGAAACCAAATATGTAAAACATACAAAACATTTATGCATGCATTACAGTTTAGAAATCAAGGTCCACTCACAGACCGTCCTAAGTTGCCGCCTGGCTATGCGTACCATAAGCCTTCCCAGGCTAATCACCGTTACTGGGACTCTCAAACCTTTCCAAATCATACTAGAGGGTTACTAACTACCTCATTAGCCTCTCATTGAAGCCCCGTAACTTTTACGAGTTTTTAACTATTTTTAAACTCGATCCTAAACCTTCGGACGTCTTGAACTATATCAAAATGATGTCTCGAAACTAGTCCCAAAATGTTCGCTACATCGAATAGATGAAAACACATTTTGAACACATTTCCAAAATACCCCATACGCGCCCCCACGCGCCGCCGCAAGCGGTTGCGCGTGAAGCCCACACGCGATGAACAGTGTCATCGTCTTCCTCTCGTTGGACCTCGTTCGGTCGGATCCACTATAACCCAGTCCAGCCAAACCGTCGAGACCGGTTCTCCCCATTTTTTCCATGTTTTTCAATCCTTTTAATTCCTATCTCTCTTTCCCATCATTTTCAATCGATTTATCTACTAAAACATAGAAACAAGACCTTATACTCACTTTCCAAATCGAAGCAAAACCGACCAACCTTCAAGTGCGAACTCCCACCACCTCCGGCCACTGTTGGCCGTAGGGGTGGGCATGAATCCATTAAAACCAGTAATCGATCTGCTTCAAACCGTTATTTATCCAACGGTTTAAGTTTGACCGGATAAAAGTCAAACGGTTTGAGAATCCAAACCGTTCCGTTAGTAACAGTTTGGATTTGGATTTGGATTTTCATTTTGGAAATCCATTAAATCCAAAACGAACCGTTACGAAATATATTAATTTTTATTAATGTTTAATTCTATTATTAATACAAAGTAAAAATAATAAAAATATAAGGATACCTAGATATACCCATATAAGTATATGTATACTCATATAAGAGTATAATAAAAAAGTATTAAATAGTTAGTGTGTTTGATAAATCTTAGTATAGTGATAATGTTTACAATTCAATACTTAGCAAGCTAATATATAAAATTTTGAATATTGAGTATTGATTTTTTTTTTTTGTATCCTTATTTTTTCTATATCCTTATTTTTTAATATTTCTTAATGGTTTTAAACCGTTTCGATCCAAACCGAACCGTTAGTAACGGTTTGGATCGAACCGGTTTTATTTCTAATTTTAGAAAATCCAAACCGTATCGAACCGTTAAAATTTTAACGGTTTGGATTTGGATATTGTCAATATCCGTATCGAACCGAACCGTGCCCACCCCTAGTTGGCCGTGATTTCAAGCTCAATCGACTCCTATCGACCACCAGGAGCTCACCTAAACAATCGATTCGATCAACAACGACCAAAACGTGGTTTACCATTTTTGAAGTAGAAACCATACCTCATGGGTTTGCAGGCCACCGTCCACGACGGTCCTCCCCCATGGCCTCATCATCACCGTCTCTCTTCCCTCTCAATTTTCCATTCACGCCCTAACAACAACAGCAAGGGAATTAAGGTATGGTTATGGGGTTTTGGTTTTTGTTTTAGAGAGAAAATAAAGAAGATGGAGGTTGAGTAGCGGGGGAGAAGAGAGAGAAATGAGAGGGAAATAATTAAAATAATAAAACTTAAATAAACTAGTATTTTATTTCATTGGATCAACTTTTTGGGGAAAGCCACCAATAGGATGAGTGACACTTGTCACTCATCCAAGGGCCCCATATAAATATTTGCTCAATCAGATTTTAATATTATTTTAATCGAATCCCGAGACGTTAAATTCCCGATTTTGATCCTGTGCCCATAACTTTTTCGTTCGAGGTCCGATTTCGACATACCGCCTGTCTATAGACTTGTGACGTCCCAATCTACATCACGGTCATCGGTCCTCATACGTTTGACTCCCCGAGTCAAAAGTCAACATTTTGCCCAAGACTAGGGGCAAAATGGTCATTTTACACCGTTTGTCCAATTTCGCTCAACTAATCACCGATTAATCTTACTAATCCTCCATTAGTCACTAATCTAATCCCAGAATTTGGGACGGGTCGTTACAGCCTTCCCCCCTTAAATAATTTCGTCCTCGAAATTCCAACTATTTTGGTTCCACAACCACCTCGTGGAAAGCAAGTTCGACTTCACATAAAATGTACACTTGTACACCCACTAACCAGCACAATACTTGTTTGCACCCAGACGTTCCACCAACACTCATGTCGCATCGACTACACCCGACCACATCGAGTGACATTGATCACACGTTCCGAGTTGATACCACCCGACATTTCTGCCATTACGCCGACACTTCCCACACTGTCACCACTTGACTATCTCCAGTCAAAACTGACATCATACTCACTTGTGATTACCCTAACTACCAACTCACTTAATCTGAGTGTAACTGGACCCCATTGAATACCAGCCTAGCAGTGATAACACATCTCCAGTCTAGGGTTCTGCTAGCCATCCACGGCTCTGAGCACCCGCTCATACAATCACTGAACCTATCAAAATCACGTTGGCCCAATGCACAGTATCCAATGTCCAGTTCACGATCTCCACCAATCCAAAGACATCATAACTAAGCCGATTACCACACGCTCATCCATATACTACTGGTACATCCTATATACCGTCACCAGGCACCACTCAGGCCTGTCTAGTATCAATCCTCCGACAACGTACCCCTTACGTGCATCCATCCACCAACTCGTCCACTACATGTCTCGTAGTCAATCACGCTTCAATTCTGGAGTCCCTCAGTCCAATCTCACATGAGACAGACCATACACTCCCAATTTCGTGTCCATTCCAAGTCCCCTGGTCACCCGACCAACATTAATACGTCTACTCCCAATCACGTTATCCAATACATACCAATTCGACTCACGCCTACTCATTCGATTAATACCCATACGGGATTAACCTAAAAAATAAGTTCAGTCCCAACATCCCTATTGCCAAATATCCAGTTTTTTCATCTCACCAACTATTCCAAAACATTCCTCAATTGTCCCAAACTACGATTCTCCTCTGCTCATAGCTTAGCGTAATCCGCAAGGCGAAATCTGCCAGCACGGCATGACATCACGATCCACCCATGTTCTCACTCAGCTAACTACCAGATTTCAGGTCATAGGGTCTTACACCCTCATTGAAATCACATACTATCAAAACGCTCCTCAACCATTCTCACATCTAAACAGATCAGTCAACGACGAGATACGTCGAGACGGTGGTTACCTCGTATCGATCCTTATCATTCCACCTAGGAAAAATCAAGGATGATCTAAAACGATGACATCAAAATTCATCCTACAAAAACTCACTGCACTCACCACACCATGTAACCCAACATCGTCTACCACCAAGCAGAAAAAGAAAAAATCTCGTTCACCTAACTTTGAATTACCCAACTCCTCATGATGACCCAAAACAAATTACGGGTCCACCCACCAATATACGCTCAACATACTGGTGGCAACATGCATTATCTGCCATGGGCAGACAATGAGAAGTCACCCTAAATGACTTCAGAATACCCATTACCAATGTGGAATCAAGCACTCCCCTCATCGCCTCAATCACAACCTCTCTCGATTCCAAAGTTCCACCCAGGTTGGAACCAACCCACTCGGACATCAACCATGTATCCATAACCAGTCTACCTCATTACCAAGTTTGCCTATTAGATTATACCGTTTATGTACATCCAAAAGGATGTGGTCCATTATTACTTGATTCTCACATCTCAACCCCTGCTAGATCCCGTCCAGTCCAACCCCATCTGAGATATACTACTGGATCACAGATACCGAACATATGCCCATCATGACGGAGTCACATCCCGACTCGTGGCTCATCATCATTACAATCACCGGCACCAGCACCAGCACCAGCACTAGCATCAGCATCAGTACACTAGCATCAACACTAGTATTAGCACACTGTGTGTGAATCAGACAACCCTGGATCTTAGCTCATACCGAGTAACGACCCCGTACTTCTACTCAAGTTGGAGAAACTCTACCTCCCCTCGTACCCAACAACTCTCGGTACAGTCACCCTAACAACTCATACAAGAAAAGGAAACGTTCCCTGAACGTCCCCCAATTCTCAACAACCACAACTTCAACCACTCTCGATAGTAGTGCCTGTCACAACTCGTGCAGACCCAACCACCAGACATCGCTATCGAGACTCCACATCCAACGGAATAAACCGCTCGTACTAACTACTCTGTATCCCTACTCCGGGATTCCATCGACAAGTACAAACCCTGGTAACCTGTCCAAACAATCTCTAACTAGTCTCAACTCGACTCACATTTCCGAACCAACATCATACACTAGGGTTTCACACCAAGGTCATCAACTAACTCCGTTGTACTCATATTCTCTAACCCATCAATCACCACCAGGGTTCACCTTTCTAGACCATCCATCATGATTTAGGGTTCCATAATCACACCCTAAGGTTCCTCTGAACCCAACTGTAAAGGGCAGTATAATCCACAATCCGACTGACCCCGCGATCCTAACTTCGTATGGAGGTCAATCCAATCCTACCGTCAACTCAACTGGGATTCCCCGAATCCAGCTTCTCCCCACAACACAATTCAAAACTCAGAATGATCTGACCATCTAATGGTCACAACTCCATACTATTGTCATATCCGATCCAACAATATCGTGATAGACGATCCCGACATAATCGTCCCAAGGTCAAAACTGTAAAGTACAATTACGTTCATCCCTCAGTAGGGTCCCACACTGCCAAACCACGACAGAACTATGGCACACATAAGAATCAATTACTGAACTGAAACTATCCACTATTCATTCCTACTAACTCTCGCACTACTACCCAACGACCAGGTTGATAATGAACTGCAACCCATAGAGACATCACATCCTCGACCTGCGCGTAGCTCAAAAGCAAACCTGCTCTAATACCACTTGACACGACCCATCCCAATCCCCCCGGGATTAACACAGCATGTGTCATGCTCCCATCTGACACGAAGTGTCAGACAAGGGATAATTCAAAACCTTCAACCCGATTGGCTTCCAGAGCACGCCAGCATCTGGTGGAGGAGTGTGTTGTCTCGGTCTCTGCTACAGTCTGCATCCGTGATGTAACACCCCAGAAATTTGAGGAATGTAAAATTGTAAAATAATAAATGAAATGATGTTTTTACCCATGTGAATAGTATGGCCAATTTGTTGACTTTTTGATTGGTAGGTCAAACGGACGTTGATCAATGACCGTGACGTAGTTCGGGATGTCACGAGTCCATAGATAGGTGGCACGTCCAATTCCGACGATCAAGGAAAAAGTTACGACGTTCGGAAGTTCAAGGGTATTTTCGTAATTTGGAAAAAAGAGGGGAAAATGTTGACTTTTTGATTGACAACTGATTTCCACACGATTCGAGGACCGTTAGGTAGGTCTCGATGCCCTAAGTCCGTAGACAGGTGGCACGCTGAAGACGGACGCCGGACAGTTAAGTTACGGGTCTGGAAAGAGAAGGGCATTTTGGTAATTCTTGAACAGAAGGGCAAAATGTTAATTTTTCGCAGGGGTTACTGTTTGAAACCGTTGGAAACAGGGCCTGCACATCGTGCTTGGTGGTTCTGAGCAAACAATTGTTTAAACGTTTTAGTGGTTGGACCAAGGTGATTTTTTAATTGTTTTGAGGCAGTGGGAAGCACAGATTGAGGACTGAACCAAGCACCAGACCACGAACACCATTTTTAAAACTGAGTTTACAAGCTTTGCGGGGAATAGAGTTTCAGTGGGTCTGAGAGAGATTCCCACGGTGATGCTGCACGATTCAATTAACTGAGAGTTGGGAAGTGAGTGAGGGTCAATTCTATGAAGAGGAGAGGTCATACACTTGAGAGAAACCAGAGAACTGGAAAATCTGAAATTTGTAGGGGAAAATCGAGTTTAATTTGTGAGGCTAGTTGGACGAAACCAAGGACCTAAACGGCTTTCTGGGACCATTTGGAGTTCAACCATACCGTCCCTGAAGTGATTCAGCCACAGCTTGGCCCGGAACCCAAGTTCCATTTTGAAAGAAGTTTTAGAGTTGTGGGCGACGACTTCCAGGTGAGTGTTCGTTCAATTGTTTGTGTATTTTGGTTCGCATTGGTCCTAGTAAGCTTCATGTTAAGTTAATTTGAAAATGGGATTAAAACCAGTAAGTTATGATGATCGACCCGTTTGGTTGATCACGGGTCGAAGGGTCGATTTAGGACCTGTTAAGACTAATTAATGACTCAGAACTCAAATTAAATGGTTAATGAAGATCTTAGGTTTAGAAAGGAATGAAATCGAGTGGGAATTGGTGGTTATTTGGCCGGGTCGAGTCGCGGGTTGAGGACCCGTTTATCAAACTAACGGGTGAAGGAAACGACACTGTAGCTACAGTGTCAGACGCGTAGCTTTCACGCGCAGCCACTTTGGGCGGCGCGTGAAGCCTCATCTCCGGTCACGGTCAACTAGAGTTTTCATCCTTTCAGTGTACTGGACATTTTGAGTTTAATAATCGAGTCGATCGGAGATCGTTAAGTTGGTCAGAATAGGGCCGGTTGCCTCGGGAAGCTCGTTCAGGCGGTTTTCCCAAGCCGGTTTCAGTTTAGGACTTCTTGGTTAAATGTTAAGGACTTGTAGTGACCCTTACGTGTGATTGGACTGACAGGAATCGTACGGTAGTTCCGGGACAAGGTTTTACGCACAGTTTTGCAGCAGGATTGTACTGTGAGTGAGCCCGATTTCATTAAACCCTTGCATGCATAACTGTTTTCACTTATATATATATATATACATGCTGGAATCAAGTAATGGTTTTGATTATCTTGAAATTATGGTTATGGCACGATTTACAATGTTTGGTCTTGAGACCCGTCTGGTGGAATTTAAGTATTGTTTTGGATTTCATATATATATATATATATATATATATAAATATGCATGTGGATATCGATGACTATCTTTGGTACTGCACTGTATAGATCCACCCATGTCATACTGTCTCCTCCGGATGTGGTACCCCGGAGTGGTCACGGCGCATTGCTTGCGAGGGGTCATTCTACGGAGGGACCGGACCGTAGGATGACTCAGGAGCAGGATTGCTATGATTGGACGTCTGAGACGTCGAGCGTCTGGGACACTAGGCATCTGGGATGCCGTACCCGGACTGGGTTCAGGGATTGGACTCGGGATTGAGACCCCGAGTGGCACGCGTAGCCTTGGGACTGTGACCTTATTGGACGTCAGGGACGTCAGACATCTGGGATGTCAGGATTGGAGTGTATAGTACAGTGACTGTGGTTATATTTATGGTTTTATTATATGACTTGTGATATCTTATATGATTTTATGGTTTTAAATACTAATGCATGCATGTTTGGAAAACAGAGGGGTAAAAATATATGTTTTAATTATTAAACTGTTTTATAAACTTTGAGTTTCGGCTCACTCACCCTTAATGTTTTGGTGACCCCTCCAGGTCGTGCTACTGAGGTAGAAGAGGATCGTGAGGCTGAGGCATAGATCTACACTACACCCCTGAAACCCTGTTGGGTAGGTTAACCCGCAGGATAACTTAGAGTCGTGCTCGGAATTTGTATTTTGGACATTATCCCTTGTCTAACATCTTTTGAATTCGGATTGTATGTATAACTTTATTTCGGATATTTATGCATTTGAACTTTTAAGGTTAAATTTGGAATGTTGGTTCGGGTGTCAGACGGGAGCAGGGCACGTCCCCTTGTGGTCCCCCGGGGATCGGGGCGGGTCCTGTCAGCTTGGTATCAGAGTCAGACCCCGACCAGGAAGTGTGCCAGCGAGGACGCTGGGTCTTAAGGGGGGTGGATTGTAAGACCCGTGTCCTCGAGGGATCGGTGAACAATCCCACATTCCTACGAGGGGGAATAGTCTGGGAGAGGATGGTGGTGTCCCTTAAAGGTGTAGGCGCACACCTATCTAGCACTAGGCCTTTTGGGAGCTCAAGTGGCTTTGGGGGGGGGGGGGGGGATTGGAACCCCAAAGTTAAGCGAGTTGAGGCTGGTGCAATTCCATGATGGGTGACCCCCTAGGAAGTTGCACCATGAGCTCCCGAAAACAAAACCGTGAGGGCGAGGCCCAAAGCGGACAATATGGTGCTAGATGAGTCGGGTCCTAACCGAGGAGGGTCGGGTCCTGACAATTTGGTATCAGAGCACTAGGTTGTGGTCAACATGCTAGACTAGCGGTTAGTAATAGGTAATTTTCAAGTTTAAGGATAATGTTATCTGATCTATGCCTCTTAACAGTTGGTTATGCCTCCAAGGAGAATTCCTCAAGCATAAACTAACGAGGAACTAGAAAGAGAAATGGAATATGCTAGTATCGAACGGGCTCAGCGTTTGGGAGCCACTCCTTTCAGCGGGGGATCAAACCCCGAGGATGCCTACGAATGGATTGCTAAGTGGGAAAGGATTTTTATGGTGATGCACTGCCCACCAGGCGAGCGGGTGACATTGGCGGCCTTCCTACTGGAAGGAGGAGCTTATCAGTGGTGGCATGGTCTAGAGATGTCAGGATGGTCTGCCCACACCACTACCTGGGAGGTCTTCCGTGCCCGATTCTTGGATCAGTACTACCCGCGATCGTTTCACGCTGCACGGGAGGTAGAGTTCCTGCGGCTGGAGCAGGGAGATATGTCTGTTACGGACTATGAGCAGACCTTTGGGAAACTTTCTCGGTTCGCGGCAATTTTTGTGAGCACAGAGGAAGACAAGTGTCAGAGGTTTGAACTTGGACTCCGATGGGAGATTCGGGCAGGTGTGACAGCTGCCAGTCACGCTACTCTGAGAGACATGGTCGACCACCCGGTTCATGTCGAGGCCAGTCTGGCGGCACACCAGGCATGACAGCCTTCAGGCGAGGGGCGACGTCGGGATCGTCCATACCTTGGACCAATGGGCCAGAGGAACACAAAGGGAGGAAGTTACAGAGGAGCACCTTCATCTTCACGAGGTCGTGGCTGGTCGGGTCGACATGGGAGCTCTCAGAGGACAGGATCGAGGTTCAGCTCAGGACAGCATTCATCTTGGAGTGGTGCATCCGGTGGGTCTTCGGATAGGCCGAGGACAGTCAGCTGCTTTGCTTGTGGGGTAGCGGGCCACTATTTCCGAGATTGCCCACTGTTGTCTAGGAGCAATGATATAGGGGGCTCTAGTGCTGTGCAGAGTTCGGCTTCCAACACTGTCGGAGGTCGAGGATAGGGAAGTGACCGTGGTGCTGAGCGTGGCGCATGTGGGCGCAGACAGACTGTAAGACCCAGGGCTCGTGTGTTTGCAGTGACTCAGCAGCAGGCTAGGACAGCCCCATGTGTGGTTACAGGTACTCTTCATATCTCAAACCTTCTTGTACGTGTATTGATGGATGCAGAGGCTACTCACTCTTTTATTTCGAGGAGTTGTGCGGGTATGCTAGATTGTGAGGTATCAGCTTTAGATAGCGAGATGGGCGTCGGCACCATGATGGGAATCATGTACTTGGTGAATCAGGTGATTCGGAGGTTCCCGGTGAGAGTAGAGGATGTGGATCTACCAGCAGACTTAATCATCATGGATATCTATGACTTCGATGTGATTTTAGGGATGGATTGGTTATCGGAGCATGGGTCGCTCATTGATTGCTGTAGTAGGCAAGTGATTCTGCGAAGTGTGGGTTTGCAGGAGGTTATCTTTCAGGGGGAGCGTGACGGTTTGCTTCCTGAACTAATTTCTTCACTTGCCGCTACCAAACTTCTACGGAAGGGATGCCAGGGTTATCTGACGCATGTTGTGACGGTGCAGGTTGATACTCTGAGTATCGATGAGATACCAATGGTATGAGAGTTTCCGGATGTGTTCCCGGAAGACCTACCTGGATTACCACCACAACGGGAGATCGAGTTTACAATTGAACTACTCCCCTGTACCCGACCTATATCCCAGGCACCATATCGGATGGCGCCGATCGAGTTACGGGAACTCAAGACTCAGTTGCAGGAGTTGGTGGATTTGGGATTCATCCGACCGAGTACATCACCGTGGGGAGCACCGGTGTTATTTGTAAAGAAGAAGGAGGGGAGCCTCCGATTGTGTGTAGATTACCGGCAACTCAACAAAGTGACACTGAGGAACCAGTACCCTCTACCCAGGATCGATGACCTATTCGACCAGTTTCGAGGAGCACAGCACTTCTCGAAGATTGATTTACGGTCAGGGTATCACCAGCTGAGAATTACGGAGGAGGATGTTCCGAAAATGGCATTTCAGACCCGATATGGACATTACGAGTTCCTAGTAATGCCTTTCGGCTTGACAAATGCTCCAGCTGCATTCATGGATCTCATGAACAGGGTCTTCCGATCTTACTTGGATAAATTTGTGATTGTGTTCATTGACGACATCCTGGTGTACTCAAGGAGTGTCAGAGCACATGAGAAACACCTACGGTTGGTGTTAGGGAAACTGAGACAGAAACAGTTGTTCGCCAAGCTGAGTAAGTGCCAGTTTTGGCTGAGCAGTATTGGTTTTCTGGGACATGTGATATCGGCAGATGGGATTAGCGTGGATCCCCAGAAAACAGAAGCGGTGACTAATTGGGCCAGACCGACAACGGTGACAGAGGTACGGATTTTTGTCGAGCTAGCGGGTTACTATTGGAGATTCTTGGAGGGTTTCTCTAAAATCGCTGCACCGTTGACTCGATTGACTCAAAAAGGGGTGAAGTTCATTTGGGACGAGCAGTGTGAACAAAGTTTTCAGGAATTGAAGTATCGATTGACCACTGCACCCATCCTCGCATTGCCGGATGACAGTGGAGAGTTCGTGGTCTTTAGTGATGCATCGCTACAAGGTTTGGGCTGCGTGTTAATGCAGAATGGGAAGGTTATCGCTTACGCATCACGGCAGCTAAAGACTCATGAATTGAACTACCCTACCCATGATTTGGAGTTTGCGACGGTAGTTCATGCTTTAAAAATCTGGAGACACTACCTATTTGGTGCGACGTGCAGGATATACACCGACCACCAGAGCCTAAAGTATCTATTCACCCAGAAGGAGCTTAATATGAGGCAAGGGAGGTGGTTGGAGCTAATTAAGGATTTTGACTGTACGATTGAGTACCATCCGGGTAAGGCAAATGTGGTGGCATATGCACTCAGCAGGAAATCAGCGGGAACAGTTGCACATTTGAGGATGGTGTATCTCCCTTTGTTAGTGGAACTCCAGAAGGCTGGAGTTATACTGGGGACGGACGGGCATGAAGCTTTGTTAGCCAGTTTCCATGTACGACCAGTGTTGATCGATCGGATCATCGAAGCACAACTTCAGGATCTGATACTCTGTATCTATAGGATTGAGGTCGAAGCAGGTGAGAGACAGGATTTTACCATCCGAGGTGATGGAGCACTAGTCAAGTTGGGCCGATTGTGTGTGCATGCAGTGGCAGAATTACGGGTCGAGATTCTGGAGGAAGCCCATAGTTCGGCTTATGCTATGCATCCGGGAGGTACAAAGATGTACCGTACTCTCCGGAGCCATTATTGGTGGCCAGGGATGAAAAAGGACATTGCAGAGTTCGTGAGCAGATGCTTGACTTGCCAGCAGGTTAAGGCGGAGTGGCAGAGACCTTACGGGGCTATGCAGCCACTTCCGATTCCCGAGTGGAAGTGGGGCCATATCACCATGGACTTCGTCTTTAAGTTGCCAAGGACCCGGAGTGGATTCGACGGAGTATGGGTGATTGTAGACCGGTTAACCAAGTCAGTCCATTTTCTGCCGATACAGGAGACTTATAAACCCAACCGACTGGCTCAACTGTTCTTGAAAGAAATCATTCAACTTCATGGTATGCCGGAGTCGATCGTGTTTGATTGTGATCCGCGTTTCACTTCCAAGTTCTGGCGGGGTTTACAAACCACCTTGGGAAAGAATCTACATTTCAGTACTGTTTTCCATCCACAGACCGATGGACAGTCGGAGAGGACCATTCAGACCCTGGAGAACATGATGAGTTCTTGTGTGCTACAGTTTCAGCATTCGTGGGATACTCACTTGCCGTTAATAGAATTCGCATACAACAACAGTTATCAGGCAAGTATCGGGATGGCACCCTATGAGGCACTGTATGGTAGGGGTGGCAATGGGTCGTGTCGTGTCGGGTTCGTGTCGTGTCATGAATTCTGTTTTACCCATTTATGCCCAACCCGAATCCGACCCGTTTAATAATCGTGTCAAGAATGTCCAACCCGAACCCGACCTGTTAATGACCCGTGTAACCCGTTTAACCCATTTAATAAACAGGTCATACTCAAAACTCAATTAACCTATGACCCGTTTAACCCGTTTAACATGTTTAACCTATTTAAATTATAAAATTTAATAGATATTTAGGTAGTAAATGGGTAGATATATGGGTTAGTAATGACACGTTTATTAAATGGGTCAATATATAAGCCAATATACGGGTTAACCTGTTAACCCAAAATCTACCCATTTATTAAACGGGTTAACAGGTTATTAAACGGGTTAACAGGTTGACCCGAAACCCACCGGTTTAATAAACGGGTCATAATGGGTTGACCCGAAAATGACCTGAAATTTTAATCGTGCGGGTTGACCCGCATAAATTTCGTGCGAGTTTCGAGTCGTGTATCGGGTCGTGTCAAAAATTGCACCCTTACTGTATGGTCGGCAGTGCAGAACACCTATCTGTTGGTTGGAGATAGGAGAGCGAGCGGCAGTGGGGCCGGAATTGATGGACAGAACCCAGGAAACAGTCCGTATTATCAGAGAAAGATTGAAGGTGGCACAGGATCGCCAAAAGATTTATACTCATCGAAGGATTTGAGACTTGGAATTTGAGGTTGGAGACTTTGTTTTCCTGAAACTATCTCCGTGGAAAGGGATTATCCGTTTTGGTCGACGGGGGAAACTGAGTCCACGATTTATCGGACCATACGAGATCATTGAGAGGATTGGTCGGGTTGCTTACAGATTAGCACTACCTCCAAGCTTTCTAAAGTCCACGATGTATTCCACGTGTCGATGCCACGGAAGTATGTGCATGATGCCTCTCATGTACTAGAGGAGCAACCCATCGAACTCCGAGAAGACTTAAGCTTTGAGGAACATCCGGTACAGATTTTGGATCTAAAAGATAAGGTACTACATCAGAAGACCATTCCCCTGGTAAAGGTTCTCTGGAGAAACCAGAATGTGGAGGAAGCCACATGGGAACCCGAGACGCAGATGCTAGAACAATTTCCTTACTTGTTTCCTTAAAATTTCCGGGACGAAATTTCTTAAGGGGGGAGGTTGTAACGCCCCGGAAATGCGAGGAATGTAAAATTGTAAAATAATAAATGAAATGACGTTTTTACTCCTGTGAATAGTATGGTCAATTTATTGAATTTTTGATTGGTAGGTCAAACAGACGTTGATCGATGATCGTGACGTAGTTCGGGATGTCACGAGTCCATAGACAGGTGGCACGTCCAATTTCGACGATCAGGGAAAAAGTTATGACGTTCGGAAATTCAACGGCATTTTCGTAATTTGGACTAAAGAGAGGAAAATGTTGACTTTTTGATTGACAACTGATTTCCACACGATTCGGGGACCATTAGGTAGGTCTCGATGCCCTGAGTCCGTAGACAGGCGGCACGCTGAAAACGGACGTCGGACGGTTGAGTTATAGGTCTGGAAAGAGAAGGGCATTTAGATAATTTTTGAACAAAAGAGCAAAATAGTAATTTTTCGTAGGGGTTACTGTTTGAAACCGTTGGAAACAGGGCCTGCACACCGTGCTTGGTGGTTCTGAGCAAACAATTGTTTAAACGTTTTAGTGGCTGGACCAGGGTGATTGTTTAATTGTTTTGAGGCAGTGGGAAGCACAGATTGAGGACTGAACCAAGCACCAGACCACGGGCACCATTTTTAAAACTGAGTTTACAAGCTTTACGGGGAACAGAGTTTCAGTAGGTCTGAGAGAGATTCCCACGGGTGATGCTGCACGATTCAATTAACTGAGAGTTGGGAAGTGAGTGAGGGTCAATTCTGTGAAGAGGAGAGGTCGAACACTTGAGAGAAACCAGAGAACTGGAAAATCTGAAATTTGGAGGGAAAAATTGAGTTTAATTTATGAGGCTAGTTGGACGAAACCAAGGACCTAAACGGCTTTCTGGGACCATTTGGAGTTCAACCATATCGTCCCTGAAGTGATTCAGCCACAGCTTGGCCCGGAACCCAAGTTCCATTTTGAAAGAAGTTTTAGAGTTGTGGGCGACGACTTCCAGGTGAGTGTTCGTTCAATTGTTTGTGTATTTTGGTTCGCATTGGTCCTAGTAAGCCTCCTGTTAAGTTAATTTGAAAATGGGATTAAAACCAGTAAGTTATGATGATCGACCCGTTTGGTTGATCACGGGTTGAAAGGTCGATTTAGGACCTGTTAAGACTAATTAATGACTCAGAACTCAAATTAAATGGTTAATGAATATCTTAGGTTTAGAAACGAAGGAAATCGAGTGGAAATTGGTGGTTATTTTGCCGGGTCGAGTCGCTGGTTGAGGACCCGTTTATCAGACTAACGGGTGAAGGAAACGACACTGTAGCTACAGTGTCAGGCGCGTGGCTTTCACGCACAGCCACTTTGGGCGGCGCGTGAAGCCTCATCTCCGGTCACGGTCAACTAGAGTTTTCATCCTTTCAGTGTACTGGACATTTTGAGTTTAATAATCGAGTCGATCTAAGATCGTTAAGTTGGTCAGAATAGGGTCGGTTGCCCCCCGGAAGCGTGTTCGGGCGGCTTTCCCGAGTCGGTTTCAGTTTAGGACTTTTTGGATAAATGTTAAGGACTTGTAGTGACCCTTACGTGTGATTGGACTGACAGGAATCGTACGGTAGTTCCGGGACAAGGTTTTACGCACAGTTTTGAAGCAGGATTGTACTGTGAGTGGGCCCGATTTCATTAAACCCTTGCATGCATAACTGTTTTCACGTTTATATATATATATATATATATATATACATGCTGGAATCAAGTATTGATTTTGATTATCTTGAAATTATGGTTATGGCACGATTTACGATGTTTGGGCTTGAGACCCATCTGGTGGAATTTAAGTATTGTTTTGGATTTCATATATACATATATATGCATGTGGATATTGATGAATATCTTTGGTACTGCACTGTATAGATCCACCCGTGTGATACTGTCTCCTCCGGATGTGGTACCCCGGAGTGGTCACGGCGCATTGCCTGCGATGGGTCATTCTACGGAGGGACCGGACCGTAGGATGACTCAGGAGCAGGATTGCTATGATTGGACGTCTGGGACGTCGAGCGTCTGGGACGCTAGACATCTGGGATGCCGTACCCGGACTGGGTTCGGGGATTGGACTCGGGATTGAGACCCCGAGTGGCACGCGTAGCCTTGGGACTGTGACCTTATTGGACGTCAGGGACGTCAGACATCTGGGATGTCAGGATTGGAGTGTATAGTGCAGTGACTGTGGTTATATTTATGGTTTTATTATATGACTTGTGATATCTTATATGATTTTATGGTTTTAAATACTAATGCATGCATGTTTGGAAAACAGAGGGGGTAAAAGTATATGTTTTAATTATTAAACTGTTTTATAAACTTTGAGTTTCGGCCCACTCACCCTTAATATTTTGGTGACCCCTCCAGACCGTGCTACTGAGGTAGAAGAGGATCCCGAGGTTGAGGCATAGATCTACACTACGCCCCTGAACCCTTGTTGGGTAGGTTAACCCGCAGGATAACTTAGAGTCGTGCTCGGAATTTGTATTTTGGACATTATCCCTTGTCTGACATCTTTTGAATTCGGATTGTATGTATAACTTTATTTCGGATATTTATGCATTTGAACTTTTAAGGTTAAATTTGGAATGTTGGTTCGGGTGTCAGATGGGAGCAGGGCACGTCCCCTTGTGGTCCCCGGGGGATCGGGACGGGTTCTGTCACGTGATCAACCTGAAGGGCATTAAAATTATTAAAAGCTGTGAGTGGACGAAAAGCAATAAGTTCATAAAAACATATTTCATAAAGACAATTATGTCCTTCACTAAAAAGCATGCATGCATTCGAAAACTATTTATTCAAATAACCATTATTAGGGTCTCAGACCAAAACTAATCATACGGGCCCCTGCCCAAATCCATTTACACAAATCCATAACATATCAACCATATGTGGGAACTCAACCCAAAACCGTAAATCCGAGTATGTGGGAACTCAGCCCAAAACGTTAGAATACCATTTCTGAAATCCAATTACCATTTCATAAATCCAATAAACCATGTTTACCAAATATCATATAATCAATCCTGTCACGGTTTCCAAAGCTACGTGCGTGCTACTCAGGGTCTCAAATCCCAAGTCTCCCCGGGGTCCACCCAAGTCAGTGTCCGCAGATCAATGACTCTCCCTGGGGGTTATAATCAATATATGTCTTCCTGAGAGTAAGGTACCCCACGTGGGCGACTCCACTCAGTTAGTGCTCTATGACTACTCCGGGGTCCACCCAGGCCAACGACTCTCCCCACAAGAGACAATCCATAAATACAAGGATTTTATATGAAAAACCATTTCGTAATCATTCTTAAAACCTTTCAAACCTTTCAAAGGATCCATCTCCGATCCCTATAAACCGTCATGAAACCAAAAATCCATGTTTCCAAATCCAAATCCATTTAAGGTCTCTGAACCCGAAATCACCTTTATAAACCATAAATGGGACTCATGCCCGATATCATAACCAATTGGGCCTCAAGCCCGATCATGTAAACCAATTGGGCTTTAAGCCCGATTTCGTAAACCAACTGGGCCTCAAGCCCGATTTCGTAAACAACCTGGGTCTCAAGCCCGATACCTTATTAAATCAAATGGACTCGAAGTCCGATAGTTAGTAAATCAAATGGATCTCAGGCCCGATTCCATATTTTCAAATCCGAAATCAATTCATGAACCAATTGGGCCCCTGACCCGATAATGTAACTAGAATGGACTTCAAGTCCGAGGGTTTCCAAAGAAAATGGGTCTCATGCCCGAGTTTACCTGTTCCAATCCATAACCATTTCAATAAACTATTATCGAAACCACAAGCGTGTACAACCACAACGTAAAACCATAAACCTCGATATACGTGCAAATACGTAAATCGCCTTGAAATACGTGTAAATATGTAAATCACCAGTATCTCAATCATCATCATCATATAAAGGTCCACTCACAGACTGTCCTACACTATTGCCTCGATATGCGCACCATAAGCCTTCTCGGGCTAATCACCGTCACCGGGACTCCCAAACATGTCCAATTCATATTAGAGGGTTAATAACTACCTCATTAGCCTCTCATTGAAGCCCCGTAATTTTTTCGAATTTTTAACTATTTTTAAACTCGATCCTAAACCTTCGGACGTCCCGAACTATATCAAAACGATATCCGATCGACTCGAAACCAGTCCCAAAATGTTCCTTACATCGAATAGATGAAAACACATGTTGAACACATTCCCAAAATACCCCCCACGCGCGATGAACAGTGTCATCGCCTTCCTCTCGCTGGACTCAGTTCAGTCTGGTCCACTGCAACCCGGTCTAGCCAAACTAGCTAGACCAGTTCTCCCCATTTTCCCATGTTTTTCAATCCTTTTAATTCCTATCTCTCTTTCCTATCATTTTCAATCGATTTATCTACTAAAACATAGAAACAAGACCTCATACTCACCTTCCCGATCGAAGCAAAACTGGCCAACCTTCAAGTGCGAACTCCCACCACCTCCGGCCACCGTTGGCTGTGATTCCAAGCCCAATCGACTCATGTCGACCACCAGGAGCTCACCTAATCAATCGATTCGATCAAAAACGACCAAAACGTGGTTTACCATTTTTGAAGTAGAAACTATACCTCACGGGTTTGCAGGCCACCGTCCACGACGGTCCTCCCCGATGGCCTCATTATCACCATCTCTCTTCCCTCTCACTTTTCCATTCACGCACTAACAGCAATAGCAGGGGAATGAAGGTATGGTTATGGGGTTTTGGTGTCTGTTTTAGAAAGAAAATGAAGAAGATGAAGACTGAGTCGTGGGGGAGAAGAGAGAGAAATGAGAGGGAAATAATTAAAATAATAAAACTTAAATAAAATAGTATTTTATTTCATTGGATCCACATAAATATCTACCAAATCCGAATTTAATATTATTTTAATCGAATCCCGAGACGTTAAATTTCTGATTTCGATCCCGTGACCATAACTTTTCCATTCAACGTCCGATTTCGACGTGTCGCCTGTCTACAGACTCGAGACGTCCCAATCTACGGCACAGTCATCGTTCCTCGTCCGTTTGACTCCCCGAGTCAAAAGTCAATATTTTACTCAAGACCACGGGGCAAAACGGTCATTTTACACCGTTCGTCCAATTTTGCTCAACTAATCACCGATTAATCTCACTAATCCTCCATTAGTCACTAATATAATCCCGGAATTCGGGACGGGTCGTTACATTACCCCTCTGCACATATCTAGGTGGCTGTTCTACAAACACCTCCTCATCAACTTCTCCATGTAAGAAGGCATTTTTCACCTCCAATTGATGAATTGTCCATTCCTTTTAGGCAGCAAGTGCAACTATAACCCGAATGGTATCTAACCTGGCCACATGAGCAAATACCTCAGCGTAATCAACCCCATATTTTTTAGCATACCCCTAAGCCATCAGCCGAGCTTTGTACTTGTCCACCTCTCCATTTTCATTCAGTTTGGTCTTGTATACCCATTTAACTCCAATCATCTTCCCACCTTGAGGTAAATCTTTCAATTCCCAAGTGTTGTTCCTTTCGATAGTTTCTATTTCGACATCCATAGCTTTCCTCCATTTTGCACTTTCACAGCTTCGTTGTAGTGAGTCGGATCACTGTCTGCTAAGAGAGCCAAGTGCGCCATGTCTTCTTCTTCAGATAGTCCCTCCCCCGTTATGTAATCTCTCATCCACACTGGTGGAGCCCTAAGTCTTTTTTTTCTGGACTGGATACATTTGCTTCTGAGACTTCATCTGATCCACTATTGTTGTTTGTGTCGCTTCCATCTCCATTGTCACTTCCATTTCCATCTGGTCCATCTTCATCAGCTTCATTGTTTCATCTCCATCATCATCCCATTCCAAATCCGCTATGACAACTTCATGGTGATGTTCATCCCAATCCCAGCTGTTATTCTCATGAAATCGAACTTCATGACTGATTAGGATCCTCTACGAGATTGGATCAAATTGCTGATAGGCCTTTGATCCTTCACTAATCCCAAGTAGCACACACTTCTTACTTTTATCATCTAGCTTGGTCCTCTTGTTGTCTGGAATATGTACGTATGAAATGCATCCAAAAACCCTGAAATAACTTACGGACGGTATCGTACTACTCCATGCCTCCTCGGGTGTTTTGTTTTTAACTGCAAATGTAGGACTCCTATTGAGCACATGAATTGTCCAGTTTGCTGCTTCTGTCCAAAAAGTCTTAGGCATCTTCTTCTCGGTTAATAAGTTGCGAACCATATTCATGATGGTCCGATTCTTGCGCTCAGTTACTCCATTTTGCTGCGAGGTGTAGGCTGCTGTCAATTGTCGTTGAATGCCATGCTCAACACAAAACTCAGTAAACTCGTGAGATGTAAACTCCCTACCACGATCCATGCACAAACTTTTAATACTTGCATCAGTTTCTTTTTCCACCAGACTTTTAAAAGCTTTAAAAGTTCGAAAGGCTTCTGACTTCTCAATTAGAAAATAGATCCAAGTCTTATGACTAAAATCATCAATAAAAGTGAGTAGATACCTCTTCTTACTATTGGATGTAGGCGTGATCGGTCCACATATATCTGCATGGATGAGTTGTAGGATTTGATTGGCCCTCCAAGTACTTCTTTTTGGAAAAGGATCTCTCGGTTGCTTGCCTACCAAGCAATTCTCGCACACTCGTGATGAGTGCTTTATCTGAGGCAGTCCGCTCACCATCTGCTTCTGTTGTAGGGTCTTTATGTAACGACCCGAACCTTTATTATTATTATTTTATTTTGAAATGACTATTTTACCCCTGAGGGGAGGGGGAATTTTGACTTTTGACTCGGGAAATAATTAGAACTTTGACCTATGACCGTGACGGAGATCGGGACGTCACAAATCCGTAGACAGGTGGCACGTCGAAATCAGACTTTGTATGAGGAAGTTATGGTCACGGATGCGATTTTAGCGAAACTTACGAACCAAGAATAAACTTAAAATAATATTAAAATATTCAAATCTGTGCAAATCCCTAGAATTAATCTGAACCGTCGGATGAGTGGCAAATGTCACTCATCCTAGAGATTACTATTCCCAAAAAGCTGGGTCTACACCTATTGGTCCCTTTTTAATTATTTTATTTTCCTTCAATTCACCCCAGCCCTTCATTTCCTGCCCCATTTAATCTGGGCCGTTCATCCCAGTCCACATTTTTCCCTTTATCTGCACGATCACACCTCTCTCTCACTCGCACAACCATTTCCACCGTGAAGGAGCACACAGCTCACCGTGCACAGACCCCCCCAGACGACCAACCAGCCACCACACTTGCCACTAGACCACGAACACCGTCCTCGCCACTTGCAACACCATCATCAGCCGCCCTCATCTCCTTCCCTCTGTCTGTAAACCCAGAAAAACCCACCCAGACCCGAGACGGGTTTTTGGATCCAAGAGATCCAAACCACACCACCCCAGCTTCTCAACTCGAACCAGGACCAGGCTAAGATCGTTAGAATCTCAAGAAGACAGAAAAACAGTCAAGGCGACCCACAACGGCGACACGACGGAGGTAAGACCTGAAACCCGAGAGGCCTTGTTTTTCCCCATAGCTTGAACGACCCTCTTTAACGTGTACACTTTGATTCTCTCTACTGGGACACGTCCTAGGAGCAGTGACGACCTGAAAGGAGCCGGATTCAACGTTGGAAACAGGCGGCAGTGACGGGGAAGACGACCGGAGCAGAACCATGAGTTTCTTCGAGTCCCAGGTATAAATCTCGTCCCTGTTTCCAGTTTTTGAAGTCAAAGAGCTGTAGAACAGTAGAACAGACGTAGATGATCCTCTAGGAACAAACCCTGTCAAAAATGGTGGCCGAAAACGGAATCTGGAAACGAGTCAAGCTGCGGGTCGACGGCGACCCGATTTCAAGGTTTCGGGTTGACCCGCTCAACTATAGCAGTGATGACGTCATCATCATGCTGAAATCAACAGTGACGTCATGATGACGTCATCATATCAGACCAGGGACCAACCAAAGAGTGACACGTGTCATCTGACATGTCTCAGAGATGACGTCAGCAGTCACTGTAGCAGCGTTGACCACGCGTGGGGGCGCGTGTGAACAATACTTTTGGTGGGGAAAGTACCATTTTCAAGGTTTCGACGATACGGATCCAATGGCGGTGGTTTTGTGTCGATCGGAGATCGTTAGGTAGGTCAAAATGGGGTTTGAAGCCTCAAGAATAGTGCCCGGACTACGTTTTCGGGACGATTCTGTTCTTAGGTTTTAGTATTGAACTAGTAGGGTCCTTTAGTGACTCTTGGACATGTTAATACAAGTTTAGGTGGTCGTTGAGCAACAAGGACCGTGTGTGAGTGGGCTATTTGATTTCTAAAAGGATTGCATGCATAAACTGTTTTACTATTCCATTTTATGATTTAGATGAGACTATTATGGGTACTATATGGGAATGCTTATTACATATTATGATGTTTTGGGCATGAGACCCGTCTGGATTATATATGGAATGTTTTTCAGGGATGTTCAGGGGACACAGGGTAACTATACTATTATTGTGATGTACTTTCCAATCTTACTATCTTGTCTCCTCCAGGGATGGTCGTTGGCCTAGGTGGACTCTGGAGTAGTTACAAGGCACTAACTGAGAGGAGTTGATCTCCGTTGGGTTGCCTACTCTCAGGAAGGCATATTTAGTATACCTCGGACAGTGACCGGGATACCGGGCACTAGTGGATCTAGGGGAGTTCTCGGGCTTTGAGACCCTAAGTGGCAACGCGTAGCCTTAGAACTGTGACACCATTATTAGGCATCGGAGATGCCGGGGTTAGGTTTTACAGTGCACTATTATGTTGGTTTTCCCTTTTCGATTATTATATGATTTTATGATTATGATTCTATTATGATACTATGTTTACTTCAATGCATGCAAGTTTTGAAAAACGGAGGGGTAAAACCTTATGATTTATTATATTATTAAATTGGTTTTATAAACTGTTTATTTTCGACCCATTCACTCTTTAATGTTTTACTGACCCCTCTAGGTCGTTCCACGAAATTAGAGGACGATCCGGAGGACGAGCCTTAGTCTAGTTCGCGGTGCACCTGTACAAACCAAGTGGGTAGGTTGAACACTAATTATGTAATCTGACTATTGTGCTCATGTTTTGTATTGTACTATCCCTGGTTTGACAACATATTATTCCGAACTCTTATGTTTGAACGTTATTTGTTTAATTTGAAGTATTTTGATTTCAAGTACGGGTACTTTTGGTATGTTTGGAGTCGGTAGACGGGAGCGGGACACATCCCCGGGTGGTCCCAATGGGATTGGGACGGGTCCTATCACTTTAAGCCATCAATACTCAAGTGCCCATATCGGCAGTGCCACAACTGTACTAGATCATCTGTGTCAGCATTGAAACATGCCTGGTAATTGGGTTGATACTGAGCAGCAAGAATGAACATGCGGTTTGTAGTCATGACCGTCTCCATGATCAATCCTCTTTTAGGGTGATAGATCTTGCACCTCCCGTGTTGAATGAGAACAGCAAGACCTTTCTCCTGAAGCTGACCAATACTTAGCAGATTATTCTTCAAAGCAGGCACATAGAAAACTCCAGTGATCACCTGAGTCATTCCATTCACTTGTAGTTGAATGTTTCCTTTCCCCAAAAGGACCATATTAGTAGTGTTCCCTAGTTTCACAATTTCTCTAAAACTTCCAACAAAATCAGAGAATAACTCCCTCTTACCTCACATATGATTGCTACAACCCGAGTTGAGGAACCAAATGTCTTCTTTGATCTCCGGAGTATCCACGTACGCCATTAGCAACATCTCTTCACTAGCTTCTGCATAGTTGGCCTTGGCTTCCTTGTCTTTCTTAGGACACTCATACTAAAAGTGCCCTAATTCATGACAATTATAGCACTCAATCGTTGATTTGTCGAAATTTTGTTGACCTCTTCCTCTTCCTCTTCCACGACAGCTTCCTCGACCACGTCCTCTTCCTCCAAAGTTCTCTTCATAGGTCACCTTTAGTGCTTACTCCTCTGCGCCATGTCCAATCATCCACTGCTCATGCACTACCAAACTGCTTTGCAGTTCATCAATTGAGAGAGTATCCAAGTCTTTGGATTTCGCAATTAAACAGACCACATAGTCAAATTTAGAAGTCATCGATATCAAGATCTTCTCAATGACTTCTACATCCGTCAATTTGTCACCATTGATCCTTCTCTTGTTGGTAATGGTCAGAGTTTGACCCAAAAATTCATTCGCAATTTCTCCTGTCGTCATGTGAAGCATCTCAAACTCCTTTCGAAGTGCCTGCAATTGTGCTCGTTTGACTCGAGCAGTCCCTTGATACTTCTGCTTCAACGAATTCCAAATCTCCTTAGCCGTATCCTTGTTCAAGATTGTTTCGAAGACAGCTCAATCAATAAACAGGTAGTTCTTGGCATTTAAATCTTTCAACTTTTGATCTTCGAGCACTTTCCGTTGTTCCTCTGCAAGTGGAGCTCCTTTTGCTGCTGCAGGGATTCCATGCTCCACAAGACTCCAAAATTCCTTTGATCGTAGGAAATTTTCCATAAGCATTGTCTAGTGGCCATAATGCCCATCCAGTTTTGGAATGGATGCTTGCACAAAGCCACTTCCTTCTCCTGCCATGTTCTCGTATCTCTGCACTCAAAAATTGCTCTCTCAAGCTTCAATCAGGAGCCCCAGGGTGGTGCTCTGATACCAAATGTTAAACTCAAGTGTCTATCAAATGAGATCTTTGCAACCTGGGAGGAAATTCCACTTAACATTAATCAAAGAATAAACAGGCTTTATAAGCCTTACAATAAATGAGAAGATAAACATGCAACCCACGTTAAACACTTACCTAAACGTGGTAAATGACTAAGTCTGAAATAAACCAACTTCTACTGATCCCTAGCTAAATTCTAGGACTTATTCGGCCATGCAGTTGAAACTGCTTACATAAAACAATCCTAAGTTTACGTAGTGAATAGAACCACTACGTCCACCAAACCTAATAATCTAACATAACAGTGAAAAATGGAAAGCGACATTTGAGCACTTACTATATTCAATTGTGATTCGAGTTATACATGGCAATCCTACAATCATTGGAAATGGATACAGAATTTTAACCCGCGAACATGAATCCAGTGGTAAAATAAACAAAGGAGTACACACTATTCAATCCCTCAAAAAATTGCCTTCTCAAGCCATCTTGGCAATCTCAATGATGCTTTCATCCCGAGCCGGGCGATAAATACAGAGTACAATAGGTGGAGCAAGAACACGAAAGATGCACTATTCAACATTACCTGTTAAATAATACAGAAAGCCTTCAATACTTCTGAGTACGTAAATATGTGAGAGGGAGAGATGGAAGGAAAGAATATATACCAGAGTACCAAATAAGAGATATATCGCTTCCATCGACGGGAGTGTATAGATCCCGGATGCAGTGAATATGAATGTTAGAGAAGCATGAATGTTTAAAGTGATCTGCAAGCAAATTGATCCACCAAAGATGAAAGGAATGTAGCTCAAATTTCAGTGTATGGCATCAAACCAAATATCAGATAAAGCAAGGATAGTCAGTTACCAAAGCAAGAATGTTTTCACTTATCAAGAATGAAGATATCAAAACATACCCTACAGCACCAAGTGATCGAACCTGCATTACCATCAACATTCATGTTCAAGGCATCCAATTTTGAAACCTAAACTTTTAAAACTAGCTAGACACACTTGATGAGTTCAAGGCACAAGGGAGTAAACGTTACAATTGTGCACAAGAAAATTGAAAGACCCCAATTTGCTCCTGACCTGGGAATATGCAAAACAGACGTTAAAAGTGCCAAGCGTGAAATACACAATAAATTAGTAATCCCTAGTCATTGCTAATACTAATTTCAATCACTTCATTCATACCTCCATAAACCTCCCATTGTGAAACCAACTAAACCATGCTTGAGCTGGACAAAAGAGAGATATATTAGCAAGCCAATAATCAATTCATATGGTTCATTGTAAACCAACAGAAGTAAGAATAAAACTGGCTGGTTTATAACGAGCTGGCCATTCCACGTTAATTTAGATTGCTAGGTTCAAATAGGCCAGCTGGCTAGCCAGTTTTTGGTCAACCATAATGGATCATCTAGTTCGGTATGTTTTTGGAGAACTGTGAGAATATCTTAGCTATATCCACGAGAGGGAAGTTTCTGATGAGCTAAGAACAATTTTTTTGGTTTTGGGATTTGGGATCATCATCACTACCTAGCAGCCATCGACCCTGAGACCATTCTTAATACAAATGCACTTAACCAAAAGGCTAGGAAGATGGGCAATGGGCGCTAACTAAGAACAGCTTGTTGAACATGAAAAATCAACAAATTGTTATATACATGCTAATTCACGATAACAAGAACAACAACAGCACAAAGATCAAGCTCACCAGATAGGTCAAGGCTTTCACTGGCCCAGACAAGACTAGTAATAGCATAGTTGTTGCCACCTAGAAAAATAAGAAAAACATTGCCATTATATAACGCAAACAATATTTCAATCTTTAAGTTCTGACATGGTGGTTATGGATGGTCACAGACCATAGTTTTTCTACCAGTAGCGGTGTCCCATCTCATTGAGGTAATCACTATTGGCAGTGAGAAGAAGAAGCCAAAATAATTCTGCAAAGAAATCAAATTTGATTGAGATCATGTGCATTAGAATGCATAATATAATACATCATAGATAAGTAGATAACCATAACAAAAGTTTATAGCTCATACACAATGTGGAAAAAGTACATCAGTTATAAACCATCCAAATCGAACCAGGAAAAAAAAAAACTGATGTGCATCTAAACCTAGAACCAAAACCAAGCAAGCTTGAAACAATTAAACAATTTCATATAAAGCTCACTGCTTTATAAGTAAGAAGTATCATAAAGTAAGAAATAGCACAAATACAAATGTTAATTTGAGTTGTTTCTCTACTTGGACAAAAACCCATCTTTCAATTATAATCCCACGAACCTCAATTGAAAGAGAATTGCTGAGGAAGTACACCAAACCGGTAAGTGCAGCAAACATGGAGCACTCCACCAGTGCCAATGTCTTCTTATAAACGACGCCGTCCTGCGACAAGTCTTCGAGCTCGGCTGAAATTTCAGTGCTTTCTTCTTCATTTCCACTAAGTGATAGAGTTTGCGTGTCGGAGGCCCTAGGAAATTTGAAGCTGGGGTTGGATAGTGAAATTGGGGAAAGCGAAAAGGGCTTGGGTTTTAGGGGAAGTTTTATTCTTTGTGACGCAGAAGAGCGGAGGTGAGGAAGGGAGATGGAAGAGTGGAGAGGGGCAGTTTGGGAAATGAAGAAAGATGAGGTGACCGGATAAATTTGCAGGGGAACCATGGAGGTCACCGAGAGTGAGAGAATAGCTCTGGGGAAAGTGAATGGGAGATTTGAGCGGAGCTATAGATTGGGCTTAATGGGCTCTCAGAATTTTGGGCTTTAATTATTTGCACCCAAAAATTTGATCAGTAAGCCCAATACTCTTGCTTCTTATTAAAAATTTGTAAATAGTCAAATAAGAAAAAGCACTGGAATTCCTTGAACATTAACATCTTAATCATGGAGCTCTGATGAACCACAGTAGAATTTATAATTCAAAGGATACTCCAGTATTCCACTCAGTAGTCAGAGTTTTTGACTGACGCCTGGGGTCGGTATTAAAATATATACTCCATATTTTTGGCCTCTTATATTAAAAAATAAATCATAAAATTATGGGTAAATTCGCAAGAGAGAAATTTTACTCCACCCATTATTATATGATATGACTCTTTTAAAATTGGAGAGTTCAAACCCAACATTGAATTGTTACAACAAATTAATTCAAAAACTTGGGTTAGACGAAAAATGACACACTTTAGAGAAAGTGCATGTCAGACAGCAAGCATTGGTTCTGGAAATTTGGCTCTGCAGGTAAAACTTGCACTTAATGATTGAGCCCATTCCAAAGACAAAACAAAAGCAAATCTAAATTTATCAAAAAAAAAAAAAGAAGCAAATCTTATGATCCCAAAACAGTTTTTAAATTCATGAATTACAACACAACAAAAAAATTAATGACGCAAAGGAGCAATGGAAAACAAAACACCATGATTACCACACTTCCAACATCTTTTCTTTCATTAAATTAAACAAAAACAAAACATTCTTTTCTTAAATAATTGGGTTGTGTCCCAAACTTACTATACAACCAGCATCTGCATGCGTTGGGGCGTGCCGCCTTCGCTATTATGTCTCCACGGGGTGACATCCCAACAAAACGTGTAGCTGTATTCGGTGCCTGCATACCGATCACAACAATCTAATTCGAATACGCATGGTTTTTTAGATTATATATTTTCTGAAATAGCTTAAATACGTGAAAATGAAATAATGAGATTTAAGTGGGGTTCAGTTATTCATATAGGGATTTTTTTTCCCAACCCTATTTTCTTCCCATGTCCATTCAAATCATTTTCTATCACTCAATCAAATAGGGATTGAAGGCTGCCGACTAGGTTTAGTTGAGTTACTTAATAAGAATGTTCTTTTGTTAGACTAAGGCCTATGTTCGAGACTCTCGTTGTCAATAATTTTTTTTTTTACCAGGCAATTTGCAAATTCTAAAATAGGGAATCAGAATTCACAACTCCGTTAGGACAATTCATTTTAGCGAGTGATTTATTTATTTATTTTTATTAATATTTAGCGAGCGATTTATATATTCTAAAATAAAGGCATAACACCATCCAGTTCTTTCCTTTTAAGCTTTTAGAACTAAAAACAAAATAGGATTAAAGCTTAATCAACTTTTTGCGTCCTCTATAACTGGAATCAAAATGCAACAAATTTCATTCAAATTTTCATCTTAAGTGGAAATAATTAAGATCTTCTTCTTATATTTCCAACAGTTTGGAAGATATTGGAATTCTTTTTTCATTTCTTTGAATATTAAGCAAAGAAATATTAGACGAATCGACTCGAAACCAAGACTGGGATTATGGATCAAATAGTATAATTGGGGACCCATGATCTATGTTCATGAGTTATGAAGAGACATGAAAAATGAGAATCTTTGCTACTACAACTCTCCACGGCACGTCAAAGGCAATGTGACAGATGCAAACAATCAAACATCGTCATCATGACCATCATCAATCTTTGCTTTGCGACTTTCATGGCATTTCTTCATTAACCAGGAGCCCTAATTAGGCAGGTATAATTTGGAGTTTAGTAGTAAGCTAGTGTGGTCGTCATCAGCATGGATGGCGATGTACCCTAGCCTCCAAGGCCATCGGCGTCGTCCATTTCAATTGAAAGTCTCGAAAAAGAGAGGCCACGTTGGGTCAACAGCATAGCAGAGTTGTCGGTAGTACACGTGGTTGATATCCACAAGAAAACGACATGGTATGAGATTGTGTCTTGATGAATGATTGTGGAATGTCAAAAGCGAGTGGACAAATGAATTGAATATGCCTGCCTGCCTTAGCTCACTCATGCCACTCCCAAACGCTCTCATGCTCTTGTTTTACCACGGGAAATTTACCATGAATCGAGTGTTCATATAAGAGATCGACACGTTAGAGGGTTTTGCCTCTGCAAAAGTGAAAGACTTTTGTATTATGAATGAGGAGAAATAAGAATCGATTACAAATGCTTTAAATAATCGATTACAAGGCCGAAACAAGCCTTGCTCTAAATCTACCGCGTAACGTTGAAATTAGAATATTGAAAGATTAATGTATCAAAATAATCATGAAAAATTTCGAGCAAAAATATTATAAGTTGCTTTGTCTTAAACAAACTTAAAATTTCAATGGGTGGATTCATTTGCTCACCTCAAATACACATTACCGATACAATCAAGAATTTGTATGGAGGGATTTGAGAAAAGAAAGAAAAGAAAGAAAAGATAGATGGATCTAGAGCAGAAGGAGTGAGAAGTATGGGTATATGATGTATATAGGGTAGGATGGCTATATGATGTATATAGGGTAGGGAACTGTGGATTTGGTGGGTCTACAAGCATTGATGGTACAAATGCACGCAGTAGAAGTGGAAATCTTATGAAGGTGAAGGGCTCTCTCACTCGCACCCTATGTCTTCACTTCGCTCAGTGATTTTACTCTTAACTTTGCGGTAACATTCACTTCCCTACACAATAATGCCTGCAGCAGGGGTTAAGTGCTTTTCTTGCATCACTCCTTTTCCTCCTTGCCTTGCCTCCCACTGTTACCTGAAAAGCTAACGTAAAGTTTACTCCTCCTGCATCCATCAATTCAATTCAATTCAATTCAAATTCAATCACTCCAAATCTCACTTCTCAAATCTCCAGCTGATTCTTCAATTTCCCAAAAAGAAAGAAAAAAAAAAAAGAGAAAAATCTCGCTACTCTTTTATCTTTAGGCTCTTTACCGTTCTTTCAGTTTCAGGCCCACATTCTTTGTTCCTTTCATTTGTAAATTTCGATCCTTTTCTTAATTCTCACCGAAGCTTTGATTTTTCCGACTACCTTTTATTGTTTGGAGCTGTATCTTCTTCAAGATTGAGGCCCTGGGGAAGCCAGCCATGAAAGACAGAGGCAAAGCTGTGGAAGCACACAACAACAATGCCGACATGGAGTTTTTTTACTCTTCTTCATCTGAAATGCCATGTAGGCGACATCCCAATTCATCATCTGTTGGGATTTGCGCTTACTGTCTTAAAGAGAGGCTTCTGAAGCTGGTCTGCTCCGACTGCGGAGAGCAGCGTCTCTCATCTTGCTCATGCTCTGAGATCTCATCAAACAGAAACTCATGCACTGTGGAGGTGGGCAGTGTGGGGAGGGTCTCCTTTCTGATTGAGAACGAAAAGCATGAATCTTTGAACTCAAATTCTAAAACCCACAAAGCCCAAGAGAAGGAAGATGTGGTTGTGCTGAGGAGAAGCAGCAGCAGCTGTGTTGAGATTAAAAGAAGTGGGTTTTGGAGGTTTGGGAGGCTGTTTAGGAAAAAGAAATCAGATCATAAAGATTGTGGAAACCAAAGTGTTGCTGGTGGTGGGTTTGATGAGAAAAGTGAGATGTGGTTGGTGGATCATATGGGTGTCTCAAGATCAAGGTCTCTCTGTAGTTTTAGAGGAGGTGGGTTTTTTGGGTCTGAGGATGGTGGTGAACATTTGATGGTGTCTGGGGCAAGGAGCTCAATTTCAGCTGCTAGAAGCTCAAGTGTCACAACTGCTGGCATGGTTTTGGATTCTGGGAGGAAAAGTGGGTTTAGTGAGGGAAGAAAAAGTGGGTTTAGTGAAGGAAGAAAGAGCGGGTTTAGTGAAGGAAGAAAGAGCGGGTTTAGTGAAGCCGAGCCAAGGAAAAGCGGGTTTGATGGTGAGAAGAGAGACGAGGGTTTGGTTTCTGAGTTTGGTGTGAAGAAAAATGGGTTTATGGATGTTGACAAGGGTTTCAGTGGGGCAACAAGGAGGGTTTTTTCACTGAAAGAGAGTGATTTTAGTGGCATGGATGAATCAGGGTTTATAGATTTGAAGCTTGATTATTCAGCAGAGTCGAAGCATATTGGTGATTCAGAATCTGTGTGTGGGAGCATGAGAGGGAGCGATTTTGAGGCACATGAATGTGGAGGAGGGCAATTTGGGGGTTTAATGAGAGATGGATTTTTAAGCCATGGTGGCTCTTGTAGGATTACAGTGAATGACAGAGGGATTAAGAGAGGGAGGAAAAGCTTGAAGGGTTGGAAATGGATTTTCAGGCAGCATCCAAGCTGGGGAAGTACAAGGAAGAAAGCCGAAGATTTAATGTTCAAAACCTGAAAATTATTCATGGAGATAGACCAGAACAAAACAATAACAAATAAATAACTGTGTTTTGTGTAGCTTACAACATCAAAATCTCTGTCTGTCTGTCTGTCTGTTTTTTATTCCTCAGTCTTCCCATTTGTAGTTAGTCAATAGTTACATTATCGCCTCCTCTAATCTTTTTCCTCCTTTGTATCTATCTTGTTTATGATCTTGAAAGGATGCAGCAATTCATGCTAACTCGAACGGCTATAGGACGAACGCTTATTTATGGAAGCTTTGAAAACTGGCATTAATAACTGAGATGTTTGCGATTGCAATACTTGAAGAAAAAGAAAGCAATGGCCTTAGTAAATGTTATTTGAAATATTGCTGTGAAATTTGAGGGAATACTAAAAAGAGCATGTTCCAAAGCCTTTTGCTGTTCTCCATTATCAATAAAGGATAATGGCCCAAGCTAGAGATCTAGGATCAGAGAAAGATTAGATTGGTTGTTTGAAACTTTTCATTGAAGCAACCTAAACCAAACATAGTGTATCATAATGTCTTTAATGAATCTAAAACTTACTAGTTTTAGGAAAATGTTCAATTTCAACCATCGATCCCATGTTATCACCTTCAAAGGTAGCCTACGATATGATTAGATAAGTTTGGTAGATGTGTTGGTGAAGATAATGCTTGGACTGCCATTTACCTAATGTGACGAGGAAGCTTATCTTTGTTTAGACAGAAGTGAAGAATTCGGATGGATCATTGATTCCTTAAGTAATTATTAGTGATTGAATGGACTCGATGATCATAGCGTCAGAAGGGTCTTTTGACCTTCTGTTGGCATGTAGCGGCGCGTGGAGCCTTTTTCGGCCCACGACGGCGTGTGAGCATAGTTTCAGATCAGTCTGAACAGTTTATAACCTATTTAAGTCCATATTAGGTGATTTTAGGCCCGTTTTGAGTTATCCTTAAGGAGTTTAACATATAGAATGGATTTTGGAGTTAAGTTTGACTTTTTGTGAATGGTCTTCATAGGTTGGACTAGTTGGGAGCTTGAGATGAGTTTGATTTGTCGGGTGATCCGACTTCTTGACTAGTGTGAGTGGACCCTTTTCCCTAAACTGATTTTAATACGTTATTTTTTTGCACGTTTTATGATGTTATTTCTATGATATCTTTGAGCATCCGTGAATTAATATATGCTACTTGTGAGTATGTTTGAAATGATTGTTGTACGATGCACGCATGGATTTACTGGTTATGTTATGATATGATGGCCATGCATAGTATGTACGTAGTCGAGGCACATGATGCATTTGCATATTAGTCTCTGGTGCATTGATGAGATAGTGTTAGAATCCACTTAGGAGTCGCTAGTATATAATACCCGTCTGTATGGTCACATACCAGCCTCCATGTGATTGATCACCTGCACAACTCGTAATACTAGTTAAAAATGTGCCAGCTTGTTCCCCCAGCTCTAAGGGACATGAGGTGATGATGCATGACACCCAGCTTTCACATGGTGAGGTACCGAGCAAAGATACTTAGTTTTAGTCATATACGTATGAGCAGAGCGACTCATGAGTAAGTAATTAGTGGGTTGACAATTGTGCCATATTTACGATTTCTGCATGACTCATTTGAGTATTAAGATTTATGATTATTTTATTATTATTACTTCTCGTGTTATGTGCAAGTTATGTTGTAACTGATTGCGATTTCAACTAAACTGAGGGGTTAAAGTATGCTCTTATTAAATTGTTAATTTACATTGAAATAAACCTCTGGGCCCACTCACCCTTATTTTTTAAACCCCTCAGGTCTCGTTGGCGCACACGTATTTTGAGGAGGCTCATATGCTACTCTTACATTCACTCCCGAGCTAGAGTAAAATGGATGGAATAATCGAGTAATGACACTAAGGTGTAGTGTATGATTATCAAATTTTGTCCATGTTCTAAGCTTCAGTTGCTGGGTGAAATGTGATCTGTAACAACCCGAACTTTTAATAAAATGTAAATTCAAAAATTTAATGTAAAATGACTATTTTTCCCCTAGTTAGGGAAAATGTTGACTTTTAACCCGGATACTATTTGAACTTTGACCAAGGTCCATTACATAGATCGAGACGTCAAGAGTCTGTAGACAGACGACATGTTGAAATCGAACATCGAACAGGAAAGTTATGGGTCACGGAAGAAATCTGATACTATTCACGCATTATGAGGAGTGTATAGTTGACATTTTGAGATTGTTCAAAATATATGAGTTGGATCAATTTATGAGTGACAGTGTCACTCATCGAATTGGCCGAGCCCCCCAAGCATTTGGGTTCATTGTATCATCTTCATCTCTTTGTTTTTCATTCATCTAAAACCCAAATCCCAGATCCCACACCATACCCCCATTCCCCCATCCTTTGCTATCCATTTGAAAGAGAGAGTGACAGAGCGAGACAAGAAGAAGAGGACGATGGCAACGACTTGAAAACCCATGCACAGTGGCCGAAAAACCGAGAGGTAAGCCGTTTAGGTTCAAATTAGAAGTTTGAGTTTTAGGGCTTGTTGGATAGTTTTCATGATCGAAAATGATTCTTAGGGACTAGACGAGAACATTGGGATCAAAAGGATTTTGGCTGCTGGAACTGGCTGAAAATCGAGGTTGAAAGTTGCCCGAAAATCACCAAGCTTGACAGGTGATTTCTAGACCGTTTTAATCGATTTTGAATCCATAGATCCATTTATGGGATCATTACTAGTAGATAGAAAAAAAAATGGTCGAAAATGGTTTAGGAATGAGTGAGATCAAGTCGGGTCGGGTTCGCGAGTCGGTTGATCCATTATAGAGAACCGGGTCAATCCAGCTGGAGGTTGACGCATCCGTTAGAGATATTAGTCCACGTGGAAAATTAGATGATGTCACGTGGCAAGCTGTCTAACACAGTTAGCAGCTGACGTGTCAGATGTCAGACCATGTGGACCAATCGGGTGGTGCCACATGGCAGGGTGTCAGGACCTATCAGGCCTACGTGGTAGCTGACGTGGCAGGTCTAATCAACATTGTCAGAACACGTGGACCAATAGGATGGTACCACGTGGCAGTATGTCAGAGGTGTCAGGGACACGTGGATTAATTAGAGAGTGACACGTGGCAGGTGTCAGACCTGACAAGCTAACGTCATAATTGACGTCAGTCGTTAACCGCCATAAACCAGCGTTGACCGGACGTTGACTGGCACATGGACATGAATTTTGAGGTTAAACTAATCATGTTTGAAAGGTTTCGACGATCTAAATCTAATGGTGGTGGTTTCAGGTTGATCGGAGACCGTTTGGTTAGTCATTTAGAGGTTTTAGCCTTGTGAAGGGTATCGGGGACTCGTTTCCGGTATTAGGCTTTGTGTGGCTTTGGTGTATGAACTTGTATAGAACATTAGTGACCCTTATACATGATTTGGAAAGGCCCAAAGACTTTGGACTAGCTCGGTGGTAGATATAACGCTGAGATTTAGCAAACAACTTGGATCGAGTGTGAGTGGACTGTTTGTTTTAGAACTGAAATACATGCATAACTGTTTTGAATTCTTTATTACATGATTTAAGTTGAAATATTTTGATATTGTTATTTGGTGATGATGTGGATTGTAATCATCGGTTTATGAAATATTTTACTGATTTTCATGAAAACGAGGTTTTGGGCTTGAGACCCGATGGAATGATGATTTGACATAGATTTAGAGTCAATGGGAAATTGATAGGAAATAATGCATTTCAACTGGATTTGAATAACGATAAATCGGGGTTTATGAACAAGTTTTAGACACGGTTTTCGGTGGTTTTTGTGGAACAGATTTGTGAGAATTATGTCTCGGGCATAGGCCCAATTGAACAGTGTTTAATCCAATTTGAGACATAAATGATTTTAATATGAATTTTCACCAGATTTGGTTACGGTTCCACATATACCATGTAACGACATGTCCTGAATTTCGGGATTAGATTAATGATTAATTTGAGGATTAGCGTGACTAATCGAGGATTAGTCAAGAAATCGCGGACGGACAGTGTGAAATGACTATTTTGCCCTTAGAACTGGGCAAAAAGTTAACTTTTGACCCGGGTGGTCAAATGGACTTTGATATTGTCCGCTTTGGGCCTCATTGCCCTCACGGTTTGGTTTTCGAGAGTTCACGGTGCAACTTCTCAGGGGGTCACCCATCATGGAATTGCACCTGTCAGGACCTGACCCTCCTCGGTCAAGACCCGACCCTCCTCGGTCAAGACCAGACTCTAGCACGATATTGTCCGTTTTGGGCCTCCTCGGCCTCACGGTTTTGTTTTCGGGAGCTCACGGTGCAACTTCCCAAGGGGGTCACCCATCATAGAATTGCACCAACTTCAACTCGCTTAACTTTATAGTTCCTAAGGAATCTAAAGCCAGTGAGCTCCCAAGAGGTCTCGTGCTAGATATGTGTGTGCCTAAACCTTTAAGGCACACTACAATTCCCCTCCCAGACCATTCCCCCATCGCAGGAATGTGAGATCGTTCACCGTTCCCTTCAGAACACGGGTCTTACAATCCACCCCTCTTAGGGCCCAGCGTCCTCGCTGTCACACTTCTCGATCGGGGTCTAGCTCTGATACCATTCTGTTAGGAGCCGAATCTTGCATGATATTGTCCGCTTTGGGCCTCCTCACCCTCACGATTTTGTTTTCGGGAGCTCACGGTGCAACTTCCTAGGGGGTCACCCATCATGGAATTGCATCAGCCTCAATTCACTTAACTTTGGAGTTCCAACCGAACCCAAAGACACTAAGCTTCCAAAAGGCCTCGTTTAGATCAAAGTTGCACAGCAGCCCACTCTACTTAACACGATATTGTCCCTTCTAGGCCGCAAGACACACCAACTCAGCCCAGGGATCGCAGGACACACCAGCTCAGCCCTACAGGGTTTTGTTCCCAGGAGCTCATGGTGCAATTTCCCAGTGGGTCACCCATCATGGGATTGCACCAGCCTCCACTCGCTTAACTTTGGAGTTCCCAAGGAATACAAAGCCAGTGAGCTCCCAAGAGGCATCGTGCTAGATAGGTGTGTGCCTAAACCTTTAAGGCACACCACCATTCCCCTCCTAGACCATTCCCCCCTCACAGGAATGTGGGATAGTTCATCGTTCCCTCTAAAACATGAGTCTTACAATCCAGCCCCTTAGGACCCAACATCCTCGCTAGCATACTTCCCGGTCGGGGTCTGGCTCTAATACCATTTTGTCAGGACCCGGCCCTTCTTGGTCAGGACCCAACTTTAGCACGATATTGTCCGCTTTGGGCCTCCTCGCCCTCACGATTTTATTTTCGGGAGCTCACGGTGCAACTTCCCAGGGGGTCACCCATCATGGAATTGCACCAGCCTCAACTCACTTAACTTTGAAGTTCCAACCAAACCCAAAGCCACTGATCTCCCAAAAGGCCTCGTTTAGATCAGAGTTGTGCAGCGGCCCACTCTACCTAACACAATATTATCCCTTTTGGACCGTAAGACATACCAACTTAGCCCAGTAGCCGTAGGACACACCTGCTCAGCCCTATATGGTTTTGTTCCCGGGAGCTCACGGTGCAACATCCCAATGGGTCACCCATTATGGGATTGCACCAACCTTCACTCGCTTAACTTTGGAGTTCCCAAGGAATCCAAAGCTAGTGAGCTCCCAAAAAGCCTCGTGCTAGATAGGTGTGTGTCTACACCTTTAAGGCACACCACCATTCCCTTCCCAGACCATTCCCATCTCGTAGGAATGTGGGATTGTTCACGGTTCCTTTCAGGACATGGGTCTTACAACGAGTCCGTAGACAGGCGGCACGTCGAAATCGAACATTCGATGGGGAAGTTTTACGGTACTATTCTTGCAAATCGAGAAAGAACAACACATGGCATAATTTGATTAGAGAAAAATCTGGAAGGACCCACCAGATGAGTGACAAGTGTCACCCATCTGATAGGCCGAGACCCCAATATTTTGGGTTTACCCCCATCCTTATCAGTCATCCTCTCTCTGTTTTCTCATAACTCGCGAACCTCTCCCCAAAACCATGCAACCCAACCCACACCAAACACCATTAATCTTTATCCTTTGCTTGTGATTCGTGAACGAAAATGAAAGGGGGCGGCGAGACGATCGTGGTGGTGGCCACAGGCGAGGTAAGGCAAAAACCTGAAAGCCCAGTTTTGAGTTAAAAAATGGTAGGTTTTGTTTCAATGACCTCTGATCGATTTGGCTAGTTGGATGAGGTTCTAGAGGTTGAAGCGAGCTCAAAGGGCTTGGAATCGAGGGTACAGGTGGCCGGAATCGTGAGAACTCGACGGAGGAATTCTGGGTTACAGTTCCTCAAACCAAAGGTATAATTTTAGCCTGTTTCACATTGTTTGGAGTCCATAGATCGATTAAGGGAGGTTATACGAAACTATAGGAAGAAATGGGGATGAAATCAAAGTTGGAATGAAGGTTTTGGAACCGGGTTGGGTCGCGAGCTTGTGCAACTTGGTTCAGGCAGTCGGGTTGACTCGGCTGAAGTACGAGGATGACATGATGTCAGCGATGGCGTCATCAGGGTGACGTCATCATGTCAAGTCTGACAATGTTAGACTGACATGTCAGAGGTGGACCAATGAGGGCTTGACACGTGGCATTGTCAAGGTTGTCAATGCTAACGTCAACGATGATGTCAGTGTTGACTTTTCAAGCATTGACTTTTGCATTTGACCACGCGTGTGGGGAATGTGCGCTTGAATTTCGAGGTGGGACCAATTTCCTTCGAAGGGTTTCGATGATCCGGAACCAATGGTGGTGGTTTCGGGTTGATCGGATATCGTTAGGTTGGTCAAATCGAGATTTTTCACCTCGGAAAATGTGTCTGAGACACGTTGACTTTTCTGGGAGTTTTGAGGTTTTATCCTATGGACTTATATAGATAGTTAATAACCTTCGGGTGTGATTTGGACAGGATCGGAAGTCCTAGAGATGATGGATTAGCCTCGAGAAGGCTTATGGCACGCGTATCGAGGCATCGGCTAGGACGGTCTGTGAGTGGACATTTGTTTTCTAAAATATGATGCATGCATAAATGTTTTATATGTTTTATATATGTGATTTCTATGTTTATGATTGTGGCATTTATGATTTGCATATTTGCACATATTTCGAGGTTATGGCTTTATACTGTGTCTATATATGCTGGTATTTCACTGATGGTTTGATGAACTAATTTTGGATTTAGAAATATGGAATTGGGCATGAGACTCATTTGATTTGGAAACTATGAGACTTGAAATCTATTTGATTTAATGAGGTATCGAGCTGAGACCCATTTGGTTTGTACTATCGGGCTTGAGGCCCAGTTGGTTATGATATCGGGCATAAGTCCCATTTGTGGTTTATAAAGGTGATTTTGAGTTCAGAGACCTAAAATGAATTTGAATTTGAGTACTTGGATTTATGGACTTATTATGGTTTTATGGAAATTCTGGGTATGGCCCCTTTGAGATGTTTTGAAATTATCTATAAAATGTTTTCCATATACCATTCTTATATGAGGATATGTGGATGGTCTCCTCCAGCTGTCCGGGACACTGGGGAAGTCACGACGCATTGTCTGCGAGGGGTCATTGCACGGAGTAACCGGAGTGTATAGTGACTCAAAAGTATGATTGCTATGATTAGGCGTATGGGATGTCAGAGATTGACCCGGAGAGACCCCGAGCGGCACGCGTAGCCTTAAGCCATGATATGACGTCAGGGACGTCAAGCGTCTCGGACGCTAGGCATCTGGGATGCCAAGGATTGGTATTTGGATTACAGATTTATTGGATATATGAAATAGTATTTATGTGTTTATGGATTTGGGCAGTGGCCCATATTTGATGATTTATGATTTTGGGCTGAGTTCCCATATGATTGGTTTTATGTTTTTGGGCTAAGGTCCTAATGATTAGAGGAAGGAAATGGCTTTGGTTTTATAACTATTTTATAAACTCTTTTATTATATATACTTGATTCGATTGAATTAACCATGCATGCATGCTTTTTAAGTGAAGGGTATAAATGTCTTTTATGAAATGTGTTTTATTACATTATTATTTTCGTCCACTCACAAATTTTAAGATTTTTAATGCCCTTCAGGTTAATCGCGGATGCAGGCTGTAAAGGTGACCGAGACATCACATTGCGCCACTGATCCGGGCGCGCTCTGAAAGCCCCGAATGGGATATTGGCTTGAGTTATCCCTTGTCTGGCCTTCGTGTCCATGTGGGTTGGATGGTCCGACCCATCGTGTTATACGTGGGTTAGACGGGAGCATGGCACATCCTGCGTTAATCCCTGGGGGATTGGGAATGGTCGTGTCATACCATCCTAGGTGAGTTGGTTAGTCTCTTCCAGACGTCTAGGATCCTAGAGTAGTCATGGTGCACTGCCTGTGATAAGTGACTCCGTGGAGAGGCTCAGGCTCATGAGTGCGAGATTATGATATTGTCTCGGACGCGGTAGATCCGGGGCAGGCACCCCATGTTGATATCACCTCGGGCGTCGTTGAGTTGGATCGTGGGGAAGTACTCGAAGATGAGACCCCGAATTGCACGCGTAACATTGGAAATCGTGATTGGATTTGGTTATAGGCATCACGGATGTCTGAGGATGGGGTATATTGTGTTTCAATGATGTGTATGTGTCTAGATGTATGTATATGTGTGTGTGATTTGAACTGTTTTCATACGATTTTCTCTTAAATGCATCCATGTTTGTAAAATGGAAGGTTAAACTATTAATTTTTCAAAATGAGTTTATAACTTACTTATTTTTGGTTCACTCACATTTTGACTGTTTTATTGACCCTCCAGGCCGTGATAAAGAGACAGGGGCGGATACAGAGGTTGAGGCATAGACAGTACTGCTGCGTACCTGACACCCTACGGGGTAGGTTTAGTACTTGTATTGTACTGACATATATATATATATATATATATATATGATTGATCATGTATAATAGATACTTATACCTTGTCTGACAATGTGGTAGTGTACTATGTATGTTTATATTTGAACCCATAAAAAGGTATTTTCGGTATCTTAAGTATGATTGTCAGACAGAAGCAGGGGACGTCCCACTGTAGTCCCAAGGAGGGGTCAAGACGGGTCCTATCAGCTTGGTATCAGAGCATTAGGATAGCATGTCAATGTACAGGCTCAATATGTCGTACTGATCTACGCATATTAACAGATAAACATGCCTCCGAGACGAGTACCCCCTGCACGGTCTGATGATGATGTTGCTAGGGATTTAGAGGGAGCTAGCATTGAGAGAGCCTAGCGCCTGGGGGCGACTGTGTTTAGTGGTGGGTCCGACCCTGAGGAAGCCCACCGGTGGATTGTTCGAATGGAGCGGATCTTCATGGTGATGCGATTCCCACCAGAGGACCAAGTCATGCTGACCATATTTTTGCTGGATGGTGATGCCCATGAGTGTTGGTATGCCTTGGAGATATCCGGTTGGGATGTCCAGACGGTGACATGTGAGGTCTTCAGAGAGCATTTTTTGGAGCAATACTACCCTTGCTCTTTCCGTGACACTAGGGAGGCAGAGTTCATGCAGCTCCGACAGGGGAGCATCACAGTGTCAGAGTATGAGCAGAGTTTCCACAGATTGTCCCGCTTTTCTTCTGCATTTGTGAGTACTGAGGCCGAAAAGTGTCGCCGATTCGAGATGGATCTGCGAGGAGAGATCTGTGCTATGGTTTCGTCAGGATCCTATGTTACACTGAGGGATTTGGTTGATGCAGCTGTGAGAATGGAGGACATTTAGTCGGCTCAACATTAGTTTTCTGGGGATGGACGGCATCGAGAGCGTTCGTATACTGGACCTTCGAGCTAGAAGTCCCCGAAGGGAGGCCGTTTCAATAGAGCCTCATCCTCATCTGGCAGCGGACAGTTTGGCAGGCACAACGGTACTTGGAGATTTGGTTACAGAGCACCGTAACCTCCTCAAACGAGCGGTACTTCAGTAGGATCTACATGCAGACCGAGGATGCTGACCTGTTATGTATGTGGAGAGCCTAGCCACTTCAGGAGAGTGTGCCCACAGCTGACATGTGGTAGTGGTATTGGTCAAAGTGCAGCTGGACAAGATCCGAGTACGACCACAACTTCAGACGCGAGTGGTGGCTGAGGTTATGGAAGAGCCAAAGGTGGCTACCGTGGATCATGAGGACGTGGTCGACCGTCAGGACCACATGCTCGAGTGTTTGCAGTGACTCAGTAGGAGGCCAGAGCAGCCTCAGGAGTAATGATAGGTATGCTCACTATTTTAGAGCATGACGTACGCATTTTAATAGACCTTGGAGCTACACATTCATTCACATCTCTGAGTTGTACATTATTAGTGGATAGAAAGGTGTCTGCACTTGATTATGATATGGGAGTGGGTACACCGACTGGGGATGTATATATTGTGAATTAAGTATTGAGGGATTGCTCGGTGAGGATAAGAGAGGTTGATTTGGTAGCCGATTTGATACTTCTGGATCTACACGATTTTGATGTCATCCTTAGGATGGATTAGCTGACCTATTATCATGCATCGATCGAATGATACGATAAGTGGGTGACTTTTCGGAGTCCTGGACTACCTGATGCTACCTTTCAAGGAGATCAGAGGGTGTTACCCTCTGGAGTTATATCGGCTTTGATAGCGGAAAAGTTACGGAGGAAAGGTTGTTAAGGCTACTTGGCTCACGTTATGGATAGTCAGCCTACACCCGAGAGGGCAAAAGACATACCAGTGGTGCGGGAATTTCCCGATGTATTCCCGGAGGATCTGCCAGGATTACCCCTGCATCAAAAGATTGAGTTCACCATCGAGCTTCTGCCAGGTACGAGACCTATGTCTCAAGCCACCGTATCATATGACACCAGCCGAGTTGAGGAAACTAAAGGTTCTAGGGGTCGAAGAGTGCTAGAGCGCACGAGAAACATTTGAGATTGGTGCTTAACAGACTGAGAAGGGACCAGTTGTATGCTAAGCTGAATTAGTGTCAATTCTTGCTGAACAGTATAAGCTTCTTAGGCCATGTGATTTCAGCTGAGGGGATTAGTGTGGATCCCCAGAAAAAAAAGGTCGTGACTAACTGTGAGCAGCCGAAAACTGTTACTGAAGTCCGAAGCTTGTAGGGTTGGTTGGATACTACAGACGTTTCGTAGAGGGTTTCTATACCATTGTTGCTCCATTAACCCGTTTGACCAGGAAATGGGTTAAGCTTGTTTGGAATAAACACTGTGCACAGAGCTTTCAGAAGTTAAAGAGATGATTGAATTCTGCACTGGTATACAATGATGCTTCGTTGCAGAGATTGGGATGCGTGTTGATGCAACACAGGAGAGTCATCGCATATGCCTCTCGACAATTGAAGCCACATGAGTTGAACTACCCTACCCATGCTCTAGAGCTGGTGGAAGTGGTACTTGGTCTGAAGATTTGGAGACACTATCTATACGAGAAGACGTGCAGGATTTTCACGGACCATAAGAGCATGAAACACCTGTTCACTCAGAAGGAACTGAATCTGAGAAAAAGACAATGGTTGGAGCTGATCAAGGATTACAATTGTACCATCAAATATCATCCTGAGAAGGCAAATGTGGTGGCAGACGCTTTGAGCAGGAAATCTACAAGTTCAGTAGCTCATCTGAGGATGGCGTATTTTCCCTTATTGGTGGAACTCCAATGAGCCAGAGTTATGCTCGGAATGGATGAGGGAACTTTGTTGGCTGGCTTCCATGTGAGTCCCATCCTAATTGACTGGATTATTGAGGCTCAAATTCAAGATCTTACCTTGTGCATTGTAAGGATGGAAGTTGACGCAGATGACTGGCATGTTTTTACTGTCAAGGATGACCACGCATTAGTGAAATAGGGTAGACTGTTTGTGCCAGCAGATGCAGAGTTGAGGACCGAGATACTAGAGGATGCTCATAGTTTAGCATATGTGATGCATCCAGGAGGAACAAAGATGTATCGTACACTTAGAGAGAGTATTATTGGTGGGCTGGCATGATGAAAGAGATCGCAGAATATGTGGGTAGATGCTTGACTTGCCAGCAGGTGGAAGCTAAACGACAAAGACCATATGGAGATTTGTAGCCACTTCCAATAACAGAGTGGAAATGGGATCCCATCACCATGGGCTTCATGTTCAAGTTTCCAAGGACACGAGGCGGTTTCGATGGAATTTGGGTGATTCTGGACAGACTTAAGAAGTTGGCTCATTTCCTGCCAGTGTGTGAAACCTTCATGTCAGGACCCGTCCTCAATCCCCCTTGGATTAACAAGGAACGCCCCTAATCCCGTCTGACACGAAGTGTCAGACAAGGGAAATTTCCGACCTTTGTCCTCCCGGGCTATCAAAGTACGCCAGGATCCGGAGGAGGCATGTGATGACAGGACCGCGCCCGAAAGGGGCATTGATAACCGTGCCCGGTCCTGCTCCCATCTGGCAAGACGACTGAAATTCCCAATTTACCCTCAGTACTTGCCAAACCAGGGATAGCCACACGTACTTACTCATGCCTTCGCCTCTCGGTTAGCCTCGACCAACACGCCACGACCTGGAGGGTCAATAAAAACACAAAAGGTGTGAGTGGACAAAAATAAATCAGTTTATAAAACAGTTACAGAAAGACATTTCTACCCTCCACGTAAAACCAATGCATGCATTCAAAAATCATTTCGCAGTCCGTTACATTTTCAACACATAAGAAAATCGTGTATGAAAATCAAAATTGTTTTCCTTTTCTTAACCTTCGGGTTTTAGCCCGTAATCATAAACACAGGGCCTCAGCCCAAAACCATGAATCAAAACCAAGTACACAACATAATCCAAATCCATCAGCCATATAAACCGGGCCACTTCCCAACACATCTGAAACATCAGAAATTACAATAAATCACAAGTCAATCAGTTTGCTGGATATCAAGCGCGCCCGAGTCTTTAAACTCAAAACCATGATCATAATCAGGTCTTCCCGGGATATCAACGAGTCTTTAAACTCATAACATAATCAATATGCCTCGGGGGGTATCATACCGAGTCTTTAAAATCAAAACAGTAACCGAGTCTTTAAACTCATTAAGGGCCCTCCCCCGTCATCAATTAAACGAGTCTTTAAACTCAAAACGTGCTCCAGCAATAGAACTGGGTCTTTAAACCCAAAACAGTTTTCAACAGGTCTTTAAACCCAAACCATTTGTCAATCACAACAACTCGGGATCCATCGTGATCCAAATTCCAAGACCCAAACGAAATCACATTGTGTTATAACAGGACTCATGTCCGAATTTCACATTCAATCCCCAAAATCTTACTTCATAAAACATAATCAAATCATCATTAAAAACGGGACATGTATAATCATGTCAAATCACTTAATCAACCCGTCATCCATTCCCGAATTCGAATTCGCAATAATGATTCCGTAAGCCGGCATCCGGAAACATCATCCCGAACCTAAACCAGAAATCCATTTTAACCTTCCGAAACTGAAATCTCGTTAATCAAAATTACTTTTATGCCTTGGGCACCAAGCCTGAAATCAACTTTTTCAAAATCCGTTTTAAATCCTTGAAATCACATCATATTTCAAATCCCAAGGTCAAAGCATCAAAACCACAATCAAATCACCAAAATCACGGTCAAACCACAACATATTCGAAATCTCGTAAAACGTGCAAATCAGTGTCATTCTCGAAATACGTGTCAAAACCGTAAATCATACTCACAATCATAATCGAAACATCATTAAACGGCATACGCACAAATCATGCAAAATTGTTCATCAAAACATCACCAAGGCATAAGAGAAACCATAGTTTCGAAATACGTGCAATTTTGTATGCATATAAAAAATACGTATAAATACGGAATCGAAGTTATCACAAGTCATAATCATAATCATTAAAATCATAGAAACATTTATGCATGCATTAAATTTTGAAAGCAACGTCCACTCACACACCGTCCTTAATGCTCGGTTTCACGCTACACGTGTATCCGTAATTTCCTCCATTTTCCAGGTATCTCAAATCCTAATCGAAATCACTCTTAAGTGTTACTAAGGACCCAAATAACAACATACTAATTTCCCATAATTTTCTGGGAATTAAACGTTAATTAAAAACGTAACCTAAACCTTCGGACCCTCGAAACAACATCGAAACGGTGTCCGATTAATTCGAAATCAATGCTAAAATGTTCGTTACTGTAATGACCCCTCCCAAATTCCATGATTAGATTAGTGACTAATCACGATTAGTGAGGTTAATCGGTGATTAGTTAGGCTAAATCGGACGAACGATGCAAAATGACCGTTTTGCCCCTAGTCGTGGCAAAACGTAGACTTTTCATTCGGGAGGTCAAATGAACTTTGACCGATGACCGTGAAGTAGTTCGTGATGTCACGAGTTCATAGATAGGTGGCACGTTCAATTCCGACGTTCGGGGAGGAAGTTATGACGTGCGGAAGTTTAGGGGCATTTTGGTAATTTTAGTTAAAAGGGCCAAATAGTTGACTTTTTGACCGGGATGTCCGATGGCCGAGGGCCGAGGACTATTACGTAGATAAGGACGATACGAATCCATAGACAGACGGCACGTCGAATTCGGATGTTCGACGGCGAAGTTACGGTTCACGGAAGTTCAAGTGCACTATTACACGAATTACGGAACGAGTTAACTTTTGGACTTTTGTGGGGCCCAGATATTTAATGGAGGACCCAATGGATGAGTGACAAGTGTCACCCATCCAATGGACACCATTTTTCCTTTCATGCACCGTGCATTCCATTTTCCTCATTTCAAACACACACCCAAACAACCCGATCTCATTTTCTCACACAACCATTCACCCCAAACCAATCCAACATTCACTCAAGGGACCAGGACTGAGACCAAGGATGGAAGAAAGGACATAGGAGGTGGTTGCCGGCCAGAACCGCCGTCCACGGCGGCGAGAGGAGGAGAAACCCTCAAGGTACCCGGTTAGCTCATTTTGATCCATTTTTCCATTTTTGTTGTTATGGTTGGTTTTTAATGGTTTTAATGAGACCATTAGGTTGCTAGGGACATGTTAGGAAGGTTTTAGGAAGCTTGGGAGGGTTGTGAAGCCATGGGTGCTGTTTTGGAAGTTTGAACCGTTGGGTTCAAAAATCAAACCATGAGTTTTGTGTAGTTTTAGGTTGTTTTGATTAGTAAAAATGATAGGGAATGAAGAGATATGAAATATAGGATTAATTAGGGTTGAAATCGGACCAAAATAGGGTAGGAAAACCTCTGAAAAATTCTCGCCGGTTCGGAACAGGACTGCTACAGTAACCGGTCCAAAACCAGAAAAAAACCGGTTTTCAGGGTTTAGGTGATGATGAACAGTGTTTTTGACCTTCTAGGGGCTCGTAAGGATGTGTGGTACATAATTTGGGAAAGTGTTCAACACGGGAAATATTCTATTCGATGTAACAAAGATTTTGGGACTGGTCTCGGGTCAATCGGACATCGTTTCAATAGATTTCGGGGTGTCGGAAGATTTAGGGTCGGTTTAAAAATAGTTAAAAGTTCGGGAAAATTACAGAGCTTTAATGGGAGGTTAATTAAGTAGTTAGTAACCTTCTATTAAAATTTGGACAGGTTTGGGAGTCCCGGTGATAGTGATCGGCTCGGGAGAGCCTATGGCACGCAAATCGAGGCGGCAGCTCGGACGGTCTGTGAGTGGACCTTGTTTTCTAAATTGGTGCATGCATAAATGTTTATTATATGTTTTAAATACTTATTTGTGATGCCATGAGTGCATTTGGATGTGTGGTTACGTATAGGCACGTATTTCGAGGTTTCGACCCTATACGGTGCATATACGGGGCTGTATGTCTTTATTGGTCTGAATGAAATGGTTTTTGATTTCCAAAAGGATAATGAATGTGATTTAATAATGTTGATTTGGATATTTGTGAATTATATGGTTTCACGTATTTCGAGGCGATTTACGTGCTTGCACGTAAATCGAGATTTTTCGGTTTTACACTGATTTTCCATACCTAGGGTTTTGGATATGATTTCATGAAATGGTTTTGGATTCGAAAAGGTAAACTCGGGTTCGAAACCCATTTGATTTACGGAATCGGGCCGAAGGCCCAATTGGTTTACGATTCGGACCGGGGGTCCAGTTTCTATGTGGATTCGGGCCTAGGGCCCAGTTATGTGTTACAAATGGTTTTGATGGGTCATGACGGTTTATGGGAACCGGCATGAACCTTTGAAATGGATTTACGGGTCATGACGGTTTATGGGAACCGGCATGAACCCAAAAAAGGATTTTATGGTTCATGACGACTTATGGGGGCCGGGCATGATTCCTTGAAAGATTTAAAGAATGATTTCAAAAGGTTTTTCATATTCCATCCTTTATATATGATTGTCTCCTCCGGGGAGGGTCGTTGGCCTGGGTGGACCCCGGAGTAGTCACGGAGCACTGACTGAGTGGAGTCGCCCCCCAGTTGGGTTCCTTACTCTCAGGATGGGCATGGTTCGTTACCTTCATGGAGGGTCATTGATCTACGGACATTGACCTGGGTGGACCCTGGAGAGACTTGGGTTTGAGACCCCAGTAGGCACACGTGTAGCTCTATTTTACCGTGACATGTTCTGGATATGAATATAATGGATAAACATGATTTCAATTGGTTTTGGGAAATTGTGTTTATAATGATAAATGGATTTGGGCTGAGATCCCACATATGTTCAATGCGTTATGGTTTTCTGTAAATGGTTTTGGGCAGGAGCTCGTGTGACTTGTATTTACCGAATTTTGGGCTGTGACCCTATTTCTGGTTGTTTAAACATATGTGTTTGAATAAATGGTTTTACTATGCATGCATGCTTTTTAGTGGAGGGTATAAATGTCTTTTATGGAAATGTTTTGATAAATCTTTATTTTTGTCCACTCACAGTCTTTCTATTTTTAATACCCTTCAGGTTGGATACGATGTGAACTGTAGCAGAGACCGAGATATCACATACCTCCTCCGGATCCTGGCGTACTCTGATAGCCCGGGAGGGCAAAGGTCGGAAATATCCCTTGTCTGACACTTCGTGTCAGACGGGAGCAGGGTTTTCCCGCACTAATCCTGGGGGGATTGGGATGGGTCCTGTCAGCGTGGTATCAGAGCATAGGATTGCTCATAGGATGCTTATCAGAGCGGGGTTGTCTCTATTCGAGTAACCGTGTAGCTCTCGGAGTAATGCACAGGTCGAGGATGTGATATCTCAATGGGCTACAGTTTGTTATCAACCTGATAGTTAGGGTATCGATACGATAGTTAGTAGGACCGTATCGTGGAACGTCTTGGTTTGGCATTGGATGCCGGGGTTTCCATAGTTCTGTCGTGGATGGCAGTGTGGGACCCTACGGTAAGGATGAACTTATTCGTACGTTAGATGGTGATTGTGAGACGGTTAGTTGGGATCATTTTTACGATGTCGTAGGATCGGTTCCGACGACTGGTTAGGAATTGTGATCATCGGAATTGTGATCCGACGACGATGGAGTTGGCAGTTAGTAGCCGAATTTGGGGAATCCTAGTTGGATTGACGGTAGGATTGGATTGACGTCTTTACGATGTAGGACCGCGGGGTCGGTCAGATTTTTGATTTTACTGCTTTTCACAGTTGGGTTCCGAGGAACCCTAGGCGTGGTCGTGGAATCCTAAGGTAGGATGTGTATGGTTCAGAAATGTAAGTTGACTAGTGGTGTGATGACACGACCCATCCCAATCCCCCCGGGATTACCATGGAATGTGTCATGCTCCCGTCTGAAAAGAGGTGTCAGACAAGGGATAACCTGTTGCCACTGCCCAACCGGGCTTCCAGAGTGCGTAAGGATCGATGGAGGAGGTGTATGATGTCCCAGTCTCTACTGCAGTCGCATCCAGAATCAACCTGAAGGGCATTAAAAACAAAAGCTGTGAGTGGACGAAAATAACCAAGTCTGTTTAAAACATTTATAAGACATTTACGCCCCTCAGTAAAACCATATGCATGCACCATCATTTAAAATCATATATCATATAGTATGAACCATAAACATAATTTTAGCCACTGCACCATACACTCCAATCCGACATCCCTGATGTCTGGCGTCCCTGACGTCAATAAGGTCACAATCACAAGGCTACGCGTGCCACTCGGGTCTCAATTTCCGAGTTCAATCCCCGAACCCCGTTCGGGTATAGCATCCCCGATGCTTAGCGTCATAGACGCTGGACGTACTAGACGTCCGTGACCTCTCCGGGGTACCTCATCTGGAGGAGACAATATAATATGGAAGGATCTATACAGTGCAGTACCAAATACATTTTATTGATATCCAAATGCAAAGCATATATATATATATACATAGATAAAATCCAAACCAATCTTTAAGTTTCAGCAGACGGGTCTCAAGCCCAAATACCGTGAAACGTGTCATAACCATAATTTCAATATCATCAAAACCATTATAAGTCCAAATAGTTGATTTAAATCCAAAATCATTTATTCGATTCCATTTTAGGGTCCCCAACCCGAATCACATGAATAAATCAACTGGGCCCCTGGCCCGATTTCATAAGTTAACTGGCCCCTGGCCTGAATTCATAAGTCCACTGGGCCCCCGGCCCGAATTCACAAGTTAACTGGGCCCCTGGCCCGATTCATAAGTTAACTGGGCCCCTGGCCCGATTAACAAGTTAACTGGGCCCCTGGCCTGATTTTACTTTATCAGGTCCGTAACCGTTTCATAAAATCATATCCAACCACATTTATGGAAATCGGTGCAAATCCAGAGAACCTCGGTTTACGTGCAAATACGTAAATCACCTCGAAATGTGTGAAATCATTTAAATTCACCGATATCCAAAGTAAATCATTTAATCATAATTATAACAATCATGAAACAGTTATGCATGCATCGAATTTATAAAACCAATGTCCACTCACAGACCGTTTAACCGAGCGCCTCGATACGCGTGCCATAGGCCTTCCCGGGCCACGTCACTAACACCGGGACTCCCAATCCTGTCCAAATCACATTAGAGGGTCACTAACCTCCACATTAACATCCCATTAAAGTCCCGTAATTTTCCAGAATTTTTAAGTATTTTTAAACTGGATTTAAAACCTTCGGACGTCCCGAACAATATCGAAACGGAATCCGAACGACACGAAACCAACGCCAAAATGTTCGTTACATTGTATAGGACAAAAGTCATGTTGGAAGTTTCCCAAAATTACCTCACACGCGCCCCCACGCGCCGGTTGAACTCCCTGCGCGTGAAACCCACGCCCCGGGTACTGTTCATCGTCGTTCAGCCCGAATGACTGGTAAACGGGTCGCCGTGACCCGCGGGCTAACCCGACTGGTTCTCCGCCGTTCCTCGATCATTTTGGACGGGGTTTTCACCTGCAAGACCGTCTGAGTTCAACCAATAGTTCTGTGGAATCAAAAACCAGAAGTAACGTCAAGATCGTACCTCCCCAATCGAGAAGTTCACGGCCAAAACTCCTCCGTCGACTGCTCTCAGCTCCGACCACCATTCTCGTTGAAAACCGTCCCTATAGACTCGTCTCATCCTCTGAGTCATCATCCTGGTCACTAGATCGACTAAAACGTCGTAAAATCCAAGCTACCATTTTAGACCCGAGAACGGACTCGCGGGTTTAGGCTCACATCGCCGCCGTGGTCACCACCGTGGCCACCGAAACGCCTGGACTGATCACAGGAACATCCACCACCCATCAACACGATCACAAACAGTCAACATCGACCTCCCCAATTTTTGAGTTTCGGACCTCCCCTGTTTTTCCCCTCCGTCGCCAACCCCGCCGTCTCCCGTCGTCTCCCGCCGTGCCCAGCTCACAACAGTCCTCACACAATCCTCTGCACGGCCCAAGGATACAGATATGGTGGTGGTGTGTAGTGTGAGCCGTGTGCATGTTCACGGGTTAGAGAGAAAATGAGAGTGAGAGTGTGTAGTCTGATCCAATTAAAGAGAGAGAGGAAAAAGAATCAACGGCCCAGATTCAATCTGTGGTTAGAGATGGATGGCCCAGATCAAAAGGTGCAATAAGTGGGAATTCTTTATATTTTTTAATTCCAATAATTTAATCCAATCCCACCAATCCAGATCTAAGTCCATAATTAAAGGTTAGTGGTCCACGTGTCCCACTCAGAATCCCAGACCAATCAGAAAACGCCACGTGTCCCCGCCTCGTAATGCGTGCATAACGAAACCAAACTTCCGTGACCCATAACTTCGTCGTCGAATCTCCAATTTCGGCGTGCCGCCTGTCGTTGGATTTGCATCGGCGAAACCTACGTAACGGTCCTTGGCCCTCGGCCATCGGACATCCTGGTCAAAAAGTCAACATTTGCCCCTATTTCGTCCAAATTACGAAAACGCCCTTAAACTTCCGCACATCATAACTTTCACCACGAACGTCGGAATCGAACGTGCCACCTGTCTATGAACTCGGGACGTCCCGAACTACGTCACGATCATCGGTCAAAGTCCATTTGACCACCCGAAATAAAAGTCAACGTTTTGCCCACGCCTAGGGGCAAAACGGTCATTTTGCACCATTCGTCCGAAATCACCCAACTAATCCCAGATTAGTAAATCATAATTATATATTATTAAATCCCGATATTCGGGACGGGTCGTTACATGTGACTTGGACGACTATTCGGATTTGGATTCGTTAGTCGGTCCAGTCATGTCAGCTTAGTGATGGGACTGCAGTCCGCAGTCGGGGTTGTACTTATCGGTTAGACCGAGTTGGTTGTCGTGCTACTCAGTTGTGATTTGGTGCAACTAAGGTCATTGGTGACCTGGTAGACGACATTGGTTTAGTTGAGTTGCGACTGGTTAGTGATTGGTTGGACAAGTTATCAGGGTTAGTACTTGTCGATGGAATCCCGGAACGGGGATACCGAGTAGTTGGTACAAGCGGTTGATTCTGTTGGATGCGGAGTCTGGATATCGAGATGTCTGGTAGTTAGGTCTGCACGAGGTTGTGGTAGACGCTACTATCAATGGATGTAATTGAGTCTTATCAAGTCGAGTAGACTCAGGTTGCCGTGATGATTGTGACGATGGGATTGTCAGTCGTGACGATGATACGAGGTGTGTGAGTAACACATATGTATGAGCAGTGATTCTGGATTCGACTCGGTTACGGCTGAGTGCGATCGCAGAATGAGATGGCGACGTTCAGGGGACGTTTCCTTTTCTTGTATGCGTTATCAGGGTGACTGTACCCAGAGTTGTCGGGTATGAGGGAGGCAGAGTTTCTCCTATTCGAGTAGAGGTACGGGGTCGTCGCTCGGTATGAGCGGAGATCCAGGGTGTCAGTTTTGCACACGGCGTGCTGATACTGACACTAGTGTTGGTGATAGTGCATGGTGCTGGTACTAGCGCTGGTGCTGGTGCCGATGATGTTGATGACGGTGAGTTACGGATCAGGATGTGACTCCGTCGTGATGGGTATATGTTCGGTATCTGTGGTTCAGGAATGGATCACAGATAGTGATGGACTGGATAGGATCCAACGGTAGTTGAGGAGTGAGGATCGAGTATTATCATGGGGGATTAGCGACCAGTTGGTCAGTACTGGCCAGAATTGGTCAGGATTGGTCAGATACGGCGGTATGCAGAGATTTGACTGCAGATCACAGTAGAGGTCTGTTGTGACTCTTCAGTCGAGCGGTACATCAGATTAGGATGAATGTTGATTGTTGGGGGACACGTGGTTGATGTCCAAGTGTGTTGGTTTCGACGTAGTTGGAGCTTCGGAATCGAGAAAGGTTGTGATTGAGGTGACGAGAGTAATTCGGGTTTTCCGCATTGGTATCGGGTATTTCGAAGTCATTTGGGTGACTTCTCGGATTCTACCATGATTGATGTGGTAGATGACGTAGATGTTATAGATGTTGTTGGTTGCCACTAGTACACTGGTCGTGTATTGGTTGGTGGACCCGGAAATTATTTTGGGACCATCCGGAGCATTTTCTGCTTGGTGGCAGACTATGTTGGATTACGTGGTGTTGTGAGTGCAACGCGTTTTGGTTGTATTCACGTAGGACGACTTTTGATGTCATCGTATTGGATCATCCTTGGTTTTTCCTCTGTGGAATGACAAGGATCGATACGAAGTGATTGGGGAGAACCCACAGTCTCGACGTGTCTCGTCGTTGACTGATCTATTTAAGATGTGGGAATTGGTTGAAGAACGATGTGTCAGTATGCAGATTCGTTGAGGGTGTAAGACCCTATGATCGGATCTCGGGTGGATTTTTAGCTGAGTGAGCTGTGTGATCCTAGGTGGATCCGAATTTTGATGTTGAGGACTTTGGACGTCGTGACGATCCTCGATCGTGACGTCTATGGTCGGTTGACGTAGTGATGGATCTGGATCGTGATCTTGATGATCCAGATATGTGGAGAGTTTATTGCTCTTACTTGGATGTTTGAGTTGAGGATGTTGGGACTGAACTTCTTTTCGAAGTGAATCCCGTATGGTATATTACTCAGGTGAGTATTTTTCCGACGTGGTCGGATATGGTCAACCTAGATGTGTTGATGTTGGGATTGGCTTCCCTATGAAGTAAATCAAACGTATTGAGGTAATCGTTTGAACAGGTAACCGAGAGTGGATGACGATTCAGGATTTGATTTTGGAACTTGAAGGTGGATTTCTAGATTTGGGTTTTGGAATCGGATTCTGGGTGACGATTCAGGATTTGATTCTGGAGCTTGACAGTGGATTTCCTTTTATGGATTTGGGTTCGGAATGGTTATTCCAAATACTAGTTTACGGAATGATGATTTCGGATTCGAATTTGGACATGATTATAGATATGATTTCTGGGTTTGGATCCGGGTTTTCTTACGAAATTGCGGATTCGGATTTGGAAATAGATGATGGGTTGGAGTTTCGATTTGTCTAATCCGGGATTGGACAAATGGACTCCATAATAGGAACGTGTTGGCTACGACCTAGGTGGTCGTGTTGTTGTTATTGTTGTGGTTGTAGTCAAGTTGGTATTGATGTACGTATCTTGTACGTTGTTTGAGGTACGATACTAGGCAGACTTGGCGTGCCTGGTGACGGTATATAGGTTATACCAGTGGTATATTGGTGAGCGTATTGGTAGTCGGATTGGTTCTGATACCATCGGATTAGTTGAGGTCGTGGACTGGACATTGGATACTGTGCAGTGGGTCATGGTATTTCGATGGGTCTAGTTACACACAGGTCGAGTGCATGGTTGGTTAGTGTTCACTCATGGTTGAGTAAGTTGGTGGTTAGTATAACCACAGGTAAGTATGGTGTTAGTTTCTGACTGACGACTGTCAAGTGGTGACAGATTGTCAGAGGTGTCAGCGTGGATCGGTTAGTGAGGTCTGATGACTCCGGGTGGAAGTAGGCGTCAGGATAGTTAGAGATTGAGCAAGGAACTGGCTAGTTGTTTATGTCAGCGAAAGGGTAGATTTGACAAATGGTGTCAATTCGAAACGGGTGACTACTGTCATTCGACGTGGTCAAATGTAGTCGATGTAACGAGAGTGTTGGTGGTACGTCTGGGTGCAGACGAGTAAGTATTATTTTGGTTAGTTGGTGTATGAGTGTACACGTGTTGTGAGGTCGATTCTACTTTACACGAGGTGGATGTGGAATCGAGATAGTTGGAGTTTCGAGAACGAAACTAATTAAGGAGGGAAGAAAGGTTAGATTTAGGTCGGTTGGAATTTCGAGGACGAAATTAATTAAGGAGGGAAGGTTGTAACGACCCATCCCAAATTCCATGATTAGATTAGTGACTAATCACGATTAGTGAGGTTAATCGGTGATTAGTTAGGCTAAATCGGACGAACGATGCAAAATGACCGTTTTGCCCCTAGTCGTGGCAAAACATAGACTTTTCATTCGGGCGGTCAAATGAACTTTGATCGATGACCGTGACGTAGTTCGTGACGTCACGAGTTCATAGATAGGTGGCACGTTCAATTCCGACGTTCGGGGAGGAAGTTATGACGTGCGGAAGTTTAGGGGCATTTTGGTAATTTTAGTTAAAAGGGCCAAATAGTTGACTTTTTGATCGGGATGTCCGATGGCCGAGGGCCGAGGACTATTACGTAGATAAGGACGATACGAATCCATAGACAGACGACACGTCGAATTCGGACGTTCGACGGTGAAGTTACGGTTCACGGAAGTTGAAGTGCACTATTGCACGAATTACGGAACGAGTTAACTTTTGGACTTTTGTGGGGCCCAGATATTTAATGGAGGACCCAATGGATGAGTGACAAGTGTCACCCATCCAATGGACACCATTTTTCCCTTCATGCACCGTGCATTCCATTTTCCTCATTTCAAACACACACCCAAACAACCCGATCTCATTTTCTCACCCAACCATTCACCCCAAACCAATCCAACTTTCACTCAAGGGACCAGGACTGAGACTAGGGATGGAAGAGAGGACAATAGGAGGTGGTTGCCGGCCAGAACCGCCGTCCACGGCGGTGAGAGGAGGAGAAACCCGCAAGGTACCCGGTTAGCTCATTTTGATCCATTTTTCCATTTTTGTTGTTATGGTTGGTTTTTAATGGTTTTAATGAGACCATTAGGTTGCTAGGGACATGTTAGGAAGGTTTTAGGAAGCTTGGGAGGGTTGTGAAGCCATGGGTGCTGTTTTGGAAGTTTGAACCGTTGGGTTCAAAAATCAAACCATGAGTTTTGTGTAGTTTTAGGTTGTTTTGATTAGTAAAAATGATAGGGAATAAAGAGATATGAATTATAGGATTAATTAGGGTTGAAATCGGACCAAAATAGGGTAGGAAAACCTCTGAAAAATTCTCGCCGGTTCGGAACAGTACTGCTACAGTACCGGTCCAAAACCAGAAAAAAACCGGTTTTCAGGGTTTAGGTGATGATGAACAGTGTTTTCGACCTTCTAGGGGCTCGTGAGGACGCGTGGTCCATAATTTGGGAAAGTTTTCAACACAGGAAATCTTCTATTCGATGTAGCAAAGATTTTGGGACTGGTCTCGCGTCAATCGGACATCGTTTCGATAGTTTTCGGGGTGTCGGAAGGTTTAGGGTCGGTTTAAAAATAGTTAAAAGTTCGGGAAAATTACGGGGCTTTAATGAGAGGTTAATTAAGTAGTTAGTAACCTTCTATTAAAATTTGGACAGGTTTGGGAGTCCCGGTGATAGTGATCGGCTCGGGAGAGCCTATGGCACGCAAATCGAGGCGGCAGCTCGGACGGTCTGTGAGTGGACCTTGTTTTCTAAATTGGTGCATGCATAAATGTTTATTATATGTTTTAAATACTTATTTGTGATGCCATGAGTGCATTTGGATGTGTGGTTACGTATAGGCACGTATTTCGAGGTTTCGGCCCTATACGGTGCATATACGGGGCTGTATGTCTTTATTGGCCTGAATGAAATGGTTTTTGATTTCCAAAAGGATAATGAATGTGATTTAATAATGTTGATTTGGATATTTGTGAATTATATGGTTTCACGTATTTCGAGGCGATTTACGTGCTTGCACGTAAATCGAGATTTTTCGGTTTTACACTGATTTTCCATACCTAGGGTTTTGGATATGATTTCATGAAATGGTTTTGGATTCGAAAAGGTAAACTCGGGTTCGAAACCCATTTGATTTACGGAATCGGGCCGAAGGCCCAATTGATTTACGATTCGGACCGGGGGTCCAGTTTCTATGTGGATTCGGGCCTAGGGCCCAGTTATGTGTTACAAATGGTTTTGATGGGTTATGACGGTTTATGGGAACCGGCATGAACCTTTGAAATGGATTTACGGGTCATGACGGTTTATGGGAACCGGCATGAACCCATAAAAGGATTTTATGGTTCATGACGACTTATGGGGGCCGGGCATGAATCCTTGAAAGATTTAAAGAATGATTTCAAAAGGTTTTTCATATTCCATCCTTTATATATGATTGTCTCCTCCGGGGAGGGTCGTTGGCCTGGGTGGACCCCAGAGTATTCACGGAGCACTGACTGAGTGGAGTCGCCCCCCAGTTGGGTTCCTTACTCTCAGGATGGGCATGGTTCGTTACCTTCAGGGAGGGTCATTGATCTACGGACATTGACCTGGGTGGACCCTGGAGAGACTTGGGTTTGAGACCCCGGTAGGCACACGTGTAGCTCTATTTTACCGTGACAGGTTCTGGATATGAATATAATGGATAAACATGATTTCAATTGGTTTTGGGAAATTGTGTTTATAATGATAAATGGTTTTGGGCTGAGATCCCACATATGTTCAATGCGTTATGGTTTTCTGTAAATGGTTTTGGGCAGGAGCTCGTGTGACTTGTATTTACCGAATTTTGGGATGTGACCCTATTTCTGGTTGTTTAAACATATGTGTTTGAATAAATGGTTTTACTATGCATGCATGCTTTTTAGTCGAGGGTATAAATGTCTTTTATGGAAATGTTTTGATAAATCTTTATTTTTGTCCACTCACAGTCTTTCTATTTTTAATACCCTTCAGGTTGGATACGATGTGAACTGTAGCAGAGACCGAGATATCACATACCTCCTCCGGATCCTAGCGTACTCTGATAGCCCGGGAGGGCAAAGGTCGGAAATATCCATTGTCTGACACTTCATGTCAGACGGGAGCAGGGTTATCCCGCACTAATCCCGGGGGGATTGGGATGGGTCTTGTCAGTTACATTGTATAGAACAAAAGTAATGTTGACCTCACCTTGGGATTCGTGCCCACGCACCGCCGTGAGTGGCTGCGCGTGAAACCCACGCGCTTGCTACAGTACCGGGTACTGTTCATATTTTTCACCCGTTTCTCCTGTCAAACGGGTCTGCAACCCGCGCAATGACCCGTTCCAATTCCTGCCAATTCAACCTTCATTCTTTCAATTGAGCATTCAAACATCTTCGGTTTAAGTCCAATTACTGTTATGTAACATTAAGTTTATAAAAACTTACCTAAAATCAAACGATTCGACGATGAACATCGAAGAACACCTGGGTACTGTTCCTTCGTCGAATCCCATCAATGCCGTCTTATTTCAATCAATTGACCCAGCCAACAGCTTCGTCTGATTATTCTAAGCTGGTATCCAAGCCCAATTGCATCAACTAAGCCCTCCAATTACACGACTAAATCCTTGGATTTTTGAGGCGTCGAGGTACCCCGTTCAGGGTAAAAACGACCTCAACTTCCTTTGTTTCTGAAGCCATTCAAGTCGTCTGGGTTCCAGAAAGCAAAATACAACCTCAAAGCTAGCAAAAAACGCCCACAACTTTGAACTCGACTATTGATCACAAAGAATTTGAAAATGGGTTTTTCGGGTCTCATAGTAGCTCCTCCCTCTGGTTTCACCCACAATTCTCCTCTCTGCTTCTCTCCAACCCGTCCCAAGGTCTGATCAACCCCTTCAATTAATCAAACCAATGCAATCGTGCTCTGCTCAAGCTTTCAAATGAAATAAACAAATCCATGGTGCTCTGTCTGACACGACCGATCCCAATCCCCCCGAGATTACCGTGGGATGTGTCATGCTCCCGTCCAACAAGAGGTGTCAGACAAGGGATAACCAAGAGTCACTGCCCAAACGGGACTTCCAGAGTGCGCCAGGACCGATGGATGAGGCGTGCGATGTCCCAGTCTCTGCTGCAGTCGCATCCGTGATCAACCTGAAGGACATTAAAACCAATAAAAGCTGTGAGTGGACGAAAATCATTAAGTTCATTAAACACATTTCATTAAGACATTTATGCCCTTCAGTAAAACGTATGCATGCATCGAAAACCAGTAACCAAAACAGTTGTTCAACCAAGCCATTAGGGCCTTAGCCCAAAATTCGTAACTCAAAACCAAGTATGGGAACTCAGTCCAAAACTGTGGAACACCACATCCAGACATAGAAAACCATGTGGGCCACCGCCCAAATCCATAAACATAATTTCAACCGAAAAACCATTTTATAGATCCATTAGTTTATATTTACCACATTACCATCTTCGGCATCCCAGATGCCTAGCGTTCCAGACGCTTGACGTCCCATACGTCATATCTCACGGTATAATAAGCGACGCGTGCTGCCCGGGGTTTCTCCAGGTCAATATCCTTGACATCACAAATGTCTGACGTCCTAAACGTCAATCATAGCAATCCTGCTCCTGAGTCACTATACGCTCCGATTGCTCCGTACAATAACCCCTCGCAGGCAATGCACCGTGACTTCCTCAGTGTCCCAGACACCTGGAGGAGACCATCATATGTCCTCGTATCAAGATGGTATATGGAAAACAGTTTTATTAAATCATTTCATAACAACTCAATGGGCCCTGCCGAAATTTCGATAAAACATCACAATTCCATTTAGGGTCCCCGACCCGAAATCACATTTATTAAACATAGGGTCCCAGACCCGAAATCACATCTATAACCCAACAGGGCCTCATGCCCGATTTTGTAAACCACTGGGCCCACGACCCGATTTTATAAACCACTGGGCCCACGGTCCTAATTCGTTAATCAACTGGGCCTCTGGCCCGATAATATAACTCAAATGGGTCTCAGCCCGATTTCATAACAATTGGGCCCCTGGCCCGATTTCATAAGGCAACTAGGCCCTTGGCCTGATTACGTAACCCAAGTGGACTCCAAGTCCGAGGTTTCCAAAACAATTGGGCCTCAATCCCGAGTTCATCTTTCCAATTTCAAAACCATTTCATCATATTATATCCAAAGTCATAAATATGGAAAATCCGTGTAAAACCAGAAAAACCTCGATTTACGTGCAAGCACGTAAATCGCCTCGAAATGCGTGAAACCGTATAATTTACCAATATCCAAATCAACATCATACAATCACAATCATAATCCATATAAAACAGTTAAGCATGCATAGAATTTATAAAACCAAAGTCCACTAACAGATCGTTCAACGATACGCCTCGATACGCGTGCCATAGGCCTTCCCGGGCCACACCACTATCACCGGGACTCCCAATCCTGTCCAAATCACATTAGAGGGTCACTAACCTCTTCATTAACCTCCTAATAAAGTCCCGTAATTTTCTCGAATTTTTAACTATTTTTAAACTCGATTTAGAACTTTCGGACGTCCCGAACAATATCTAGATGGTGTCCGATCGACACGAAACCAATCCCAAAATGTTTGTTACATTAAATAGGACAGAAGTCATGTTGACCTCACCTCGAGATTCGTGCCCATGCGCCGTCAAGCGCCGCCGTGAGTGGCTGCGCGTGAAGCCCACGCGCCTGCTACAGTGTCATCGTCCCAACCCGTTTCTCTGGTAAACGGATCCTGCAACCCGCGTGACGACCCGGTTCATTCCCTATCAATTCAAACTTAAATAATTCAATTGATCATTCAAACAGCTTCGTTTTAAGTTCAATTAAAGGTCTGTACACTTAATTTTACCAAAACTCACCTTAAATCTAACAATTCAATGATGAACATCGAAGAACACCCGTCATTGTTCCTTCTTCAAAATTCGTCAATCCCTTCTGATTTCTTTCAATTGATTCACCCAGAAACATCAATGGACCATGAGAAACTGTTTCCCCAACTCAATTTCCTCGTTAAATCACTCCACGATCACGACTTAACTTCGATTATTTCTCACTGTTACCAGGTCTGTTCAGAGCCGATTGGTTGCCAATTTGCATCATTCGTCCGATTTCACCCAACTAATCACCGATCAACTTCACTAATCATGATTAGTCACTAATCTAATCCCGGAATTCGGGACGGGTCGTTACAACCTTCCCTCCTTAATTAATTTTGTCCTCGAAATTCTAACTGATCTAATCTCAAACGTTCTTCCCTCCTTAAATAGTTTCGTTCTCGGAATTCCAATTGTCCTGACTCCACAAACACCCCGTGGAAAGTACACTCGACCTCGCAACACGTGTAACCTCGTACGCCAACTAATCTGAACAGAACTTGTCTGCACTCAAACGTACCACTAGTATCTATAACGCATTGACTACATTCGACCCCATCGAATGACTGAAACCACTCGTTTCGAATTGACACCACTTGTCCAATCTACCATTTTGTTGACACAACAGCTCGACGGTTCATTTCTCAATCACTAATCTATCATGGTATCTATTCCCACTGGTAGTCATCAGTCCTCACTCAACAATCCACGTTGACACATCCTCACAATCCGTCACCACCCGGCAGTTGTCAGTCGAAAACTGACACTATGCTCACTCGTGGCTACACAATCCACCAACTTACTCGACTCGAGTATATACAAGTCAACACCTCACTCGACCTGCGTGTAATGGAACCCATCAAAACCATTATGACCTACTGCACAGTATCCGATGTCCAGTCCACGACCTCAACTAATCCAATGGTATCAGAACCAATCCGACTACCAACACGCTCACCGACACACCGCTGGTATAACCCATCGACCAGACTACAACCACCTAGGTCATAGCCAAACACGTTCCAAATAATGGAGTCTATTTGCCCAAACCAGCAGTATACAAATCGAAGCTCCACCCATCATCCAGTTCCAAATCCAAATCCGAATCCACAATTTCGTAAAAAATCCCGAATCCAAACACAGACATCACATTTTTAATCCATTTCCAAATCCGTATCTGAAATCATTATTCCGTAAGCTAGCATGTGGAATAATCATTCCGCACCCAAATCCAGAAATCCACTTTCAAGTTCCAAAATCGAATCCTGAATCGTCACCCAGAAATTCGATTCTAAAACCTGAAATCTCATCCACGTCTACCAAGACACACCAAAATCGAACCTATCGGTTACCTGCTCAATACATTCGATTGAATTCATAGGGAAGCCAATCCCAACATCTACACGTCTAAGGTTGACAAAATCCGACCACGTCGAAAACCTACTCACTCGAGTAATATACCATACGGGATCCACTTCGAAAAGAAGTTCAGTCCCGTCATTTACTACTCACATACCGAAGTAAGGGTGATAAACTCTCTCCCTATCTGGATCATCAAGGTCACGACCCAGATTCGACACGGCATCCCAGACTATAAACGTCACGATCTTACTCCACCTAGGATCCACACATTTAACTACTAGATTCCAAACCATAGGGTCTGACACCCTCATCTAATTTTCATACTGTCACAACGTTCGACAACCAACTCCCACAACTAAACAGATCAGTCAACGACGAGACACGCCGAGACTGTGGGTTCTCACTGCTTACCTCGTATCGATCCTTGCCATTCCACCTAGGAAAAACCAAGGATGATCCAAAACAATGACGCCAATACTCATCCTATCCCAACATCGTTTGCCACCAAGAAAAAAATGAGAAATCTCATTTTCCTAACTTCGAAATATGCAACCCCTCCTGATGACCCCAAAACACACATAGGCCCACCAACTAATACACGCTCAACGTACTGGTAATTATAATCAACGTCTGCCAGGGCAGAAAACAAGAAGTCAACCCTAATGACTTCAGAATACCTATCACCAAGGAGGAAACGAGCACTCCTCTCGTCCCACAATCACAACTCTCCTCGAAACTAAGGTTTCAACCGTGTTGGAAACAGACATATCCCCAATGAGATGTCAAGTCCAACCACTGGACTTCCCACATCCTTGACTCACTTGGACAACCACGTGTCCGTAATCAATCCATTACTCAGACCTCATATCCGTTAATAACCATTTACGCTAATCCAAAAGGACGTAATCCATTAATATTTTTTTCTCACATCCCAACCTTTACAGGTTCAACCCTCGAGTTTCCAAGTTATCCACAATCACAAATTCCCACATCTATACCACTAATGATTTCCTCGTCTTTTCCAATTTCAATAATTTCTTTGTACTTTCTGGGGATATTAGAAACATACAATCACCCCCAAATCCCCAAATCCACTAATTCTCATGACTTAGGGGACGTCATCCCAAGATTCCTCAAGTCTCAATCATACCTTTTTATCCACTCATCACTTGTCATTTCACCACTGTTGGGACTTATCCCAACACATCACAATCTCCATTGGATCCCATCCAGTCCATCACTCAACCGCTACCGAATCTCAAAGACCGAACATATGTCCATCATGACGGAGTCACACCCCAACTCCTGGCTCATCGTCATCACAATCACCGACACTAGCACCAGCGCTAGTACCAGCACCAACGCACTATCAACAACACTAGTATCAGCACACAGGAATCCATACTAGCATCAGCACAAAAGTACCAACATACAAACATCCACACTTGCACACCGTGTGCAAATCGGACAACCCTGGATTTCTGCTCATACCGAACGACGATCCGAACCTCTGGTCGTACCCCACAACTATGGGTACCACCATTCTGACAATCCACATCAGGATAATGAACGTTCCATGAACGTCCCCTGATCCTCAAGTACTACAACCACACCAAATACCCTCGATAGCCAATCATCTCCTCACGACTACCGACTAACAGTCATTGCTATCGAGATCAGCATCCACACATCACACTAATATCCGGTCTAACTCGGGATTCCATATTTTATCTCGTAACCGTACCCGTGGGTCGAATCCCATAGTTCTGACTAGACTCACTAGAGTCATCCACATGGTCATCCATGACCTCAGCCGCTCTTCGCAGCACAAGTTCTCACCCACTAGTCACAACAAAGGTTCACCTTTTTAATCCAGCATATACTATGGTTCCAGAATTACACCCTATGGTTCTACCGAACCCAACTGCTCTCTGCAATAAAATCCACAACCTGACCGACCCCGCGGTCCTGACATCGTATAGACGTCAAATCCAATCCGACCATCAACTCAATGTGGGTACCACCACTAAGGTCATCAGCTAACTCCGATGTACCATCATCCCTCACCCAAGCAATCACCACTAGGGTTCACATTTTAGACCATTACTCAAACGAGGTTCCTCGAACCCAGCTGCGCCAAGCACCACAACTATCTAATATCACATGACCGAACCAACGATCCCACATGACCAGTTCATCACATACAACCCCACTTGGGTTGAATCACGTTAACGTACGGCGTATCGGGCCAAACACACTCTACCCACTATCCAAACCCAAAAACTATCTATCAGGTTGATAACGAACTGCAGCCCAAAGAGACATCACACCCTCGACCTGTGCGCATAAAAAGAGCAACCCTACTCTGATACCAAGTTGACACGACCCATCCCAATCCTCCGGGATTACCGTGGGATGTGCCATGCTCCGGTCCAACAAGAGGTGTCAGACAAGGGATAACCAAGAGTCACTGCCCAAACGGGACTTCTAGAGTGCGCCAGGACCGATGGAGGAGGCGTGCGATGTCCCCGTCTCTGCTGCAGTCGCATCCGTGATCAACCTGAAGGGCATTAAAACCAATAAAAGCTGTGAGTGGACGAAAATCATTAAGTTCATTAAACACATTTCATTAAGACATTGATGCCCTTCAGTAAAACTTATGCATGCATCGAAAACCAGTAACCAAAATAGTTGTTCAACCAAGCCATTAGGGCCATAGCCCAAAATCCGTAACTCAAAACCAAGTGTGGGAACTCAGCCCAGAACTGTGGAACACCACATCCAGACATACAAAACCATGTGGGCCACCGCCCAAATCCATAAACATAATTCCAACTGAAAAACCATTTTATAGATCCATTAGTTTATATTTACCACATTACCATCTTTGGCATCCCAGATGCCTAGCATCCCAGACGCTTGACGTCCCAGACGTCATATCTCACGGTATAATAAGCGACGCGTGCTGCCCGGGGTCTCTCTGGTTCAATATCCTTGACATCACAGATTTCTGACGTCCCAGACGTCAATCATAGCAATCCTGCTCTTGAGTCACTATACGGTCTGGTAGCTCCGTATAATAACCCCTCACAGGCAATGCACCGTGACTTCCCCAGTGTCCCAGACACCTGGAGGAGACCATCATATGTCCTCGTATCAAGATGGTATATGGAAAACAGTTTTATTAAATCATTTCACAACATCTCAATGGGCCCTGCCCGAAATTTTCATAAAACATCACAATTCCATTTAGGGTCCCCGACTCGAAATCACATTTATTAAACATAGGGTCCCAGACCCGAAATCACATTTATAACCCAACAGGGCCTCATGCCCGATTTTGTAAACCACTGGGCCCACGACCCGATTCTATAAACCACGGGGCCCACGACCCGATTTTATAAACCACGGGGCCCACGACCCTAATTCGTAAATCAATTGGGCCCCTGGCCCGATAACATAACTCAAATGGGTCTCAGCCCGATCTCATAACAATTGGGCCCCTGGCCCGATTTCATAACAATTGGGCCCTTGACCCAATTTCATAAGGCAACTGGGCCCCTGACCCGATTACGTAACCCAAATGGACTCCAAGTCCGAGGTTTCCAAAAAAATTGGGCCTCAAGCCCGAGTTCATCTTTCCAATTTCAAAACCATTTCATCATATTATATCCAAAGTCATAAATATGGAAAATCCGTGTAAAACTGGAAAAACCTCGATTTACGTGCAAGCACGTAAATCGCCTCAAAATGCGTGAAACCGTATAATTTACCAATATCCAAATCAACATCATAAAATCACAATCATAATCCATATAAAACAGTTAAGCATGCATAGAATTTATAAAACCAAAGTCCACTCACAGACCGTTTAACGATACGCCTCGATACGCGTGCCATAGGCCTTCCAGGGCCACACCACTATCATCGAGACTCCCAATCCTGTCCAAATCACATTAGAGGGTCACTAACCTCTTCATTAACCTCCTAATAAATTCCCGTAATTTTTCCGAATTTTTAACTATTTTTAAACTCGATTTAGAACCTTCAGACGCCCCGAACAATATCGAGACGGTGTCCGATCGACAAGAAACCAATTCCAAAATGTTCGTTACATTAAATAGGGTAGAAGTCATGTTGACCTCACCTCGAGATTCGTGCCCACATACCGTCACGCGCTGCCGTGAGTGGCTGCGCGTGAAGCCCACGCGCCTGCTACAGTGTCATCGTCCCAACCCGTTTCTCTGGTAAACGGATTCTGCAACCCGCGTGACGACCCGGTTCATTCCCTATCAATTCAACCTTAAATCATTCAATTGATCATTCAACCAGCTTCGTTTTAAGTTCAATTAAAGGTCTGTACACTTAATTTTACCAAAACTCACCTTAAATCCAACGATTCAACGATGAAAATCGAAGAACACCTGTCACTGTTCCTTCTTCGAAATTCGTCAATCCCTTCTGATTTCTTTCAATTGATTCACCCAGAAGCATCAATGGACCATGAGAAACTGTTTCCCCAACTCAATTTCCTCGTTAAATCACTCCACGATCACAACTCAACTTCGATTATTTCTCACTATTACCAGGTCTGTTCAGAGCCAATTGGTTGCCAATTTCCTTCGTTCTTTCGATGGTTCTGATCGTGGCACTCCCAGAAATCTCGAATTGAGCTCAATTGCGATCCTCACAGCCCAAGGCTTGAATTTCGAATTTCCGTCCCAAAACTCAAATTTCGATTTTTGATTTCAGTTTCCTTCTCTCTGTCTCTCGTGATTCTCGCAGCTAAAATCAGTCCTTAAACCTCTCAATTTCAAACTCTCAGGCTCAGTTGTGGAGGGGAGCTCAAGTCTCTCATCACTCAGTTCATGCTTGTTCACGGTAGGGAGAAAATATGAAGAAGATGAAGGAAATGATGGAAGACAAGATGATTAGAGATGATGATGATGTTTTTCCCAAAACATGGATAAGATTTTAGGGACCCTAAATCAAGGGATGGGTGACACTTTTTACTCATCCAGGTGTTCATAGTCAATGGTCACTATTCAATAATAAAATAATATTTTAATTGAAACCTCGGTTCGTTCGGTTAATCGAGTTCTTTCCGGTGACCACAACTTCGTCGCCGAATCTCCGATTTCCGCATGTCGCCTGTCATTGGATTCGTATTGACTCGCTCTACGAGACGGTCCTTGGCCCTTGTCCATTGGACCTCTCGGGTCAAAAGTCAACATTTGGCCCCTTTTCCGCCAAATTACCAAAATGCCCCTCGACTTCCAAACATCATAACTTCTTCCTTGAATGTCGGAATTGAACGTGCCACCTGTCTATGAACTCGTGCCGCCCTGAACTAGGTAACGGTCATCAGTCAAAGTCCGTTTGATCACCCGATCAAAAAGTCAACATTTTACCCACGACTAGGGGCAAAACGGTCATTTTGCATCGTTCGTCCGATTTTGCCCAACTAATCACCGAACAACTTCACTAATCATGATTAGTCACTAATCTAATCCCGGAATTTGGGACGGGTCGTTACACTGTCCCTCCCATTTCCAACGGCATAGCACAGTAATCCCCAAACCCACTAACACTCTACTGCACCCAATTGCATAAACAATTCATTACACTCAGCCCAAGCAATTGATTTCCTAAACAAAAACACCTATGCTCTGTTTTTTTTGAAAAGAACCCAGCACCATACACGGCTGTCCCAAAAACAACAGCCAAAATTACCATTTTTCCCTCACTTGAAAAATTACCAAAATGCCCATCACGCATCTAGACCTGTAACTTGGTCATCCGAACTCCGATTGACGCGTGCCGCCTGTCTACGGACTCAGGGCATCGAGACCTTCCTAACGGTCCTCGGCCCTCGGCCATCGGACCTCCCGGTCAAAAAGACAAAATTTCCCCCCTTTTCATCAAAATTACGAAAATGCCCTTGAACTTCCGAACGTCACAACTTTCACCTCGAACGTCGGAATGGAACGTGCCACTTGTCTATGAACTCGTGACGTCCCAAACTACGCCACGGTCATCGGTCAAATTCCATTTGACCGTCCGAATTGAAAGTCAACGTTGTACCCACGACTAGGGGCAAAATGGTCATTTTGCATCGTTCGTCCGATTTCGCCCAACTAATCATCGATTAACCTCGCTAATCATGATTAGTTACTAATCTAATCCCGAATTCCGGGATGGGTCGTTACATGTCATATCTCGGTCTCTCCTACAGTCCACACCGTATCCAACCTGAAGGGTATTAAAAACAGAAAGACTATGAGTGGACAAAAATAAAGAGTTTATAAAAACATTTCCATAAAGACATTTATATCCTTCACTAAAAAGCATGCATGCATAGTAAAACCATTTATCCAATCACATATGTTTAAACAACCATCATTAGGGTCTCAGCCCCAATTTCCGTAAATACAAGTCACACGGGCTCTTGCCCAAAACCATTTACAGAAAACCATAACATAGTAAACATATGTGGGATCTGAGCCCAAATCCATTTATCATCATAAAACATAATTTCCCAAACTACTGAAATCATGTTTATCCATTATATTTCATATCCAAGAACCTGTCATGGTAAAATAAAGCTACGAGCGTGCTAACCGGGGTCTCAAACCCAAGTCTCTCCAGGGTCCACCCAGGTCAATGTTCGTAGATCAATGACCCTCCCTAGAGGTAACGAACCATGCCCATCCTGAGAGTAAGGAACCCAACTGGGGGGCGACTCCACTCAGTCAGTGCTCCGCGACTACTCCGGGGTCCACCCAGGCCAACGACCCCCCCTAGAGAAGACAATCATATATAAAGGATGGCATATGAAAAACCGTTTGAAATCATTCTTGAAACCTTTCAAGGATTCATGTTCGGCCCCCATAAGCCGTCATGAACCATAAAATCCTTTCAAGGGTTCATGCCGGTTCCCATAAACCGTCATGACCCGTAAATCCATTTCTAGGGTTCATGCCGGTTCCCATAAACCGTCATGAACCATAAAATCCATTTGTAACACATAGCTAGGCCCTAGGCCCGTATCCACATACAAACTGGACCTCTGGTCCGAATCGTAAACCAACTGGGCCTCCTGCCCGATGCCTCGTTAAATCAACTGGACCTCAATTCCGAGAGTTCGTAAATCAAATGGGTTTCGTACCCAAGTTTACCTTTTCAAATCCAAAATCATTTCATTAAACCATTTCCAAAACCATAAGAATGGAAAATCAGAGTAAAACTGGAAAACCTTCATTTACGTGCAAGCACGTAAATCGCCTCGAAATACGTGAAACCATATAAATCACAACCATCCAATTCATAATCATAGAATCATATTCATAAACCATATAAAATATTTATGCATGCATCACAGTTTAGAAATCAAGGTCCACTCACAGACCGTCCGAAGCCGCGCCTCGATACGCGTGCCATAATCGTCTCCTGGGTCAATCGTCGCCACTGGGATTACCAAACCTGTCCAAATTCATTTAGAGGGTTACTAATAGCCTTATTAACCTTTCATTGAAGTCCCATAATTTTCCCGATTTTCTAACTATTTTTAAACTCGATCCTAAACCTTCGGACACCCTGAAACCTATCGAAACGATGTCCGATTGACACAAAACCAACCCCAAAATATTCGTTACATCGAATAGAGTGTTTCATATGTTGAACACTTCCCCAAATTATGGGCCACGCGCCCGTACGCGCCCCAAGAAGCCATCGTGCACTGTTCATCGTCATCAAGCTTCAGCTGAACCGGTTTTATTGTGCAGCGGTTTTCCTGGACCGGGGTGACCGGTCCGACGTTATTTCTCCCCCATTTCGGTCTGATTCAAGCCCTAATCAATCCTATCCTTATAGTTTTGATCTTAGGAACTAAATACATAATTTAAACTCCTTTAAACCCCCTAAAACCCGTGAACCCGAAAGCCCCTCACGGTCTCCATTTTTCCCGATCAGCCCCCACGGCGTCTCAGCCGTTAAACCCCCTTAAAACCTTCCTAAAATGTCCCTAGGAACCTAAATAACACATTAAAATCAATAAAAACCAACCCTAACGTCACAATCGCATTTAAAAATGAAAAAGGGGCAACCGAGTGCCTTCTCGGGTTCATGGCTCCACCGCCCACGGCGGCGCCGTCCAGGCCAGCCAACATCATCCCAGCATCCTTGTCTTAGTCTCAGACCCTCACCAAGATGATCAAAGGGGAAAGGAAATGGTTTGGGTTGCACAAAGGAGAGGAAAATGAGATCGGGTTGTGTTTGAAAGGAAGATGTTCGATGCATGAATGGGAATTAAGGGCCAGTGGATGGGTGACACTTGTCACTCATCCATTGGGGCTTGGGAAAATATCTGGGCCCACTAGATTCCAAAAGTCACTTGCCTCGTAATTCGTGCAATAGTGCACTTGAACTTCCGTGAACCGTAACTTCGTCGTCGAACGTCCGAATTCGACGTGCCGCCTGTCTACGGATTCGTATCGTCCCAATCTACGTAATGGTCCTCGGGCCTCGGACTTCCCAGTCCAAAAGTCAATTATTTGCCCCTTTTTAACCATAATTACCAAATTGCCCCTAAACTTCCGAACGCCATAACTTCTTCCTCGAATGTCGGAATTGAACGTGCCACCTGTCTATGAACTCGTGACGTCACGAACTACGTCACGGTCATCGGTCAAAGTCCGTTTGACCGCCAGAATGAAAATTCAACATTTTACCCATTCTAGGGGCAAAACGGTCATTTTGCATCGTTCGTCCGATTTCTCCCAACTAATCACGGATTAGCCTCACTAATCGTGATTAGTCACTAATCTAATCCTGGAATTCGGAACGGGTCGTTACACTTCAAATCGAATCAGTTGGCTTGGTTGTTTGTTGATGGGATTATCAGGCTGCATAGGACGCCAGAATCGATTGTGTCGGATTGGGATCCGTGGTTTACATCGAGATTTTAGCTGAGTTTGTAGAGAGCCCTTGGTACAAGGCTGCATTTTAGCACTGATTTTCATCCTTAGACAGATGAACAGTCTGAAAAGGACCATTTAAACTTTGGAGGATATGATGAGAGCCTGCGTGCTACAGTTCCAAGATACTTGGGAGACACTCCTACCGTTGATAGAGTTTGCCTACAACAATAGCTATCAGGCAAGTATCGGGATGACACCGTTTGAGGCAGTGTATGGGCAACAGTGCAGGACGCTGATATGTTGGACCGAGGTTGGTGAGAGGGTTATATTGACACCAAATCTTATGGACATGACCCATGAAAAGGTTAGAATCATCAAGGAAAGGTTGAAGGAAGCACAAGATCGCCAGAAAAGTTATGTCGATCGTCGGGTTAGAGCCTTAGAATTTGCAGTCGGAGATTGGGTTTTCTTGAAGTTATCCCTATGGAAAGGCATTGTCCGATTTGGCAGACGTGGGAAGTTTAGTCCACGTTACATTGGGTCGTATGAAATTACGGAGCAAGTTGGTGCTGTTGCATACAGATTGGCCTTACCCCCAGAGATAGCGAGAGTGCACGATGTGTTCCATGTTTCGATGCTTCGTAAGTATGTGCGTCAGGAATCACATGTTTTGAAAGAAAAACCGTTGGAACTAAGGACAAATTTTGAGTTTCGACCAACCAGTACAGATACTGGATTAGAAGCAGAAGGTCTTGCGAAACAAGACCATTCCCCTAGTAAAAGTTTTGTGGAGGAACTATGACGTGGAAGAGACCACTTGGGAGCCCGAAACCCTGATGTGGGAACAATATCCACATTTATTTGAGTGAATTTCGGGAGATAAATTTTTGTAAGATGGGTAGATTGTAACAACCCGGACTTTTAATAAAATGTAAGTTCGGAAATTTAATGTAAAATGACTATTTTGCCCCTAGTTAGGAAAAATATTAACTTTTTACCTGGGACCCTATTTGGACTTTGACCAAGTCCCCTTACGTAGATCGAGACGTCACGAGTTCGTAGACAGGCGATATGTCAAAATTGGAAGGCCAACGGGAAAATTATGGGCCACGAAAGAAATCTGGTACTATTCAAGCATTACGAGGAGTGTACAGTTGGCATTTTGAGATTGGTCAAAATATCTGAGTTGGAACAATTGATGAGTGACAAGTGTCAATGGTGCCTTGATTGATGGTATGCATAGTAAGTATCGAGTCGAGTCACACGTTGCATTGCATACTTGTTTATAAAACCCGATTTATCGTTATTCAAATCTGGTTGAAATGCATTCTTTCCTTTTAATTTCCCATTGACTCTAAATCTAAGTCAAATCATCATTCCATCAGGTCTCAAGCCCAAAACTTCATTTTCACAAAAATCCGTAAAACATTTCATAAACCGATGATTACAATCCACATCATCGTCGAATAACAATATCAAACATTTGAACTTAAATCATGTAATAAAGCATTCAAAATAGTTATGCATGCATTTCAGTTCTAAAACAAACAGTCCACTCACACTTGGTCCACGCTGCGTGCTAAACCTCAACATTATATCTACCAGTGAGCTAGTCCAAAGTCTCCGTGCATGTCCAAATCATGTCTAAGGGTCACTAATGTTCTATACAAGTTCATACACCAAACCCTCACAAAGCCCAATACCGGAAACGCATCCCCGACAAGTTTCCTGAGGCTTTAACCTCTAAATGACCAACCAAACAGTCTTCGATCGACCTGAAACCACCACCATTGGATTCAAATCGTCGAAACCTTTCGAACACGACCCATCCCAATCCCCATGGATTATCGTGGGATATGCCTACTCCTATCTGACATCACGTTCCAGACCAAGGATAAAACCGTAACTAGCTCGGGGTTACCTAGAGTGCGCAAGAATCTGTGGTGCCATGTGATATCTTGATCTCTGTTATAGCCCGCAACAGCGATCAACCTGGAAGGTGCCAAAAATAACAAAACGTGTGAGTGGACAAAAATAAGAATTTATTAAAAACCTTTTACCAAATAAAGCTTTCACCCTCCGTTTTATAAAGCATGCATGCAAATCAAAACCATTACAGGTTAAAAAAAACAACTACTAGACACAATCATTCAGTGAGAAACCTCGGGACCCATTCTTATATTCGTAAAATCATCCTTCTCTATCCGGAAAATCAACATGGTAATCACTGTCATGATTATCATATCGACACGCGTGCGACTCAGATTTACACAACCTATGTGCGGCACTAGGCTCGGTGTCCCTGACTCGACGTCTTAGTGCAATAGCCTGACACTCCTGCAGGTAGTGTCATCGTGACCTTTCCGGGGAACACATCGCTACCGGAGTCATAACCATCATCTCACAGGGTCCTCTTCGGGGAAACAAATTTCTGCCAGGGGCCCTCTCCTGGGAAACACATTCATGTTGGAGTCATATGTGTCATCTCATAGGGTCTTCTCCGGGGAAACACATTCCTACCAGAGTCATAGCCAGCATCTCGTAGGGTCCTCTACGGGGAAACACATTCCTGCCAGAGTCATAGCCAACATATCGTAGGATCCTCTACGGGGAAACACATTCCTAATGGAAGCCCTATCCATCATCTTGTAGAATGGTCATAATAAAAATAGTGGAAATATTTCCATAAATGGTTGACTCTCAAATCCAAAACAGTTATTTTGCACTGGATCTGCCCAAAACCAGTTTCCACAACTCTCATAAAATGGTGTCTAGTTTCGTATCAAACAGAGTCTGAAGCCCCAATAAGGCCCTTGGCCCGAAACATGGCTTCAAATGGACTCACTCCCGAAGTCCATTGTCTTTCTATATTTCAACTGGGTCACAAGCCCAAAATCATTTCAATAGGGTCTCAAGACCGATCTACCTTCTCACGAAAATCCGTAAATCATTCATTTTCAAACCATGATCAAATTCAAAAATCATCATTCAAATCACTACACAATCATTGCATTTCCAACCATGTTTATAAAACATTAAACCATATGTGCATGCATCATTTATAAATCAAAGTCCACTCACTGTTGGTCCACGCTGCGCACTCCGAAACCCACGCCGTAAGCCGATCCGAAGCTAATCCACAGTCTCCGGGACATCCGGACCTGTTCAAACCATACCTAAAAGTTACTAACAACTTCTATAAGTTCATATCATAGATCCTCACAAATCCCGGTACGGTCAATGTGTCCTGAACACGTTTCCCGAGGAGAAAAATCTCTAAATGACCTATCAAACGACCTTCGATAGACTTGAAACCATCACCATTGGATTCTGATCATCGAAACCTTTCAAACATGACCAGTTTCAACAGTCAATGCTGATGTCATCGGTCAATGGTTAACGGCTGATGTCAGCCTGATAGGTCAGACATCGGTCATATCTGACACGTGCCATGTGTCAGCCTCTGATTGGTCCACGTGTTTGACATGTTAGTGGTGACTGTGTTTGACAGCTTACCACGTGGCATCACCTGATTTGCCATGTGGTCTGACAACCTCTGATAGATGATGACATGGACTACCACGTCATCATCATCACCCTTCAGACAGGTTGACTGGTTTCTCTATAACGGGTCAAATGACCCGCGAACCCGACCCCGATCTGTTCTTCCTCCTCCGACCACCAAAACTTCCCATTTTTTTACCATTTTAATCGTCTCATCCCTAGAAACCTACCTATGACTTCAAAATCAAGAGAAAATGGCTAGAAATTACTTGTCACGATTGAACAATCAAAGCCAAGCTTCCAGCTTCCTTCCAGAGCTGCTCAGCCGTCCTTCCTCTTCCATTTCTATCCCCAGCCACTCGTATGGACCCAATAAACACAACGCTAACATTAGAAACAACCCCAAACGTCCAAAACTAAAAACCCAATTTCAAGACCTATGGTTACCTTGTTTTTCGTGATTCCTCCGCCGTCCACGGCTCCCTGTCTTCGTCTCTGAGTCTTTCCAGCTCATTCCCTCACTCTGTCTCTCTCTGGTCCAGAAGCAAGAAGATCGAATGGGTTTGGGAGTGGGTATGGGTTGTATGGAAATGGAGAAAGGAAAATGGTAGATGCGTGTATGTGTGTTGGTGAGCAATGGATGAGTGACAAGTCTAAACAAAAATATATGGGCCCACTATAGGAAAAATGAACTCTATTCGTCTCGTCTTTCGTACAACTGGGAATAGTTATTGAAACCTTCCTTGACCCATTACTTTCCCCATGATGTCCAATTTTGATCTACATAATCGACCTCGGTCCCCATGTCATTGACATCCCGAATCAAAAGTTAATTTTTTTTTACCCTTTTTAGGGGAAAATTCGTAATTTTATCCCGATTGCCCGATAATCCTCGACTAATTCCCGATGAGTCTCCCTAATTCCCTATTAATCCTGATTAATCCTTAATTAATCCTATAAATTCGTGATGGGTCGTTACATTTCGAACATAACCGATTTAACCTTGAAATTCGTGTCCACGCGCCAGTCAAATTCTGGTCAACGCTGGTCCACGACGGTTAACGGCTGACGTCAGCCTAACAGGTATGACACATGTTAGGTCTGACACCTTCCACATGTCACTCTCTGATTAGTCCACGTGTCCTTGACACCTCTAACACATTGCCACATGGCACCACCCTATTGGTCCATGTGTTCTGATAGTGCAAATTGAACTTGCCATGTAGGCCTGACAAGTTGCCACATGGCACCACCCGATTGATCCACATGGTCTAACAATGACAGAACCCGCCCCAAATCCTTTGGGATTAGCGTGGGACGTGCCTGCTCCCGTCTGACACGAAGTGTCAGACTAGGGATATTTCCGTCCTTTGCCTAACCGGGGATATCAGAGGGCGTTAGGATCCGAAGGAGGAATGTGAATGTCTCGTCTCTACTACAGCCGCATCCGCGATCAACTTGAAAGGCATTCAAAATACAAAAGCTGTGAATGGACAAAGCAATTATTTTATAAAAAACATTTCATAAAAGACCTTTATGCCCTTCATTAAAAACATATGCATGCATTCAAAAACCATTTCTAGGGTTCATGCCCGGTTCCCATAAACCGTCATGAACCATAAAACCATTGGGCCTTGGCCCGAAACCCGTCAATCAATACATGGGACCTCCGCCCAAACCAAAACACATGGGAACTCGTCCCAAAACCATCTCATAAGGGTCTCAGCCCAAAACCAATACCCGTTCATCTCAGCACAAAACCGTCTCAGTGAAATCTCGTACACATATACATATATACATATATAACCTATCCTAGGCACTTTCGGAGAAAATGCCAACTCGGGGCACACAGCCCCTAGGGAACACATCCTCGATATAGTCACGATGTCTCAATATATATAAGTATGCCTACTACTCGGGGTCTCACTCCGAGTCTTCTCCTAGGAATTCTCCATCTAGGAGGCTCATCTTCGGACCTAGTCCGATCATCTCTACGGAATCTAGTCCGGGACCACATCATAACGCCCACTCCTAGAAAGAGATCCCTATGGGGATACCCACTCTGGTCTGTGGATCGTGACTCTCCAGGTAGACGTCTGGAGGTGACCAATCAATAAGCTCATAAGGAGGGTATATACATACCTGACAGGACCCATCCCAATCCCCCCGGGATTACCGTGGAATGTGCCCGGCTCCCATCCAACAAGGGGTGTCAGACAAGGGATAACCAAGAGCTACTACCCAACGGGGCATCCAGAGTGCGCAAGGATCGATGGAGGAGGTGTGCAATGTCTCAGTCTCTGCTGCAATCGCATCCGTAATCAACCTGAAGGGCATTAAAACCAAAAGCTGTGAGTGGACAAAAACCAATAAATTTACCAAATACATTTATAAGACATTTATGCCCTCCAATAAAAACGTATGCATGCCACCAAAACCAGTAACCAAAACGTTTGCTCAACCGAGCCCTTAGGGCCTTAGCCCAAAAACCGTTAACCAAAAACCAAGTGTGGGAACTCAGCCCAAAACCGTGGAATACCACCACCATACATATTAAAACCATGTGGGTCACCACCCACGACCATAAATGAACATCAATTCAAAATCCAAAACCAATTAGGGTCCCCGACCCTACATACCATTTCATAACCAATAATCCATTTTTACCACATAACACATATCCAACCAATAAGCCATTTTATTCATTAATCCATATTTTACCATTACCATCACCAGCATCCCAGATACTTAGCGTCCCAAACGCTAGACGTCCCTGACGTCATATCTCACGGTTTCATAAGCTACGCGTGCTGCCCGGGGTCTCTCCGGGTCCACAAATCTGACATTCCTGATGTCTGACGTCCCTGACGTCAATCATAGCAATCCTGCTCCTGAGTCATCATACGGTCCGGCTGCTCCGTATAATGACCCCTCGCAGGCAATGCACCGTGACTTCCCCAGTGTCCCAGACATCTGGAGGAGACCATCATATATCCTTGTATCCAGATGGTATATGGAAAACAGTTTTATTAAATCCTTTATCACATCATTACAATTGGGCCCTGCCCGAAATTTCCATAAAACCATGTAATTCCATTTAGGGTCCTTAACCCAAAATCACCATTATAAAATATAGGGTCCCTGACCCGAAATCACATTTATTATCCAACTGGGCCTCATGCCCGATTTTATGAACCACTGGGCCCACGGCCCGATTTGTAAACCAACTGGGTCCGCAGCCCGACTTATAAACCCACTGGGACCAAGGCCCGAATTCGTAAATCAACTGGGCCCCTGGCCCGATAACATAACTCAAATGGGTCTCAGCCCGATTTTATACCAACTGGGCCCCTGGCCCGATTTCATTAACCAACTGGGCCCCCGGCCCGATTCTCAAATGGACTCCAAGTCCGAAATTTCCAACATAATTGGGCCTCAAGCCCGAGTTCCTATTTCCAATTTCAAAACCATTTTATCATATTATATCCAAGCCATAAATATGGAAAATCCATGTAAAACCGGAAACCTCGATTTACGTGCAAGCACGTAAATCGCCTCGAAATACGTGAAACCGTACAATTTACCAACAACCAAACCAACATCATACAATCACAATCATAATCCATGTAAAACATTTAAGCATGCATAGAATTTATAAAACCAAAGTCCACTCACAGACCGTTTTAACCGTGTGCCTCGATACGCGTGCCACCGGCCCTCCCGGGCCACACCACTATCACCGGGACTCCCAATCCTGTCCAAATCACATTAGAGGGTTACTAACCTCATCATTAACATCCTATCAAAGTCCCGTAATTTTCCCGAATTTTTACTTATTTTTAGATTTAATTTAAAACCTTCGGACATCCCGAACAATATCGAGACGGTGTCCGATCGACACGAAACCAATCCCAAAATGTCCGTTACATTAAATAGGGCAGAAGTCATGTTGACCTCACCTCGAGATTCGTGCCCACGCGCCGCCGTGAGTGGCTGCGCGTGAAACCCAAGCGCCTGCTACAGTGTCACCAGCCCAACCCGTTTGTCTGGTAAACGGGTCCAATTCACCCGCGACACAACCCGGTTCCAATCCTGTCAATTCGATCCTAATTCCTTCAATTGATCATTCCATTAGCTTCGTTTTAAGTCCAATTATAAGTCTGTAACATCAATTACACGATAACTTACCCAAATTCCATCGATTCCACGATGAACACGAAGAACACCTAGGTTACTGTGCGTTCATGGAACTCCCTCAATTGCTGTAGGTTTCATCCAATTGATGATTCCACAAGCATCAACGGACCCTGAGGAACAATTCCCCCACATCAATTGCATCAAACATGTGCTCAAACGTCACGACTCAAGCTCGAGCACCGTCACTGTTCAACAATGGAGTTCTGTCAATCTCGATCGGTTTCCTTCAATTGACGAACCCAGAAGCATCGTGGGATCATGAGAAGTAGTTTCCCCACCTCAATTTCATCCAACGAAGCCTCCAATTCCACGACTCAGCTTCGAAATTTCAGAGACCTCCATCCTTCTGTTCTTCCTCAATTCGACCCCAATTACCTTCGTTCTTGTTGCAGATTGATTCGTGTTGATCCCAGAAAGCTGAATGTGAGCTCAATTTCGATCCTCACGGCCTAACACTCAGTATTCGAATTTTCCCTCTCATTTTCCCGAAATCAAAAATCCAAAATTCAACACTCTCACAACCCCTCGTGTTTCCCCGTTAATTCCCTCATCTTAGTCTCCCATTTTCTCACAAGAACAGCAGAAGAAGGGAGCCAATTCTCCCTAATCCGAATCCCACATTTTGTGCACGGTTTAGGAACAAAGAGGAGAAAATTAGGGGAAATGGTGGATTAGATGATGATGATGTAGTAATGATGATGTTTGGAGGGAAACAAGGAGCTGGAAACAAGGGATGGGTGACACTTGTCACTCATCCAGGTGTGTAGGGTCAACGGTCACTATTCATTATTATATTATTATTTTAATCCCGGCCTTGGTTCGTTAGTTCGTTTCCTTGACCATAACGTCGTCGTCGGAACTCCGATTTCGGCATGCCGCCTGTCGTTGGATTCGTATCGACGATACCTACGTAACGGTCCTTGGCCCTCGCCCATCGGACCTCCCGATCAAAAAGTCAACATTTGGCCCCTAATAAGCCAAATTACCAAAATACCCCTCAACTTCCGAACACCATTACTTTCTCTACGAATGTCGGAATCGAACGTGCCACCTGTCTATGAACTCGTGACGTCCCGAACTACGTCACGGTCATCGGTCAAAGTCCATTTGACCGCCCAAACAAAAAGTCAACATTTTGCCCACGACCAGGGGCAAAACGGTCATTTCGCACAATTTGTCCGATTCCGCCCTACTAACCACCGTTCAACCTCACTAATCAAGATTAGTCACTAAACTAATCCCGGAATTCGGGACGGGTCGTTACAATCTTCCCTCCTTAATAAATTTCGTCCTCGAAATTCCAACCGCTCTAAACTCAACGTACTTCCCTCCTTAATAAGTTTCGCTCTCGAAACTCGACTATCCTGATTCCACAAACACCCCGTGGAAAGGGAATCGACCACACAACACGTGTACACCCGTACACCAACTAACCAGGCAAAACTTGTCTGCACTCTACGTACCACTAATACTCAAAACGCAACGACTACATTCGACCCCGTCGAATGACTGAAACTACTTGTTTCGAATTTGACACCACTTGTCAAATCAACCCTCTCGTTGACGCAACAACTCGACGGTTCCTTTCCCACTCCCACTAGGAGTCAGCTGACCCCACTCAACGATCTATGTTGACACATCCTGACAATCTGTCACCACACAGTTGTTGTCAGTCGAAAACTGACACTAGACTCACTCGTGGCTACACATGCCACCAACGTACTCGACTCACCAATACCCTTACCGACATTTCACACGACCTGTGTGTAATTAAACACATCGGAATTACCATGACCCATTCCATAGTAATGTCCGGTCCACAACCAATCCCATGGTATCGGAACCAATCCGACTACTAACACGTTCACCAACACACCTCGGGTATATCCCGTATACCGTAACTAGACATCACAAGTCTACAAGGTATTGTACCTCGAACCATGTACGAAGTACACACATCTACCTAATAACCAGACTACAACCACCTAGGTCATAGCCGAACGCGTTCCAATAATGGAGTACGTTTGCCCAATCCAGCATGAGACAAATCGAAACTCCACCCAACATCTAGTTCCACTTCCGAATCTGAATCCGCAACTTCGTAAGAAATCCCGGATCCAAACCCAGACATCACATTTTAATTCATATCCAAATCCGAATCCGAAATCATTATTCCGTAAGCTAGCATTTGGAATAACCATTCCGTACCCAAACCCGGAAATATACTTTCAAGTTCCAAATCGAATCCTGAATCGTCACCCAGAAATTCGATTCCAAATCCCGAAATCTCGTTCACATTTACCAAGACACACCAAAACCGAACCTATCGGTTACCCGTTCAATACACTTGATTGACTTCATAGGGAAGCCAATCCAACCTCCACACGTCTAAGGTTGACAAAATTCAACTACCTTGAAAACCTACTCACCCGAGTAGAATACCATACGGGCCCCACTTCGAAAAGAAGTTCAATCTCGTCATTTACGACTCACACACCCAAGTTCGTATCGATCCTTGTCATTCCACCTAGGAAAACCAAGGATGATCCAAAATAATGACACCAATACTCATCCTATGTGGATGCAACAAAACTCACTGCACTCACCACGCCATGTACCCCAACATCGTCTGCCACCAAGCAGAAAATGAAAAATCTTGTTTACCTAATTTCGAACACGTAGCTCCTCCTAATGACCTCGCAACACACAAGAGCTCACCAACCAATACACGCTCAACGTACTGGTAACTACAGTCAATGTCTGCCGGGGCAGAAAGCAAGAAGTCAACCCCAATGACTTCGGAATACCAATCACCAAAAACGAACACCACTCTCGTTCCCCAATCACAACTCTCTTCGACACTAAGGTTCCAACCATGTTGGAAACAGATATGCTCCCAACAAGACGTCAAGTCTAACCACTAGACTTCCTACCTCCTCAATTCACTTGGACAACCCCGTGTCCACAATCAATCCGTTATTGTTCCGTTCGCACATCCCGACCTTTACAGGTTCAACACTCGGTTTTCCAAGTTTTCAATTACAAATTCCTACCTTTATACCACTAATGGTTTTCCTCGTCTTTTCCAGTTTTAATCATTTCCATGTACTTTTTAGGGATATTAAAACATAAATCACACTAATTTTGGAGTTGCCAACAACTCCCCAAATCCACTAATCATCCCAAAATTTCTTAAGTCTTAATTATACCATTTTAATCCACTCCTTACTGGTTATCTCACCACTATTGGAACATATCCCAACACATTACGATCTTAACTGGAACCCATCCAGTCCATCACTCAACCACTACCGAATCTCAAGGACCGAACATATGTTCATCATGACGGAGTCACACCCCAACTTGTGGCTCATCGTCAACACCATTACCGACACTAGCACCAGCGCTAGTACCCGCACCAACACACTATCAACAACACTAGTATCAGCACAAAAGTACCAACCCCGCAAACATCCATACTGCACACCGTGTGCAAATACGACAACCCTGGATCTCCGTTCATACGGAACGACGATCCCGTACCTCACGACTATGGGTACCACTATTCTGAAAATCCTCATCAGGAAAATGAACGTTCCCCGAACGTCCCCTGATCCCCAAGTATTATAACCACACTAATTACCCTCGATAGCCAGTCATCTCCATATGACTTCCGACTAACTGTCATTGCTATCGAGATCCGCATCCACACATCACACCAATACCCGATCCAACACGGGATTCCATAATTTATCTCAGAACCGTATCCGTAAATCGAATCCCATAGTTCTGCCTAAACTCACCAGAACCATCCACATGGTCATCCATGACCTCAGCCGCTCGTCGCAGCACAAGTTCTCATCCACTAGCCACAATTAAGGTTTACCTTTTTAATACTAGAGTTCCACAATCACACCCTATGGTTCCCCCGAACCCAACCACTTTCCGTAATATAAAATTCACCACCTGACCGACCCCGCGGTCTAGACATCGAATAGACGTCAAATCCAATCCTACCATCCCATCAACGTGGGTTCCACCACTAGGTCATCGGCCAACTCCGATGAACCAACATCCCTCACACTAGAAACCACCACAAGGGTTCACATTTTAGACCATTACTCACGTGAGGTTCCCCGAACCTGGCTGCACCTAGCAGCACAACAATCCAATATCACATGACCGAACCGACGGTCCCACAATACCAGTTCACCACAATCAACCCCACTTGGGTCGAATCACATTAATGCACGGCGTATCGGGCCAATCACACTCCATCCACTATCCAAACCCAAAAACTAACTATCAGGTTGATAACGAATTGCAGCCGAATGAGACATCACACCCTCGACCTGCGCGCACAATTAGAGCAACCATGCTCTGATACCAAGTTGACAGGACCCATCCCAATCCCCCCGGGATTACCGTGGAATGTGCCCTGCTCTCGTCCAACAAGGGGTGTCAGACAAGGGATAACCAAGAGCTACTGCCCAACGGCGCATCCAGAGTGCGCAAGAATCGATGGAGGAGGTGTGCAATGTCCCAGTCTCTGCTGCAATCGCATCCGTAATCAACCTGAAGGGCATTAAAACCAAAAGCTGTGAGTGGACAAAAACCAATAAATTTACCAAATACATTTATAAGACATTTATGCCCTCCAATAAAAACGTATGCATGCCACCAAAACCAGTAACCAAAACGTTTGCTCAACCGAGCCCTTAGGGCCTTAGCCCAAAAACCGTTAACCAAAAACCAAGTGTGGGAACTCAGCCCAAAACCGTGGAATACCACCACCATACATATTAAAACCATGTGGGTCACCACCCACGACCATAAATGAACATCAATTCAAAATCCAAAACCAATTAGGGTCCCCGACCCTACATACCATTTCATAACCAATAATCCATTTTTACCACATAACACATATCCAACCAATAAGCCATTTTATTCATTAATCCATATTTTACCATTACCATCACCAGCATCCCAGATACTTAGCGTCCCAGACGCTAGACGTCCCTGACGTCATATCTCACGGTTTCATAAGCTACGCGTGCTGCCTGGGGTCTCTCCGGGTCCATAAATCTGACATTCCTGATGTCTGACGTCCCTGACGTCAATCATAGCAATCCTGCTCCTGAGTCATCATACGGTCCGGCTGCTCCGTATAATGACCCCTCACAGGCAATGCACCGTGACTTCCCCAGTGTCCCAGACATCTGGAGGAGACCATCATATATCCTTGTATCCAGATGGTATATGGAAAACAGTTTTATTAAATCCTTTATCACATCATTACAATTGGGCCCTGCCCGAAATTTCCATAAAACCATGTAATTCCATTTAGGGTCCTTGACCCAAAATCACCATTATAAAATATAGGGTCCCTGACCCGAAATCACATTTATTATCCAACTGGGCCTCATGCCCGATTTTATGAACCACTGGGCCCACGGCCCGATTTGTAAACCAACTGGGCCCGCAGCTCGACTTATAAACCCACTGGGCCCACGGCCCGAATTCGTAAATCAACTGGGCCCCTGGCCCGATAACATAACTCAAATGGGTCTCAGCCCGATTTTATACCAACTGGGCCCCTGGCCCGATTTCATTAACCAACTGGGCCCCCGGCCCGATTCTCAAATGGACTCCAAGTCCGAAATTTCCAACATAATTGGGCCTCAAGCCCGAGTTCCTATTTCCAATTTCAAAACCATTTTATCATATTATATCCAAGCCATAAATATGGAAAATCCATGTAAAACCGGAAAACCTCGATTTACGTGCAAGCACGTAAATCGCCTCGAAATACGTGAAACTGTACAATTTACCAACAACCAAACCAACATCATACAATCACAATCATAATCCATGTAAAACATTTAAGCATGCATAGAATTTATAAAACCAAAGTCCACTCACAGACCGTTTTAACCGTGTGCCTCGATACGCGTGCCACCGGCCCTCCCGGGCCACACCACTATCACCGGGACTCCCAATCCTGTCCAAATCACATTACAGGGTTACTAACCTCATCATTAACATCCTATCAAAGTCCCGTAATTTTCCCTAATTTTTACTTATTTTTAGACTTAATTTAAAACCTTCGGACATCCCGAACAATATCGAGACGGTGTCCGATCGACACGAAACCAATTCCAAAATGTCCGTTACATTAAATAGGGCAGAAGACATATTGACCTCACCTCGAGATTCGTGCCCACGCGCCGCCACGCGCCGCCGTGAGTGGCTGTGCGTGAAACCCACGCGCCTGCTACAGTGTCACCAGCCCAACCCGTTTGTCTGGTAAACGGGTCCAATTCACCCGCGACACAACCCGGTTCCAATCCTGTCAATTCGATCCTAATTCCTTCAATTGATCATTCCATTAGCTTCGTTTTAAGTCCAATTATAAGTCTGTAACATCAATTACACGATAACTTACCCAAATTCCATCGATTCCACGATGAACACGAAGAACACCCAGGTTACTGTGCGTTCATGGAACTCCCTCAATTGCTGCAGGTTTCATCCAATTGATGATTCCACAAGCATCTACGGACCCTGAGGAACAATTCCCCCACATCAATTGCATCAAACCTGTGCTCAAACGTCACGACTCAAGCTCGAGCACCGTCACTGTTCAACAATGGAGTTCTGTCAATCTCGATCGGTTTCCTTCAATTGACGAACCCAGAAGCATCGTGGGATCATGAGAAGTAGTTTCCCCACCTCAATTTCATCCAACGAAGCCTCCAATTCCACGACTCAGCTTCGAAATTTCAGAGACCTCCATCCTTCTGTTCTTCCTCAATTCGACCCCAATTACCTTCGTTCTTGTTGCAGATCGATTCGTGTTGATCCCAGAAAGCTGAATGTGAGCTCAATTTCGATCCTCACGGCCTAACACTCAGTATTCGAATTTTCCCTCTCATTTTCCCGAAATCAAAAATCCAAAATTCAACACTCTCACAACCCCTCGTGTTTCCCCGTTAATTCCCTCATCTTAGTCTCCCATTTTTTCACAAGAACAGCAGAAGAAGGGAGCCAATTCTCCCTAATCCGAATCCCACATTTTGTGCACGGTTTAGGAACAAAGAGGAGAAAATTAGGGGAAATGGTGGATTAGATGATGATGATGTAGTAATGATGATGTTTGGAGGGAAACAAGGAGCTGGAAATAAGGGATGGGTGACACTTGTCACTCATCCAGGTGTGTAGGGTCAACGGTCACTATTCATTATTATATTATTATTTTAATCCCGGCCTCGGTTCGTTAGTTCGTTTCCTTGACCATAACGTCGTCGTCGGAACTACGATTTCGGCATGCCGCCTGTCGTTGGATTCGTATCGACGATACCTACGTAACGGTCCTTGGCCCTCGCCCATCGGACCTCCCGATCAAAAAATCAACATTTGGCCCTTAATAAGCCAAATTACCAAAATACCCCTCAACTTCCGAACACCATAACTTTCTCTACGAATGTCGGAATCGAACGTGCCACCTGTCTATGATCTCGTGACGTCCCAATCTGGAGGCGAGCGTCACGTCGTCCGTCGCCGTGCACACAACTCCTGTTGCGACCACGACTCAGACCCGTAGGTCATCAATAGGGACTCATGCTCGATTCAAAACCAAATCCAAATGGGTCTCATGCCCGGTTTTACCTTTTCAAAACCATTTCATGAAAATTGAAAGCATAAGCGCGTATAAAACCCGAAACCTCGAAGTACGTGCCCATATGTAAACACACACCAAAATGCACTCAAGGCATCCCAAAACATATATTAAAACACATATAAAACATTTATGCATGCATCGATTTCAGAAAGAAAGTCCACTCACAGACCGTCCATGATGCTGCCTTGATATGCGTGTCGTATGCCTTTTCGGGTCAACCGTCGTCTCCGGGCTTCCCAAACCTGTCCAAATCACTATAGAGGGTTACTAACTACTTAATTAACCCCTCACTAAAGCCCCCTAATTTTCTGGGATTTTTAACTATTTTTAAACGCCCACCGAAACCTTCGGGCAACCTGAACTATATCGAGACGATATCCGATCGACTCGAAACCAGTCCCAAAATGTTCGTTACATCGAATAGATGATTTGACATGTTGGAACCTTCCCCAGATTCCTTGCCACGCACCATCATGCACCCTGGGATTGCCCTGCGCATGGGCCTCACACGCCGGAATACAGTCGTCTTCCTCCTTGGTCAGGCCGGTCCGAACCAGCCAGCCCGATTTTCCTCTGCAACTTAGACCAGCGTGACCGGTCCAGCTTCATACCTGATCTAATCTTCGTCGTTTTCCTTCCTAATCAATCCTAATCTTCTTGTTTTGATCCTAGGAACTTGAAATTATGAATTAAAACCTCTAAAACCTTCAAAACCCGACTGGTCTAACTTTTCTTCACGGTCCAATTTTTCCCAAACCTCCCCATGGCTTCCACAACCCCTAACCTTCCTCAAAAACATCCTAACATGACCCTAGCAACCTATTTAATTCAATACAATCACCCAAAAAGGCCCATAATAATTAAAATTGAAAAATGGTGAAAATCGGTTAAAACTGATACCTTGGGTTCGAGGTGTCCTCCGCAGTCCACGACGGTGCTCCCTTGGTCGGCCACCATCATTCCAGCATCCTCACTTCACTCTCTGGGCCTCAATCATGGTCATAGGGTTGAAGGGTTTGGATTTGGGGTGCAAGGTTGATCGGGTTTGGGTTTGGTAATGAAGAAAATGGTCGATGATGGAAATGGATGGATATGCATGAGTTGGTTTGGATGGGCAATGGATGGGTGACACTTGTCACTCATCCATTGGGCCTGTCCAATAATATATGGGCCCTACTTGCTGCCAAATAGTTCCCGTCTCGTAAAACGTGCAATAGTGCATTCGAACTTCCGTGAACCATAACTTCTCCGTCGAATGTCCGAATTTGACGTGCCGCCTGTCTACGGATTTGTATCGTCTCGATCTACGTAACGGTTCTCGGCCCTCGGCCATCTGACCTCCCGAGTTAAAAGTCAACTGTTGGCCCCTATTTAACCAAATTACCAAAATACCCCAAAACTTCCAATCGTCATAACTTCTTCCTCGGATGTCAGAATCGAACGTGCCATGTGTCTATGAACTCGTGACGTCCCGAACTACGTCATAGTCATTGGCCAAAGTCCATTTGACCCCCAAATGAAAGTCAACATTTTGCCCATTCTAGGGGTAAAATCGTCATTTCGCCCTGAACGTTCGTTAATCATCGATTAGTCTCGCTAATCCGTCATTAATCCTGTTAATTCGGGACGGGTCGTTACAAACAATCTGATATGTCAGTTGCTGATTGTGTTGACCGCCTGCCACGTGGCATTATCTAATTTGCCACGTGGACTGATAGCTCTGACAGATGATGACATGGATTGCCACATCATCATCGTCAACCTCCAGCCAGGTTGACCCGGTTCTCTGTAATGGGTCAATTTGACCCGCTACTTGACCCGGTCGTATCTCACTCATTCCTCAACCATTTTCGACCAATTTTCTTCTTATCTACTTGCAATGATCCCAAGAATGGATCTATGGACTCAAAATCGATTAAAACTGTAAGACCTGGTCTTGGAAGCAAGAACAGTGAGCAAGAGCCATGAGCTTGAGAAGCAAGAACGGTGAGCAAGACCCGTGAGCTTGGAAAGGTGAGATCGGTGAACGATCCCACATCGCTCGGGGAGGGAAAGGTGAAGTATCTTATATGCGTGGGCACGTATCTATCTACCACAAAGCCTTTTGGGAGCTCAGTAGCTTTGGGGGGGATTGCAACCCCAAAGTTAAGCGAGTTGAGGCTGGTGCAATCCCATGATGGGTGACCTACTGGGAAGTTGCACGTGAGCTCCCGAAAACAAAACCGTGAGGGCTGGGCCCAAAGCGAACAATATTGTGTTAGATGGGTCGGGTCGTGACAAAATGGTATTAGAGCTAGACCCTGACTGGAAGTGTGCCAGCGAGGACGCTGGGCCCCAAGGGGGGTGGATTGTAAGACCTGGTCTTGGAAGCAAGAACGATGAGCAAGACCCGTGAGCTTGAGAAGCAAGAACGGTGAGCAAGACCCGTGATCTTGGAAAGGTAAGATCGGTGAACGATCCCACATCGCTCGGGGAGGGAAATGTGAAGTATCTTATATGTGTGGGCACGTATCTATCTAACACAAGGCCTTTTGGGAGCTCAGTGGCTTTGGGGGGGATTGGAACCCCAAAGTTAAGCGAGTTGAGGCTGGTGCAATCCCATGATGGGTGACTTACTGGGAAGTTGCACGTGAGCTCCCGAAAACAAAACCGTGAGGGCTGGGCCCAAAGCGGACAATATTGTGTTAGATGGGCCGGGTCGTGACAAAAACGGTCTAGAAACCACCTGTCAAGCTTTGTGAGTTTCAGTTGAATTTCAACCTCGATTTCTAGGCAGTTCCAACAACGAAAAGTCCTCCTTTCGATCCTTATGTGTTCGTATAGTCACTAGGAATCATGTTTGATCATTAGAATCGACCAACAAACCCTAAGACTTGAATTCAAATTTTGAACCCAAATCGGCTTACCTCTTGGATTTCAGGCCACCGTGAACAGTTGTCCAAGCCGTTGCCACCATCTGCTTCTTCTCAGTTCACTCTCTCAGCCTCAGTCTTTCTCTCAAGCAACAAGGTGATGGATGATAGTGTGGTGTGGGTTGTTTGTGTGTTGTGTGTTTCTGGTAAACAAAAGAAGAATGAATGAAGATGATACATTGAACCCAAACATTTGGGGGACTGGGCCAATTAGATGAGTGACACTTGTCACTCATCAATTAGTCTAACTCATATATTTTGACCAATCGCAAAATGCCAACTGTACACTCCTTGTAATGCGTGAATAGTACTGAATTTCTTCTATGACCCGTAACATTCCCGATGGACATTTGCTTTCGACGTGTCGCCTGTTTACGGACTCGTGACGTCTCGATCTACGTAACGTTCCTCGATCAAAGTCCAAATAGTATCTCGGGTCAAAAGTCAACATTTTTGTCAGGACCCGTCCCAAATTCCTCGGGATTAACGCAGGATGTGCTTACTCCCGTCTGACACGAAATTTAGCCCACTTGGGGCTTCAGAGAGCGCCATGATCCGGATGAGGAGTGTGATGTCTCGGTCTCTACCACAACCGCATCTGTGATCAACCTGAAGGGAATTAAAAACATTAAAGCCGTGAGTGGACAAAACAAATAATTTTATAAAAACATTTTACAAAAAAGACATTTATGCCCTTCACTAAAAAGCATGCATGCATTCGAAAACTATTTCTCAAATCGTTCCTTAGGGCCTTGGCCCAAAATCCAAATCAAAATATATGGGAACTCAGCCCAAATCAATCCGTAAGGACTCAGTCCAAATCAATACACGTGGGTCTCAGCCCAAAACCATCTCAGCGAAACCTCGTACAAATATATATATATATATATATATATAACCCATCCTTGACATGCTCTGATGTCTAATCAAACACCCGTCACGATTTGTCTATAAGTGTGCACACTACTTGGGGTCTCACTCCGAGTATACCCCAATGATCTACGACGTCTGGGAGGAATCGTCCAAAATCCAGGATCTATAACGTCTGGAGGACGGTCTGCGGACTCAGTCCGAGACTATACCATATCTCTCACTCCTGGAATGTGCTCCCTCTTGGAGTCACTCATTACAGGTAGTGGATCGTGACTCTCCAGGATCTATGATGTCTGGAGGAGACCAATACGCTCATAAAGGAGGGTATATACATACAATTGTGAAAAACCACAATTGGGACTCACGCCCGATACCACAAATCAACTGGGCCTCAAGCCCGAACTCATGACTCAACTGGGCCTCTGGCCCAATTTCACAATTTAACCGGGCCTCATGTCCAAACTCAAAATCAACTGGGCATCAAGCTCGATACCTCAGAGTCAGTCACGATTCCAATCATAATAATGCATGCAACTATCAGTCCAGGATCACTCTCAATCCTGGTATGTCGCCGTGAACATATCAACCGTCGTGACCACCTCTAGATCATGGTGCACACATTATCGATCGATCTCCCATACCGTCAGCACGTCGAAGTCGAGCCTTCAGTGGCTGCTCGACAACGGGACGTGCATCATGACCTCTACGGAAGGAACACATCCCCGGTCCGGAGGCGAGCGTCATGTCGTCCGTCCGTCGTCGTGCACACAGCACTCGTCGCGACCACAACTCAGACCCGTAGGTCATCAATAAGTCCATATACCCGAGACAAAATCAAATGGGTTTCATGCCCGATTTCACAGTTCTAAATCCAAAACCATTTACTTAAACCATCATTGAAAGCATATCACGTATAAGCACCGTATAAAACTGAAAACTTCGAAATACGTGCAAATATGTAAACACACAAAAATACACTCGTGGCATCACAAAACATGTTTATAAATACATATAAAACATTTATGCATGCATCGATTCATAAAACAAAGTCCACTCACAGACCGTCCAAGCTGCCGCCTCGATATGCACACCATACGCCTTCCCGGGCTAATCGCCGTCACCGGAGGTTACCAAACATGTCTAAATTATTTTAGAGGGTTACTAACTACTTAATTAACCCCTCATAAAATCCCCCTAATTTTTCTGGGATTTTCAACTATTTTTAAATTCTATCCTAAACATTCGGGCAGCCCGAACTATATCGAAACGGTGTACGATCGACTCGAAACCAGTCCCAAAATGTTCGTTACATCGAAAGGGTGATCTCGTATGTTGGACACTTCCCCAAAAGGGGTCCCACACGCCCTCACGCTACGCGCCCTACACAGTGCTTCGTCTTCCTCGCGACAGCCGGTCTGAACTGGTCCGCCTGCAACGTCGGTCCGACCAAACCAGCGGAACTGGTTCGGGTCCATTCCTCTCTCATTTTTGGTCCAATTTCATCCCTTCCAACTTGTCAGGACCGGTCCCAAATCCCCCGGGATTCTCTCGTCCTCCTACAATCCTGATGCACTCTGATAGCCCCGGCGAGAGCTAGAGACGTAATTTTCCCTGGTCTGACACGCGGTGTCAGACGGGATCAGGCAGGTCCCACGTTAATCCCGGGGGATTTGGGACCGGTCCTGACACAATTCCTATAGTTTACTCTCATCGATTCCTACCTATCTATGTCCTCAAAATACCCAAAAAGATCCTAAAACCCATTGGTTCAAAAAACCATTTTGAGCCCAAACTTCTTATCCACGTTCTGGGCACTTCTAGGGGTAAAACCTTCATCTTAAGGGTTCTAATAGTTTCCTAGGATCATTAGAACGAGGTTTGGAGGTTTGATTTGGGTTAACTTGGCCGGAAATCAAATTCGGTGGGCAGCCACCAAAAATCTCCCAGCCGCCATTCCGGGCTGTTCAGCCATTCCCCGCCGTCCAAAACCATCCCTTAAACATCCTAACAATACTCTAAACATAACCTAAACAACATCTAACCCCCCCTAACGTCCAAATCACCAATTTGAAAATAAAAAATATAAAGGGGTTCGGGTTTTCACCTGTTTCCTGGGCCATCGCCGTCGTCCACGAAGGTCCTGTCCTCTCCCAGCCATCATCACGTCCTCAGCCTCACTCTCTTGGCCTCAACTGAATCAAAAGGGGAAGGGTTTGGATTTGGGTTCATCGGGGTGGTTGTTCGATCGAATGAGGAATGGGATACAGATACATGCATCTGTGTAAGGGAAGCAATGGATGAGTGACACTTGTCACTCATCCATTGGGCTTGGGGAAATATCTGGGCCCACTCCAGAAAAAACCCACCAATTGCCTTGTAAAACGTGTCATAGTAAATAGTACCTTGGAATTTTTGTGAACCGTAATTTTTCCGTCTAACTCGGCCCTCGTGCATCGGACCTTCTAGGTCAAAAATTAACTTTTCACCCTCGTTCAAGGGCAAAATCGTAATTTCGCCCAAAACGTCCGATAATCTTCGGCTAATCCCCGGTTAGCCTCACTAATTTGTCATTAATCTTAATTAATCCTTAAAATTAGGGACGGGTCGTTACAATTTTTCCTTGGCTAGAGACGAAATGGTCATTTCACATAAAAATTTCGAATTTAAATTTAATTAAAAATCCAGGGCGTTACATAGAAAATTGCATCCTATGATAAAAATCCATGAGAAAATTTAGAAATTTCACTAAACGGACTATGAGGACACAATCGGACTATGATGACAACAAGTCGCATCCTTTGATAAAAATCCATAAGAAAACGTAGAAATATCACTAGACAAACTATGAGGACACTATCGGATTATGAGGATAACAAGTTGAATCCTATGATAAAAATCCATGAGAAAATATAGAAATTTTACTGAACAAACTATAAGGAAACTACCAAACTATGAGAGAATCAAGGTGCATCCTTTGATAAAAAATCATGAGAAAACGTACATATATCACTGGACATACTATAAGGACACTATCAAAATATGAGAACATCAAGTTGTATCATATGATAAAAAAAAAAACCAAGAGAAAATATAGAAATTTCACTGAACAGACTATGATGACACTACCAAACTATGAGGACAGCAAGTTGCATCATCTGATAAAAATCCATAATAAAATATAAAAATATCATTGAATAAACTATGAAGACACTACCAGACTATGACGACATCAAATTGCATCCTCTGATAAAAATCCATGAGAAAACATTGAGGTAACATATGTATTACTAAGAACTTAAAAAAACGATGGCTAGGACATAATCTAAGATCCAATAGAAAATATTACATGAACATAAATAGGTGAGTACATAAACTTTCAACAAAATATTGGACAATCATCATCATCCATAATTTCAAGATGCTTGTATTCGCTGGATGTTACAGGAACTGAGAACTTCAATTTGAGTGATTCAGTAGGATTATTTGGCTGGGCAATAAGGCGAACATAGTTTATAAGCTCAGCATACGTTGTAGTCCTTGGTACAATAATGCCTTTCATATCTCCCCCTTCATACATGTATTTCTTTCCACACCTCAACCATATTACATTGAAACAAATAATAATTGCAACCGATTCTATTTCTTAGATTCAAGATAAACTTTACCACAATACTACAAGTAAACAACATAACTGTTAGAGCACTATAAGACTATTGAACTATAGGGGCACTATCAGATTACTGGATTATAGAGGCACTATCAGACTAGATCTATTCTAATTTCGGATCTCCACATCCGGATATGGCTTCTATGGCCTTTAACCCAGGTTCATCCCCCCAACCTCACACCTGCAAATTAACCTTACTCACTCCTCATCTGGTTATTTTCTTTAATTTTTGGATTGCCCAAAACATATTTAAACAACTTCGTTAAACCAAAATTACCCAAAATAATAATTAAGAAACAAATTAGAGATATACTAATTATAAAAAATGAGAGATGAAATGATGATTAGCATATGAAAGCAAACGACAAACAGATATGAAAGACTGCTTGCAATCAGATAATGAGCAAACAAAGATGAGAGGTTGGTTGGTTGTCTCTTAAGTGGATGCATCGTTCTCTCTTGGGAGACGCTCAAGATGATGAGCAAATAAAGATGAGAGGATGCTTGCAATTAGATGAGTGAAATGAAGTTCTAGTTCTTCTTGGGAGGAAAAAAATACAAGATATAATAGAATGAGGGTTACTATAAGATATATATAGTGTCTATATTAGTAAAAGAATTTTAGGGTCCCTATTTTTGAATACATTTTTGTCAAAACACCTAGTTTTGTCAATTTCCCTTTGTACTATGTGTTGGATGTAATTTATAATTTGGACTAATTTTTTTCGGTTTTGGACCTACCGAAATCGTGGAGTGTCTTCGGCCGGTTGTTTATTATTTTATTTTTATCAATAAAAAAAGTTTCCGGGCCTCGGGCCTCTCCCTAAAGTCCAAAACGAGCCTGAAAAGGACAACATGATATCGCCACCCTATATATTTTTGTCGCTACCCAGCGCCAACAAATTTACGGTTGTGCCACTGCAGTAGACTAGAGAGTGTCGGACTCTCTCCCTTATCCCTATATAAACTAGCCGCCTTCCATCTTTAAACTGCCCTACCAAACCTGCCCTGTCCGATTCACTTCGAAGCGGGAAAAAAACAGACTGAAAAACCTATAACTTTTCAAAAAATGATGTTAGAAAAACAATAAAGACAAGAGCATTTTGTTTCAACAGTTCGAAAGATTAGGGTTTTTGGTTTTGGAGCTGCGATGGCGAATTTCAATATCGTCGTCGATGAAGATCAGCAGTGGCTGCTCAATTGTCTGTCTGCTACTCTCGACCCAAACCTCGAGGTCCGCTCTTTCGCCGAAGCTTCGCTTAATCAGGCTTCTCTGCAACCAGGTCCCACACCTAAAACCCTCTCTTCAATTGGGTTTCTCATGTTCTATTGCTCAATTTGATGTTAATCCAATCAGCAACCTTTTCATTTCTCATGCTGTCACACAAGCTGCAATTTTGTTTCAATTTGATTGATAATTTGAAAGTCTAGCTGAAATGAGGAAAATGAAGAGAAAATTATAACTTGAAATTCTATCTAAATGTACCTATGAGGTTGCTGATTTGGTCCCAAATTTAGTCAGTGGAGTGAGATAAATTCAGGCATTCCGCAATTGATTTAACTTTTCTATCTAAGGATCACAGAAACACCTAGAAATAGAAGTTGTTTGACGGAGTTTCTAATTGTCTGAAGGTTTCGGAAGTGCACTATCCCAGGTTGCTGCAAACAAGGAGCTCCCATTAGGATTGCGCCAGATATCCTTTTCTTACCATGGTTCTTTATTTAGAATCCAGCAATTTAGATTCCGTGGCTTATAGTTAAATATGTTCTTTTGCATGTTCCCTCTCTGATCTCTTCTTTGTCTTAATTGTTTTTTCTTCTGTTGAACAATGTAAAGAACATGGGAGTTTGTTTTCTTACCTTTTCCATTCTTCCCCTTGTAAGATGAAAAGGCGTGCTATAGCTATATTTGTATGCAGGATTAAAGGTCTCATTGTTTGCCTTTTTTTTTTTTTTTTTCTTTTTTTTTTCCATATCTCTTCTTGTGTGACTTAACATACTTTTACCTAGCTGCTGTCCTTCTTAAGCAGTTTATTAAGAAACACTGGCATGAGGACGAAGAAGCATTTGAACATCCTGTTGTCTCAAATGACGAGAAGGTATTTTCAGCTGTCGATATTTCCAAGCACTTTCGTACTTGTCTTCTCTTGTAAAATATTATCTTTGCCCTGCTTACACTTCCAGAAATTAGGAGGATCCTTTTTCCATTGAGGCAATGAGTCTATCACGTTCTTCTAATTTTTATTGCTTAATTTTGTATTGTAGCTCTTCTACTTCCCTTTTGCCCTTTGTTGCCCTGGAGTTTCATCTATATGTTTTTATAAGTTTTTTGGGCTTACTGATATACAGCTACTTCTCCCTCTCTTATCTAGTTTGGTCATAATTGCATATTCAGGCAGTTGTACGCAGACTTCTGCTGCTGTCATTGGATGATTCTCATGGAAAAATCTGTACGGCAATTAGTATGGCTGTTGCATCTATAGCAGTTTATGACTGGCCAGAGGATTGGCCTGACTTATTACCATACCTACTGAAGTTGATTAATGGCCAAACTAATATGAATGGAGGTAAGTCTTTCTTATTCATGACCTGCTCAACCCTCTCTCTGTCGTCTGGAACTCCGGCCATCTGCCTCTCTCTCTCTCTCTCTCTCTCTCACACACACACACACCCTGACTCTCTCTCTCTGTCACTCACACAATCTGCAAGTTTTTTTTTTTTTTGGTCTTTCTCCGCAACTAACTGCTATTTCCAAGAGCAGCCTGTTGAGAATAAGTCTATCAGAAAGCCAAGTTCCTTTAAATTGTTCGTTGGGCTGTTTATGCTTGGGAGTTTATAAGTTCGCTGCTGAAGATTTGTATTTTTCATCAAATTTTGTAGTAAATGGCGCTCTAAGGTGCTTGGCTCTTCTCTCTGTTGACTTGGATGATACAGTAGTTCCAACATTAGTACCGGCTTTGTTCCCATGCTTACTTACAATCGTATCATCTCCTCAGGTTGGTTTTTGTTTATTTATTTTCTTTTTCATTTAGTTGTCATTTATATGAGCTCTTACTAGCACCTGTGCTCCAATTTTTTAGTGGTTGCTTTTCAAAAGTAAGGGTATTAAAGCTCTTTGTATGGTTTCTGTTATGTGAACTTGTGTGAATATAGACATGCTTTCGTACATGAACTCTGATTACGAAATTATTTAAGGAGGAAACGGTTTCCATGAAATTTGCAGCACTTTCCAATGATTGAGTTTTTACAAATTTGAGATGCTTCGCAGATTTATACAAAGAAATTCCATTTATTCTGTTCTTTGTTGTGGGATTTGTTTGTGCAGGTGTATGACAAATATTTACGCACAAAATCCCTGTCAATTGTTTATTCTTGTATCTCCATGCTAGGGGTGATGAGTGGTGTATATAAGGTATTATTTTGTCTCTTCTTATTAACTTCCCCAGGATCTGATGTGTGGTAAAGTAAGCTTGGTCCATTGTGAATTAACAGATTTAGATGTTTATGTTCAGACAGAAACCAGTGCATTATTATTGCCAATGGTTAACCCATGGATGGACCAATTCTCAAGAATCCTGAATCATCCAGTGCAATCTGAAGATCCTGATGATTGGAGCATAAGAATGGAGGTTAGTTTTTCTAATTTGATATAAATTCTGTCTTGATTTTGTGGTTCCTCAATGTGTATACTCTGCCATTAGAATGGGGCATTTGATTTATGGTTTCCTTGGTCCTTCACCATTAGGTACTGAAGTGCTTGAATCAGTTTGTTCAAAACTTCCCTAGCCTTATTGAAAGCGAATTTATGAGTAAGTCATATCAACCAATGGGTCATACTTATACCATATAAATTCTCGTTCTGCTCATTGATAAATCCAGTCTTGTGCTGAAAAATCTCTGTTTGTTACAGTTATTGTAGGACCTTTGTGGCAAACCTTTATGAGTTCTGTTGGGGTATATGTGCGATCATCTGTTGAAGGCACAGAAGATCCATTTGATGGAAGATATGATTCTGATGGTGCTGAGATAAGCCTTGACTCCTTTGTCATCCAGGTAGTTGATCTATGTCATTTGCAGTTGCAGCTGCTGTTTTATGTACTTGTAGCCTAGTGCAGCACACAATTATATTGATACAAGTTTCTTGATGTTTCTTAGTGTGTTTGTAATCCGTTTACCAGATTTTGTCAATATTTGTTTCTAAATTATATATTTTGCTTATACAGTTGTTTGAGTTTTTGTTGACCATTGCGGGTAGTGCGAAACTGGTAAAGGTATGCTTCATAAATTTTAAACCTTTCTCTACTTGTTGCCTTCCTTGGTACCTACTTTCTTTTAATTATACATGGTCTTTTCCTCCCCTTTTCTTCTTGTAGGTCATTATGAATAATGTCAAAGAGTTGACATACTACACCATTGCCTTTCTCCAAATAACAGAACAACAGGTTGGTTTGTGATGCTTTGCTATTATGATCATCTTGTCTGTACATTCTTTGAAATGGACTCAGTGATCCAGCAGAAAAGTATCGTAGGTTGAGACCCTAAAATTAATGAACTTCTAACTCTATTGCTTGCATAAACACCTTAATGATCCTAAATACTGTTTCCACTGATTAACCAATAATTTTTTTTACCTCTCAGCTAACTTTCATCAGGATGGCTCTCTATTTGACTATTTGAGACTAAACACTGAAACCCACTTGGTATTATGATTGTTTAACTCAAATGTGCCCCCCAGTTGGGAACATATTTCCTCTCATATTACAATTATATTCCATTCTCATGTCTCTTTGTGCTATTTAAACCATCAGTTGAATGTGTTCTTCTAGCATCATTTTCTTTTTTAATTGTCTTTGTATTTTAGGTTAATACTTGGTCAGCGGATGCCAACCAATATGTAGCTGATGAGGATGATGATACATATAGCTGTCGTGTTTCTGGTATGCTTGTGCATCTCACATGCCAGTTAAAGGTTCTTGTGACAACCATAAATTTGTGGACTGAAGATTTAGATTTTACAGCATTGTATTGATTACAGTTTCATGATATTGTCTTATCATTGGAACATGATGAGGTCAAATTATGTTGAATTTTGAGTAAAATGTTGAACTTATACTGAAATTGAAATAATAGGGCAATATGTCTTTGAAAAACGAGTCCTGCTAGAAAACATTTGGGTTTCATGGTCAACTGATCCAAATGGATCGCTGCCAAAAGCTCCAGAACTTTGAAAAGTAGCTCAATTTGCTGGGAGAACAACAATTACACATGCATTTTGATCCATCTCTACCCATGCAAAAAGGGAGAGTTTCCTAAGTTCTGAAAAATAAGATAGTTTTGGATAGTGATTTTTATTTGAAGTCGAAAACTCAGAATTTTGCAGAACCCAAACGTAGATTCTACAACCTTCTCACCCAGCGCCAATGCCACTAGAGCTCAGGAGTTGACGAAACAATAACTAATGATGGTGCTTACCCTGAATTATGCGTTTCTGTAGATGTTCATATTTAAATACTATGGTGGTTTTCCTTTTCAGTTTGTATTCATTAATTGGAGTATAGCACTGCTTATTTGTTGAAAATAATTATTTATTCTCATTGCTTCGATTAGATTTTATGGTTTAATTATTCTAAATCACTGCTGTAGAAAATTAATCTCTGCGATTGTTGATGCTGCTTTATCATAACCATGTTCTTATGATGTATTTCTTCATTTTTTTCGCTTTTGTACTCCAGAATATTTATTTTGGTATCTCTGTTGAATGTCCAATTTCTTTCTTCTGACCTCCTTGAGCTTTAATTGGACTTTTCCTTATCAGGTGCACTTTTGCTTGAAGAAGTGGTGAATTATTGTGGTATAGGAGGAATCAGCGCCATTCTTGATGCTGCAAAAGAACGTTTTAGTGAGTCTCAAAGACAAAAGGATGCTGGTTCTCCAAGTTGGTGGAGAGTAAGTAGAAAACATGTTGCCTATGTTTGTTCATTTATCTTCTGTATTAACTCTTTCTTCCGTTGTTTTGTTTGTATGTGCTATCAGATAAGGGAGGCTACTCTCTTTGCTTTGGCTTCTCTATCAGAACAATTGCTTGACTCAGAGGTATGTGTTTTTTTTTTTTTTCTGATTTGGAAGGGGTAATTTTAGTGTTTTGGTGAGGTTCTGTTGAGCTTGGTGCAGCTTATTTTCAATTCTTATTGGATTTTGTGTAATTTTGTTTTGGGAGTAGATTCACTCTTGGTATACTATGATCAATTTTAGTTTACAGGATTCAGGACTGACTAGAGTTGCCTTAGGAAATTTTCTGGAGCAAATGATCACTGAAGACATTGGATTAGGTTATCTTTTCCCGGAAATTACTTCCCCCCTCCCCCACTCTTCCCTCAACATAGAATATAAAACCGCTTCCTTCCATTTGTCAGTGAACAATTGCTGTTATTGTGTTGCAGATGTACATCAATATCCCTTTCTTTATTCTCGTATCTTCTCAACAGTTGCTAAGTTCTCCTCCGTGGTAACCATTAGAATATATTTTTCCTTATCTAATTCGAAGTTAAGTCATTTGGAATTATCTTTATAATATTTCTAATATTATACAGATCAGCCATGGAGTTCTTGAGCACTTTCTTTATGCTGCTGTCAAAGCCATTGGGATGGATGTGTAACTTTCCTTCTCTGATTTATCTCTGTACATGAGTAGCGTAATCAAGAACAGGTTATATTAATATGTTTTTCTTGACATTAAATGTTGTCAGGCCTCCACCTGTCAAAGTAGGTGCCTGTAGGGCACTTTCTGATCTCCTACCTGAAACAAACAAAGGAATAATTCAGCCACATCTTATGAGTTTGTTTTCATCGCTATCAGATCTTCTTAACCAGGTAATTTATGGCTAGCATAAAGCTTAGTGTTTTTGTCATAACTGCTTTAGGAATTCACTATAATTTTGGTTTCAGGCATCTGATGACACCTTGCACCTGGTACTTGAAACACTACAAGAGGCAATTAAGGCAGGCAAGTTTTAAAGTCAGAATGAATAATGTATAATATCTTTTTATCTTGTTAGAATTGAGTAAATGTGTAAGCTTGCGATATGTAAAATAAATTTTATGATTTTATTGTTTTCTTTTCTTCTGACTTTAATCGATTGCTTGCCATACTTTGTTTTTACACTGGTCATAGGTTACGAACAGTCGGAATCAATAGAGCCTATCATCTCTCCTGTAGTCCTTAACATGTGGGCATTGCACATTTCAGATCCTTTTATCAGTATTGATGCAATAGAGGTTCTGGAGGTAATTATGTGGAGAATTGTTGGTAAATTTCGTAAATATTCAAATGCCAACATTGTTTGAGTGTTTCTATGAATTTCTAAGTTATGTGTTATAATCAATCATGGAGGTCGGATGGTTAATCAGTTAAATGATTTCATGTTAAATTAACAATGCTTTTGGTTTTGTTTTAAATTACTTACTCCAGGCACTCAAGAATGCTCCTGGTTGTATTCATCCACTGGTTTCCCGAGCTTTATTATATGTTTCGCCAGTCTTGAATAAAGTATGGCTTGTACTAGTGTCTTTATGAATTACATTCTCAGTGTGCTTAATTTAGCAAACATATTTTTCTCTTGATGCATATTGATGGTAATTTTCAGCCCCAACAGCAGCCTGATGGATTAGTTGCTGGATTCGTGGATCTGGTAACAATGTTATTGAAGGTAAGATATACTTAGTGGATGTCCATCTCTTATTTTCGTCTGCTCTTCTCTTTTCAGTTTTATATTTAGGCAGCATCTTGTTGGGTATTACAAGATTATTTTAATTTTGTCATAGTGTTGATGCAGAATGCTCCTAGTGATGTGGTGAAAACAATATATGATGCCTGTTTTGATGGCGTTATACAAATAATCCTTCAAAGTGACGATCATAGTGAATTGCAGGTAATCTTCTATGGTTATATCTCTTTCTCTTTTCCTACTTCTCTCATAACTGAAGGTTATGCACTACTACATATCTAATGTATTAAAGTGTCTCAAGTATATATATACACATGGGTTGTCGTCGATATTTCGACTGATATGTCGATGAAATTGGGTGGCGGCATCTAAACAAGAGGGAAGAAATTTTTTTCCCCCAATTTCGACGATATCATCCAATATCGGACTATCAAATAATATCTGAGAAATCGACCGAAATCGACCAAAATCTACCGAAATCACTGTTCGTACATAAGAAAATAAAAAAAATACCATTTCACGGACAAATATAAGCAAAATCGAATAAAAAATATTCTCTGCTTGTCATCCAGTAGCTAGCTAACAAAAACAACAACCATCAAAATTCAAAGCAAATTTTTTTTTCCACTTTCATCATTCACAGATGAACAGAATGGGGAACAAAAATAATTGTATCAACCTACAAAATTGGACATAAAGAAAAGCCATAAAACCACCTTTGCATACTCATTCCCTAAATTCTTCAAAAAATTGGACAATTCAACATTCAGTGGCAGGCAGAAGCTCTCTTTTCCTTCACGGTCTCCATCTCTTTTCCTTCTCGAACCTCTTTGTTTCTCACGCTCACGGAGCAGCAGCAGCCAACAAGCAATTAAGTCTCGACTCTCGAAGACCCCTCTGCTTCTCACGCTCACGGTCTCCACTTCTCCCGCTCACGGTCTCCACTTCTCCACCTCTTTTCCGTCATGGTAATTTTGTGTTGCGAGTCTTGGGAGAAAGACTGGGGGGGAAATTTGGGAAGAAGACTTTCTAATTCTTGGGACTCTCCGCCATACGCTTCTTTTCTTTTTGATCAAGAAGTCTACACGCTTCTAGATGGTAGAAAGATGTTTAATCATAGCCGTAGGATTTGGAACCCTCCACTTTGGTCTACAGAAAGATGTTTAATTAGGAAATACAAATAGGGTTGGGCTTGGACTTTTGAAAAGTCCATATTTGAATAAACCCGGTCCAAATGTGGCGTTGGCAGTTGGTTGTAGACTACAAGTCTACAACTAAATGTTTTTGTTTCAAGGTTCCCTACACGTTTCTAACTTTTAATTCAAAGGTTTTTTAATTTTTTTGATTTAGTTCCCTACATAACTGTTAGTCATGGTTTTATACATTTTAGTCATCATCAGACCCATGTTCTATTATATTATTAATCATATATTTATTGTATCAAAGTCATTTTATAGATTTTATTATTCATATATAACCATTATTGAGTATTAAGTTTTTCCCAAAGTTTCATTAAAAATTTCCAACTTTTAGACTAAATTTCCGTCATTTTTGTTGAGTGTAAACAATATTGATATCGATATTTGGAGTGAGATATCCGTAAATTTGACTAGCGATATATCCGTTGATATTGATATTTCAATCCTTGTATATATATATGTGACTGAAGCTTCTTGTGACAACTTTGTTCAGAATGCAACAGAATGTTTAGCTGCCTTTGTATATGGTGGAAGACAAGATGTGCTTGCTTGGAGTGGTGATTCTGGAAATACAATGAGAAGATTGCTTGGCGCAGCTTCAAGGTAAGCAGTTGCTTTCTCGAATTGCATTTTGTATTTCTTAATTTCGTAAGTGTTTTGGTTCAGATTTTGTCATGCGCTATGGGACTCAGCCAGAAATGGGGTATTGATGGGCACTTTTTAGTTCCTTCCTAATATCTGTTTGTGGGGCTGCGCCTAGTGGGTTGCTTTGTTTTTCTTTTCATACCATTTTCTTGAAGGAATTCACCTCAACATCTGTCTTTGTAAGATTTATAATGTTAATGTTTACTGGTTCATCATTTGATGGATCCAAGTGATACTCTGCAAGTTCTGCTTTATATGAAAATGACATGTTTCCTTGCATGCTGAAATAAGTGTCTGGTTACTGATATTCCTAGTATCTTTTTGATTCCATTTTGGTAATGCTTTGAATTTTGATTGTTTTTAATTGAGTGATCATCATGATAATACCTGTAGAATTCTGTACGTTCTATTTACTGTGGGTTGAATGGTTGACAAATAAGTGCAGGCTTCTAGACCCTCATTTGGAAAGCTCTGGTTCTCTTTTTGTTGGGAGCTACATTTTGCAACTTATTTTGCATCTGCCATCACAAATGGCACCCCATATTCGAGACCTGGTTGCTGCTCTTATTAGGCGCATGCAATCTGCTCAGATAGATGGATTGAGAAGCTCACTGCTACTCATTTTTGCTAGATTGGTATGCACCTGTACTGTTAATCTTTGCATGTTCCTTTGGTGGCCATTCTTTAGCTAACAGTGACATGTTAATATATGTTTTTTTTTGTCTGGTGTTTCTAATGATGTCACAAATAGTCTAAGGTATAAATTTGTCCGTTGGAAGCTTTTGTTTATTTTACCAAGATTATCAATGATTTTTTCCTTAATGCATAAGAAGCTTTTACATTGGTAGTTTCCCTACAGTCAATTTCATATACAGAACTTATTTCTCTATGAAAATACTTCTTTAGTTGGTTAGTTTTTTTCAGCTTCTAGCCTTCTACCTTATTAATGTGTTCCTCATCAATTTGCATGTTTATCTTTGCATTGCATTTAATTTTTGATGCTTTGATTTTAACTGGTCTAGTAAGGATCGGGTATCAAGTAGACATATTTTATATTTGATTGGTTTTTTAAATGTCGTAATTAATAGGTCCACTTAAGTGCCCCACATGTTGAACAGTTTATTGACCTGTTGGTCACCATCCCAGCTGAAGGCTATGATAATTCTTTTGTCTATTTAATGTCAGAATGGACTAAGCAGCAAGGTAACTTTTATATTCTTGTTTACTCATGATATAGCTAAATTAGAATACAAATATGGACTGGAATTTTCTGGTTGATGCGATATATGATTTATTAAATATAATTCATCAAAATCAATCCTTGTCCCTCCAAAAGGTTGCAATTTATCTTCAGTACATGAACAAATTTCCAATGTGTATGCCCAGTCGCATCTCAAATATTCAGAATTTAGATGTAGATAATGGGTTTTTGAAAGGGATGTAATATCAAGGATGGCTAGTGACAACATTATCAAAATCCAGTTTGCATGGCCAATCGGACCAATATATTGAACATGGTATTTTGAATGGGAAGTTACATTTTAAATAATTTTTAGTCAACTGCTTTTGGTGATGTTTTGGGTCACATGCTCTGGCAAATCTTTGGGCCACCTGGCTAAAGTGATAATAATAATCTTGAGCATACATGCTTGCAATAATTTAATCAGGATTTTTGTACGGTTTAGATAATTTTTATCTGAGTCTTCTTGCGAGGCCAAGACTTATTAGAGGCTATGCAAAAATGGGATATAAGATATTCCTTCTGCATGTTAATTGAATACAGGTGAAATCCAGGGTGCCTACCAAATTAAAGTCACGACTACTGCTTTGGCCTTATTACTATCATCCAGGCATGCTGAATTAGCCAAAGTTAATGTGCAAGGATATTTGATTCAGGTTCTACTGAAACTAGTAATTTTGTGCACTTATTAATCTCTCAAACGTGCATGCTGATTCAAGAACTTCTCTTCTTGCTTATCTAAAGTCTGCAGCTGGAATAACCACTCGCTCTAAAGCTAAATTAACTCCAGATCAGTGGACTATGGTGCCACTCCCAGCAAAGGTACTACTGTCTATATATTTTTTCCATTAACCAGAAGATTAATTTTTAACTGAATAGGTTGTGGCTGCACAGAACCACGACTGTTAATCTGGTTGCCTAGTCCGCTAAGGGAGTCTTTAAAGAAGGCTTTCGTTTGTCTCCTATACATTTTTTTCAGTATCTCATAATATTGGCTAGTACACAATTATGCTTAGCTTGATTGTTTAGTCATTGTACGTGGAAGTTTGCCTTTAATGTTTGTTCTAATGCAACACTAAGATTTCCGAAAATACCAGTTTTAAGCTTCTTCCTTTTTCCGATTTTCCCTTCTTTTTTATTTGCAGATAATGGCTTTACTGGCAGATGCGTTGGTGGAAATCAAAGAACAAGTTGTAGCTGGTGATATTGAGGTAGTTAATCATTTGTCCAGTTTACTTGGTTTGGTAACCATAAAGTTACAATCAAGTTATAAACTTATCTTTAAGCTTTGAACCAATTCCTGCTGCAGGATAGCGATTGGGAAGAAGTTGAGGCAGAGGACGTGGAACTCGATAAGGACTTGATGTATTCAGCTGGCGTTACTCCATTCAGCAGACCGTCGCATGAACATCTTGAATCACTAGAAAAAGCATTGAATAAGGTGTTCTCGTGTTGCTTGCATATTTTATTGGAAGTCCTTGGGATTAATTAGTACTTACCAAATTTAAAACATTTTCTGGAAGGTTCAGGAGGAGGATAGGTATGAAGATGATCAAGTTGCCGATCCCCTTAGCCAGGTATATCTTTGAGCACTTACTACATCTGCAGCATTGTCATGATTCATGACCATTCCCTTTGTTACTTATATCTATTCTTTCATTTCACCCTGCAGATTAATCTGGCAAACTATCTTGCGGAGTTTTTCACAAATTTTTATCAGAGTGAAAGACAACTGTTTGATCATCTTTGCCAGGTACCTCAATAGTTTAATTCATTCTCTGATTCAAGCCAGTTGTAACTAGAAAGCATACACTAAAAGCGAACTATGTATTTTTTGATCACCTACAGAGTCTGACGCAGGATCAAAGGAATGCTATTCAGGCAGCGCGAACACAATGAAGATTTTTAGCGGATGGATTAAGCTTGCATGTGTTGGATGGATTAAGCTTCAATTGTTGGCTCCTAAGCCAGGAAACTAAAGATGTATCCACTCCCAAGAAAATTTGATATTGTTGGAAAGGGGAGGGTGTGCTGCTGAGGAGGTGACTGGGTTTGCCATTTAGTGGTAGTTTTGATTTTAAGTGCAGTTGATCAATAGCCTAAATGCAGAACTATGAGATTCAAGCCTTGTATCTTTATTGATTTATTGTTGTGAATATTGAGAAAACCAATAATAAGTAATTCAAATGAAAAGCACGAACATTGTTATTATAAGATATGATCATAAGCAGTGAGCAACTTCAATTCCACATGCTCTGGATGAATCCTTTTTGGTAAAACAATTCTATGCCTCCCAATCTTGTTACTCTTGAAATTGTAGAGTCGCAACCAAACTTGGGCAAGCTCAAGGCGGCCGGGACTCCGAGTCAATCCTCCATCACTTGCGACCAAGAGCTCCCCGGTTTGAACAGTATGCAGAGAAACCGATCCACCTGAAACAGAGTAGAAGTATGAAGATGACGACCAAGAGTCAATGATCTCTTTCACCCACCGTCGTTCCTGCCGCTTATAAATCCACAACTCCGCTATGCCGGGCGACCTGTACACATGTATAATTGCCAGACATCCACCTACTTCAACTATCAACAACTTGTTAACGTTTAGACGGTAGTCGAATTGTTTCTGAATGGCAAGTTTATTATAATTCCAGGCTAAATATATAACATCATCGTTATGCTTAGGGTTACTGTACTCGTAACGAGGGAGCGAGATCTGTCCAAATCTCTCCTCTCCGACGTGGAAAACCACAATAGTATATTTCCACATATGGAGCCAATATATGGCTCCGTCGATGCACACACCAGTTCATTCTTCGAAAACCACCGGTACCGGAGAGGATAGATGGCGAGATTATTACCTTGAATGCCCCTCCATGAATTTGAACCCACCGTGAAAATCTTGAAAATGACCTCATATGGTGATCCTTCGGAAAACACCTGCACTTGGAGAACCTAGTACTCATTTGTACTAGGACTGAATCCAAAGTTATATACAACATGGACTCTTCTTCTCTTAAGTTTGTTTTTCGGCAGGCCGCGGAAGAGAGTATCATCATCGTCGTCATTAAGTGGAAGTGAGGCGAGGGGGGCAAGGGGCAGAGTAGTGTAAGTTGTCGTTTGAAGGGATTGAATACCAGAACGGGGGAGCAGTCATGGAGAGCCACGATTTCAGAATCAGAAATATTATTACTATCATTGTCAAAATCGTACATGCAACAGAAATGAAGGCAGATGAAGCCATTGCTGCTCTGGATGTGGCGGTGGAGAGGCAGCAGCTGGTGGGGGGACAGTGTCAGAAGGCAGTTGGAGGTGCTTGGAGGCTTGGCAGCTTGAGTTTGGTTGAGTTGGAGGGAGATGAAATGCTGTTGATTTGTGCTTGTGTTTGAGATATGGAGGAGGCGGGAGGAAGAGTTGCGGGAGGGGATGAGAGAGGACCAAGATTTGTATACGCGGCGGAGGGGCGGCAGGGACTTGGGCGGTAGTCTTGCCAGGATTTCATGGCCTATGATGTCGTTTGGGAGCTCCGGTAGTTCTTTAATTTGTCAGAAGATATATATATTACATAAAACTAAACCTTATTTTGGTCAAATATTTAATAACCCTAAAATACCCATGGCTAACAAAAATGTTCAAGTATTGAAACTTTATAAATTTAATAATGGTACAATGGTCAAATGTAATTGTTGAATTTATAGATAAAGTCAAAATGTTATTTTAGTTAAATTTTTAATAACCCTTAATTAACAAAAATGTTCTAAAGTGTCGTTCAAGCATCGAGTATTACTAAATAAGAATAAAATGATAAAATCTTTTAAATTTTATTTATTCAGATTCTTTTAAACACTTAATAGTTCAATACAATTTGAATTTTTAAAAAGATAGATTGAAACCTTTCCAATTTAAACTGCTATAAACTATTTGATTTGAATCGTTTGAATTTTTTAGTCATAAAGTTTTCATGCAATTTATTCACTTCAAGATTTCATTTATTCAAATGAATATTTCATTTATTCAAATGAATATTTCATTTATTCATATCTAAATTTCATCATTTTAAATTTCAAAATATACGAATTATGTTCAAGTATAATTTAACTTCGAAAGTAGTACAAAATGAATAATGATTAAGTGATGTAATGGACACTTACATTAACAAACTATAGGGTGAAAAATATTAACTAACACATAATATAAATAAATAAGAACTTTTAACAATTTTGTTTTGGATTCCAACAATTTTCAAAATAAAAATCTAAAATTAAATCATTATTAATGGAGTGGAATGATTTAAATTTTCCAACCATATGATTTTTATCCTATCAAATCCACAGAGTGCTAATAACAAGACCCAAATCAATGTCCAATTTCAACGTGATTTTGGTTTAATTTTCAATAAATCTAAAAAAGTTATTTCTTGAAGAAAATATTAATGAAAAAACATTCTAAAAAATATTGAGAATAAAAAGGTAAAATAAATAATGATATATATATATTTATATATTTTAATTGTTGTATTTTGAGCCTCTTTTTTAAAATATATATATACAAAGCTAAAGGCCAATTTGGTTAAATTTTCATTTAATCCAAAAACGTTCGTGGTCAATAATAAAAGGCAACCAATAACATCATTTTTAAAAAGGCTAAAAGGGCAAACCTACACCTAGTAAAAAAGCCCATGATCCATATCATAAAAAATACAATCTCATATACTGAGGGTAAAAGGGATAATCATATAAAAAAGATATAACATATTTAATTATTTTATTTGTAGATCTTAACTATTAATGAATAATTTTTTTTTTATAGTAATCAAAATGATCTCATTATTTATTTTTTATATTCTTAAATACGAATGATTACAGTTTGGATCGATACAGATATAATCTAATTCAAATCAAGGACACACCACTACGTGAAAATAACAAGCACTCTTGTAACTGAGAGGTGCTAGCTTCGTCACGTGGCCCCATGTTCATGTGTCAGCTAGTACCTTTCAATTACGAAGTCATTATATGTGGATTTCCAAGTTGGGGTGTTATAAATCGTTAAAAATCTTAACCTTTCAATACATTTTAGATTAAAAAAAAATCGAATTAAAACCACTCCAACGCAAACCATTATCAGTTTAGGTGGTTGAACGGTTTAATAGTAAGTTTTTTATGTAATTTGTTTACTAAAAATACTCCACCAAAACAATTTTTTTTTTTTCCAAAATTTCACCCATACTCATCATCATTTCAGCAATAAGTATAAACAAATTAAAATTTTTAACATTTTAAACTTCGAAATATGAATAGTTATGTTTAGTTGTAATTTAAATTTGAATATAGAACAAAATGAGTGATGGTTAAGTGGGTAGGATATGTAATGAACATTTACATTAACATATTTTAGGTCAAAAATTATTAATTAAAAAATAGAAATTTCAAAATGAAAATCCAAACCAAACTATTACTAATGGAATAGTTGGGATTTTCAAACCGCTTGACTTTTCAGTCAAATCCAAGACGGAATGCCAATAAAAGGTTGCATTGAATTAAGTTTCTGATTTTAACGAATTTATGCCCACTTCTAATCAAAAGAGCATTTCTTTGTTGTGTTTTCTTTCACATACTCATATTCACTTTTTTTACTTTTTTAAGTTATCAAAGAAAACCAAACTCTATGAACATGGGAATACCACCATTCCTTTGCATTAAAACAAACAAATATCAAAATTAAAAATTGCAATCAAATTTTATGTATAAACAAAATGCATATACATATGTGCATAAACAATAAATTTTAGTGTGTGTAACGTGATGATATGAAAATGTCTCACGCACACATGTGCTAATTTACTACTGAGTTGTGAAATTGGGCATATTGCGTTAAAATACCTCTTGCAGGGGTGAAGCGCCTGTGATGAGGTTAGGCTAGAATACTATATGCATTCGGAAGCCATATAGCAAAGAGCACATGTACTAATGTAATGCAATCGCTCGCTCGTTCATTGTTTCCTTATTTGCATCCCACCTTAGTGGTACATCCACGTACTCCTATCAATTTATCGAATTATTTTTGTATAAATATCATAATCAAAATTGTGTATTCGCTCTAAATCATCATGTGAGGTCATTTAGTCATTTATGTATATTAACGAAATTTAGGTAAAAAATTATTAACTAAATAATAATTTAAAATAAATCAGAACTTTTAATAGTTCTATTTGGATTCCAACAAATTTCAAAATAAAAAACCAAACCAACTATTACTAATGGAACTGTTGTAATTTTTAAACCGTTTGACTTTTCGATCAAATTCAAACTAGAGTGCCAATAAAAGTTTGCATCGAATTAAGTTTCCGATTTCAACGAATTTATACCTACCTCTAATTATAAAAGCATATTTTTTTTTGTTTTCTTGCACATACCCACATACCCACATTCACTTCTTTTACCTTTTTCAGTTATCAAAGCAAACCAAACTTTATGAACATGGAGCTACCACCATTTTTTTTTTCATTTTGAAAAAAAAATATCATAATTAAAAATTGCAATCTCATTTTATGTATAAAAAAAATGTAGATACACATGTGCCTACATAATAAATTTAAGTGTGTTTAACGCGGTGATATGAAAATGTCTCGTGCACGCATGTGCTAATTTGCTATTAAGTTGTGAAATTGTGCGTATTGCATTAAAATGCCTCTTGCAGGTGTGAAGCGCCTACGATGAGGCTAGGCTAGCATACTATATGTGTCAGGGCCCACCCCTAATCCACCGGGATTAAGGGCTAAACCCCGCTCCCGTCTGACTTGCGCACGACACAAGGGCCAAACAAACGCCTAACCTCTGTGTGACACGTAAATTAGACAAGGGAGTTCCGATCCGACCGTCCCGAAACTTCCGAACTTCCCAAAGAGCGCAGAGTCTACTGTGGAACGTACGTGTGATGTCTCCGTCTCTCTCGACCAACAGCCCGTGCCGCAACAACCTGGAGGGTATCGAAAACACGAAAAGACTGTGAGCGGACAAAAATAAAGTTTAAGTTTAATAAAACAGTTATCAGAAAACATATACATTTATACCCTCCGTTTTAAAAACCAATGCATGCATATCAATTCCATGTCATAAAACCATATAAGAAAAACCAAACACATTTTTCCTTTTCCTTTAATCCCGGGCCTCAGCCCAAAATCATCGAAAAATCCTTTCATCTGGGCCACTGCCCAAAACACATTTAAAGCCACATTCTCATCCATAGTCATAACCATCTGATCAAACCTGCTGGATCTATCTGAGTCTTTAAGCTCCCGAGTCTTTAAACTCAATCTAGGCCTCAATAATCCGAGTCTTTAAACTCCCGAGTCTTTAAACTCAACAGGCCTACGGGGGAAATATCAATATATCCGAGTCTTTAAACTCAATCCGGGCCCGTCCCCCCGTCAAATATAATCCGGGTCTTTAAACCCAATAACCAGATCCAGAAAATCCAATCCAATTCCGTTTGAAAACCATTTCAAAATCCATATCCAAAATCATATCCACCTCATTTCCAGATCCGAGTCCGCAACCATCATTCTGTAAGCCGGCATCCGGAATAATCATTCCGAACCCAAACTCGAAAATCCATTTCAAGTCTCAAATCGACTCCCGAATCATCATCCGGAAATCCGATTCAAAACCCGAAATCACGTTTCTCAAAACCACTTAAACTGGGCCCTAAGCCCGAAAATACTTTCCAAATTCCTTTTACTTTCTTTGAAATCCAACCATATTTCAAATCCCGAAATCAACCGTTAAAACCAGGTTCAAATCACGATAGTTATCAAAACCTCGTAAAACGTGGAAATCGTCATTTCCTCGAAAAACGTGCAAAAACCATAAACCATCACAATCATAAATCGAATCATAGAATCAAGTATAGAAAACATATTAAAACATATATGCATGCATCAAGAGTTAGAAAGCAAAGTCCACTCACAGACCATTCAGTGTCGCCTCGATACGCTCGCATTTACGCCGTCCCAGGCCATTCGCTATCCTCGGTTATCCCGAACCTGTCCAAATCCCAATATAAGGTCACTAATTACCTTACGATACTCATACTAAAACCCCATAATTTTCTCGTATTTTTAACTATTTTTAGCCGAGGCCTAACACCTTCGGACAATCCGAAACATATCGAGCCAATGTCTGATTGACTCAAAACCAACGCCAAAATGTTCGTTACATCGAATACTTTAAAAGTCATGTTGGACACTTCCCCACACTACCCTTCACGCGCGTCTAGAAGCTCCTGCGCGTGAAACTCACGCGCGTGAACAGTGTCACCAGCAACCTCTGGTCGACCTGGTTCAAACCGGTCTCTGCAACTCGAACCGGCGTGGCCGGTTCTCCGCCGTCCCGCCACCAATTCTGCTCCTCTCTCCACCATCCTCTTTGTCCAGTCCTCCACAACCCATTCCCCTCACTCAGACACCTCAACACATCCCCTATATCATCGTCCCTAACTCGAAAGAAAACCCGATCAATCCCCTGTTCTTCCTCCCCGCCAACCAGCCATTCCCCCGTCACGGCAACCACCGTAGACGGTTCCTAGGACCTTACTAAGCCTCACCCAACTCCCCAAAACTCTCGACTCGTCTTCTAAACCCACGACTTTCCCTTTGAAAATCAAGGCAAAATAGAGAATAGAAACGGGATTAGGAAAATACCTGCAGTCGATCGCTGCCGTGCTCGCCACCGTACTTCCTGACATCCATAGGGCCGTCCCAGCCTCCTCTCGATTCCAATTAGTTCAATACACGGCCACACCACCACTCAAGTTCCTCGCAACCCTCTCTGTTTTCTGTAACTCACACCTCACACACACACTGATTCCCTCACAACTGCTCACTCACCTTCACTCAGCAGCTCTCACTCGATCTCCAGTTCCTCATTCACTCACCAGAACACATAAACTCTCACGATCACAGTCCAATTTCCTCTCAATCTCACTCTCTGCTTCTCACTTGTTCGAACACTCACACAACTACACGGCCAAAATACTTGGAGCCGTGCACACTAAAACCCACTAGGCCCTTAGCACGTGTCACCATCCCACAACTCCTTTCCCAAATAGCTCAATCTCAGCTCTCCATTTGTCCCTCTATGTTGCACAAATCCCAATGTGCAAAAAACCAAAATGCCCTTCTTTTAAGCCAAAATTACGATAATACCCCTACCTTTCTAGACCCGTAACTCACACATCCTAACTCCGATGAACACGTGCCGCCTGTCGTTGAATTCATGACGACGTGATCTACCTAATAGTCCTAGGTCAACGTGCTAAAACCCAATCGTAACAAAAGTCAACGTTTCCCCCTATTTTACCCAAATTACGGAAATGCCCCCAACCTTCCGAACATCATAACTTCCTCCTCGGATGTCGGAATCGGGCGTACCACCTGTCTACGGATTCGTGACGACCCAAAATACGTCACGGTCATTGGTCAAAGTCCATTTGACCGCCCGAACTAAAATTCATCATTTTGCCCGAACTAGGGGAAAAATCGTCATTCGACGCTACCAGACCTATCGTAACTGACTGACCACCACTTAAGCTCACTAATCCCATCTTAATCACGGTCTTAACCTTAATTCCTGGGACGGGTCGTTACAACCTACCCTCCTAAAAAGAATTTCGTCCCCGAAATTCCACAACTAGTTCCCGACACCTAGGGTCTCCTACCCGGTAATCCACACTAACTCAACAACAACCTCTCCTGGGTTTCCTGTCTATCATCTTCACCTTGGGTATGTCACTCCATCCCCAACTACCAGTTACACTTCATGGTGTACGCAAGGGAAACCCTATGAACAGAAAACAAAGGTATTTTTAAAATACCTCATATAGAGTACAATAGAATTCATAGAGTACATCCTCTCGTACTACCACTGACACTTCCCGGAACCAACTCTACCTCGGCTACTTCTTCGACCACTTGTCTGAATAAATCTACAAATTCCTAAAGGCAAATCCTAGATTGTGGGTTCTCTTCCTTCAATAACCTCATATCGATCAGTTATAGTCACTCCTTTCCAATTCCTTCCGTCATCCTTCAACGGAACTCACAAGGGTCCCCGACCATCCCTGCGACCTTCATCCCACCGATGGTCAAACCTGTCCATACCAGCCTAGGGTCATCGAGTATCAGCTGCTCTACTCTAATCAATCAACAGCATCCTACCCAAACAACCACCACCTCGGCTGCACCTAGCAGCACCATCTCCAATCCGGCCGTAAGTCGGCCTAAACCACAAAGACTACGATCCAGTAAATCCACAGGGTACCTCAAATCATCCTCGTCATTCGGGTTATCCAAACCCACAAATACCACTCAACCCAACTGACCAAAGGTCACCAAGCCAAAGCCAGTGCCAACATACTTCTTAGGTCGACATACGTCTTACCTCGCATCGCGTATCGAGCGACTAGTACCCTCAAACGCTGCAATCTAACCACCTCGAACAGGATATCACTATTGTATCCAGGTTGCCGACGGGCTGTTCCACATCGAGACATCACATCCACAGTAGCATCGCACCACCCAAGTCGACGAACCAACGACTCTGGGAACCAAACCTCACGCAATACACTCAAAACCTCGCTCTGATACCAATTGTCAGGGCCCACCCCTAATCCCCCGGGATTAAGGGCTAAACCCCGCTCCCGTCTGACTTGCGCATGACACAAGGGCCAAACAAACGGCTAACCTCCGTGTGACACGTAAATCAGACAAGGGAGTTCCGATTCGACCGTCCAGAAACTTCCGAACTTCCTAGAGTGCGCAGAGTCTACTGTGGAACGTACGTGTGATGTCTCCGTCTCTCTCGACCAACAGCCTGTGCCGCAACAACCTGGAGGGTATCGAAAACACGAAAAGACTGTGAGTGGACAAAAATAAAGTGTAAGTTTAATAAAACAGTTATCAGAAAACATATACATTTATACCGTCCATTTTAAAAACCAATGCATGCATATCAATTCCATGTCATAAAACCCTATAAGAAAAACCAAACACATTTTTCCATTTCCTTTAATCCCGGGCCTCAGCCCAAAACCATCGAAAAATCCTTTCATCTGGGCCACTGCCCAAAACACGTTTAAAGCCACATTCTCATCCATAGTCATAACCATCCGATCAAACCTGCTGGATCTATCCGAGTCTTTAAACTCCCGAGTCTTTAAACTCAATCCAGGCCTCAATAATCCGAGTCTTTAAACTCCCGAGTCTTTAAACTCAACAGGCCTACGGGGGAAATATCAATATATCCGAGTCTTTAAACTCCCGAGTCTTTAAACTCAATCCGGGCCCGTCCCCCCGTCAAATATAATCCGGGTCTTTAAACCCAATAACCAGATCCAGCAAATCCAATCCAATTCCGTTTGAAAACCATTTCGAAATCCATATCCAAAATCATATCCACCTCATTTTCAGATACGAGTCCGCAACCATCATTCCGTAAGCCAACATCCGGAATAATCATTCCGAACCCAAACCCGAAAATCCATTTCAAGCCTCAAATCGACTCCCGAATCATCATCCGGAAATCCGATTCAAAACCCGAAATCACGTTTCTCAAAACCAGTTAAACTGGGCCCTAAGCCCGAAAATAATTTCCAAATTATTTTTACTTTCTTTGAAATCCAACCATATTTCAAATCCCGAAATCAACCGTTAAAACCAGGTTCAAATCACGATAGTTATCAAAACCTCGTAAAACGTGGAAACCGTCCTTTCTTCGAAAAATGTGCAAAAACCATAAACCATCACAATCATAAATCGAATCATAGAATCAAGTATAGAAAAAATATTAAAACATATATGCATGCATCAAGAGTTAGAAAGCAAAGTCCACTCACAGACCATTTCAGCGTCGCCTCGATACGCGCGCACTTACACCGTCCCCTGCCATTCGCTATCCTCGGCTTTCCCGAACCTGTCCAAATCCCAATATAAGGTCACTAATTACCTTACGATACTCATACTAAAACCCATAATTTTCCCATATTTTTAACTATTTTTAGCCGAGGCCTAACACTTTTGGACAATCTGAAACATATCGAGCCAATTTTCTCGAAACCAACCCCAAAATGTTCCTTACATCGAATACTTTAAAATTCATGTTGGACACTTCCCCACACTACCCTTCACGCGCCCCCACGCGCGTCTAGAAGCTCCTGCTCGTGAAACTCACGCGCGTGAACAGTGTCACCAGCAACCTCTGGTCGACCCGGTTCAAACCGGTCTCTGCAACTCGAACCGGCGTGGCCGGTTCTCCGCCGTCCCGCCACCAATTCTGCTCCTCTCTCCACCATCCTCTTCGTCCAGTACTCCACAACCCATTCTCCTCTCTCAGACACCTCAACACATCCCCTATATCATCGTCCCTAACTCGAAAGAAAACCCGATCAATCCCCTGTTCTTCCTCCCCGCCTACCAGCCATTCCCCCATCACGGCAACCACCGTAGACGGTTCCTAGGACCTTACTAAGCCTCACTCAACTCCCCAAAACTCTCGACTCGTCTTCTAAACCCACGACTTTCCCTTTGAAAATCAAGGCAAAATAGAGAATAGAAACGGGATTAGGAAAATACCTGCAGTCGATCGCTGCCATGCTCGCCACCGTACTTCCTGACATCCACAGGGTCGTCCCAGCCTCCTCTCGAGTCCAATTAGTTCAATACACGACCACGCCACCACTCAAGTTCCTCTCAACCCTCTATGTTTTCTGTAACTCACACCTCACACACACACTGATTCCCTAACAACTGCTCACTCACCTTCACTCAGCAGCTCTCACTCGATCTCCAGTTCCTCATTCACTCACCAGAACACATAAACTCTCACGATCACAGTCCAATTTCCTCTCAATCTCACTCTCTGCTTCTCACTTGTTCGAACACTCACACAACTACACGGCCAAAATACTTGGAGCCATGCACACTAGAACCCACTAGGCACTTAGCACGTGTCACCATCCCACAACTCCTCTACCAAATGGCTCAATCTCAGCCCTCAATTTTTCCCTCTTTGTTTCACAAATCCCAATGTGCAAAAAATCAAAATGCCCTTCTTTTAAGCCAAAATTACGATAATACCCCTACCTTTCTAGACCCGTAACTCACACATCCTAACTCCGATGAACACGTGCTGCCTGTCGTTGAATTCAGGACGACGTGATCTACCTAACAGTCCTAGGTCAACGTGCTAAAACCCGATCGTAACAAAAGTCAACGTTTCCCCTTATTTTACCCAAATTACGGAAACCTTCCGAACATCATAACTTCCTCATCGGATGTCGGAATCGGGCGTACCACCTGTCTACGGATTCGTGACGTCCCAAAATACCTCACGGTCATCGGTCAAAGTCCATTTGACCGTCCGAACTAAAAGTCAATATTTTACCCGAACCAGGGGCAAAATCGTCATTCGACGCTACCAGACCTATCGTAATTGACTGATCACCACGTAAGCTCACTAATCCCATTTTAATCAAGGTCTTAACCTTAATTCCCGGGACGGGTCGTTACAATATGCATGTAGAAGTCTGGACAGCTCACAAAGAGCACATGTACTAATGTAATGCAGTCGCTCATTGTTGATTTATTTGCATCACATACTAGTGGTACCTCCTCGTACCCCTTTCAATTTATCGAATTGATTTTATATATATGTCATTATTAAAATTGTGTATTCTATCTAAATCATCATGTAAGGTCATTTATTTATTTATATATATAATCCAAACTAAACTATTACTACTGAAACCTTTGTTATTTTCAAACCGCTTGAATTTTTTATGAAATCCAAAATGGAGTGCCAACAAAAGTTTACATCGAATTAAGTTTTTTATTTTAACTGATTTATGGCCACCTCTAATCGTAAGTGCATATGGTTGTTGTGTTTTCTTACACATACTTACATTCACTTTGTTTACTTTTTTCAGTTATCAAAGCAAACCAAACTCTATGAGCATGGGACTACCACCATTCCATTGCATTGTTTTTTTTTTCCATTTTAAAAAAATCGAAATTAAAAATTGCAATCACATTTTATGTATAAAAAAATGCAGATACACATGTGCAAAAACAATAAATTGTCTTTATACAAATATATATATATATATATATATATTTTTAATGATCGAAATTGTGTATTCTCTCTAAATCATCATGTGAGGTCATTTAATCATTTAAAAAATATCAATGAAATTTAGGTTGAAAATTATTAAGTGAAAAATATTTTAAAATAAATTAGAACCTTAACAATTCTGTTTGGATTCCAACAAATTTTAAAATGAAAATCCAAGCCAAACTATTACTAATGAAATAGTTGGGATTTTTAAACTGTTTGAATTTTTGATCAAATCCAAACCGGAGTGTCAATACAAGTTTACATCGAATTAAGTTTCTGAATTCAATGGATTTATACCCACCTCTAATCGTAAGAGCATTTTTTTGTTGTATTTTTTTCCACGTACCCACATTCATTTTTTTATTACTTTTTTCAGTTATCAAAGCAAACCAATATGAACATGGGACTACTACAATTCCTTTGCATTGTTTTTTCTTCCGTTTAAAAAAAATATCCAAATTAAAATTTGCAATCACATTTTATGTATAAAAAAAATGTAGATACACATGTGTCTAAACAATAAATTTAAGTGCGTTTAACGTGGTGATATGAAAATATCTCACACGTACTGCATCAAAATGATTCTCGCAGGCATAGAGCGCATGCAATGAGCCTAGGCTAGTATACTTACTATATGCATCTAGAAGCTTGAACAACTTGCAAAGAGCACATGTACTAATGTAATGCAGTTTCTCACTGGCTCGTTGTTGATTTATTTACATCTCACTCTAGTGAAACGTCCACGTATCTCTTTCAATTTATTGAATTCTTTTTGTATATATCAATTGTGTATTCTCTCTAAATCATCATTTGAGTTCATTTAGTAATTTTTATATATTAACAAAATTTAGGTTGAAAATTATTAACTAAAAAATAGCTTAAAATAAATCAGAAGGTTTTGTTTGGATTCCAAAAAATAAATGAAAATTCAAACCAAACTATTACTAATGGAACAGTTGAAATTTTCAAGACGTTCGAATTTTTCGATCAAATTCAAACTGGCATGCCAATAAAGGTTTGCATCGAATTAAATTTCCGATTTCAATGGATGTATTCCTATCTCTAATCGTAAGAACATTTTTTCAGTTATCAAAGCAACCAAACTCTATGAACATCGGGCTACCACCATTCCATTGCATTGTTTTTTTTTCCATTAAAAAAATATCAAAATTAAATATCAAAATTAAAAATTGCAATCACATTTTATGTATAAAAAATTGAAGATACACATGCGCCTAAACAATATTTAGGTGCGTTTAATGTGGTGATATGAAAATCTCTCGTACATGCATGTGCTAATTGCTATATATTGAGTTGTGAAATCTATTGCATAGAAATGCCTCTTGGCCCAAAAAATCGCCCAAAAATTGTGGAGCTGCGACGTGACCTATAATTTCCAAAATGACCAAATTGCCCATGATGATAACATTAACGACTCACATACATCCGCACATTAAATAATTTATTTACCAGGTGAATATGTTATTTAATCGAGTTAAAGTTCAGTAATATTAATATTCTCTCCGAGAATTAATTATCATTATTCTTAATAATGGAAAATTATTATTACTATTAAATTATTATAATTATCATCATAATGAGCAATTATTGTAATTATTAAATAATGTCTTTTATTAAAAATATATTATTTATTAACTACAAAGTTAACCGACTAATCAGAGCGCTCTGTGACTCCCAAGGCTTCCTTATAAATTGTGAAACTCATTCCATTTCAAGGTAATTTGTTCTTCGCTTCGAAGTATTTCCTATTCATCTCTCAAAACTAACTTAAGCATGAGAGCGTTCTTGGCTGAACAGTCCTTCGAGACTTCAACCTTAACTTCGATTGTCTATTGTTTGATGTTTGTAGGGATTATGAAGACTTTTCTAGGTAAGTAGGATATTTGCTTCAACAATTGGTGCTTTCATTGAGCCAAATTGAGAAATACTCAATATGAGCTCTCTCGTTTGTTAATCGTTCATCAACGTTGTTCAATGTTCATCAACTTTGATCACCGTTCGGCATATTTTGTTCGTCGTTTATCGACACTGTTTGAAGTTTTTGAACTTTGTTCATCGTTCATCAAAAAACTTTTCGTTCAGTCCTTGCATCTAGCATGGTTATGACACATCAATTTGTTCAAAAGATTGAACAACAACAAAGCCATACCCCCCGCATGAAGCACACATTGTGAAGATGGTGTTTCAGCTTATGCAGCTTAAGTTAGGAATGAAGCACACATTGTGACTCCAAAAGAACAACAAAACCATACCCCCCCGCATTAAAATTATGGCACCTATAGGGTCACAGGGGCCGATTCCAACTTTTGGGTTCAGGATTTTCCCTATCCGAAAAACCCAACACTTACATTAGGAGAGGTACTACAATTTTTCAACAAACTGACGGATGATTAGTGTAACAACCCGTCCCGAGAATTGGGATTAGTAGAGTGATTAAGGTGTGATTAGTAAGGTTAATCAAGGGTTAGGTGGTCCCGAGGGGTCCGGGAACTTAGAATGACGATTTTGCCCCTGGGTCGGGCAGAAATGTTGACTTTTATTTCGGGTGGTCAAATGGGAGTTGACCAGTGACCAGGACGTAGTTGAGGACGTTACGAATCCTTAGGCAGGTGGCACGCCCGATTCCGACATCCGAGGAGGAAGTTGTGATGTTCGGAAGATTGAGGGCATAACCGTAATTTGGCGAAATTAGGGGGGAAACGTTGACTTTTTATACGAATGGGTTTTGGTAAGTTGACCTAAGACCGTTAGATAGATCTCGTCGTCCCGAGTTCGATGACAGGCGGCACGTATTCATCGGACGTACGATGTGGGAGTTACAGGTCTAGAAAGGTAGTGGCAAAGTTGTAATTTTGGGTAAAACAGAAGGGCATTTTGGTCTTTTGTGCTCTGGAATGTGTGCAACAGATAAGGACAGATGAAGGGTTGAGATTGAGCCGCATGTGAGATGAAGGGTAGGATTGGTGACACGTGGAGGAGGTCTGGTTGGTTCTAGGGAGTGCACGGTCCAATTATTTGGGGTGCACCCGTGTATGTGTGTTGTGTGTGTGTTCGAAGAACGGGAAATAGAGAGTGAAGAATTGAGATTGAGTGATCCATTTTGTGTGCGGGTGAGACTCTGGTGAGTTGTGAGAGTGAAAGGAAGAAGAGAGGAGGTTGGTGATCGAGTTTGGGACTGAGATCGTGCACGGAGACACGGCGGAGGAAGGCGGTGAGTTCTGAGAAAACAGAGGAGCCGTGGGACTGTGGCGGTGGTTGTGCCGTGTGGTGGCTCAATCCAAGCCAATAGCAAGCGCAGACGACTGCAGGGGACTCAACGATCACCGTGGCACACGGCGGTGCAGACGGCGGAGCGAGTATCGAAGGTATACCCTGATTCCCCTGTTTTTCTCGTTTTTCTTGTTTTCAAAAGTCGTGGACCTAGGGCGAGAGTCGAGGGATTTGGAGGTTAGAGTGAGACTTCTGGAGGTCCCAAGAGTCGACTGAGTGTGTTGCCGTGACGGAGGAGTACACGGTGGAGGCTATACGGAAGAGAGTACCTGTGTGCTCTGTTTTGCCGTGATGTTCAAACGGGAAGTCGTGACGTGTGGGGTTGAGTCGACGGTTATGGTGAGTGGTACGAGGCTCAGGGAGGTCCTAGGCGTCGTCTAGGGTGGTTATTGTGACGGGAGAAGACCTGGGTGGCCGGAATAGAAAACAGGGGATAGTTTGGGTTTTGATTTTGAGCTCGAATCGACGGGTTAGGGACAGTGTCGAGGTGTTTGAGTGAGGGAACTGGATTGCTTAGGATTGGACGAAGAGGATGGTGAAGACAGGGAGGAAAATGGTGCAGGCACGGCGGTGAACCGCTCTCGCCGGTTCAAACAGCAGGCACTGTATCGAGCCCGGTCTACGCGAGGTAGACGGTGACACTGTAGCAGGCGCGTGAGGGCCACGCGCAGCCACTTTGGGCGGCGCGTGGAGGCGCGTGCGGCGGTTCTGGGAGAAACGGTCAACATAGTTCTTGGTCTAGGAGTTGTTGTGAGTTCAGTGGAGTTGGTTTCGGGTTAATCGGAAGTCGTTTGAGTGTAGTTCCGCGAGGGAGGAAGTTTAGGGTCCCGGATTCTTACGTTTAAGATTCGGGGAATTTTGAAGGAATTGAGGTGAACCTTCGTAGATGTATTAGTGACGTATTTTGACGATGATTGACAGGATCGGGATTTCCCGAGGAAGCCGAGGAACTGGCTGGACGTTCGGGACGCGAGTAGGGCTCAGTACTGTGAGTGGACCCTTTCTCTAAACTCGAGCATGCATAACTGTTTTCTATAATTGTCTTATGGTTTTTCAATCATGATTTTGTGTTTATTGAATGTGTTTGGTCGGTTTTGCATTATTACACGTTTTTCGAGGAAGTGGTTTTTAGCACGTTTTACGAGGAATGGTTGGTTTTTGGAATGTATATATGATGAGTTTGGGATTTCAAATGATAAGTGGTTTTCAATGGTTATAAGTGGATTTTGGGGAACATGATTTTGATGATCAAAGCTTTCGATTTTAGAATCGGATTTCACTAATCGGAATTTGGTTTTAAGATTGGAAAATGGACTCCGGATTTGGGTTCGGAATGACGGTTCTGAACGCCGGAAGGGCTTCGGACCAGTGATTTCGGATTCGGGTTTGGATGTGGATTGGTAAATGGTTTTCAAATGGTTTTGAGATTGGATTTGCTGAATCTGGATATTGGGTTTAAAGACCCGGATATATGTGATGGGGGACCGGCCGGATTGGGTTTAAAGACCCGGATTGAGTTTAAAGACTCGGGAGTTTAAAGACTCGGATATATATTGATTTTCCCCCGTAGGCCTTGAGTTTAAAGACTCGGGAGTTTAAAGACTCGGATATGATTAAGGCCTGGATTGAGTTTAAAGACTCGGGAGTTTAAAGACTCGGATAGATCCAGCAGGTTTGATCGGGAAAAGGATAATTTGGTGATTATGGTTTTGATACGGTTTCCGATACTCATGTTATGGTTTCTCATGGTATTTTATAGTGTTTCTGTTTCTTATGATGTTTTATAATGATTCTTTTGTTAATGTGTTTATAACTGTTGGTTATGCATGTGGTTTCAAAACGGAGGGTTAAACTCGGTTTTCTTATAAAATGGGTTTTGAACTTTTGTACTTTCTGGTCCACTCACATTTTCTGTTTTATTTGCCCTCCAGGTTGTGGAGCGAGCGCGGGGTCTTGACGTCGAGGCAGTGTCCGAGGCATAGAAGTGACGTGAGGGTTCCCAGAGTAGAGTAAAGGCTTCCGTGTGCGTGTAGTTATCGGTTTTATTTTCTTTGTATGTTCGTACTATGTTCTGTAAATGCTACCTTCGGGACTTTGTGTCTAATTACTCCTGCGTTTGACTGGGATTCGAGTATGTGTTCCTTAGGTGTTGTGTCGGGGAGTCAGACGGGAGCGGGATTTACCTCGGGTTTTGGGGTGAAACCGGGGTGGGTCCTGACAATTAGTGGAAGAGGCGTTAAGGCAAAATCAACCCCATGTAAATTGGGATATGCGAAAATTCCTGGATGGACTCCATGATGTATCAGGGAAAAATCAAACCCAATAGGGACTTGATGCCTACCACTAACTCCTTGGCACAAGGTGTGGGTCTCGATGTGATACACATCAAATGCAAACTCCTCGACGTTTGCCCTCACAAGACAACCTATCACAACAAGTTGAAAGGTTGAGCAACCAAGTCCCGATGCAGTCAGAGCTTCTGCAAGGGCTCTTTTCAGTACAAACAACTTAAGTGCCTAGAAAACACTTCACATCACATGGAAGGCAAGATGACGGTCTACGATGCCATGGAAAAGAAACAGTCTGATGCCAAATGATATCTCATGACACATCATTAAGTGACTCCAGATAGAAAAGTCACACTCGTAGAACAAAGAGCCAATAATGCCGAAGGCCATCGGTGCATGAGCGACTTGGAGACCGAGTAGGAACATCATTGTGAATTGAAAATTTGCATGGGAGCAGGAGACATCAAATAGCTTCCCAAAATACCCTAACACGTATTAACCATCACAGCGAGGAAGGGGACGAGAGATACTCACCCACTTGTTCCCAAAAATCAAAAGTTGAGAATCAAGGAGGTCAAAACGACTGGCACATAATGACTCTCCACCTTATCAAGGCACCCTGCAAGTTGATAACGTCCAAAGGATATTAGATCAACACTTTTGTGTCCAACGCGATGGTGATTTGGAAGATGGTCTACATTTCCAAATTCAGTCATTCTCACCTTTTGTGAGAAACATCTAGTAGGAAACATTCCTTCAAAGTTTGGAACTCCGAAGTTTAATCAACTCAAAAAAAGTTCTGACCCAGTAAAGTATATTGATTATTACGGAAGAGTAATGGTTCCCCATATACACAATGATACGCTCATGTGCAATGTGTTTCAAGCCTCTCTATAAGGCTAAGCCATGATGTGGTTCAGTTATCTCTTATGGAGATCAATTGTTTTTTTTTGAAGATTTGGCTCTGGAATTTATGAAGGAATACTAGCAACTTCACACACTCGAAGTAAAAAAGATGACCATCTCTTCACTATTAGATAAAGATAAAAAAACAGACTCTTCGGACATACATTATGAGATACTATGAGGAAAAGTCTCAAATGGTTGGATGTAATGACCTTGTTGCTACAATGGCATTCAAATAGAGGCTTCCCCATGATAGCTAGATGTACAGTGACATAGTCATGGGCAATGCACGAACTCTCACCAAGATGCTCTCTCTAGTAGAGTGACACACATGTTGGGAGGATGAGGAGAACGCCACCCATGCATAGAATCATGTTGGGGCAAGCGAGAAGGCCTTCAATAAGGATGAATCCCATAAAAAATTTGTGCATGGAAAGTCTAATAAATGAAAGGTGAGTCAACTACCCATATTCCAACCATGCAAAAACCCAACTTACAATTTTCTTTACTAGTCCATCAAATTCATAAGATGAATTAGTGTGCCTACTACAAATGCTACTGGAAAAACATTGGAAAATGTATAATCCTTTGAGTGATATCTCCAGAATCTCATCAAGGAGGGACATTGTACTGATTACCTCAAAGGAAAGGCCACAAATCAACTCAGTGACAAAGAACCCAAGGATCCTGCATAAAAAATGACTTGCATCAACATAATCATTGCAGAGTAAGAGTTTCTAGGAACCACATCCAAGCAGAAAAAAAAGGAAGATTCGTGATGCTTTAGCTGCACTTCAAGTCTCCCATGTTACCACTTCCGGGGTGCTAAAGACATGTTACCACTCCCGGGGTGGCCAAGGACCTCACCATTGATTTCTCTTTTAAAGACAAAGTATGACTTGATTGACCGCACGATGATGCTTTGGTTGTGTCAATCTAGATTGCACATGCACAAATTTATCGAATCCATGTCGATGAACGAAGCGCCGAAAATATCTTATGCCTTAATACTGTGTGCAAATGGGCTTATAGAACCTCACAACGAAAAGGGTCGTCACGTTTTGAGGTTTTAACAGATCAAAAAGTATGACCATTGGCACCCTCCAACTGGACGTGCACTTTGGCCCCATTGTCACGTCCCAAAATTTCTACATATTGGACTAGTATTCGCCATATAATGGAATATTGGGAAAACCATGGTTTCAAAAAATCCCAGCTAGCACATTAAGCATTTATTAGAGCATTCGATTCCCAATCCCTAGAGGAGCATTTTGTGAGATAAATGGCAATCAGACTATGGCTCGACGGTGCCTTACCGAATTTCTGAAGGAGGTCATTGAGACTGAGTTTACCAGATTGGAACATCCACCAGAGGTAAACCTTTTTCTTCATTTCCTAAATAGGAACCAATTGTGGGTCAAGATTCAGATGTTTATGAGGAACCTCTAACTCCAGAAAGATGGCAATAAGAAGATGACATCACCCTCATCATGCTTGACCCCTCAATATCCTGAGAGACATGCTCACATTGGCACCCTCTTGGATGCCATAGGAAAAGAAGAACTCATTGCATTCATGCGTGAGAAAAAAGAAGTTTTTGCTTGGTCACCGTTTGACATGCCTAGAGTTGATCCTACCATTGTTTGTTAAAAACTGCATATCAATCCAAACCATAAGCCAGTTAAGCAGAAAAGACGTAATTTTTTCCCCTAGAAAATTAATATCATCCAAGAAGATATTCACAAGCTACTCGTTTCTAGTTCCCTTGAAGGAGTTTTTCACTCTGAATGATTGTCAAACGTCGTACTTGTTAAGAAGATGGAAGTAGGGGATGATGAGTTTGTGTCAATTACACTGATCTCAATCTCGCATATCCAAAAGATAATTACCCTTTCCAAGAACTGGCCTCTTAGTGTATTTCACCCCAGGAAATGAGCTTCTTAGCTTTCTAGATGCGTATTCATGCTATAATCAGATTTTCATGCACGAGGAAGACAAAGAACAGACGGCCTTCGTCTTCGACCGAGGAGTATACTACTACAAGGTCATACAATTTGGCCTCAAGAATATAAGAGCAACATGTCAGAGACTTGTCAATTGAATATTCAAGGATTTCAATATCAAATCCATGGGAAGTATATGTAGATGACATCCTGGTCAAAGGGAAAAAGTGAAAGGATCATATCACCAACATACGAAAGACTTTCAATTTGCTGAAAAAATACAAGATGAAGCTCAATCCTCTAAAGCGCACTTTTAGAGTATCAGCGAATAAATTCTTAGGTTACCTCGTGAGGAGCGTGTAATCAAGGCTAACCCAAAGAAAATCAAGGTGATCCTCGGAATGAAGTCACCATCAACTTTGAAAGTGATTCAGATTCTCATTGGCCAGGCAACAACTCTGAATAGATTTTTTTCTAAGGTAACATATTTATGTCGACCTTTCTTCCAGGAAATGAAGAAAGTGTCTGGGAGAAGTGGAATGAAAGCTGTGAGAAGGCGTTTCAAGATCTTAAGACCTACTTGAAGTCTCTGCCACTACTATCAAAATCCAAACATAGGGAGGACATGTTCCTCTGTCTAGATGTTTCTGATGTCGTAGTAAGCTCCACACTTGTCCGATAAGAGAATGGGATCCAACTTCTAGCATTTTATACGTCAAAAGCTCTCCTCAATTCAGAAACATGATACCCAAAGTTTGAAAAGTTAATCTTAGCTTTATTGGTTACCACAAAGAAATTAAGACCATACTTTCAAGCCTGTCGGGTATTCATCATGACAGAATATCGTCTTCGTTGGTTGCTTCATGCACCTGATGCATCACCACGAGTAATGAAGTGGGAAATAGATGTAATGACCCGTCCCGAGTATCGGGATTGAATATTAATTAATTATGGTTTAGAATGACTAATCGGGGATTAGTTGAGTGAAATCGAACGAAACGTGCAAAATGACCGTTTTACCCCTAGCGTGGGCAAAATGTTGACTTTTAGTTCGGGCGGTCAAACAGACTTTGACCGATGACTGTGACGTAGTTCGGGACGTCATGATTTCATAGACAGGTGGCACGTTCGATTCCAACATTCGTAGAGAAAGTTATGATGTTCGGAAGTTGAGGGGTATTTTGGTAATTTGGCATGTTAGGGGCCAAATGTTGACTTTTTGATCGGGAGGTCCGATGGACGAGGGCCAAGGACCGTTACGTAGGTATCGTCGATACGAATCCAACGACAGGCGGCATGCCGAAATCGGAGATTCGACGACGAAGTTATGGTCACGGAATCGGGCTCGATTAACCGAACGAATCGGGATTAAAATAATATTTTAATATGAACAGTACCCGGTGACTGTGCACATCCGGATGAGTGACAAGTGTCACCCATCCCTTGATTCCAGCTCCATGTTTCCCTCCCAACACCATCATTACAACATCATCATTCCTTCTCCATCATTTCCTTTCATTTTCTTTGCATTTTCTTCCAACCGTGAGCAAAAACAGAGAGTGTGTGAGCTGGGAGAATTGGCTCCCTTCCTCAGCCGTTCCTGAGAGAAAATTGAAGGTTGAGAGAGACTGAATTGGCTGGGAAACACGAGAGGCTGAGAAGATGCTGGGAAATCGAAAATTGAATTTTAGAAAATTTGGGGGGAAAATCAAATTGGAAGAATTGAGCCGTGAGGAGTGAAATTGAAGCCTCATTTAGCTTTCTGGGATCAATACGAATCGATCTGCAACAAGAACGAAGGGAATTGGGGTCGAATTGAGGAAGAACAGAAGGAAGGAGGTCTCTGAAATTTTGAGCTTGGGTCGTGGAATTTGAGGCTTCGATGGATGAAATTGATGTGGGGATTATGTTCCTGAGGATCCCACGATGCTTCTGGGTTCATCAATTGAAGGAAAACGTTTGAGATTGACGGAACTTCATGGTTGCACAGTGATGGCTGTTCTTCGAAGAATCGAGTTTGAGTCGTGGAGTTGGAGGCTTCGATTGATTCAATTGAGTTGGGGGAAATGTTTACCTGAGTCTATTGAAGCTTCTGGTTGAATCAATTTAAGGGAATCGATTGAAATTGAAGGAGTTCGAGTGATGAACAGTTTTCGGGATGTTCTTCGAATGATCAACTGTGATCGTGAGGTTTGAGGTAAGTTCGATTGTAATTGAGTCCACAGATCTTTAATTGAACTTAATTCGAAGCTGACTGAATGTTCAATTGATGAAAACAGTGTGGAATTGACAGAAAACCAAACAGATCTGATCGCGGGTTAAACGACCCGTTTACCAGACAAACGGGCATGAACGATGACACTGTAGCTGGCGCGTGGGTTTCACGCGCAGTCACTCACGGCGGCGCGTGAGGGCGCGTCCGGACTAGTCTCAAGGTGAGGTCAACATGACTTTTGATCCTCTCAGTATAACGAACATTTTGACGTTGATTTCGAGGAAATCGGATATTGTTTCGATAATGTTCCGCGTATCCGAAGTTTTGTGTTACGTTAAAAATACGTATTTAAATTCTGGAAAAATTGGGGAAAATTATATGTTGTATTTTGAGATGTTAGTAACCCTCTGTAATGATTTTGGGCAGGAGTTGTGATTTCCAGAATTTACGGAAAAACGTGCAGCTCGAAAACGGACCGTTTTGAACGGTGTGTGTGAGTGGACTTTGTTTTCTAACCATGATGCATGCATATATGATTTAAAATGCTTTATTATATGATTTGATATGCTTTGGCATGATTGGTATTTCAATTCGGTGATTTCTCGGTTTTATGATTATTATATTATTATATTCTGGCACGATTTTTGAGAAATCATGAAATTGGTTAAAAATGATATTGTGGGCGTGAGAACCCAAGTAAATAATGATTTTGACTCGAATTTGGAGTTACATGTGAATTTGATGAATTTGATGATTTTTGGTAATCTCGTGTTGTTATGATTATTTTAATCAGTCTTTCGGGCACGTTTTACGAGGAACGTGCAAATGATGTTTTGGGCTAGGCCCGGATTGAAAATGATGTTTTGACTCGGGTTATGAGTCAGGAAATTGAAAATGATATTTGGACTCGGATTATGAGTCAGTGATTGATTTCATGGATTTACGAGATCGTGGCAACTCGGGTTTACGGTTGCACGGATTTACGTGAAATTGATATTTTGGGCTTGGGACCCAATGGAATTATGTTTCTGATTGGATTTGTATTTCCATGTGATTATATGATGATATTGATGATTTCGGATTTATAAAGTAAATCGGGACTTTTGGGTATTTTGGGGCTGAGACCCTGTGTTGATATATGATTTGGTTTTCAATGCAACTGTTTTCACTGGTTTTTGTGATAATGATATGTTGCGGATATTTAGGGCTTTCGGGAGAAAATATGTTTTTCGCCGGAGTGCACCCTGGAGATAACGCTAGCCTTCGGGATGGAAGTGTTTACCCCGAAGAGGTCACGTAGCACGATCTTTGTCGAGCAGCCCAGGGGAGGCTTGACTCAGATCAGATGTGCTGGATTATATGGACCGGTAAGTGATGTGTTCACGAGATCCGGATCGTCAGCTGGTGAGGTTTTCACAGCGACGGATTGCTGACTGGTGATGTGTTCACAGCAGCGGATGCTCGGATTTTGAGCGGTCCTTGAGCCTATTGATATGCACGCGTTGCAGGGATAAACGTGACTCTAAGCAACAGGATATGGAAATAAGTCCCGTGGATTATGAAAAATGATTTTGAGGAAACCGTGGTTTAGCGGTTAAAATGATTTATGGAAACATGTTGTTTGTGATTACGTACTGGTATTGAGTACGGGTTTTTGGTCTTTGTGGCCAGTGATTATGTTTTCACATGTTTTGGCCTGAGAGCCGGGATTTGATGTTTTATGACATGAACTGATTTGGTGAACATGAGTTTTTGTGGACCATGGGAAAATATGTTTTGATTTTATCGGTCCACTGTTCATACTTGAATGATTTCATACTATTACTCATGTTTTATGATATGCATGCAAGTTTGTGAAAAATGGAGGGTAAGAATATATTTTGATAAATGTTTTTATAAGAGGTCATTTTTGTCCACTCACACCTTTTCTGTTTTATTGACCCTTCAGGTCGTGGCGCGTTGAACGAGGCTATTCCAGAGGTGGAGGTATGAGCGGGCACATGCGCAAATATCCCTTGTCTAGCAGGTGCTGAAGGGTAGTTTCGGACTTTCAGTTGACTTGTCAGACGGGAGCAGGACCGGGTACGGTTTTTGACGTCCAGTTGGGACGGGTCCTGTCAATAGAGCTTAGTCAACATGATTTACTCTATAGTCCAAGAACTGCAGTCAAAGGCCAGACCTTAGCAGATTTTGTCGGTGAGTTCACACCAGCATCATCGGAAGGAGAAAATGGCAAGAGGCTAGACAAAACCCCCAGGGTGACTAGCTATTCTTTGCCAAGAGATCAGGGTGTCAGTTCCTCTTTGTTGCAACCCTCAACTTTCAATCTTCTATGGTAGCTCTTCGTTGATGGTTCATCGAACCAGAGGGGCACATGAGTGGGGATTGTCCTCATCACCCTTGATGGCTCAAAAATGGAACAAGAAGTTCAATTCAGATTCAAAGCTTCGAAGAATAAAGTGGAATATAAGCTTTGATTTGTTGGCTCACACGCGCTAAGGAGTTGGGAGTCAAGAAAATCGTTATTCATTATAATTCAAAGTTGACCACTAATCGAACAATCGGTAAATATGTTGCACGGGACATGAAGATGTTTAGATATATCAACAAGGTCCAAAAAATGTTTGCGGCTTTCATATTTTTCACTTTTCATCAACTTCCACGTGTCAAAAATGCACAAGCTGATTCACTGGAAAATCTAGCATCATCACTTGACTATCGTAAAATACTTGGAACATGGCACATTGCTTGATGATCAACTAGAAACCCGTAAAATCCAGATGAAGGTTGCGCGATACTATGTGGACAAAGGTCAACTTATTTGTAAGATCTTCTTGAGGCCAAACTTGTTATGCTTGAGTCATCCCGAGACATTGAAGGTCTTTACTGAAATTCATGAAGGACAATGTGGAAATTGTAATGACCCGTCCCGAATATCGGGATTGAATATTAATTAATTATGGTTTAGAATGACTAATCGGGGATTAGTTGAGTGAAATCGGACGAAACGTGCAAAATGACCGTTTTGCCCTTGGCGTGGGCAAAATGTTGACTTTTAGTTCGGGCGGTCAAACGGACTTTGACCGATGACTGTGACGTAGTTCGGGACGTCACGAGTTCATAGACAGGTGGCACGTTCGATTCCGACGTTCGTAGAGAAAGTTATGATGTTCGGAAGTTGAGGGGTATTTTGGTAATTTGGCATAATAGGGGCCAAATGTTGACTTTTTGATCAGGAGGTCCGATGGACGAGGGCCAAGGACCGTTACGTAGGTATCGTCGATACGAATCCAATGACAGGCGGCATGCCGAAATCGGTGATTCGACGACGAAGTTATGGTCATGGAATCAGGCTCGATTAACCGAACGAACCGGGATTAAAATAATATTTTAATATGAATAGTACCCGGTGACTGAACACACTTGGATGAGTGACAAGTGTCACTCATCCCCTAAAATCAGGCATTAAACCAGGATCCTTGTTTTGGGGAGAACATAATTATTGTGTTCTATTAATTATTAATTAATTAAAAATCCATTAAACCTCCATTTTTCTCTTCTGTGTTTTCTTAACCGTGTACCACCAAAATTCAAAATTCTTCCACCCATAATCTCCTCCCTATCCACTAAACTTCTGAACGGAAATTGGAGAGAATTCAGAGACTGATTGAGTGAGGAAAACACGAGGGATTGAGGGAAACTGTAGAACTGGAATTTCGAATTTTGAGTTTTGGGAGGGAAAATCGATTTGGAAGAATTGAGCCGTGAGGATTGGAATTGAAGCTTCAATTAGCTTCATGAGATTGTGACGAGTGGAACCAGATCAAAAACGAGAGGAATTGGTGCCGTTTTGGCTCTAAACGGACTTGGTGACAGTAATGGAGTTTGAAGGTCGAGTCGTGATCTTGGAGCGATCAAACGGTGTAATTGATGTGGGGATTATGTTCCTGAGGATCCCACGATGCTTCTGGGTTCATCAATTGAAGAAAAACGTTTGAGATTGAAGGAACTCCATGGTTGCACAGTGACGCTGTTCTTCGAAGAATCGAGTTTGAGTCGTGGAGTTGGAGGCTTCGATTGATTCAATTGAGTTGGGGGAAATGTTTACCTGAGTCTATTGAAGCTTCTGGTTGAATCAATTTAAGGGAATCGATTGAAATTGAAGGAGTTCGAGTGATGAACAGTTTTCGGGATGTTCTTCGAATGACCATCTGTGATCGTGAGGTTAGAGGTAAGATTGTTTGTAATTGAGTCCACGGATCTTTAATTGAACTTAATTCGAAGCTGACTGAATGTTCAATTGATGAAAACAGTGTGGAATTGACAGAAAACCAAACGGGTCTGATCGCGGGTTAAACGACCCGTTTACCAGACAAACAGGCATGAACGACGACACTGTAGCTGGCGCGTGGGTTTCACGCGCAGCCATTCACGGCGGCGCGTGGGTTTCACGCGCAGCCATTCACGGCGGCGCGTGAGGGCGCGTCCGGCCTAGTCTCAAGGTGAGGTCAACACGACTTTTGATCCTCTCAGTATAACGAACATTTTGACGTTGATTTCGAGAAAATCGGATATTGTTTCAATAATGTTCAGCGTATCCGAAGTTTTGTGTTACGTTAAAAATACGTATTTAAATTTCGGAAAAATTGGGGAAAATTATATGTTGTATTTTGAGATGTTAGTAACCCTCTATAATGATTTTGGACAGGAGTTACGATTTCCAGAATTTACGGAAAAATGTGCAGCTCGGAAACGAACCGTTTTGAACGGTGTGTGTGAGTGGACTTTGTTTTCTAACCGTGATGCATGCATATATGGTTTTAAATGCTTTATTATATGATTTGATATGCTTTGGCATGATTGGTATTTCAATTCGGTGATTTCTCGGTTTTATGATTATTATATTATTATATTATTATATTTTGGCACGATTTTCGAGAAATCATGAAATTGGTTAAAAATGATAATGTGGGCGTGAGAACCCAAGTAAATAATGATTTTGACTCGGATTTGGAGTTACATGTGAATTTGATGATTTTTGGTATTCTCGTGATTTTGTGATTATTTTAATCAGTCTTTCGGGCACGTTTTACGAGGAACGTGCAAATGATGTTTTGGGCTAGGCCCGGATTGAAAATGATGTTTTGACTCGGGTTATGAGTCAGGAAATTGAAAATGATATTTGGACTCGGATTATGAGTCAGTGATTGATTTTATGGATTTACGTGATCGTGGCAACTCGGGTTTACAGTTGCACGGATTTACGTGAAAATGATATTTTGGGTTTGGGACCCAATGAAATTGTGTTTCTGATTGGATTTGTATTTCCATGTGTTTACATGATGATATTGATGATTTCGGATTTATAAAGTAAATCGGGACTTGGGGCTGAGACCCTGTGTTATAAATGATTTGGTTTTCAATGCAACTGTTTTCACTGGTTTTTGTGATAATGATATGTTGCGGATATTTAGGGCTTTTGGGAGAAAATATGTTTTTCCCCGGAGTGCACCCTGGAGATAACGCTTGCCTTCGGGATGGAAGTGTTTACCCCGAAGAGGTCACGTAGCACGATCTTTGTCGAGCAGCCCAGGGGAGGCTTGACTTAGATCAGATGTGCTGGATTATATGGATCGGTAAGTGATGTGTTCACGAGATCCGGATCGTCGGCTGGTGAGGTTTTCACAGCGACGGATTGCTGACTGGTGATGTGTTCACAGCAGCGGATGCTCGGATTTTGAGCGGTCCTTGAGCCTATTGATATGCACGCGTTGCAGGGATAAACGTGACTCTAAGCAACAGGATATGGAAATAAGTCCCGTGGATTATGGAAAATGATTTTGAGGAAACCGTGGTTTAGCGGTTAAAATGATTTAAAGAAACTGTGAACTTTTTGAGATATTAAACTGATTTGGTGAATATGAGTTTTTGTGGACCATGGGAAAATATGTTTTGATTTTATCGGTCCACTGTTCATACTTGAATGATTTCATACTATTACTCATGTTTTATGATATGCATGCAAGTTTGTGAAAACTGGAGGGTAAGAATATATTTTGATAAATGCTTTTATAAGAGGTCATTTTTGTCCACTCACACCTTTTCTGTTTTATTAACCCTTCAGGTCGTGGCGCGTTGATCGAGGCTATTCGAGAGGTGGAGGTATGAGCGGGCACATGCGCAAATATCCCTTGTCTGGCAGGTGCTGAAGGGTAGTTTCGGACTTTCGGTCGACTTGTCAGATGGGAGCAGGACCGGGTACCGTTTTTGACGTCCAGTTGGGACGGGTCCTGTCAGAAATCCTTTTGGTGGAAGGTCACTTGTGCAAAAGGCGCTTAGTGTAGGATTTTACTAGCCAACATTGTGCTAGGAAGTATTACAATATGCCCAGAAATGCGATAAATGCTAAATGTTTAAGCTTAACCAGTTGGAACCACAAAAGGAGCTACATGCACAGACAAGCCCTTGGTCATTCATGCAATGGAGGATTGGCATTGTTGGCTCCCTACCAAGCTCACCAGTCCTAAATAAGAAGTACTTGATCGTCGCCACCGACTACTTCACCAAATGGGTAAAAGCTAAGGCCTTAGCTAGCATTTCCATGGCCGACGTTCAACAATTCATTTGGAGCCAAATTATTTGCCAATTTGGACTTCCCAAAGTAGTTCTAACAGAAAATGGGACCCAGTTCACTAGCGCAATAATCAATGAGTTCTTTGAGTTATGGAAAATAAAACACTTCACTTCATCTGCATATCACCCCTTGTGCAATGGCCAAGCTGAAACCTCTAACAAGACAATCCTAAATTATATCAAGAAGCGACTTGACGATAAAAAAAGGCTTGTGGGAAGCAGAGTTGGATGGCACATTCTGTGCTTATCGCACAACTTTGCATCATGTGACAGACGAGTCTCCATTTTCTCTTTCATACGGTACCAACGCTATCATTCCACCACCTGTTGTCATTCCAGCTCCCTTTTTCGAGTTTTATGATTCGGCAGTCAACTCTATAGCCCTGAGGGCTTTGCTTGATCTCGGAGAGGAGTTAAGAGAATGAGTGGTTAAGCGTATCTCCAATTACCAACAACAAGTCAGATATTTTTACAAAAAAAAAGGGCAAGGGTCCGCTGCTTCCTCCCCGGTGTCCTTGTTCTCAAGAAGAAGTTTGTAATATCAAACCGTCCTAGATATCAAAAACTCAAATCCCTATGGGAAAGACCTTACTAAATCTACCAAGTAGGTGGAAAAAGAAGTTACACTTTGGAAATCATGGACGAGAAATGGGCGAGTGGTTCCATGAACGCTCATCTCCTTAGAAAATACTATGTGTAGTACAAACCGAAGCACAAAACTAGGGTAGTTTTTGTTATGTTCTAAATATTATCTTTAATTTTCATGATTGTTGTATTTAACTTATCAATAAAGTTATCAAGTCATTATCAATTTATCCATATGTTATTACACATTCTGTAAGATTGGAAAATCCTTCCACCAAGAAGCACCTAAAGTCTTCCATCAGGAAGCACTCAAAGCCTTCCACTAGGAAGCACTCAAAGCCTTCCACCAGGGAGCACCTAAAGTAAGCCTTCCACTAGAGAACTCCTAAAGCTAGCCTCGCACTAGGAAACACCTAAAGCAAGCCTTTCACCAGGGAGCACTCAAAGGCTTCCACTAGGAAGCACCCAAAGTCTTTCATCAGGAAGCAGTTAAAGCCTTCCAATGGCAAGTACCCAAAGACTTCCATTAGGAAGCACTTAAAGCCTTCCATCAGGAAGCACCCAAAGCATTCCATTATGAAGCACTTAAAGCCTTCCACCAAGAAGCACTCCAAGTTGTCCTCCTCGAAGCATTCCAAATCCTCCATACTAGAAGCACTTAGGCTTTTTTCGTAAAGCGTATCAAGCTTTTGTTAAGGAGCAAAAGCCCTTCCTTGAAGGCAACACAAAAAAGGGTTAATTTTCTTCTAAAATCCAAGTTAGTTAGAACTCATTGTTGTGCGCCCATGGCCGCAATGGGGGCATATGATGAACCAATTGATTTGGAAGTTTAGTTCAAGCAATTTGTAAAGTTAATAGAAGAGATTTAACACTTGAATCTCAAATTATTTTCATAAGAAATATTTTCATTTATTCATTTGAAAAGAGGATGAAATATCATATATTGATTTCTCAAACCAATTATTCAGTATTGAAATGAAAGGACAAGCATAAACAAATAACACATAGAAACTACGGATTCAAGTCCTCGAAGCCTATTGATTTTCGAAACTCTGCCCACTCTTCCGCTGAAAGTAGGGAAGCATCGTCAAATAGTGATTCTAGGGTCTTAGGAGCACCATCATTTCTGATCAACCTTAGGCATAGGTTCAAGTTCAAGTTCAGGCTTAGGCTCTTTCTTTGGCTCCGATTCTAGCTCTTTATTGGTGATCCCATTGCGACTAGCCATATCCAACTTTTGCACCTCATACTATTTTTGGCGCACAATTGTGATGGCATGTGGTGGCAGCAAATGATCGTTTCTCAAAAGTCTTTCATTCCCTAAATTTTGGATTTCCACCTCCAAAATTTTGATTTTCTATTCTACATCATGCAAGTGTCCACACAACAAAACAAACTCGTTGAGGGCAACATCTCATTCATTCTCTATCAATATCCTCTCTAAATAGTTTGTCTCTAGTTCATTCACTTTGTTCTCCAATGTATGAGTTCCTCCGACCAAGATGTCATTGTTTCGTCTAGAGTGTCTCGACCTTTTTGAAGGCGTATGCAATCACTCATCATTCGCTTTTTTTCCTCTTCCAAACTAGAATTATCGCGAAGCATGCCAATAAACTTTTGGGCCCTAGATTTTGCAATCCTAAGGTCTCTAACAACCTTATCATATGCTTCTTATGACACACTTTTCACAGTTTCTTCCATCATGGTGGGAGCAACCACAACATCTAGAGTATTAGATGCCAGTTGCATCATCTCCATTAATCCATCTGAGCCCTTGTCCCTCAAAGCCTCGATCATTTCAAGGGAAGTGGAGATAGCCTTCAACCTCTTAGGTGGTTTGACCACATATTCACAAGGACCATCCGAAGCTCTGCACTTTTGATGACCATGCTAGGCTAGAGTGACCAGGCTTGGAAGGAACCTTATGATCTAATTTCTTCTCCAAAGAAGTAATAGGACCTTGTTTGTTGTTTTTCTTCAAGATAATAAATTTTTTTAGGTGCGGAGGAGCACTCAGCCACTCCTTGACCAAAATATCAGAAGACCCCCCACCATCCATATCTCTAAGTGGAGAAAGTAGCCATCTCATATCATGAAACTTCGGAGTATTTTTTAAAGCATTGTCAATCTTCTTAAAATCAGGATCACTTTTAATGCCGTCGTATAACTCATAAAATATATGAAAATGTGAGGGAATTCTCAGATACCTAGAGGAGTTTGAGTCCCATAAACCTCCAACTTCGATGCAGTTGTGCTTATACACACCATCATCAAACGTCGTCCTAAAAAACAGTTCCACCTTGAAAACGACTTGAGTGAGCCGACCACCAGTAATTCCATTGTGTGAGTAATGTCAGAATTCATCTTCAGAAAGTTCCAAGCTAAAGAATTCATTCAGCTTCTCAAAATACATGATGTGTCGATAGGCATCGACATCCAGTTGAGTAGGTCTACATCCCATCCGGCCAATAATTTTGAAGAAGAACTTCAAGAACGGGAACTTAAAACCCCACCTGATGATCAAAGGATGAAATTTAGTCCATTAACCACCAATTGATTTTTTTCCCATGCCATGTCTTAGATTCTTCATAGAATAGCACATTTTTCCAAGCTCTACAAAGACGCAAATCGAAAAAGAAATTTGATTGTGAACTTTCCATTCCTTAAAGTCATCATGTCCCTTAAACTCCATATCCTTCCCTAAGAATGGACTCTGACTACGTGAACCACCACGCTCCTACAATCTGAGTTTTCCTAACTGCTCTGGAAGTGCACCTTGTCGTATCTTAAAATAATTTCCTTTTAAAATAGAGAGGTCACCACTCAAACCGTTACCAATGGATGTCTTGAACTCCCAAAATGAATAAAAATGTAAGGCTGAAATAAAGGTAATATTTAATCAGATATATATATGTATATATATACTTCAATTATTAAGTTATATATATATATATATATGTAAAAAAATCCAAGCAATAAGTAGAAGAAATGTTGATATTGTGCTCAAGTGGGGCCAACCCGTAGAAAAAAAAAGCAGCAAAGAAATGATCATCACTAGTTCAAAAACTGATAAGAACACGCCATGTGGAGAACCATAGTACAACAGACAAGCTATGTTGTTCAACACATGGTCGTGCCTGGTTGCATAGCCACAAGGGCCGACAAGAGCTGTCAACGCACTCCCTGATGCTTCAACATGAACAACATGGACCATCCCTACAGTCAGAGCCACCCACGTGCCCCTTTGACTTACACTCAGTTGAATTCAGTTGACGCCAACTTAAAAAAGCAACCACTGCAAGAGCGCGTGAGCAACACACGCTTGAAGTGCCTCCGACATCAGTCGACGAGCTCTTACTATCCACATCCAATTGTAGGCGCGTGTGGAGCATGCACCTGATATGGTGCTAACATAGTTGTCCTTCGCTAGATGTCGACATGTTAATCACTATCCCCTTTTCCATCCGACAAAGGCCGCAACACTTCTACTGCCATTTGCATGTTGTTAGCGAGTGCCTAGCATGCGCCTGCCACTACTTAGATTTGTCCTTGCTTGTCGCCGTGTAGCGCACACGCATCGAACACGACATGTGTAACAACCCGTCCTGAATTCCGAGATTAAATTAGTGACTAATCATGATTAGTGAGGTTAATCCGTGATTAGTTGGGAGAAATCGGGACTTCACGAGTTCATAGACTGGTGGCACGTTCGATTCCGACATTCGAGGAAGAAGTTATGACGTTCGGAAGTTCAAGGGTATTTTGGTAATTTGGTTAAAAGGAGGCAAATAGTTGACTTTTGACTTGGGAGGTTCGATAGCTGAGGGCCGAGGACTGTTACATAGACTGGGACGATACGAATCCATAGACAGGCGGCACGTCGAAATCGGACTTCGAACGGAAAAGTTATGGATCACAGAAGTTCGATTTCACTATGCACGTATATCGAGGCATTGATGAGGTGGCTTATTCTAAGGTGGCTTATTTACTATGCACTCATCCCATTGGTCAATTCCCCTAAATTGTGGATCTATCCTAATTAATTATTATTATTATTTTATAATTAAACCTCACCCACCACTAAATCCTAACCTTCCATTTCAATTAATCTCTCAATCCTCACCATTCATCTCATCCTCCCCTCTCTCATCTGATCAACAACATCTTCTTTGTTTTCATTTTCCCAAAACCCGAGCCCCCCCTCCATACAAACACACATATCACCACCTTCATCATTCATCTTGTGAGTGTGTTACACTGAGTGTGACTGAGGGAGAGTGTGAGGCTAGTGGAATGGGAGGACTGGACGGTGATGACGGGCTACGACGGCGGTCCACGGCTGGGAAAATCGAAATCGTGCGTAAGGTAAGTTTGAAATTGTGACTTCGTGTTTTAAGGGTTCTTCTTCGATTCTAAGGGTAGGGTCTTGTTTCTAGGGACCTTAGGAGAAGCATGGGATGATTTACGTGTGCTTGGACGCCTAGGAACGACGGTGAACGGCGGAGGAACTCGCCACCGCCATGGTAGATCTTGAAGGTACGGTTTCCTTCGAGTTTTGATGTTTTTAATAACTAAAATGATAGGAAATATGATTAGGAAGGGATTATGATCAAAATGGAACGAAATGGGATGAAAATGGACGAGTTGGGATGCTGAACCGGTCCAGACCGGTCCGGTCAGGTTCAGATCAGTGGACCAGGTCTACTGGAGGACAGGGAAGATGAATAGTGCCTGCGTATGGGCTTCACACGCAGGAGCTTCTCGGGGCGCGTGAGGGCGCGTGGCCTATATTTTGGGGATGTTTTCAACACGTGAAGTCTTCTATTCGATGTAACGAATATTTTGGCACTAGTTTCGTATCGATCGGACACTGTCTCGATAATATTCGGGGCATCAGAAGGTTTAGGATAGGGATTAAAAATAGTTAAAAATTTCAGAAAATTACGGGGCTTTAGTGAGGGGTTATTTAAGTAGTTAGTAACCCTCTATTACAATTTGGATAGGTTTGGGAGTCTCGATGATGACGATTGGCTTGGGAAAGTCATATGGCACGCTTATCGAGACAGCAGCTCGGACGGTATGTGAGTGGACCTTATTTTCTAAATTGGTGCATGCATAATTGTTTATTATATGTTTTAATACTTGTTTGGTGATGCCATGAGTGCATTTGTGTGTGGTTACGTATTGGCACGTATTTCCAGGTTTCGGCCTTATACGGTGCCTATATGGGTTTGTACTTTCTTTGTTGGTTTAAATGAAATGGTTTTGGATTTCAAAAGGATAAACTCGAGCATGAGGCCCATTTGGTTTTATCTCAGGCATGTGGCTCTATTTGTAACCTACATGTCTGAATCGTGGTCGCGACGAGTGCTATGTGCACGGCGACCGATGATACGACGCTCGCCTCCAGACTAGGATATGTTCCTTCCGGAGAGGTCACGATGCACGATCCATTGTCGGGCAGCCGAGCGAGGCACGACTTCGGAGTGTTGAACATTCAGGATATCAATCGGTGATGAGTGCTCCATAATCTAGCATTGGTCTCGTCGGTTGATTCGTTTACGGCGACATACGAGGATTGATGGCGGTCCTGGATGGATGGTTGCACGCATCACTACGATCGGAGTTGTGACTGACCCTGAGATATCAGGCATAATGCCCAGTTGAGTCATGTGTTCGGGAACGAGACCTAGTTACTTTATATTTATGATTTCGGGTCGGGGACCTTAAATGGATTTCCAGGTTCATGACGATTTATGGGAACCGGCATGAACCCTTGAAAGGTTTTTATGATTCATGATGGTTTATGGGGATCGGGCATGAATCCGTTGAAAGGTTTTATGGATGATTTCGTTATATATATATATATTCATATACCTTCCTTTAGTTGGATTGTCTCCTCCGGGGAGGGTCGTTGGCTTAGGTGGATCCCGGAGTAGTCACGAAGCACTGACTGAGTGGAGTCACCCCAGTTGGGTGCCTTACTCTCAGGAAGGCTTGGATCATAACCTCGGGGAGGCTTATTGGTCTACGAACATAGACCTTGGACCCTGAGAGACTTGGGTTTGAGACCCCAGGTAGCACGCGCGTAGCTTTGGAAACCGTGACAGGATTGGTTGTGTGATTATATGTATATATGATATATGATGTGTGATGTATACAGGTTTTGGGTTGAGTCCCGTATGGATTTGGGCAGTGGCCCGTATGGTTGGTATCTTTATGGATTTGGGCAGTGACCCATATTCTTTATGGTTCATTCGGTTATGGTTTTGGGCTTAGTTCCCACATATGGTTCTTTTGGATTGAATGGTTTTTGAATGCATGCATGCTTTTTAGTGAAGGGTACAAATGTTCTTATGAAATATTTTTATAAACTCTTTGTTTTGTCCACTCACAGCTTTGAAATGTTTTGACTGCCCTTCAGGTTGACATCGGTTGTGGACTGTAGCAGAGACCGAGATATCACATACCTCCTCCGGATCCTGGCGTACTCTGATAGCCCGAGAGGGCAAAGCTTGGAAATTTCCCTTGTTTGACACTTCGTATCAGACGAGATCAGGGTCGTCCCGCGTTAATCCCGGGGTGATTGGGACGGGTCCTGACAACATGTCTTCCACCTATCAGCTTGTGGCACATATCAATCTTTGTCTTCTGATCACAAGATTCCATGACTGCATGTATTGTGACAAGACCCTTCTACCATAGATACTCTGATGTCCCTTTTCTCATTTTTATAGAGTGATCAAACCCATTTTTCACCTCAAACCATGATAAGAAAAATAATAGGACGAGAAAAATATTTTACCTACTCATTGGACACATAAACGTTCTCTCTTCCTCTCTATCAGGAAAATCTTCTTTCTTTTTCACCCAAACGAAAAGGAAACTAGGGTTAAAATTTTGTCCCTTTCTTTTCCCTTATTTGGTGTCGTACAACTATTTTAAACATTGTTCAAAATGGCAGCCATCTAACTTGCCTAGGTGGTGCCTAGATGCTTGAAGGTGAGAAACTGTCCCGCATAATGGTTAAGTGCCTAGGTGGATTTGCGTGTACATCCTTATATATATTTAGTTTCTTATATATAGAGATTTAGTTATATAAGTTATTTTATTTATTAAATACTTAGTTAATCATATAAGTATTAATTAAAACAAAGATAATAAATTAAAAAATATAAAATGTTGTATGATAAAATTAATAAATAAAAAACTTTCATTTTCAACATTTGTGATTCCCAACTTAATTTATTATCCAGATAATTATTTTTTTTTCAAAATTATTTGATAGTATTCATTATATTATTACTATGTTGAATTTTGCCTTAAAAAAAATCGCATAGGCCCCACATAACCACTTAAGCGCTAGGCCCCTATCGACCGCCTTAGAAGTGACTAGCGCCATTTTGAACCTTAAATTTAAATAAGAAAAAGAACCACAGGTCATTAAAAGTGGGATTAAGTTCAAATTAATGGAATTAATTACCATAATTGAGGGGTATATTTACTTAAAAGGGTTTGGGTCTGGAAAAAACAAACTGATATATTTCATTATGGTGTATTTCAAAACGAATATATATATAAACTTGACATGCTCAATAATTTTCCTCAACAAGGAGATAGAGTGAGACAAAAAATACCAACAAATTTGGTAATAGTAATTCTAAAATATATACATCTCTTAAGATTCCCTGAATTCCAAAGTGATGTGGTGACATTTGTGAAACCTAAAATTGCCCGAAAATTGTGGAGCTTTCACGTAACCCATAATTTCCAAAATATCCAAATTTCCCTGTGATGATATTAACGGCTCACAAGCACTCGTACATTAAATAATTTAGTTACTAGCTGAATATGTTATTTAATCTGGTTAAGACCTCAATATATTAATATGCTCCTGGTAAATTAGTTGTCATTATTTAATAATGAACAATTATTATTATATTAAATTATTATAATTATTATCATAATGAGAAATTATTATAATTATTAAATGTTTGATCCAAAATTGGACCTAACGTGATGAGATCCGCTGGGGATTTTAGGACCCACTAGGGGGTGTTTGGATCTACTGGGGGTGCTGATTGGAATTTATGCTAAGCCTCCACAGTGCCTTGTAAAGGCATAGAGGTGATATGAAACTGGGCCTAAGAACACATGATGTACATGGTTCCCCCAGAATAGGCTACGTCCATAGTGGTATACTCATCTCATTATCAATAATAGTCTTTATTACATGATACCTTATGTGAGGATCCGACCCTCCTATGTTCGGACCCAACTCTAGCACGATATTGTTCGTTTTGGGCCTCCTTGCCCTTGCCCTCACGGTTTTGTTTTCGGGAGCTCATGGTGCAACTTCCCAGGGGGTCACCCATCATGGAATTTCACCAGCCTCAACTCGCTTAACTTTGGGGTTCCAATCCCCCCCAAAACCACTTGAGCACCCAAAAGGCCTCGTTTAGATCAGAGTTGCGCAGCGGCCCACTCTATCTACCACGATATTGTCCTCTCTGGGCAACCAAAGCCACACCCGTAGGGTTTTGTTCCGGGGAGCTCACGGTGCAACTTCCCAATGGGTCACCCATCATGGGATTGCACCAATCTTCACTCGCTTAACTTTGGAGTTCCCCAGGAATCCAAAGCCAGTGAGCTCCTAGAAGGCCTTGCGCTAGATAGGTGTGTGTCTACACCTTTAAGGCACACCACCATTCCCCCCTCGCAAGAATGTGGGATCGTTCACCATTCACTCCAGGACACGGGTCTTACAATCCACCCCCATTAGGGGCCTAGCGTCCTCGCTAGCACACTTCCCGGTCGGAGTCTAGCTCTGATACCATTCTGTCAGGATCCGACCCTTCTCTGTCCGGACCCGACTCTAGCACGATATTGTCCGCTTTGGGACTCTTTGCCCTTGCCCTCACGGTTTTGTTTTCGGGAGCTCATGGTGCAACTTCCTAGGGGGTCACCCATCATGGAATTGCACCAGCCTCAACTCGCTTAACTTTGGGATTCCAATCCCCCCCAAAGCCACTTGAGCTCCCAAAAGGCCTCGTTTAGATCAGAGTTGCGCAGCGACCCACTCTATCTAACACGATATTGTCCCCTCTGGGCAACCAAATCCACACCCGCAGGGTTTTGTTCTGGGGAGCTCACAGTGCAACTTCCCAGTGGGTCACCCATCATGGGATTGCACCAACCTCCACTTGCTTAACTTTGGAGTTCCCCAGGAATCCAAATCCAGTGAGCTCCCAGAAGGCCTCACGCTAGATAGGTGTGTGCCTACACCTTTAAGGCACACTACCATTCCATTCCCAGACCATTCCCCCCTCACAGGAATGTGGGATCATTCACCGTTCACTCCAGGATACAGGTCTTACACCTTAGGCATTGAGCCATGGGAAAAATAAAGAGTTTTCTAGAGGATGAGTGAGATATACAGAGAGAGAGAGGTGAGAGCTCACTCTAGAGAGAGAGTGGAGAGCTCCTCCTAATGAGGGAAGATGGATCCATATTTATAAGAATTACCTAAGGTTAGGTCTTATGCCACATGAGTGGGCTTTGTACATGTACTTTGATGGGCCTTCTTTCATGGATCATGGTGATGGTCCTATGCTTGCTCCAAGTGGGCATGCATAATGTGATAGGCCTTGATAATGGGCTGGGCCTAATCCGAGTGATCTTCCGGGTCTGATCCTAGTTGGTTGATATGGTATCAATATAAGTCTCATAAGTCGTTGGCTGAGGTACATTTCCTCGATCGAGCACTTGTAAGCCAGGTTGATACCTATCGACCGATCAGAAGGGTACTCCTCCTAGTCCACCAAGTCCTTGAAGGAGGAAATATGCCTCGGTAGGCTGGTATTGTACCAGTCCCCAGTACTGAGTCGGCATGATGGTTCCTGCATACCAAATGAAGGTGAGAAAATACTGTAAAAGGCACCCAAACGATTGCAATGTTCCTGTTTTCCGATTGGGGTCACAAGAGCACCTAACAGATGCTTCCAATTGGTCGTAATCGGTTACAATATGCCATAAGAGGGTACTTTGCAAGTGGCGCCTATTCGGTCACAATGTTCTTGCTTACTGATCAGGGTCGCGAGAGCACCTCACCAGGTGCTTCTGATCGATCACAATATTCCTACTTTTCGATCAGAGCATTGCCACGAAAAGGTACTTCGCAATGGCTCCCAATCGGTCGCAATGTTCATGCTTGTCGATTAGGGTGCCCACTACTGGGGGAGTCATGTACAACACTTGATTGGTAGCTGCGTGGAGCGTTTTCTGATCGGTACGTCCTCAGCTACGGGAATTGAGTTTTGCATCTGATCGATAGCTACGTCGAATGTTTGTCGATCAGATTGGCCTCCACGAGGGGAATTCATGTACAACACCCAATCGGTAGTTAGGTGGAGCATTTTCCTATCGGTACGTCCTCCACTGGGGGAGTTGAGTACTGCGTTTAATCGGTAGCTACGTGAAGAGTTTACCGATCAGAGCACCTTTCACAGGGTGAGTCATGTACAATGCCTAAATGGTAGCTGCATGGACCGTTTACCAATCGGTACGTCCTCTACTAGGGGAGTTGAGTATTGCATCTGATCGGTAGCTACGGGGTGCATTTGTCGATCAGAATGCCCTCAATGGGGGGAGTCATTAGTGGCAGAGAATATGAATGAGTGTGTAACCACATGAATGAGTGTGTGAGCAAATGAATGAGTGTGTAAGCACATATGTAACAACCCGTACCTTCGGGAAGGGTAAAAATGTAATTTTGTAAAGGATTTGTATAAAAGGACGATTTTGCCTTGTGAATAGTGGGTCAAAAGTTGACTTTTTGATTTACCGGTTGGATGAATGTTGACCATTGACTGTTACGTAGTTAGGGACGTCACGTGTCCGTAGGCAGGTGGCATGTCTGATTCGGACAATCGGAGAAAAAGTTATGATGTGCGGAAGATTGAGGGCTTTACCGTAATTTCGACTAATCGAAGAAAATGTTGACTTTTTAGTGGACTTGTGATTTTCACGTGGACCGAGGACCGTTAGATAGGTCTCGACGTCCTGAGTACAACGAAAGGCGGTACGCTGTCATCGGACATCGGACGAAATAGTTACGGGTCTGGAAAGTTTGAGGGTAAAACGATACATTTTAACACTAGGGGCAATTTGGTCTTTTACCCCTTAAGCCCAATCAGATAAGGCCAAGTGGCTGAGTGGGCTTGGATATTTTGTGTTGGTCCATGAGGAGGTGGACACGTGGGAGGGAGCTAGAGGCTTCTGAGAGAGTTTATGTGTGCACGACCACACATTGTACGCATTCAAACCCGTGCACCTTGGCTGTGAGAAACAGAAAACAGAGAGTGAAGATTGAGAGTGAGTGATCAATTCTGTGAGGGTGTGAGAATTTGGTGAGTTGTGAGAGTGAAAGAAAGAAGAGAGGAGGTTGGTGATCGAGTCGGGGAGTGGAAATCGTGCACGGAGACACGGCGGTGAAAGGCTGTGATTTCTGAGAAAACAGAGAAACGGTGGCACTGTGGCGGTGGTTGTGCCGTGTGGTGGCTTAATCCAAGGCGATAGGAGGCTTAGACGACTGCAGGGGACTCAACGAGCACCGTGGCACGCGGCGGTGCAGACGGCGGAGTGAGAATCGAAGGTATACCCTGAATCCCCTGTTTTCCCGTTTTTATTGTTTTCAAAAGTCGTGGACTTAGGGCTAGAGTCGAAGCTTTTGGAGGTTAGGGTGAGACTCCTGGAGGTCTCAGGAGTCGTCTGAGTGTGGTGCCGTGACGGGGGAGGACCTGGGTGGCCGGCGGCCAAAATAGGGCTCACGGGCCGTCTGTTTCGAGGATGAAGTAGAGGGGTTTTAGGCTTCGATTCTCAAAGGTTAGGAGGGGAAAGGATTGCTGGGGACTGGACGATGCTATTGGGATTGAAAGGGAGAAGAATGGTGGAGGAACGGTGGAGAACCGGTCACGCCGGTTCAACACAGTTGAACCGGGTGACTCGAGGTTGAAGAAGCACTGTAGTAGGCGCGTGAGGCCCAAGCGCAGCCACTTTGGGTGGCGCATGGGGGCGCGTGGGGAGGATTCCGGCCAAACTTCCAACATGGTTTTGGTTCTAAATGTCCTAAGGAATCCATTGGTGTGATTTTCGGGTTCATCGGACGATGTTACGGGATGGTTCGGGAATCCGGACGGTTTAGGGTCTAAGTTTAAATTACAAATAAATTCCCGAAAAATGGGGAAAATTAGGGTTAGTATATTTGACGTAATTGTAACCCTATTTAGTGCCTATTGACAGGACGGGAGACACCTGAGACGGTCGAGGAGCGCACGGAGCGCGATTGACAATTTCTGATTCGTGAGTGGACTCTTTCTTTTCTTACGAGCATGCCTAACTGTTTTTATTTATATTTTATGATTTTAAGTATGTTTTTATGCTTGTTAATGATGATTATATGTGATGGATATGCTTGCACGTTTTTTTAGACATTTTCGCGCTTTTGCACGTTTTTCGAGAAAAAGCTAGATTTCTGATTCTGATGCTATACTTTGAGATTTCAAATTATAATTGTGTTCTGATGGTTATAATGAATTCTGAGACATGATTTTGGAAACCCGATTTTGGTTTAAAGTTGGATTTCGTGGAATTCCGGATTTGGGTTCGGAATGACGGTTCTGGATGCCGGAAGGGCATCAGACCAGTGATTTCAGATTCAGATTTGGAGATGAATTTTAGAATTGGTTTTGGATTGGATTTGCTGGATCTGGATTGGGTTTAAAGTCTCGGATTCTGATTTGACGGGGGACGGGCCCGGCTTGAGTTTAAAGACTCGGGAGTTTAAAGACTCGGACATTTACGATATTACCCCCACAGGCCTATTGAGTTTAAAGACTCGGATAGACCCAGCAGGTTTGATCGGACTTTGATATTTGTGGACTTGGTTTTATGATATGGATTATACTGTTTTATGTCGTGGTTTTCTGATACTTCGTTAGGCATGCATGTTTTTAAAACGGAGGGAAAAATATTACCATTATTTTCTTAACCCTGATTTGATGATTTATTGTTTTTGAACTTTTATTTCTTTTAGTCCACTCACACCTTTCGGTTTTAAATTTTCCCTCCAAGTCGTGGTGATAGCGCTGGGGTGAACGTTGCGGCAGGAATCGAGGCATAGAGCTTTCGACGTTCTTCTGTTGCGAAACTAGCTTAGTAGGATTTTGTGCCCATTTTGTATGAACTATGCTCTGACTTACAGTTGTATTTTATTTACTCCCTTGTCTGATAGTTATGCTTATAGTGGTGTTGAGGTTATTTTGGTACTTTAAGTGTGATTGTCAGACGGGAGTAGGGAGGTGATATTTGGGACGGGTCCTGACAACATAAATGAATGAAATGATGCTGCATGATTGTCAAGACCCGACCCTCCTCGGTCAAGACCCGACTCATCTAGCACAATATTGTCCGCTTTGGGCCTCCTTGCCCTTGCCCTCACGGTTTTGTTTTTGGGAGCTCACGGTTCAACTTCCCAGGGGGTCACCCATCTGGAATTGTACCAGCCTCAACTCGCTTAACTTTGGGGTTCCAATCCCCCCCAAAGCTACTGAGCTCCCAAAAGGCCTCATGCTAGATAGATGTGTGCCTACACCTTTAAGGTACACCACCATTCCCTTCCCAGACCATTCCCCCCTCGCAGGACTGTGGGATTGTTCACCGTTCCCTCCAGGACACGGGTCTTACAATGATGATGCAGATATGCTGGAAGAAAATGTTATATGAATGAGGTTCACTTTCCAGGCTCAATGATGTGAGCCTACCGGTCAAGTAGAGTCTCGTCATGAGGTCCAATGTGTGACTCTGCATGAACGAAATAGATGTCGTGGGGCATGTGACAAGGAGCTCATGCTAGTGAAAAAAGTTGAGGAGGAGCAGAAATTATGGAGAGTAACGGTATGCTAAGTACTTAGCTTATAGGGTGCTAAGTTAAATATCGCCATGTGCCTTGGTAGAATGCTGGTGATGCTAACTGAAGGGGGTTGTACCAACTTAGTAGAATTTTTTGAGGGAAGAACGAGAGTCCCTTAGTCCTCTATTGCTGAATTTTGATAGGCTCTTCGCGGAAAGAAGAGATGGTAGGTTGTTCGCGGGAAAAGTACATGATAAGGAAGTGTGTAAAGCGAGAGTGTCTGGATATAAGCCCGATGGGGCTACTTCCATGAAGGAGTGTCGTATGATACTACCGATCGGCACCTCGATGGTAGGTGCTGATTGAGATGGTTAGCAGACTACTGATTGAGATCATGGGCAGATAGCCGATTGGGATGGTAGTCAGATTTCTGATTGAGATGATAGGTAGATTTCCGATTGGGTGGATGTATTGTTTGCTCTTTTGGGGAAGAGTGCAGGATAGGCTCATCGAGGAAGAGTGCATGATAGACATCATGTGTTGATTGTCATTAGTGACTCATGGAAGGTGATGGTCCATGGTGTTTTTTTTACGATATGAGCGAGTTTATTTCCAATCTTCCCATCATTTCAAGGGGACCATGTGTGCTTCGTTAGAAGTCCAGATGATGAAATGGATATGTATTCCAATCGTGGCTTGTTTTATTTTGGTAGGGACTAGAACTTAGAGCATCCCACTCAATATGAATGGCCCATATGGATGGTGGGATTGAGTGTCTAAAAGTAGATTGTTTTATTAGGTGTACTAGATCACAATGTATTTATCTCACTCAACCCAAATATTAATGCTCTAGTCGACCGATTTCTAGGTTGGTGCCTGCAACCTAACTCCTCAACCCCAAACAATAGTATCTGATTGGTGTAAATATAAGGAAGTTTAGATAATGGACTTATCTCCTTACTAGACATAACCGTTCGAGAGATTTCGGTGCAGAAGGGCAATTTGGGATAGTCTTCTGTGTGATTAGAGGGGATATTCTTCTGTGTGATTAGAGGGGCTACTCCTCATTTGCCCTAACATATCGGCAGTGAGAGTGCTCGGTGGTGGAATTTTGAGTTGCAGGCCTTGAGGCTGCGTGGCCGTCATCTGGAGAACGAAGGAGGCATAGGATGATGGTGTGTCAGGCAAGGGAAAATTCCGACATTAGCCCGCTCGGGCTTTCAGAGTACGCCAGGATCCGGAGGAGGTATGTGATGTCTCTGTCTCTACTACAGCCCGCATCCGCGGTCAGCCTGAAGGGTAGTCAAAACATTAAAAGCTGTGAGTGAACAAAACAATAATTTATAAAAACATTTTCATAAAGACATTTGTACCATTCACTAAAAAGCATGCATGCATTCGAAAACCATTTACCAAACCATCAGGGCCTTAGCCCAAAATCGTAAATGAAACCAGATACACGGGCCACTGTCCAAATCCATGTGGGACTCAGCCCAAAACCTGTACACATCACATATCATATAGTATATACATATAAATCACATAACCTATCCTGTCACGGTATCTAAAGCTACGCGCGTGCTACCCGGGGTCTCAAAGCCCAAGTCTCTCAGGGTCCACCCAGGTCAATTTTCGTATATCAAAGACCCTCCCTGAGGTTATAATCTATGTCTTCCTGAGAGTAAGGTACCCAACGGGGGCGACTCCACTCAGTTAGTGCTCTGTGACTACTCCGGGGTCCACCCATGCCAACGACCCTCCCCGAATGAGACATTCCAAATAAGGAAGGTATATGAATATATATATATATATATATATATATATAACGAAAACATTCTCAAAACCTTTCAAAGGATTCATGCTCGGTCCCCATAAATTGTCATGAGCTAGAAATCCATTTAGGGTCCTCGATCCGAAATCATAAACATAAAATAACTAGGCCTCAAGCCCGAACTCATGACTCAACTGGGCATCGTGCCCGATATCTCAAGGTCAGTCACGATTACGATCGTAGTGATGCGTGCAACCATCCATCCAAGACCGCTCTCAATCCCGGTATGTCGCCGTGAACATATCAACCGACGCGACCACCTCTAGATGATGGTGCACTCATCATCGATCGATATCCTGAACTGTCAGCACTCCAAATTTGAGCCTCCAGTGGCTGCTTGAAAACTATTTGTGCATCGTGACCTCTCCGGAAAGAACACATCCCAGTCTAGAGACGAGCGTCGTATCGTCCGTCGTGGTGCACACAGCACTTGCCGCGACCACGACTCAGACCCGTAGGTCATCAATAAATCTACATGCCCGAGACAAAACCAAATGGGTCTCATGCCCGAGTTTATCCTTTTTAAATCCAAAACTATTTCATTTAAACCATCGTAGAAATACAGACCCGTATAGGCACCGTATAAGGCCGAAACCTTGAAATACGTGCCAATACGTAAACACACAAAAATGCACTCATGGAATCACAAAACATGTATTAAAACATATAATAAACATTTATGCATGCATCAATTTAAAAAACAAGGTCCACTCATAGACCGTCGGAGCTGCCGTCTCGATACGCATGCCATATTGCTCTCTAGGGACAAACACCGTCACGGGGACTTCTAAACCTTCCCAAATCGTAATAGAGGGTTACTAACTACCTTATTAACCTCTCACTAAAGCCCCGTAATTTTCTCTAATTTTTAAGTATTTTTAAACTCGATTCTAAATCTTCGGACGTCCCGAAACCTATCGAAACGATATCCGATTGACACAAAACCAGTCCCAAAATATTTGTTACATCGAAAGGATGATTTCGTGTGTTGGAAGTATCCCCAGAAAGTGGGCCACGCGCCCACATGAGCTGGCCAAAGCCCCTGAGCGTGGGAGCCATGCGCCAGTGCACTGTTCTTCTCCTTCCTCGGCCAGACCGGTTCGAATCGGCCGGTCCGACTTTTTTCCTGCAAATCCGGCCGAGCTAGACCGACGTGACCGATCCAGGCCCTTAGACCGTTCATTCTTCGTCCTTTTTTTTTCGTAATTAATTCCATTCTACCTATTTTGATCCTAGGAACCTAAATATGAAATCAAATCACCCAAAAACCCATAAAAACCCATCGGTTCAAAAGCTTGCTCACGATTCAATATTTTCAAAACCTCATCAGGGCCTCCTCAGCCGTTAACCACCACTAAAACCTTCTTATTACTCCCATAGCAACCTAAATAACTCATTACAATTAATTAAAACCATCCCTAACGTCAAGAATAGAAAATAAAATGAAAAGGGCCTAACTGATACCTTGGTTCGAGTTTGTCTCCGCTGCCCACGGCGGCGCCGTATCCTGCTAGCCACCAACATCCTCATGTCCTCTCATCACTCTCTGGGTCTCACAACCATGATCATAGGGGTAAGGGTTGGATTGGGGTTGAGGGATTGATCGGGTTTGGTTTGGGGACATAGTCGAATAAAGAAAAGGGAATGAGATGCATGAATACAATTTCAATGGACAATGGATGAGTGACACTTGTTACTCATCCATTGAGCCAATTTAAAATATCTGGGGCCCACCTAATGCCAAAAGGTATTCGTTTCGTAAAACGTGTAATAGTGACTCGAAACTTCCTTGAACTATAACTTCTCCGTCGAACATCTGAATTCGACATGTCGCGTGTCTACGGATTCGTATCGGCCCGATCTACATAACAGTCCTCGGCCCTCGGCCATCGGACCTCCCGGTCAAAAAGTCAACCTTTTACCCACGACCAGAGGCAAAACGAACATTTTGCATCGTGCGTCTGATTCCGCTCAACTAATCACTGATTAACCTTACTAATCCTTGATTAGCCACTAATCTAATCCTAAAATTCGGGACGGGTCGTTACATAGTGGGGCTCTGCGGATCGGTGGGATGAATGGGTTGATGGAAGTGATTGCATAGTGGCAGTATGCTTGTCTGGTGGAGTTGCAGTGAGCGAGCAGGGGTCAATCGGCAATAGTGCTAACAATGGGTCATGTCATGTTGGGTTCATGTTGTGTCATGAATTTTATTTTACCCAAATATACCTAATCCAAACCCGACCTGTTTAATAATCGTGTCAAGGATGTCCAACCCGAATTCGACCTGTTAATGACTCAGGTAACCCATATAACCCGTGTAACCCATTTAATAAACAAGATGTAATTGAAACTCAATTAACCTATTACCCGTTTAACCGGTTTAACTTATTTAACTGTTTAACCTATATAAACTATAAGATTTAATATGTATTTAGGTAGGTAAATGGGTAGATAAATGAGTTAGTAATGACACGTTTATTAAATGGGTCAATATATAAGTCAATATATGAGTTAACAAATTAATCAGAAATCTACCAATTTATTAAATGGGTTAATAGGTCATTATACATGTTAATATGTTGACCAAAAAATTACCCAAAATTTTAATCGTGAGGATTGACTCGGATAAATCTCGTTCCGATTTCCAGTCTTATATCGAGTCATGTCAAAAATTCCCACCCTCATTCGGTAGGGAGCCAATCAGTGGAGAGATAGTGAGCATGCGAGTAGGGGTCGATCGATAGTGAGCCGTTCGACAGAGAAACAGAGAGCATCCCAGGGGCGTTGGACAGAAGGGAACCAATCATGCAAGCAGAGGCAGTTGTGTTCGAAGTTGTCTCGCGTGGTGGCGTGTATTTCTTATTCAGTAGAAAGAAAACGAACCACGTCCACCTCCACGGTCAAGTTCTGCTAATAGCAGAGATGACCAAATGAGGTCCGACCAGTTGAGTTTGAAGTTGTCTTGTGGGTTTAGTTCGAATCGTTGTTCGGTAGGTGCTATCCGAATGGTGATTCGACAAGTGCTGGTTGAAGGCTGGTTTAGCAGGTTCTAGCCAAAGGCTGGTTCTGTAGAATAACATCGAACATACCAGGGGGTTTTGGTAAGAGATCAGCGAGCAAGCTAGGGGGCTTTTAGTGCTTCTTTTGCAGAGAAAGGTGAAGATCATGTTCTTCCTGATTTATTTTGTGATTTTTTGTGAGTTTTTGTTTTTTTCCAAGGTTTGACTTTGAAATTGTTGCTACTTCTGTCTGTTTTACTCTACTTTGTGCATATTTGTAATGAAGAGGCCATGGCAGTGATACTTTTCCCTTGAGGGAACCTCGGATGAGGATATCGATCGGCACCTCGATGGATTATTCCAACTGAGATGATAGGTTGGCAAATTTGTTCTTTCCTTTCTGAATTTCATCCCTATGAACCCGCTTCCTGATGTTTGATTTTGATAGAGATATTTTTTTTGAAAATTTTCTTCAAGTAGTCTCCTTGGAATAACGCCTGATGGTCCTTCCAATTAACCCCTTGTGAACATATATGCTGATTGAAGATGGTTATAACTTTGATCTTCCAAAAATGGATACCCGCTGATCGGGAACGTCATGTGAGCCTTCTCTGGGGGAAGGGTTGTTGGTTTCCTCTAGATTGATGAGGAGAATGACATCAGCATGTTGTATTTTGTAATTTGTATTAAGTTATTGTAAAGAGATTGGGCCTGAGCCCTAATTGTGAGCTCAAATAATAGTCTTGAGCTTGCTGATTGATAATATTGTTGAATTGGAGATCAAGATGTGGATTTTCTTCCCCGAAAAAGGTATTGGATGGTTTGACCGATCGGTCGCGATGTATGGTCCTTTCGAATAAGAATCTGGGTTCTTGTCGACCAATTTTGGAAGAGTGAAATTTTGATGCTCTTCATTTCGAGTTTGTTTTTTCATTTTGTTTTTTTATGTCTCCAATGAGAGATTGAATAGGTGGGATGAGAGAACTTTGACAACGGGGTTGATGAGGTGGAGCTTGGATGGTCCTGCTAATTAGAAGTGGAAACTAAATGGTCCTGCTGATCAAGAGTGATCTTGCTAACCAGGAGAGGTAATGCCTACCAGAATTGATCTTCCGACCAGGAAGTGATCATGCCGGCCAAGAATGATACTGGAGATCAGAGATGGTGTTATCAATTGGGAAGTGATCTTGCCAACCAGAAATCGTGCTAGAGACCAAAGATGATATCGGAGACCATAAATTGTGCTGCCGATCGGGAGGTGATCCTACCGACTAGGAAATGATCCTCCTGACCAAGAATGGTGTTGGAGACTAAAGATGATATCAGAGACCAGAAATGGTGCTACCAATTGGGATGTGATCTTGGTGACTAGGAAGTGATCATGTCAACTAGGAATGATGTTGGGGACCAAGATGATATTGGAGACCAGAAATGGTGCTGCCGATCGGAAGGTGATCATGTCGACCAAAAAATCATCCTTTTTACTAGGAATGGTACTGGAGGCCAAAGATGATATCAGAGACCAGAAATGGTGTTGCCGATCAAGAAGTGATCCTGCCGACTAGGAAATCACAATAGATTGACAAGCTAAATGAGCGAGTAGAAAGGCTTATCTGCGTGGATGATCAACGGATGCTTGGTGCTCTTGAGTGATGTGGGCTTCAGTGGAAAAGTGAAGAGTGAAGAGGGGAAGATCACCATGACATGGATTTTAGCCTCGGAAGGCATATTAGTTCTGGTCCTGTTGTGATCTCTATGGGAAATATTGTTGAGCTAACCATCATCTTGCTCGACAGACATTTCAATCTACGAGTAGATGGAGCGGAGGTATGTGAGCTAGTGGGAGGACTTACTAGTATTCCCACAGAAGGCGCCAAATATTTGATCTGATACTGGACCTAACGTGATGAGACCCGTCTGGGGTTCTATGTCCCATTGGGCGGTGTTTGTACCCATTATGGGTGTTGATTGAAATTTATTTTAAGCCTATAGAGCGACTTGTAAAGGTATATAGGTGATCTGAAATTAGACCTAAGAGCACATGATGTACGTGGTTCACTCAAAATAGGCTACGTCCATAGTGGTATACTCATCTCATTATCAATAATAGTGTTTATTACATGATACATTAGACATTGAGCCATGGGAAGACTGAAGAGTCGTCTAGAGGAAGAGTGTGATTTAGAGAGAGGTGAGAGCTCACTTTAGAGAGAGAGTGGAGAGCCCATCATAATTAGGGAGGATGGCTCCCTATTTATAGGAATTGTCTAGGGTTAGGTCTTGTGCAGAGCCGGTCCAAACATTTAGAGGCCTAGGGCAAAAATAAAAAATGGGCCCTCAATTCGCATACTTAATTATTGAAATTTAAATTTTATAAATTGATTATATTATATTTTTATTAAGAAGTATCGTTACAATTTTTGCTATGAGAAAACTCATAAATTAGGACAAAACCCCAAACAAAGAAAAAAGAGTACATCATATCCAAAAAATTACATTTAATTTTTTTAAACAAATCTTATACTTTTTTTTGTAAAATCAGTAAGCAATTTGCAATTATATACAAACTTTTATATTCAAAACAAGAATGTAATTAAATATTGTTAAACTAAGAACTTTTGTAGCAATGACCTTATCAATTTAGGTGAGTTTCTTGAAATTTTCCTGGAATGCGAAAAATACGTAATTAAAGATTCAAAAGACACAAAAAAAAAAACTAAAGAGGCATAATTTCTAATTTCTAACAACGAGTAAGAATTGACATGTCATTTGTAATGTTAGATTCGTGGTTTAGACCCATAACATTGATCCTTTGATTATATGAGGGGGTCTTCCTGTCGTAAAAAACTACAACATCCATAAGGGAAAGTTGTCAAATGGAAGTATTCAATTAGGGAAACTGTAATAGGAATTCTATTAAATTAAATTACTTATTTTTAAGGTTTGTAACTTAGGAATATCACGGATAGGGCTTTCAGAAGGGGAGGCGAAAATGTCTAGATGTCTTCCACTAGAAAAGAAAATTGTTGAGAAATTGAGGTTAGGGTTTGAGAGTTTGAATGAGATTGCAAAAACTTAAAAATTTAGAACAATTGAGAATTTGAGATTGAAAGATTGATATTTAACCTTAGAACATTGAATTAGAATATTAAAACACTGCGTTTTCTTTTTGGACTTTTGAATGAGACTTTCTTTTCGTTTCTTGTTCACTCGTATCCCCCATATAAATTATCATACATCTTACTATTTTTTTTAATATAACAAAAAAAAACTTAATTTTGGGCCCTTTAATATTTTTGGGCCCGGGACCTAGGCCCCTCCTGCCCTCCCTCTTGGCCGGCCCTGGTCTTGTGCCACATGGGTGGGCTTTGTACATGAGCCTGGATGGGCATTTCTTCATGGATCATGGTGATGGTCTTGGACTTGCTCCAAGTGGGCATGCATGATGTGATGGGTCTTGACTGTGGGCTGGGTTAGGGCCAAGTGATCTTTTGGGTCTAATCCTAGTCGGTCGATATAGTATTAACATTAAATAATATATTTTATTAAAAATATATTAATAAAATATATTATTTAATAATTATAAAATCAACTGACCAATAAGAACACTCTGTGAGTCCCAAGGTTTCCTTATAAATAATGAAGCTCATTCTATTTTCAAAATAATTTGTTCTTCATTTCGAAGTATTTCTTATTCCTCTATTAAATTTAACTTAAGTATCTGAGCGTTTTTTGTTGAATAACCGCTGCAGGGCTTCAACCTTAACTTCGATTGTCTTTTATTTGTTGTTTGTAGGGATTGTGAAGATTTTTTTCCAGTCAAGTACGATTTCTGCTTCAATAATAATATATGCATGCAAAACCCGAACAAGTTGCAAATAACACATGTACTAATGTAATACAATCGCTCACTCGCTCATTGTTGATTTATCGAATTATATATATATATATATATCATAATCAAAATTGTGTATTCTCTCTAAATCATTACGTGGGTCATCTAGTCATTTATATATGTCAACGAAATTGATACGGTTCCCCATGAGAATCTTAATTCTTAGAAAAACCATTGATTTATTTGATACATATGAATGACTATTAAAGACATCAAATCTTTTGATAAAATTGATATTGACATCTTGATTTATAAAATAAGAGGTTCAGACTATAATATATGTGTAAAGATAATTCGATAAATTGAAATAGTGATACGAGGAGACACTACCAACATGGAATGCAAATATATTTTTTTGTTGATTTATTCATTTTAGAGCATAGAAGTCATCTGCAATTTATAAAGTAGTACGATTTTTGTTGTTTTTGAATTAAAATTTTGTCAATAATAAACTTTAAAAGCACTTTATTTTCGTGCATGATTTTTTTTTTTCCATATTGCATGATTTCTTCATATTTTCAATGAGGGTCATAATTTTTTTAAAAAACAAATTAACTTCTTTATTATTATTATTATTTAATTAGCAAAGTCATAAAAAGATTTCCTCTACTTCTCAATCAATTTGTTCCCAATGGTTGTAAGTAGTGGTGAGAAAAAAACAACATCCAAGATCATTTTTCAAGTAATTAAAAGGAGACAAATTAAATTAAACACATTAGATTGAAAATTCTGCGTTCAAGTACTAGCCAGATCGATGACGTGCTAATTAATTAATAAAAGATAATTGAGTAATTAATTATATGTATGCAGAAAATTATTTAAAAATTATTTGATTTCCTCATTTTTCGTTTTTATTTAAATCGTAGCATATATATATACCATGTATATATGCTTCAGCTGGCATTTCCTCTCTTCGATCTCTATCCACGTATTAACCATGGCTCCAAGCCACACGGCCCACACGTACCATCAGCTATAAGCCTATAAGTAGATCCAGCTACAAGTAGATTCAGATTCTACTAACATTGCCATTTGCCGATCGCCAAGTTTATAACTTACCCCTTAAAGTCTCGTTTGGTATGCCGTACTGCACTGATTATTTCAATCGGATAGACTAATCTGTCCACCGGATAGACTGATTATTTAGTCGGACGTTTGGTACTTTTCCGGATTAGAATGTCGACTATATTATACTGACCGGATTATATTATAGTAATTGACGAAATACTTATATCTTAGATATTAATTATGTATGTCATTATTTTATTATTATTTATTTTAATAATAATTATTATTACATTTTTATTAATTAATTATTTTTAATTTTATCATTATTATTTATTAAAATATCATTAATTATTAATTATTAATTTATTATTAGTAGTATTTATTACTTTATTACTTTTTATTATTAATATTTACTAAATTAATATTTTATTTTTATTATATTACTATTTATTATTATTATTATTATTATATTTTACAAGATTACTAGTTATCCGACTATTTAATACGGACAATTTCGAGCGTATTATTTTAGCGTGTATGGACCGTATAAAAATATTCAACCATATTAACTTATACGGTGACTAATTAATACGACTGGTACCAAACACAGGTTTCGAATTATTTAGCCTATACGGACTGTAATACGGTGTACCAAACACACCCTAAAAGCATACTCGAAATAAAAAGGTTGAAGATGATCCAGCTAGTGACCAAATCATTAACAATATAAACATACACATGCATACGCATATATATATATATATATAGCGGATCTAATGAAGGATGAGGATGGGGCCGTCACTTGATCCTTGGCAAGATCCGTCGCAACTTTGACAATTACATACATATAATATATAGTCTCTCTCTGTATTCCCTTTCTTTCTCTTCAGCGCAACCACCATCTATCGCGGGCATCGTCAGTCTCCGAACTGAAAGAACAGAGCCGAAGTACCAGAGCTTGGAGCTGCTGATGATGATGTGAACCTTGTGTGGCTGCCGGTGGAGATATAAAACACCGGCAGAGGGGACACGTGGTATGATTAAAGGCGGTCCATCTGTCCAAGCATAGTTTATGAAAGAGATGAGCGCATCTCAGTTCTGTCACCTCTTCTCCTTCTTCAAACCTGCATAGGCACACAGCACAATATTCCACATCATGACCACCCTCCCCTCCCCTCCTCCTCCTCCTCCTCCTCCTCGGTCCTGGTCCCCGCGTTCCGGACTGTGCTAACCGATGATATTGACGACGATGATGACGATGAAGATTGTGTGGTTTGATCCTCGGAAGGACTGCGAAGTCGCAAAAGCATTGATTGTAATGTAGGAGAAGGAATGGTAAAGCAAGACGTTGAACAACCAGATTAAGTGGGTACCGATTGCAAGTATGTACTTCCACATGATTTTAGTTAAGTGCGAACTAGATGGAAAGATGTTGAGAATTTTGATTTGCAAATGGTGAGTTTAGGAGGGGAAACCAAGAATGTATTTATAGACTCAATATGATTGCGTCATGCATGGGCCATGGAGCCATGGAGAGGAGCATCAAATAAAAACAGAAAATATAAATGGCTTAATTATTTGTGGCCTAAAAGAGTCACTGAATAAATATCATCACATGCTAGGTTGTCGGTCATGCATGTACAACGTTGGGCGGCTCAAGGATGTTAACAACGGTAACATCACGCTTGCTTGTTTAAATATTTTATTTTTAAAATTTAAGGTATTTTGAACCAAAAAATAGTACATATATTAGTTATTTTTAATTTTATCGAACTTGATAATTGGAAAACATAAATTTTTTCATGTCTAGCTGGCTAATAATTCATCTAGATGATTAGGTTTGACAAATTTTAGAACTTAGTTAGCTTTCTTTTTCATACTTCACTAATTATATTATATTTTAACTCTTTCGAATTATATATATATATAGTCACGAATCCATGAATTAAAAATGAGATGTGCTAAAATTTAACGTGAATTTGTTTAAATCAAATTTTGACTGTATTGGTAAATTCCATCATTAAAAAAAACTAATTAAAAATACGTATATTATGCAATGCAAAACACTTAAATTACGGCGAGCTTATTTTTACATGGATACGATATTATATGACATCCAAAATTTTTATCTTCCCTCATGTTTACGTGGAGTTAAATTAATAATTTGAGCTATATAAACTAATATTACATAATTTTTTTTGGGTCTTTAATTTCAGGTGGGCGGTAGTACGCCCAACTTTATTGGTGACCCGTGCATGTATATATATAAAACAACCTTGCATATCAAATTATATGAAATAATTCAATGGTGGGTTAAGTATGGAAGATTTTCAAATAGTTGTATAATTTGATCCGTTAGTAAATTATTAAACATGCAAATTAGTTTTGAATTGTATACGTACGAAACCTAAATAACGATCGACTTCTACCGATTCATTTAGTTACGTAAATAGGTACATATAAAACGTGCTTATTATGTGGACTAAGAACGAAAGCAATGAAATGTTCGCTTCTGAATTTTTTTATTTCTTTGATTATTACGTACGATATTCATCAGAATAGTACTCACTGATTTATGTTTCCTGTATTTTGTGAATCACGTGGTTCTTACAAATCATAATGCATAGTACTACACCCTCATCTTATGTACTACAAGAAAAAAACTTTACCTCGACAATAATAAAATTCGTTGGGTAATATTAAAATTTGTCGGTTAATAACCCGTCGGCTATTAGCCGTTGAGCTAGATGTTTACCCAACGAATCAAAATAAATTCGTCGGATAACAGTCAAATCACCCGAAAACGACGCGAGATTCGTCGGGTAAGGTACAAATTCGGCGGGCATGATTATTTTTCATCGGGCAAGATAAACAAATTTTAATCGAGCAACTGAACTTTTCTTGTAGTGTTATAGCCAAACTAAAAGGAAAGAGAATCCACTAGGGAAAAAAAGGTAAGAAATTCTCAATTTTAATTTAATAATATAAAAAAGTTGAAATAATTATAACATTTTAACGTTATTTATAAAACTAATAAACCCTAAGTTCAAAAAGGAAAGTACAAACCCTAATTAAACAAGGAATAAACTCAAAAATGACAACAATCTTAAAAGCTAATTAATTATGACTTATGAGGCTCTAAACAACCTTTTTTTCATCAATCTTTTTTCTCGATCCATTATGTTCTACGTCAAATGATGACGATGACCTGGATCTGTATCATTTAGGGTTTGTATTCGTTAGTTTAACTCAGCTATAGTTATGGCAGAATCAGAATGGTACTCATTGATTTATGTTTCCTGTATTTTGTGAATCACGTGGTTCTTACAAATCATAATGCATAGTACTACACGTACCCTTATCTTATAGCCAACTGAAAGGAGCGAGAATCCACACAAACCCTAATTAAACAAAGAATAAACTCAAAAATGACCACAATCGTAAAAGCTGATTACGACTTATGAGGCTCTAAACTGTTTGGATGATCAAGCAGCTAAGAAAGAGTTTGATGATCAAGCAGCCTTGCAATCTGTTTCAAGCAGCTAAGGAGCAGTTCAAGGAATTAGTAAGTTAGTTAAGATAACTGTTTATGAGCTGTAGTCCATAAGCCACGTGGCTCCATTCCATAGGATCAGTTAGTTTTTACACAGATAAGAGTATATTAGCTGTTTTCTCTCATTTTGTACTCTCACTTTTCATACACACAAGAATCATCATCAAGAAGTTGAAACGTCTCTCTATCTCTCTCTCTCTCTCTCTCTCTCTCTCTCTCTCTCTCTCTCTCTCTCTCCTCTCTCTCTCTCTCTCTCTCTCTCTCTCTCTCTCTCTCTCTCTCTCAAGATTCTTCAATGATTTTCATGGTATAAGAGCTTCAGCTCGATCCGTGATACCTAGCTGGAGTTCCCTGGTTACAACCTTCAAATACCTGCAAGCTTTGAGCTAAGTTTTTTTTCTTGATCGTTTTTCCTCCATTGTTGCTATCTTCTGGTTGTTTTTCTTTTCGTATGGTGTATTGAAGATTGAGTTCTGTTGAATTCGTGCTTTGCACGCTTGAAGCTAGATGTTCATATGAAGTTTCTGTTTGTTCTGTGATTGAGGATCAGTTTTTTGTTAAATTCGTGCCTTGCACTCCTGAAGTTAGATGTTTGTATGAATTTTTTTGTCTGAATCTGTGATTGACAGGTTTTCTTCATTGTTGTAAAGTTGAATCGGTGATTGAAGATCGTTTGCCTACTTGAAGTTGCTTATTAGTCTGCTTAAAGCTCTAGTTCACGTTCTCTTCTGAATTCTTCACGGGAAGTATGTCGGCTTCACACACTGCAAATCTTGGCCCTAAATCTGCCTCTCAAACCACACATATTTTCCTCCCAAACATTGTGCTCGATGAGTCTAATTACTCTACCTGGATTTTTCGGATGGAGTCTTTTTTGGGAGGATTACACTTGCTTGGTTTTATTGATGGTACAAACAAGTGTCCTCCTGAGTTTGTGTTGGCTGATGATGGTCTCACTAAGGTGCTCAATGATGCCTATGTTACACGGAAAGGTCAGGACCAGAACATCATCAATCTGATAGGACAGACTCTGAGCCCTCGAGCCATGTCTTGTGTTGTAGGAAGCACTTCAGCTGCTGCAATGTGGTCAAGCTTGAAGTCCAAGTTTGCTGATTCAAATAGACAAAACATTCTACAACTAAAGACCAATCTTCAGAGGACTAAGAAAGGTCAAGATTCAATCGAGGTGTATTTGGAAAAAATCAAAATATCCAAAGATGCCATTGCCACTGTGGGAGTAGTATTGGATGATGATGATGTAGTAGTGATAGTTCTTGAAGGTCTTCCACCTGACTTCACTGCCATCAAAAAAATAATTAGAACTCAAGCCACTTGCTCTATGACAAATCTTAAGACTCTCCTCAAAGCAGCAGAGTATGATCTGGAGCAGGTCTCACAGTTCACACCGATGCACAACCTGACTACTATGATGGCTAACAACTCCTTAACCACTCAGGAAGCATCTGGTTCCTCCACTGTCTCCAATGTGCCTACTGGACCTGTTAATCCCCCCAATGTTCAGCCACTGATGTATCCTAGTTCTTTTCCTTTTTTACCACTGTCATCTCAAGCTCAGTTCACTCACATGCCCATGTATCCTATGGGGTTCCCTTTTGATTCTGGTAATGGTAATTCACAGTTTCCAACCTTGATTTCTAATGGCAATGGATGAGGAGGTAGGTTTGGAGATCGAGGTTCTGGTTCAGGAGGAAGGGGTTATCAGTTCAGTCCAAATTCAAATGTCTGTTAGTTGTGTAATAAACCAGGCCATAGTGCAAGAACCTACCACAATCTGCAAGCCTATGATACACAGAGAGGAAATGCTGGAAACAGGTTTTCTAGAGGAAATAATGGTGTTGAATGTCAGTAATGTGGGAAAAAGTTTCACACAGCAGATAAATGCTATCACTTGATTGGTTTTCCCAATCAAAGAATGCAATTTGGAGGGAAAAATAACACTTTCAAAGCAGGAGGGTACAATGCCAATTTCAAATCAGGTGCTTCTCCTGGTGAGTTTCACAACAACATCTCCAGTGGGTTTTCTGGCAATTCAACCTCTCATTTTGGCACCCCTAGTGTATCTTCAAAAAATCAATATGGTAACTCTAGTGGATCTTCAAACAATCTCAATCTCACTAACAAAGATCCTTGCATGTCTATCTCTGGTCAGCATGCCATGATGGCCTCAGGTTCTGCTATGGTCACTTCAGCTGGTCCTTCATCTATGCCATATTGGCTTGCAGACTTAGGAGCATCTAACCATATGACAAGTGACATTCAACTTCTTAATAACATTACCTCTTATCCTACCACTGTAACAACCTGTACCTTCAGGAAGGGTATAAATGCAATTTTGTAAAAGATTTGTATAAAAGGACGATTTTGCCCTTGTGAATAGTGTGTCAAAAGTTGACTTTTTGATTTACAGGTTTGTTGAGTGTTGACCATTGATTGTGACGTAGTTTAGGACGTCACGAGTCCGTAGAAGGGTAGCATGTCCGGTTTGGACAATCGAGAGAAAAGTTATGACGTTCGGAAGATTGAGGGTGTTACCGTAATTTTGACTAATAGAGGAAAATGTTGACTTTTTAGTGGACGTGTGATTTTCACGTAGACCGAGGACCGTTAGATAGGTCTCGACGTCCTGAGTACAACGACAGGCGGCACGCTGTCATCGGACGTCAGACGGAATAGTTATGGGTCTAGAAAGTTTGAGGGCAAAATGGTAATTTGTACACTTAGGGGCAATTTGGTCTTTTTCTCTTAGGGACCAATCAGATAGGAACAAGTGGCTTGAGTGTGTTGGGATATTTGTACTGATGTCCATAGCAATTTGGACACGTGGAGATGGCTACATGGTTCTAGGACTGCCTAAAATGTACACGGCCACATCTTGTTTGAGTTTAAACCGTGTATTGTGCTGTGAAGAACAGAAAACAGAGAGTGAAGGAAGTGAGAGGATTTGATCGATTCAGTGTGTGGGTGAGAGTGTTGTGAGTTGTGAGAGTGACAGAGAGAGAGAGGAAGTTGGTGACTGAGTTTGGGGGTGAAATCGTGCCAGGAAACACGGTGGTCGGAGGATCGATTTTCAGGGAAAACAGAGAGGCCATGGGACAGAGGTGGTGGTTGTGCCGTGTTTTGGTTCAAACCAAGCTAATAGGAGGCTAGGATGACTGCAGGGGACTCAGTGGACACCGTGGTACACGGCGGTGCAGACGGCGGAGGAAGAATCGAAGGTATGACTCGAATCCCCTGTTTTTCCCGTTTGATTGTTTTCAAAAGTCGTGGACTTTGGGTTAGAGTCGAGGGTTTTGGTGATTAGTGTGAGACTCCTGAAGGTCCCAGGAGACGTCTGAGGTTGGTGCCGTGACGGGGGAAGGTCTGGGTGGCCGGAGGCCAAAACAGGGTTTACGGGAAGTTGTTTCGAGGTTGAGGACAATGGGTTTTAGGCTTCGATTTCTAGGTTTTAGGACGGGAATAGATTTCTAGGAACTGGATGAAGCTAATAGGATTGAAATGGTGAAAAATCATGGCGGAATTGCAGAGAACTGGTCACGCCGGTTCAACACAGTTGAACCGGGTGACTCGAGGTAGACGATGCACTGTAGCAGGCGCGTGGGGGCGCGTGAGGAGGAGTTTTAGAAATTTTTCAACATGGTTTTTGTCCTAAATGTTCTAAGGAATCCATTGGGACAAGTTTCGGGTAAATCGGATAATGTTACGTGATAGTTCGAGGATCCGGACGGTTTAAAGATCCGGACGGTTTCGGGTAAATCGGATAATGTTACGTGATAGGTACGTGATAATGTTACGTATAAATTCCCGAAAAATTGAAGAAATTAAGGTTACTATATTGGACGTATTTGTAACCCTATTTGGTGCCTATTGATAGGACGGGAGACACCTCAGACGGTCGAGGAGCGCACGAAGCGCGATTGACACTTTCTGATTCGTGAGTGGACTCTTTCTTTTCTTACGAGCATGCCTAGCTGTTTTTATTTATGTTTTATGATTTTAAATATGTTTTTATGTTTTTTATGGTGATTATATGTGGTTGATATGTTTGCACGTTTTTCGAGAAAAAGCTGGATTTCTAATTTTGATGCTATACTTTGGGATTTCAATTTATAATTGTGTTCTGATGGTTATAAATGAATTCTGAGACATGATTTTGGTAAACCTGGTTTTGGTTTAAACTAGATTTCGTGGATTTCCGGATTTGGGTTCGGAATGACGGTTCTGAACGCCAGAAGGGCTTCGAACCGGGGATTTCGGATTCGGGTTTGGATATGGATTTAGAATTGATTTTAAATTGGTTTTGGATTGGATTTGCTGGATCTGGATATTGGGTTTAAAGACCCGGATTCTGATTGACGGGGGACGGGCCCGGATTGTGTTTAAAGACTCGGGAGTTTAAAGACTCGGATATTTACGATATTACCCCCGTAGGCCTATTGAGTTTAAAGACTCGAGAGTTTAAAGACTCGGATTACATTTGAGGCCTAGTTTGAGTTTAAAGACTCGGATAGACCCAGCAGGTTTGATCGGACTTTGGAATTGGTGGATTTGGTTTTATGATATGATCTTGTTATACTGTTTTATATTGTGGTTTTCTGATACTTCGTTAGGCATGCATACTTATTTTAAAACGGAGGGTAAAATCTTATTGTTTTCTTAATCCTTGTTTAATTTCTAAATCGTGTTTGAAACTCTTATTTCTTTTAGTCCACTCACACCTTCTGTTTTAAATTACCCTCTAGGTCGTGGTGATAGCGCTGAGGAGAACGTTGAGGCAGGGATCGAGGCATAGAACTTACGACGTTCTTCCGTTGCGAGATTAGCCTAGTAGGATTTTGTGCCTGTTTTGTATAAACTATGCTCTGTGTTACGATTGTATTATGTTTACTCCCTTGTCTGATAGTTATGCTTATGGTTATTTTGAGGTTCTTTTGGTACTTTAAGTGTGATTGTCAGACGGGAGTAGGGTTTGTCCCAGATATCGAGGTGATATTTGGGACGGGTCCTGACAACCACTGATACAGTTACTGTTGGCAATGGTGAGACTTTGCCCATCACACACAGTGGTCATTCAACACTAAGAATATTGGCACTATCCAATATACTACTTATTCCTAAGCTTAAAGCTAACTTATTGTCTGTTCATCAACTCTGTAAGAACAATAACTGCAGAGTTATACTTGATGAATCTGAATGCATTGTGCAGGAAAAGGTGCAGGGTCAAATACTATTCAGAGGATTGAGTAGAAGAGGGTTATATCCCCTTCCCTTTTTTTTTTCTGGTACACATAAGGCAACACTCAGTTACAGTTCCAGCCCTTTTTCAGATCAAACACCTGTTGCAAGGAAAGAGCAACCACAACACTCAGCTCTTATTGAGAAACAGGTTCAACATGAACTGTGGCATAGAAGGCTGGGACATCCCTCCAATGAAGTCACTCAGGTTATGTTACAAAAAACAAGTCTAGTTGATATAAATAAGTCATGCACAAGCTCTCATCCATGTCAAGCTTGTATAGCAGGCAAGTTTACTAAACTTTCCTTTCCAGTCTCCACTTCTAGAGCCAGTGAGCCGTTTGCTTTGGTTCATTCTGATGTTTGAGGTCTTGCACCTCAATCATCCATAGAAGGTTATAGGTATTTTGTACTCTTTATTGGTGACTGTACAAAATACACATGGATGTTCCCAATGATCAATAAAAGTGAAGTGTTTGGTCATTTTAAAAATTTCTTTGCTTTTGTGTTAACTCAATTTCAAGCTTCTGTGAAACGTTTGAGATCTGATGGTGGTGGAGAGTTCATGAGTATCAAATTTAAGGAATTTTTGAGTGATAAAGGTATTATGCATCATGTCTCTTGTCCATATACCCCTCAGCAAAATGGAATTGCTGAAAGAAAAAACAGACATATTAAGGAAACTGATGTGACTATGCTTAAGCAGGCCTCTCTCCCAGACTATTTCTGGTATTATGCATGTGCCTTGACAATCTTCCTGATTAACAGAATGCCTACTGCCACACTACAAATGCAGTCTCCAAATGAGAAATTATATCAGAAGGTCCCTGGTTTAGATACTCTTAAAGTGTTTGGATGTGCTTGATATCCTCTCTTGACTCACTACAACACCAACAAGCTTATGGCGCAATCAGATCAGTGCATCTTTGTTGGTTTAGCTTTAGGGTACAATGGTTTCATTTGCCATCATAGGAGCACAGGCTGGTTTATTATATCTAGACATGTACTCTTTCATGAACACTATTTTCCATATGCACCGTCACACTCAGTACACAGTCCTCACCCCTCAGTACATCGTCCTCAGCCCTCAGCACCAAGTTCTCAAGTTCCTATACATGTTTCTGGTTCCCCATCACTTTTAGTACAAGGATCCCAGGGTGTTCCAGGTTCTCTTTCTCACTTAGTCAGTTTCCAGGACCATAGTTCTCAGTCCTCAGTACCAAGTTCACAGGGTCACAGTTCTCAGTCCTTAGCATCAAATTCACAGGATCTCATGCTTACTCCTCATTTTCCATCACATTCAGTCCAAGGTTCACAAGATGCTCCAAACTCTCCATCTCATCTAGTTAGCTCCCAGGAGCCTGAGCTTGCTCCAGGGCCTTCATTACCATCTGTAGTTTCCACAAGTGCTCCATCTCCCTCAGCAGGTCCACAGATGCATTTTTCTGCTGATTATGTGTCCACTACTCCTACGTCTATGCCCTTGTCTTCTGCACCTAATGATGAGCATCCTATTAATCTTCCCCCCCATCTCTGATGCTTCTGGACCCAACCTACTAGTTGATCTCGCTGCTTTTTCTCCAGAACACCATACTTCCATCCATTTTGGGGAGTCTACAGGTGTTATCATAGTTAGTACCACTAGGAGAGGGACTCTCCATTCTCCTTGATACTACAGCTGACAAAACCAGTTCCAATCCCATTTATGAGGCTAACATCTTGCATCCCATTGATGGTTTACTTGTTGTCTCTTCAAATGCTCACCCTATGCTTACTAGATCCAAACGAGGTATTTTCAAACCCAGATGTGTACTAGATATTCACTCTCACCCTTCTATTGATCCTGGGAGCACGAAACCTTATGCTTTTACTTATTTACATGATCACAAACCTTTTCAAAACCCCCCTTTTTATTCTTTATTCTTTTATTCTTTTATTCTTTCATACTTTTAGTTTATTAGTCTTTGATTCTTTCATTTCTTTATCCAAGGTTACAGTTGGAGAGATCCGAACAATGTCCTAAACCCTCAGCACATGTCGACTGGGCCAAACCGTATCCCAGACCAGTTCCCAAGGCCCACATGGCAACCAAGGCCCACATGGCAACCAAGGCCCCCGGTCCCATTTTCTAACTTTTCTCATAATCATGCAAATAATCATACTTCTTCATCTTCTAATCCTGATTATGATAAAATGCTGGCTGCTCTTTCCCAAGGGCAGCAAACACTAATGGCGTCAACTCAGGCTCTTGTCACAGGTCAGCAAAATCAACAAAAAGACATCGCTGATCTCAAGGACCAAATGGGCAAGGTCGTGGACTTCATGGGTAAGATCCAAGCTAGCGGGGTGCTTCCACCTCAACCTACACCCAACCCAAATGTAAGACCTGAAGCCAATGCAATCACCACTCGAAGTGGTAAAGTGCTCGGAGAAATAGAACCAGATCCAGCCGTTTCTGAGGCTGAAAAGCACAAGGTGGCAACTAAGACCACCACGACACAACCGCCAGTTCAACCTACCCACACACAAGGTAATAACCCAATCCCTTCAAGTTCGGTTGTTACTAATTCCCCGTTTGTGCATGCACCATTTCCAAGTAGGCTTGCCAAATCTAAGAAGAATGAATCTGATGAGAAAATCTTGGAGATCTTCAAAAGGGTGCAAATCAACATGCCCTTGATCGAGTGCATCAAACAGGTGCCGAAATACGCAAAATTTCTGAAAGAGTTATGCACTCCAAGGCGCCAGACGAGGGAGAAAGAGGTTGTGATGGTGAGTGAAACAGTTTCTGCTGTAATCCAGCGTCGGCTACCCCCAAAGTTGAAGGATCCAGGGAGTTTTTCTGTTCCCTGCGTGATTGGTAACAAGTCATTTGATAAAGTCATGCTAGACTTAGGCGCATCCATTAATGTTATGCCATATTCACTATATGTTGCCCTAGGTCTAGGTAAATTACAGCATGACGATGTTATCATTCAGTTAGCCGATCGCTCTAATGTGTATCCTAAGGGATACGTAGAAGATGTTCTTGTGCAGGTTAACCAGCTCATCTTCCCAGCTGACTTTTATGTCCTAGACATGGAGGATTCCCCTACGAATCAAGCTCCACTAATGCTGTTGGGAAGACCATTCATGAGAACTGCCAAGACAAAGATTGATGTGTTCAATGGAACATTAACTATGGAAGTAGACGGAGAGGAGATTGGCTTCAACATTTTTGATGCCATGAGGTACCCTAGTTCCGCAACTCATACTACTTTTTCTGTTGACGTGTGCACTTCTCTCGCAGAGAAACATTTTGATTTAATTCGAGAAGACACACTCAACATGATAATCCAGAAAGGAGTTGGCCTAACGCAATCAGGGGACGCCTTGGTTGAGGATACGGATTACGAACTAGAACCTCGAATTTGGGATGAAGTCATGACCCTAAATGAGACCCCCAGAATGGTGAATCATCAGGTACCCTCGTCATTCCCAATTAGTACTAATGCCACTCCTCCATCAGTGATTCAGGCCCCAGTTCTTGAGCTCAAAGTTTTGCCTGACCACCTGAAGTATGCCTATCTTGGCTCGGACGACACTCTGCCCGTCATAGTGTCTTCTGCACTAACCGAGTCACAGGAAGATAGACTGGTACAGGTCTTGACAAAGTACAAGACAGCCATTGGATGGACTCTGTCAGATATCAAGGGAATCAGCCCTACAACTTGTGTGCATCGAATCTTACTGGAAGATGATGCAAAACCCTCTCGCGAAGCCCAACGTCGCCTCCATCCTCCGATGATGGAAGTCGTGAAACAAGAGGTCATCAAACTCTTGGACTGTGGTGTCATCTACCCAATTTCAGACAGCAAATGGGTCTCACCAGTCCAAGTAGTCCCAAAGAAAAGTGGAGTCACAGTTGTTGCGAACAGTGAAGGAGAGCTAGTGCCCCAACGAACAGTGACCGGATACAGAGTCTGCATCGACTATCGACGCCTGAACAAAGCAACTAGGAAGGATCACTTTCCTTTGCCCTTCATTGATCAAATGCTTGAAAGGTTAGCAGGTCACTCCTATTATTGCTTTCTTGATGGTTATTCCGGGTACAATCAAATCTGTATCGCTCAAAATGACCAAGATAAAACGACTTTCACTTGTCCTTTTGGCACTTTTGCCTACCGAAGAATGCCTTTCGGTTTATGTAACGCCCCAGGTACTTTCCAAAGATGCATGCTTTCTATTTTCTCTGAATACGTCGAAAAAATAATTGAAGTATTTATGGACGATTTTAGTGTCTTTGGGGATAGTTTTGATGCATGCTTAGAACACTTAGCACTTATCTTACAAAGGTGTGTCGAAACTAATCTGGTACTTAACTGGGAGAAATGCCATTTCATGGTTAGACAAGGGATAGTCTTGGGCCATATTGTCTCTGAAAGAGGAATTGAAGTCGATAAATCTAAAGTTGATACTGTGCGCCACTTACCCTCTCCCACTTCGGTGAGAGGAATCCGTTCATTTCTTGGTCACGCAGGATTTTACAGAAGATTTATCCAAGACTTCTCCCACATTGCAAGGCCCTTGTGCCGACTGCTTCAGAAAGAGACACCCTTCGTCTTTGATGCAGACTGTCAGGAAGCTTTTGAGAAGCTTAAAAATCTCTTAACCACTGCCCCCATTCTTTGTGCCCCTGATTGGTCCTTACCCTTTGAACTAATGTGCGATGCCTCTGATTATGCAGTTGGAGCCGTACTCGGACAAAGGCGGGATAAGAAGCCCTACGCCATCTACTATGCATCCAGAACCTTAAATGATGCCCAGATGAACTACACCACTACAGAAAAGGAGTTGCTTGCTGTTGTATTTGCTTTAGATAAATTTCGTTCTTATCTACTTCGAACTAAAGTCATTATTTACACTGATCATGCAGCACTGAAGTATCTCCTAGCCAAAAAAGAAGCGAAACCAAGACTGATCCGATGGATTCTTCTTCTTCAAGAGTTTGACATCGAGATTAAAGATAAGAAAGGCGTAGAGAACGTGGTGGCGGATCATTTGAGTCGCATTGCACATGAGCGAGATCCTGTGGCGATTCAAGAGATGTTTCCAGACGAACAACTCTTCAGAATCGAGGGAGGTACTCCTTGGTATGCTGATATTGTCAATTATTTAGTCACCAAGCAGTTGCCCACCACCCTCTCCCGTGCACAAAAAGATAAACTTAAGAAGCATGCTAGGCACTATATTTGGGATGAACCTTATTTGTGGAAACACTGTGCAGATTTATTGATTAGGAGATGTGTCCCTGATATTGAACATAGGTCAGTCCTAGAGTTCTGCCATAGCCATGCTTGTGGAGGCCACTTTGGATCTAGAAAAACTGCACTCAAAATCTTAGAATCTGGACTATATTGGCCCACACTTTTTAAAGATGCACATTCATTTTGCTTAGCCTGTGATAAATGTCAGAGATCAGGAAACTTAGGACGCAGGGATGAAATGCCACAACATTATGTTCTTACTGTTGAAATATTTGATGTTTGGGGTATCGATTTTATGGGTCCGTTTCCTCAATCTAATGGCTATCTCTATATCTTACTTGCCGTTGATTATGTATCAAAATGGGTGGAAGCTAAGGCCACCAGGACTAATGACTCTAAAACTGTTGCAGATTTCCTCAGAACTAACATTCTTTCCAGGTTTGGGATCCCGCGGGTCCTAATAAGTGATGGAGGAAGTCATTTCTGCAACAAGACCATTGAAGCTTTACTGAAACGGTATGGTGTCACTCATCGAGTATCTACACCTTACCATCCTCAAACGAGTGGAATGGCGGAAGTCAGTAATAGAGAGATCAAGAAGATACTAGAGCGAACTGTGGGTCCTAATCGAAAGGATTGGAGCCAACGGTTGGATGATGCACTTTGGGCATATAGGACAGCCTACAAAACACCTATAGGAATGTCTCCCTATAGGTTGGTGTACGGTAAAGCATGTCACCTTCCGGTGGAACTAGAGCATAAAGCATGGTGGGCCGTCAAAACGTTCAACATTAAGCTAGATGACGCCGGTCTGCATCGGAAGCTCCAGCTGAGTGAGCTTGAGGAAATAAGAAATGATGCATTTGAAAGCACTCTGATCTACAAGGAAAAGGCAAAGGCATTTCATGACAAACAGATCAGGAGTAAAGCATTTGACATTGGCCAGAAAGTTTTGCTTTTCAACTCTCGGCTTAGACTCTTTCCTGGTAAGTTATGTTCTAGATGGGTAGGACCTTTTGTTATCACTAATATTTTTGCCCATGGAGCCATACAGATAAAACACGTTGGAACTGGAAAAGAGTTCAAGGTAAATGGCCATAGATTGAAGCCTTATATCGAGGCAATTGGCGAACACGATGTGGAGTCAGAAAGAGTGCTACGACGTCCCATCAGATGAACTAAATTTGGTCTAGGCTGGATGGACGTTAAACTTCAAGCGCTTGTTGGGAGGCAACCCAATGTGTTCGCGAGTGTGAAGGAGTCATCAACACAGATTTGCTTTCTTTCAACCCTTCACTCTCTTTTATGTTTTTCTTTCTTATTTCATTTTCTTAAATCATCTTCCTTACTTTGATTCTATGTTTAAATTACGTCGTATTTTCCTACATTGAGGACAATGTAGAATTTAAGTGTGGGGGAATGGTTTACAAATTTATTTGTGCATTTGAAATTGTTTTATTAAGTCTTTCTTAATTTTCAATTGTTTTATTTCTTTCTCAAAAAAAAAAAAAATTATTATTGCTTTCTTGAGTCTTTTTGTTTTAACGTAGTGTTTTTACGAATCATCAAGTTGCCCTTTAACTTGTCAATGATATAAGTGAATGGAAATGATTATGTTATGGCCATAAAGATAATCACTACAACTTGAATTTGTTTGTTAATATTTTGTGATTAAGTGTTACTACTTGAAGATAATGCATGTAAATTGGTACATAAATAAGCATGATATGATAAGTATGAATCATTTGAACCTTATGTGAGCTTTAGAACTTATATACATCTTTGATGAGTGATTCATAAGTTCTTTGTTTAAATTGATATACATATGCCTCATAACTGCTTGCCATAGCTTTTAATGAACTCTAGAGCACTAGAACTTATTCTATGTGATTTTCAAAGCTTTTAAGTCAATAAATTCTCTGATTTTGGAAATGATTAAGGCATTAGGGTTAACACCACAAATTCAAACATCCATGTTCCCTATTTTGTGCACACAAGTTGCGACCCCCTTAGTTTTACCCCTTTTGAGCCCACATTAAGCCTTTCTTTCCTCACCATGATTATCTAAACACTTGAGCTTAGTATAGACATCTTTTACCTTTGTTCCAAGGACTCGGTTGAAGACATAATGATTATGTAAAGAGAAAATGATGATATTGAAAGACTTTTATGTGTATTTTGTGGATTTACTTACTCAAACATTGTTGTATTTTTGACACATGTTATTACCTTGATATATGAAAAAAAAAATGAAAAAAAAAATAATAAATAAAAAAAAAAGAGAAGAAAAAAAGAAAGAAAGATATATTGAAGTTTTCATCAAGGTAATAAGGTTTGATTATGAATGTTTGAGTTAAGTCCTTTACATTTGTAAATCCGGCACAAAGAATGAATTCGAGGCCCAACAAGATGAAATTAGGCCTATGTTCGAAGGGATGGATTACTGACATCATTGCACTAAGGTTGGGAAGTTATGATACGTTTTGGGAGTCTATTGAGTCTTGGAACGAATTTGAGCACCACTTGTCCTATATATTCCTTGCCTCTAAACTTAGCCCCATTACAACCTTCGTAAAGACCTTATGATCCTTAAGATGGTAAATTTTGATTAGTTGAGTCAATCACTTGAGTAAGCTTATGGTTTTGGTTCATTTGTGCAAGTATGTTTTGTTTTTATCTTGAGGTGTTTGTTTGAAATTTTGCAAAAGTACTTCATTTCGATTATGTGAGTATTTCTCACATACTTTGAGTGCAAACACAAACCCTCACAAATTGAGTGAATTTATGAGTGCATATCCTTGTGAGTTGATTCATACTTGTCTTATTCGTGCAGAACTCCATTTCACCATATTTACTCATTATCTTACTTGTTGAACATTTTGTTACCATATATTAACTTTTGAATTCCATTTGCTTAAATGTTTTAAGTGAAAATCTTTTATGCCATGATTATAACAATGAAATTTGAGACAAATGGTTAAGGGTCTACTTGTTTTGAATTCGTAGTTTGATTTTAGTTTTTGCTAGGGACTAGCAAAGTTTAAGTGTGGGGGTATTTGATAGGACGTTAAAAAAACATTATTTTATATTATTTTATACCCTTTATACTTGATTTTTAGTATTAAAATATTAAATAAATTGATAAAATAAATTATTTTGTGATTTTTATGCTTAGATAAATAAAGTTTGTAATCTGGTGCATTTTGGCGAAAGAATCGTTTCGATCGGAATTATAACGAATAAATTATGGACGAAATTCGATGAATTAATTAATGTAGTTAAATTAATTAATTTCTGCAGCCCAAAACCCATTTGTACAAACCAGCCCGCGAGCCCAAGGCGCGCAGCCCAGGCCCGCGTAACCAGCTGCCCAGCCCAAGATCCGCACGGCCCGCAGGCCCAGCCACGTGCAGCCCACACGGCCCAAACGCGAGCGGCCTGCTTCAGCTGTCCAGAAGGAGTTCGGCGCGCGCCTACCGACGACAGCTTCTCCTTTCCAGCTCACGCCTGCCGACCAGCCGCCTCCTTTCCAGCACAGCTTTGCCGACCAGCCGCCTCCTTTCCAGCTTGCAGCCACCGAAAAGTTTCCCTTCTCTTTTCAGCAGCTCCAGATTCCTCCCTTTTGCTGTTTTTCATGCTTTTCTTTTCTTTTTTTTTAATTTCTCTTCCCCAAAAACCACCCATACTCATCATTTCACTTTTGAATATTTTTATTATAATTTTTGTTTAGTTTTTATTTATTTTCTAGGGTTTAATTTGAGTTTTTCCCCTATAAATAGGAGTTGATTTCACTTGTTGAAATCACTTCCAAGTAGCACAAAATTGAGCTTCTTTTAGGAGAAATCTTGGCAAAATAGTTCCAATACAATTTTGAGAGTTCAAGTTCGAATTTCCTTGTTTAATCTTCTTCCATCTTCATAAGGTTCCAGTCGCTGTTCGGTGTTCCTTGTGAAAAACAATCCATTGTTCTCATCCAATCTGAAAAGTGTAACATTTGCTCTCCATTCTCTTAAACTCTTTTATTTGTTATTGGTTCTAATTATAATGCAATATATGTATTGGTTTCTCCTTCCTATCTTTTGTGAAAATTGAGTATAATCTCCATGTGTTTTACTTTCTAAAAATCATTCACTTCTTACATTTTAGAGCTTAAACTTCATTTCGAAACTAAATGTTGATCCGCTGTTCGGGGCATTTAGAGTAGATTTGGAGAGATTTAATGTATGACCGCTGTTCGGCGCATTAAATCACAAACTTAAGGTAATTATATTATGAGTAAAAATCCGCTGTTCGGTGCATTTATAATATGAATGATGTAAGAAGAAATATGAGTTTGTGAAGGTATAATTTCGTGATTAATTCAAATATTTGCAATTGTAGTATGTTGTTGAAGTTTGTGTTTACGGGAAGTCTACTTTGTGCATAAGTTAGAATAGAAATAGAATGAGTTTATCTATGCTTTTACTTATTTACATAATTACAAACCTCTTCAAAACCCCCCTTGTTTATTCTTTATTCTTTTATTCTTTATTCTTTTATTCTTTGATGCTTTTATTCTTTCATTCCTTTATTATTTAATTTATTGATTCTTTGATTAATTAATTCCTTTATTCTTTGATTAACTAAGTCCTTTATTCTTCTATTATTTCATTCTTTAATTCGTTAATTTATTAATTCTTTGTAATTCATTAATTTATTATTATCTTGTTCATCTATTCTTTAATTTATTAATTCTTTGATTGTTTAATTCTTTTATTATTTAATTCTCTAATTCATTATTCTTTTATTCATAATCCACTAACATATTATTAATGTTCCCTAATTTCCCCGGTTAAGAACGATCCCTATTTATCAATACTACATCTACACAAAAAGGGTTTAAATTGCATAACACTCGAATTACATGTTTAATTTAATGCGTAGTTTGGGCGTAGTCAACAAGTGATCTTCTTAAAACACAAATCTTACCAACACTCTAATAATTGCAAATATTAAATCAATCACGAAATTTTACCTTAATCGTCTTAATTACCTTCATACATTTTTCAATACTATAAATGCACCGACAGCGGACAACACTTACAATATGATTCACCTTTTGTTTTTGACTGAATGCGCCGACAGCGATCAACATTAAGTCTCTTCAATTCTACTTTAAATGCACCGACAGCGGATAAAACACTTAACATTGAATTGAAGTATGAAGCACTAAAATGTATAAAATAACTAAAATTCATAAAGTAAGACACATGGAGATTGCATTTAACACTTACAAATATTAGTAAGAAAAACCTCACATATATTGAACTATAATCAAAACCAATAACAAAAATGAGAGTTTGAGTAGATGGAGAGTAATTGTTACACTTTCAAGATGGATGAAAACAATGGATTGTTATTCATATGATTCTCCGACAGCGGACGGAACCTTATGAAGATGGAGGAAATAAACTTGGGAAATATGGACTCAAACTCTAAACTTTGTATTGGAGATACTTTGCCAAAGTTTCTCTCAAAGAAGGCTCAAATGTCAGGACCCGTCCCAAATATCACCTCGATACCCGGGATGAACCCTGCTCCCGTCTGACAGTCACACTTACAATACCAAAAGTAAACGTAATACAACTATAAGCATAACCATCAGACGAAGGAGTAAATATATACAACAGTAAGCCAGAGAATTCATCCCCCTCACTCTCTTGGCTCGATTCAACCCCTAGCTTCACAACTGAAGCTCGAAAGAAAAACCAACCAACCTCTGTTTTCCTTTCCGGCCACCCAGCACGTCCCCCTTCACGGTGGTCACTCCAAACTCCTTCCACGACTTCACTGAACCACACACAACTCACGAAATCCCTCGACTCTCCCTCCAACTCCACGATTTTCCGTTTGAAAATCACGGCTAAACAGGGTACAGAGTACCCGCCGTCGAACCACCTCCCACCGTGAACTTCCCGTCACGGCAACCACCACAAACGACTCCTAGGACCTCCCTAAACCTCCCTTCACTCACCAAACCTTTCGATTCTAGCTCTAGGTCCACGACTCTTGAAATGAAAATCCATGAAAAACAGAGCAAAAGAGGTTACCTTCGATTCCGGCGCCGCCGTGAGAACCGTCACCCACCACGGTGCTTGTGAGACTCCCCTAAGCCTCCTGAGTCTTCTAATAGCTTAAACCGGTCCACCACACAACACAACAGTCACCACCGTCCACTACCTCCTCTGTTTCTTCCAAAGATCCAGCCGTCCACCACGTCGCCTCCGTGCACGGTTGCAACTCCAGACCACGATCACCAGCTCCTCCTTGCCTCACTGTCTCTCTCTCGACTCACACTTCACTCTCCCTAGCATCAAAATCGATCACCGCCTCACCCAACTCTTCTCTCTGTTTTCTGTTTCCTTCGAAGGTATGCACGGTTCAAATGGGGATAACGTGTGGCCGTGCACACTTGAGAATGTAGTGGAACCATCCAGTCCCAAGCACGTGTCCACTAACCATAGGCCAGCCCAAAAAATCTCTGCCACTTGCCCTTATCTGATTGGGCTGAGGGAAAATGACCAAAATGCCCCTCCTGCACAAAATTACCATTTTGCCCTCAGACTTTCCAGACCCGTATCTTTTCCGTCCGACGTCCGATGACAGCGTGCCGCCTGTCGTTGAACTCAGGACGTCGAGACCTATCCAACGGTCCTCGGTCTACGTGAAAATCACAAATCCTCCAAAAAGTCAACATTTCCCCTATTAACTCAAAATTACGGTAACGCCCCCAACCTTCCGTACATCATAACTTTTCCTCCGGTTGTCCGAATCGAACCTGCCGCCTGTCTACGGACTCGTGACGTCCTAACCTACGTCACGGTCAAGGGCTAACACTCATCCAATCAATAGTACAAAAAGTCAACTTTTCGTTTACTATTCACAAGGGCAAAATCGTCATTTTTACAAAACTTCACAAAAATTACATTTTTACCCTTCCCGTAGGTACGGGTTGTTACAATCTACCCCCCTAAAAAGAATTTCGTCCTCGAAATTCAGTGGAATAAATAAGGGTACTGTTCTCGCATCAAGGCCTCGGGTTCCCAAGTAGCTTCTTCGACCTGATGATTTCTCCACAATACCTTCACTAAGGGAACCGTCTTCCTTCGCAAAACTTTATCCTTCCGATCCAAGATTGCAACAGGTTGCTCTTCGAAACTCAAGTCTTCCCTCAGTTCCACTGGTTGTGCTTCCAAAACATGCGAATCATCTCGAATATATTTCCGAAGCATAGAAACATGAAAGACATTATGTACCTTTTCCAAATCTGCTGGTAAGGCCAATCGATAAGCTACAGGACCAATCCGCTCTAAGATCTCATACGGTCCAATGTAACGAGGACTCAACTTCCCTCGTCTGCCAAATCGTACAATTCCTTTCCAAGGAGATAGCTTCAGGAAAACCCAGTCTCCAACAGCAAACTCCAAATCCCTGATCCTACGGTCAGCGTAGCTCTTTTGGCGGTCATGCGCTGCCTTCAATCGATCCCTAATCAATGCCACTTTTTCCTGAGTAAGCTCCACCAGCTCAGAAGTAGTCAACCTCCTCTCACCAATTTCAGTCCAACACAATGGAGTCCGACACTGCCGCCCATACAAAGCCTCGTAAGGAGCCATCCCAATGCTCTCCTGATAACTGTTATTGTAGGCGAACTCCATCAAAGGCAGATGTGATTCCCAAGTACCCTGAAACTGAAGCACACAAGCTCGCATCATGTCCTCGAGAATCTGAATAGTCCGCTCAGACTGCCCATCAGTCTGAGGATGAAAAGCAGTACTGAAGTGTAATTTAGTCCCAAAAGCTTCCTGTAAGCTCTGCCAAAATCGAGAAGTGAATCTCGGATCTCTATCAGATACTATCGACTCTGGAGTCCCATGTAACCGAATAATCTCATTAATAAACAACTGTGCAAACTGTTCCAACCTGAAGTTCTCCCGTACTGGCAAGAAATGAGCAGACTTCGTAAGTCGATCCACAATAACCCACACACCATCGTGTCCCTTCGGTGTTCTCGGAAGCTTGAACACAAAATCCATAGTCAGGTGATCCCATTTCCACTCGGGAATCGGCAAAGGTTGCATTGCTCCATAAGGTCTCTGCCGCTCGGCTTTTACCTGTTGACAAATCAAGCATCTACTGACATACTCTGCAATTTCACGTTTCATCCCTGACCACCAGTAATGCTCTCGAAGTGTACGATACATCTTGGTCCCACCAGGATGCATCGCATAAGCTGAACAGTGAGCCTCATCCAGTATCACCTTCTTCAAAACTTCATCCTCAGGTACACACAACCGTCCATTCTTAACCAAGGCTCCATCCTCACGGATCTCAAAATCCTGTCTTTCTCCAGCCTCGAACTCAATCCGAATGATGCCCAGAATAGGGTCCTCAAACTGAGCATCAATCACCTGATCAATCAAAATAGGTCGCACATGGAAACTCGCTAGGAGTGCTCCCTGATCATCCACAGTCAACTCTACTCCCAACCTACGGAGCTCAACCAGCAAAGGTAACCGTACTGTCCTCAGATGCGACAAAGAACCAGCTGACTTCCTGCTCAGAGCATCGGCTACCACATTAGCCTTCCCTGGATGATACTCAATAGTACAGTCGTAGTCCTTAAGTAACTCCAACCAACGGCGCTGTCTGAGGTTCAATTCCTTTTGAGTGAACAAATACTTTAAACTCTTGTGGTCCGTGAAGATCCTACACTTCTCACCGTACAAGTAATGTCGCCAAATCTTCAATGCATGAACCACCGCAACCAGTTCCAAGTCATGTGTAGGGTAGTTCACCTCATGGGGTTTCAATTGCCGGGAAGCATAAGCAATCACTTTCCCGTGCTGCATCAAGACACAACCCAAACCTAGTAAAGAAGCGTCACTGTACACCTCGAACTCCCCACTATCATCTGGAAGGGCTAACACAGGAGCAGATGTCAACCGCCTTTTAAGCTCCTGGAAACTCTGTTCACAGTTCTCATCCCATTCAAACCGAACTCCCTTCCGTGTCAACCTCGTCAACGGTGCTGCAAGAATAGAAAAGCCCTCAATAAAACGCCGGTAATACCCTGCCAAACCCAGAAAACTCCGGATTTCCGTTACCGTCTTAGGCTGTTCCCAGTTGGCTACCGCCTCAACTTTCTGAGGATCCACACGAATGCCCTCGGCCGAAATCACATGGCCAAGAAATCCAACACTGGTCAACCAGAACTGACACTTACTGAGCTTCGCATACAACTGATGCTCCCTCAATGTTTTAAGCACGATCCTCAGATGTTTCTCATGCGCCTTCGCACTCTTTGAATACACCAAAATATCTTCAATGAAAACAATCACAAAACGATCCAAGTAGGGCCGGAACACTCGGTTCATAAGGTCCATAAAAGCTGCTGGGGCATTAGTCAAACCAAAAGGCATCACCACAAACTCATAGTGACCGTACCTGGTCCGGAAAGCTGTCTTCGGTATATCCTCCTCTTTAACCCTTAACTGGTGATAGCCGGAGCGAAGATCAATCTTCGAGAAATACTGTGCTCCCTTGAGCTGGTCAAACAAATCATCAATCCGGGGTAGGGGGTACTTATTCCGAATAGTTACCTTATTCAGTTGCCTGTAATCCACAGACAATCTCAATCCTCCGTCCTTTTTCTTGACAAATAAAACAGGTGCTCCCCAAGGTGACATACTCGGTCGAATGAATCCTATATCGACCAACTCTTGCAACTGGGCCTTAAGTTCCCTCAATTCTGCAGGTGCCATACGGTAAGGAGTCTGAGAAATAGGCTGCGTACCTGGTAGAAGATCAATCGTGAACTCAAGATCTCGGTGTGGGGGTAGTCCTGGCAACTCCTCGGGAAAAACATCGGGAAACTCCCGTACCACTGGTATATCCTCCGCCCTCACTGGCGTAGCACGCGTATCCACCACATGAGCTAAGTAACCCTGGCACCCCTTACGTAACAGTTTACTAGCCTCGAGTGCCGAAATAACTCCCGTAGGAAGTGCACGCTGATCCCCCTGAAATGTAGTCTCTGATAATCCGGGACTCCGAAAAGTCACTCTCCTATCGAAACATTCGATAGAAGCATGATGTCTCGTCAACCAGTCCATACCCAAGATCACATCAAAGTCCCGTAAATCCAAGAGTAACAAATCTGCCAGTAACTCCACCTGGCCTACCCTCACCGGACACTCTCTCAAAACCTGAGTCACTACCAACACCTCCCCAGTAGGTGTACTCACTCCTAACGCACAATCCAAAGTAGACACCTCCCTCTCTTTAACCAGACTACAACTCCGAGCTATAAATGAATAGGTAGCCCCGGGATCTATCAAAGTAAAAACAGTGTGACCAAGTATGGTGAGTGTACCTGTCACCACTCCCGGTGCTGACCTAGCCTCCTGCTGAGTCATCGCAAAAACTCGCGCCTGAGGTCCCGATGACCTACCGCGCCCTCTGGAACTGCTCGTGGCACCACCGCCACCCCTAGGGCCTGCCGCCCCTGATACTGAAGCAGTACTCCGCCCGGGTTCTGCTGCACCTCTGCCTGCTCCACCCTCCGGAGCTAACAATGGGCACTCAGGCCGGAAGTGTCCTCGCTCTCCACAATAGAAGCAAGTGTCCCTACTGGGTCCACCGGTATGCCTCCCTGTAGAAGCCACTGAAGTCGCACTCGCCTGAGGAGTCGGCTGTGACCTAGCTCCTCGAAATCCTGAGCCCTGGAAACTGCCTGGTCTGCCATACCGGGCTCCACCAGCCGATAATGATCCACCAAAATTACCCCGTTTCGGGGGCCTCTGACTCGATGCTCCTGGAAATGACTGCTCTCGGCATCGAACACTGCCCGAATACTGTGGTCTAGCAGGTAAACTGGCCTCCACCCTGACAGCAGCATCAGACAACTCTCGGAATGTAGAAAAAGAGCCGGCTGTCACTATGGCCCTGATCTCTCCCCGGAGGCCCAACTCAAACCGGCGGCACTTCTCCGCCTCAGTCGCCACAAATGCAGGAGCAAAACGAGATAGCATCTGGAACCTCTGCTCATACTCAGCAACTGTCAAGTTCCCTTGCTTCAAGTGAAGGAATTCCGCTTCCTTCGCATCCCTGAAAGAACGGGGATAGTACTGATCTAGAAACCGCTCCCGGAAAGTCTCCCAGGTCACGGTATGTGCATCCCAGCCGGACAGTTCCAGCGTGTACCACCACTCGTAAGCAGCTCCATCCAACAGAAAAGTAGCTAACAATACCCGATCCTCGGGAGGACAGTGCATCACCCCAAAAATAAGCTCAAGTCGGGTGATCCATCGGTGAGCTTCCTCGGGATCAGCCCCACCGCTGAACGTAGTAGCCCCTAGCCTCTGGGCTCTCTCGATCGAAGCGCTCTCAGTCCCTCTCGCCGCTTCATCTTCAGGTCGTGGAGGGGGTTCACGTCTCGGAGGCATGATCAATCGTACGCTGAAAGAGGCATAGAGTTAGTATAACAACCTAGACCCAACACAAATTGACACAACCTATGCTCTGATACCAATTGTTAGGACCCGTCCCAAATATCACCTCGATACCCGGGATGAACCCTGCTCCCGTCTGACAGTCACACTTACAATACCAAAAGTAAACGTAATACAACTATAAGCATAACCATCAGACGAAGGAGTAAATATATACAACAGTAAGCCAGAGCATAGTTATACAAAATGGGCACCAAAAGTCCTACAAGTCTAAGTCCGCAACGGAAGAACGTCGGAAGCCCTATGCCTCGATATCTGCCTCAACGTTCACCCCAGCGTTATCACCACGACCTGGAGGGAATTTGAACAAAAGAAGGTGTGAGTGGACCGAAAGGAATAAAATTTTTAAAACCATTTACCATCAAATCAAAGTAAAGAAATATAATCATTTGTTCCCTCCGGTTTAAAACCAGGCATGCCAATGAAGTATTAGAAAAGTCATAATATGAAACATCATAAGAAACAGAAACACTATAAACACCATAAGAAACAGATACACTATAAAACTGATATAGAAACCAGAGCATAAACATCAAACCACTTTTCCCGATCAAACCTGCTGGACCTATCCGAGTCTTTAAACTCAACCAGGCCTCACATATAAATCCGAGTCTTTAAACTCCCGAGTCTTTAAACTCAATAGGCCTATGGGGGTAATAGCGTAATATCCGAGTCTTTAAACTCCCGAGTCTTTAAACTCAATCCGGGCCCGTCCCCCGTCAATCAATATCCGGGTCTTTAAACCCAATATCCAGATCCAGCAAATCCAATCCATATCAGTGTAAAACCATTTTGAAACCCATCACCAAACTCGAATTCGGAATCCCTAGTTCGAAGCCCTTCCGGCGTTCAGAACCGACATTCCGAACCCAAATCCGGAAAAATATCCATGTTCATACCAAAAACCACATGTAATCACAAAACATATTTCATAACTCATTTATCATCGTCAGAAAACATTTATAGGTTGAAATCCTCAAATATGACATCAAAATCCGAAAACTAACTTTTTCTCGAAAAACGTGCAAAATCCCGAAAACGTCTCGAAAAACGTGCAACCATCTCAATCACATATAAACACATATAAAAAGCATAAAACATTAATGAAAACAGTCAGGCATGCTCGGAAGTAAGAAAGAGTCCACTCACAGTTCACAACACGTCACTCGCGCTCCGTGCGCTCCTCAACCGTCTCTGGTGTCTCCCGTCCTATCAATAGATACTAAATAGGGTCACAATAACATCAAGGATACCTTCCCTATTTTCCCCAATTTTTCGGGAATTTAATAATATTTTAATCCTAAACCCTAAACCTTACGGATTCCCGAACCATCCCGTAACACCGTCCGATTAACCCGAAAACTGTACCATTGGATTCATTAGAACATTTAGGACTAAACTCATGTTGGAAGCTTGGTCGGATTCCTCCCCACGCGCCCCCACGCGCCGCCCAAAGTGGCTGCGCGTGGGCCTCACGCGCCTGCTACAGTGCCACCGTCTTCCTTGCTCGAACCCGGTTCGCACCAGACGGCAACCCGGACCGGCGAGAACCGTTCTCCGCCGTCCGGCCACCATTTCCTCTCCTCTCTTCACCTAAAGCTTCGTCCATTCTCAGAGAATTCATCCCCCTCACTCTCTTGGCTCGATTCAACCCCTAGCTTCACAACTGAAGCTCGAAAGAAAAACCAACCAACCTCTGTTTTCCTTTCCGGCCACCCAGCACGTCCCCCTTCACGGTGGTCACTCCAAACTCCTTCCACGACTTCACTGAACCACACACAACTCACGAAATCCCTCGACTCTCCCTCCAACTCCACGATTTTCCGTTTGAAAATCACGGCTAAACAGGGTACAGAGTACCCGCCGTCGAACCACCTCCCACCGTGAACTTCCCGTCACGGCAACCACCACAAACGACTCCTAGGACCTCCCTAAACCTCCCTTCACTCACCAAACCTTTCGATTCTAGCTCTAGGTCCACGACTCTTGAAATGAAAATCCACGAAAAACAGAGCAAAAGAGGTTACCTTCGATTCCGGCGCCGCCGTGAGAACCGTCACCCACCACGGTGCTCGTGAGACTCCCCTAAGCCTCCTGAGTCTTCTAATAGCTTAAACCGGTCCACCACACAACACAACAGTCACCACCGTCCACTACCTCCTCTGTTTCTTCCAAAGATCCAGCCGTCCACCACGTCGCCTCCGTGCACGGTTGCAACTCCAGACCACGATCACCAGCTCCTCCTTGCCTCACTGTCTCTCTCTCGACTCACACTTCACTCTCCCTAGCATCAAAATCGATCACCGCCTCACCCAACTCTTCTCTCTGTTTTCTGTTTCCTTCGAAGGTATGCACGGTTCAAATGGGGATAACGTGTGGTCGTGCACACTTGAGAATGTAGTGGAACCATCCAGTCCCAAGCACGTGTCCACTAACCATAGGCCAGCCCAAAAAATCTCTGCCACTTGCCCTTATCTGATTGGGCTGAGGGAAAATGACCAAAATGCCCCTCCTGCACAAAATTACCATTTTGCCCTCAGACTTTCCAGACCCGTATCTTTTCCGTCCGACGTCCGATGACAGCGTGCCGCCTGTCGTTGAACTCAGGACGTCGAGACCTATCCAACGGTCCTCGGTCTACGTGAAAATCACAAATCCTCCAAAAAGTCAACATTTCCCCTATTAACTCAAAATTACGGTAACGCCCCCAACCTTCCGTACATCATAACTTTTCCTCCGGTTGTCCGAATCGAACCTGCCGCCTGTCTACGGACTCGTGACGTCCTAACCTACGTCACGGTCAAGGGCTAACACTCATCCAATCAATAGTACAAAAAGTCAACTTTTCGTTTACTATTCACAAGGGCAAAATCGTCCTTTTTACAAAACTTCACAAAAATTACATTTTTACCCTTCCCGTAGGTACGGGTTGTTACAGTTGCCATGTGGGCCTTGGTTGCCATGTGGGCCTTGGGAACTTGTCTGGGACACGGTTTGGCCCGGTCGACATGTGCTGAGGGTTTAGGACATTGTTCGGATCTCTCCAACTGTAACCTTGGGTCCTTGGCCCTCCTTGAAAGCCTCCAATGGCGTGTGCCATTTCAGTTCTGGAGTCTTCCTCCCTTGCAGTGTAGGGACATTGTTCCTCAAGATGGCCTTGAGAGCATATGGAACAAATTGGAGCTACCTGTTTCTTTAGTTCAAGCATATTTGAAAGCATAGAGGTGATCTTATCTAACTTTGAATCATTTATAGCATGGGAACTTACCTCATGTACCTTTCTAGAAATAGGATCGGAACCTTCGTATTGTGCATCATTGAGTGCACGGCTTTCAAGTAGTGCACGACCATCTACTAGGCTCCGAGCTAAGAAACTTCCATTAGCTGCAGCATCGAGCAGTCCTCTATCCCAACCTTTGAGTCCTTCGTAAAAGTAGGTTAAAAGATAGCCTTCTGTGATCCCGTGAGTAGGGCATAAAGCACAAAGTTCCTTAAACCTCTCGTAGTACTGGCTGAAATTCTCATCATGTTCTTTCTGCTTGATTCCAGTGATCTCTTTTCTTAAGACCGTAATCTTTGAGGCAGGGAAGTACTTGGTAAGAAACTCCTGAACCAACTTCTCCCAAGAGTCAATATGATTGGGTGGGAGACTTAAAGGCCATACCCGTGCTCTTTCTTCCAAGGACAATGGGAAAGCTTTCAGCTTCATGATTTCCAAGTCCGCATCATCCGGACACATACTACTAATGATGAATTGGAACTCCGTTAAGTGTTTGTGTGGATCTTCATTTCTGATTCCACGGAACTTGGGTAGTTGATGAAGGACTCCACTCTTAAGCTCAATATCTTTCTTGTTGGTTCGAGGCTCGGGATACTGGATGCAGAAGTCTGTAGTGCCATTTATGTTTGCACATGTCTGCTCCCGGATACTCAGGTTTCGTGCCATGGTTATCGGTGTCCCGAAAATCTGTTCTTCTTCTGAATTACTCTTCTCGTTTTTGGACTTACCGAATATTGGGGATGGAGGTTCGGATGAACCGGTTTGCTTAAGTACGTCTCTGAATATCGCGTTGCTTGGTGAGATGTCAAGTTGTCTTCTCAGCCGATCAAGCTTAGATTGATGAGCACGCATTCATAAGTTCGTACCTCTATGAAAACAAAACTAAGTTAGAAGGCAAGTATACACAAGAAGAGATAATAAGAGTAAGATAGTAGAGATTTGCATAAAGTATCACATAAATGGAAACCAGAATTAACAGAAAGTTACGTTAATGGAAAGAAAATGCACAAGTTCCAAATTCAAACTAATAATGCAATAAGTAGAGTTTTAGAGTGTCATGAATAACTTTCCCCTTCCGCTTCTCATAGTACTTTCCTAGGCGTACGGCCTGCGCGTAATGATAACCACCATTCCACCATTCAACATTAATCATGGCCAGTTGAGATAGATGTAACGCGAGAAGCAAGGATAATTTTAAGAGCACCCCGAGGCTAGCTTGGCATATACTCCATTGGTGTTCCCTTTCTTAATCCAAAACTTGTCACCAGTCATAACTCTCCTAGACACCATAATCAATCCAAATGACGACGTAGAGAATTACCAAACCCTAGTGTTTACAAACTCCGCCCCAACCTCATGTCCATAGATTCGAGTCTATGGTGTGTGGTGATGAAATCCACACATCATGAAGGGTTAAGGAGAAAGTAAATAAAAGGGGCACTACCTGTTCCCGAAAGTAAGATTTTGAAGAAAAAGGGACTAAGAGATTCATGCAACTCTAAAACAATTAATAGGAAACAATACTTACACTTTTAGGAAATTCAAAGATGAATAAAGTTTCATAAAAAAAATTTATATTTTTTTTTCTTTAATTTTCTTTTTATTTATTCCGAATTTTCTTTTTTTTCATTTAAAATTTAAAGTTTAACAAGACATAAACAAATAATTGATTAATGAAATAAAGTTAATGTAATATAATTAAAGTTAAGGGAATAAAGAAAAAATGTGAATATTAAGTTAATGGAATAAATTATAATGGAATAAATAAAAGTAAAAGTAAAGAAAAGTGAACATATAAAATATGCATTTATGACAAGTACCAATTTTAATATGAACAAGTAAAAGTAAAAGTAAACAAATGAAATTAAATTATGAACAAGTATCAAATTTAATATGAACAAATATATATATAAAAAAAAATTATGAACATTTATGAACAAGTATAAATTAGAAATTAAGAATAAGTAAAGTATGAGCATTATAAACAAAAATAATACAATAATAAGATGGATAAATAAAATATAAACAAGTAAGTAAATGTTATAAACAAATATAATATTAACAAAAATAAAATTTATAAACAAGTATAATATGCACAATTTATATACATACACTAACAAATTAAAAATGATTTTCAATTTCCCCGGCAACGGCGCCAAAAATTGACTACGCCCAAACTACGCATTAAATTAAACATGTAATTCGAGTGTTATGCAATTTAAACCTTTTTTGTGTAGATGTAGTATTGATAAATAGGGATCGTTCTTAACCGGGGAAATTAGGGACATTAATAATGTGTTAGTGGGAGATGAATAAAAGAATAATGAATTAAAGAATTAGATAATCAAAGAATTAAATAATCAAAGAATTAACAATTTAAAGAATTAATGACTTAAAGAATAAAAGAATAGAGAATTAAAGAATTAAAGAATTAACTAATCAAAGAATCAATAAATTAAAGAGTAAAGGAATAAAAGAATAAAGAAATGAAAGAATCAAAGACTAATAAACTAAAAGTATGAAAGAATAAAAGAATAAAAGAATAAAGAATAAAAAGGGGGTTTTGAAAAGGTTTGTGATCATGTAAATAAGTAAAAGCATAGATAAACTAATTTTACTTCTATTCTAATTCATGTACAAGTGATCTTCTTAAAACACAAATCTTACCAACACTCTAATAATTGCAAATATTAAATCAATCACGAAATTTTACCTTAATCGTCTTAATTACCTTCATACATTTTTCAATACTATAAATGCACCGACAGCGGACAACACTTACAATATGATTCACCTTTTGTTTTTGACTGAATGCGCCGACAGCGATCAACATTAAGTCTCTTCAATTCTACTTTAAATGCACCGACAGCGGATAAAACACTTAACATTGAATTGAAGTATGAAGCACTAAAATGTATAAAATAACTAAAATTCATAAAGTAAGACACATGGAGATTGCATTTAACACTTACAAATATTAGTAAGAAAAACCTCACATATATTGAACTATAATCAAAACCAATAACAAAAATGAGAGTTTGAGTAGATGGAGAGTAATTGTTACACTTTCAAGATGGATGAAAACAATGGATTGTTATTCATATGATTCTCCGATAGCGGACGGAACCTTATGAAGATGGAGGAAATAAACTTGGGAAATATGGACTCAAACTCTAAACTTTGTATTGGAGATACTTTGCCAAAGTTTCTCTCAAAGAAGGCTCAAATGTGTGCCTCAAAGAAGGTGTGTTTCAACAAGTGAATTGAAACCCTATTTATAGGTGGAGAAAGCTACCAAAATTAATATAAAAATACAATAAAAAATGTGGAATAATGGAATGATGAGTAATAAAGATTTGTGATGATGTTTAGAAGTGGTTTGAGTTGTAAAGTTGTAAAATTGGGTTGGAAAGTTGTTGGAAAGTGGCTGGAAATTGAGTGGAAGTCTGCTGGAAAATAGGGAAGAAAATTCGGCTGGGCGGTGCTGAAGGGGAGGGCTGCAGCTCGGCTGCAGGCTGCTGAATGGAGGAAAAGGGACTCGGCGGCAGGCTGCTGAAGAGAGGGTGGAGACTTCGGCAGGCGCGCGCCGAAAGTGACAACAGGGACTCGGTAGGCGCGCGCCGAACTCGCAGGGGCAAGGCAGAAGCACGCTGGAGCGGATTGGACCGGCTTGGTTGTCTGGGCTGGGCCGCACGGACGCGGGCCAGGGCTTGCGAACTGGGCCTAGGCTGCCGGATTTGGGGCTGAACGGCTGGGCTTCTGGGGCTGCAATTGGGCTGGATTTTCTTAGAAGTGGGTTGGGCTGCACAGAATTAATTAATTAAATAATTAATAACTAAATTAATTATTCCACCGAATTTCGTCCATATTTTATTCGTTATAATTCCGATCAAAACGATTCTTTCGCCAAAATGCTCCAAATTACAACCTTTATTTATCTAAACATAAAAATCACAAAATAAATTATTTTATTAATTTATTTAATATTTTAATATTAAAAGTCAAGTATAAAGGGTATAAAATAATATAAAATAATGCTTATTTGAGGACCTATCAATGACAGGTTCACAAGTTTTCTTCCTACCCTAGGTTTCTCTACTTCCTATGCTGATCCTAGTTTGTTCATCAAGAGTGAAGCTGGTTCCTTGGTATATTTACTACTCTATGTGGATGACATTATCATCACTAGTAATGATCTTAATATGGTTCACAAAGTTAAAATAGCATTGCAACAGGAATTTGAGATGACTGATCTTGGTGATTTGCATTACTTCTTGGGATCAAGTACTTACCAGCTGGTGGCATGTTTGTCTCTCAGTCCAAATATGCCAAAGATGTGGTGATCAAGGCAGGAATGGCAAGCTGTAACACTCATCCTACACTTAGTCAAGTTGGGGTTAAATTGTTTAGAGAAGGGCAGTGGCTGAAAGATGCTGAGACATCTTATGTCAAAAGTTTGGTGGGATGCTTGCAGTATCTCACTTTTACTCGACCTGACATTGCATATAATGTCAACACAGTTTTCCAGTTTCTTCAATAGCCCACTCATCAACCCTTGATTGCTGCTAAGAGGATGCTGAGGTACATCCAAGGTACCATTGCTCATGGTATCATTCTGCTGGCTGCTTCACCAACAAACACAGGACTTCACCTTCAAGCTTTTGCTGATGCTGATTGGGCAGGAGATCCAAACAACAGGAGGTCCACCACAGGTTTTGTCATTCTCCTCAATCAGTCTCTTATTTCCTGGTTCAATAAAAAAACAGCACTGTGTTAGTTGATCATCCACAGAAGCTGAATATAGGAGTATGGCAGACACCATTTCTAAACTTCAATGGCTCAAGCACGTGTTCAAAGACTTACAACTTACCCTTACTGAAGTTCCTTCACTCCACTGTGACAATATCTCTGCTCTTGCACTTGCAACCAATCTCGTGCATCACTCAAAACTAAAACACATCGAAGCAGATGTTCATTTCACAAGGGAGAAAGTGAAAGATGGTTCCATCACCCTACGTTTTGTTGCCTCTAAGCTTCAACCCGCAGACTTGTTCACAAAGGCTCTATGCTCACCTCAACACAACTTCTTTTGTCACAGCTTACTGTTGTGTTCCCCCCATCAAGCTGAGGGCAAGTGTTTGGATGATCAAGCGGCTAAGAAAGAGTTTGATGATCAAGCAGCCTTGCAATCTGTTTCAAGCAGCTAAGGAGCAGTTCAAGGAATTAGTTAGTTAGTTAAGATAACTTTTTATGAGCTGTAGTCCATAAGCCACGTGGCTTTATTCCATAGGATCAGTTAGTTTTTACACAGCTAAGAGTATATTAGTTGTTTTCTCTCATTTTGTACACTCACTTTTCACACACACGAGAATCATTATCAAGAAGTTGAAACGTCTCTCTCTCTCTCTCTCTCTCGCTCTCTCTCTTTTTCTCACTCTCTCAATCTATCTAAAGATTCTTCAAAGGTTTTTATAAACAACCTTTTTTTTCATCAATATTTTTCTCGATCCATTATGTTCTATGTCAAATGATGACGATGACCTGGATCTGTTTCATTGAGGGTTTGTATTCATTAGTTTGACTTGTTAGCATTTCCGAGTTCTAAAATAAACCAAGATCAAGCCATCATTCCTTAAATCACATTCCATAATCAGATATGAGTAAACATCAAAACAAGCAAGGTTCAAGGCTTACTTATGGCCATCGATGAAGGTGTTGATCCGTGATCTCCTTATGCAAGAGATTGGTGATCTCTTCTCTCAATCCTGGATGATCAACTTCAATAGGAGAAGTGTGGTGGTTGATCGATGAAAGGAGAAGAGGGACCAAATCTCTATTTGTACTCAAAAAAAAAATATATAACTGTCCAAAATATAACTGATCGCACTATTACTCGACAGTTTTGATCGCACTATTACAATTCCAAAATATAACTGTCCAATTTGCATTCAAAGGAATTCAATTTCCCTACAATGACTAATCTTGTATTCCATAAGTCTTTAATTAGGTTTGTGCATTCTGTTCAATCAACCCCACCTTCCTAACCGGACTCACTATAGTTATGGCAAAATCAATCACACTGCATGCAATGCATGTAGCACGAGAGCATTGCCATACACGTGGAAATTGATTTGAGTATTTCTACGAATTAAGTCCATGACAGCAATGTATAAGGGAGTAATTGTTGCTTTCCGCGTCCCCGACCTGGGCCATATGTTTAAGGACGTACTGGTGTTTGAACCGTGCGGGAGTATTATAAAAGCTGAGGGGAAAATTGTTGATGTAGACTTGTAGTAATTGAATTTTATATTAATATTAGTCATAATTTATAATCTATAAATTTTATTTTTGTAATAAATTTTTCTGAATTATATCTAAATATATAGTAATTGTAATTTCATTAAATATATTAACCTTTTTTCTGTTAAAAATAAAGATAAAATGATATTTTTAAGTATATTTATACAACTCTCTCTATTCAATCTAAATGTAAACTCAAATTGTTAACTTCCAAACTCATGAATATTTTGGAATTTTTTATGCCACGGATTTAATAATTGATTAAATTTAAAAAAAATACAAAAAATGGAATTTCTGAAAAAAAAAATATAGAAAAAGTTTGATTGTATAAATACTTTTAGCCACTAAAAGTGAAAAAATCATTAGCGGCGAATTTTTATATGAATAACGTTGAAAAAATATGTTTTAGCGACACGATCCATCAGAAAAATTCGCCACTAATGGTGTTCTTTACCTTTAGTTACGAAAAATGCATGTACGATCAAATTTTTTCCAGATTTTTTTTTGTTCTTTCTTTCAATTTTAATCAATTAGTTATTAGCTTTAAAATTCCAAATATCCATGGTGTCTCGATTTCCAATCAACATACTTTTTCATGTTTTCGATGTTACGAATCGAATGATATAGTTTTCGAGACAAACGAATATCGTCTCGAGGTAATTTTGACTGTTCAAACGTTTATACGTTGTTTTACATTTATTTAAAATCTTGGAAAGTTAGGAGATTAAAATATAAGTTTATTTGGGACGTTAATAACCTTAAAGTGATTTATGAGAGGTGGTAAAGATCCCCGAAATTTTATGGAAATATGTGCAACTCGGTATTTGACTGCATGGATGGTGTATGAGTGGACTTTTAAAAAAAGAAAGTATTATTCATGCATATTCATTTATTTTAAATGTTTTCTTATAGGACTTATGTGATGGTAGTTTGACTATGATTTTGAATGATTTTTTGATGATTTTACAGAAATTATTCTATGTGCACATGTTACGAGGTTTCACCTAATTTGTGCTTTGGGCTTAGGCCCATATTTGAATTTTGAATTTATTTTTTAAAGAGAGAATGTGTTATAAACATATACTTTTCTTGAGATAATGTTGTGTTGTGGACAACTCTCATCGGATTGCTAGTTATCGCTTAGATGTTGTATCCCTGAGCAAGTTATTGGTTAGTTTCAGGCGTCGAATTGGGCTCCTTTCCTAAGATTGGTATTGTGATGTTGACTCAGACGTCGAGCTGAGCTCCTTTCCTGAGTCAGTTTTCACTCGGATGTTGAGATGGGCTCCTTTCCTGAGTTGTTTTGCCTACTGGTAGTGCGGTTGATATGATGATTGATATTGAGCATCGAGGATGAATTGCATATGTGTGATTACTGTTATTGTGATTTAAGAAATTTTTTAGTTGATTTTATTACTGATTTTGGTTAATTTACTGATTAATAATCACTATTGATTTTATGCAACTTTTTATTTGGAATTCTATAAAAATGTTGTTTACTTTGAGAGTCGATTGTTCGTTATTACGGTTTACATATGCATGCATAGTTTTATAAAACGGAGGGTAAATTGCTTATGTTTTCGAATTATGTTTTTAAATATTTATTTTTATCCATTCATACGTTTTTGTGGTTTTAATAACCCTACATGGTCGTTGCATGGAATTCAATGATATTCGAGAGATGAAGGTATGAATATAAAAAAGTACGAGTATCCCTTATCTAACGAGTATTAAGGGTATTTTTGGTATTTTGGGTTACTCGTCAGACGGGAGCAGGATCGGGTTCGATTACTAAGGTAATTTTAGGAGCGGGTCCTATCAATTTTGTATCAAAGCAAGGTTATTGAGTTGTGCCTCCGAGATGCGAACCCCGCGAACGGTCTAGGAATAAAACGAGTATATGAGCCCATAATAGTTATAGGGCTGGAAATGGATCTGGATTATTAGTTCAAATAGTGAATGTTATGTTCTGATATGGGAAAAAGTTGTGTGGGTTTGGATAGTAAATGAGCCCAAAGGTGAAAGTCATAGTATTTGTAGGCACATTGGACCCAGATGTGATAGACGAATTAGTCTCCGATTAGAGTAGTTGTTTGAAATTTTGAAATGATAAAAGGTCGACTTTCTGTCGGATCCGACGTGTATAGCAAATTTGTTTGACGATTAAGCATGGCGATAATAGTATGCACTGTGTTTATCAAATTAGGACTCTAATAGGAGTTAGGATAGTGGATTAAGATTTGGAAGAAGTTGGAATTAAAGACTAAGGCTCGAAGAGGAGTTTAAAGATGAAATTGGTTATAGCCTGAATATTGGATGAGGGTCTAAAATGGAACCCGAGGTAATGTTACGAGACCAGTCATTCTAGTTGTTGGGCCCATAAGTTTAAGTTTATGTGTGGATTCCAGGTAGCTCAATAAGGTGATAGTACAAAATAAACAATTGCTGCTTTAGATAGACGATTTAGTTGACCAGTTAAGAGAGCCTAGAAACCTGTCGAAAATTAAATTATGATCCGAATATCATAAATTGAGTAAAAGAATGATATTCTAAAAATAATCTTTCAGACGAAATAGGGTCATTGTGAGTTCTTAGTGATGTTATTTAGATTAACTAATGCCCCATCAAAATTGATGGCTTTAATAAATGTATTTTGACCGTTCTTGAATCAATTGGGTTCGATTACATATTATTTGTTGACATGTTTTTGTAAAGAGCATGTGGAAGTTACCAAGTGTGACCATGAGGTGGCCATCTAGATCACCTGGTGTTGAGGGCCATGGATTTTTTTAAGTTGATTTATGATTGTTGTGGTCTCATGGTCTACGATCTATGTGATTTGAAACTTGATGTTTATTTGTTTACGTTTAATTGTATGCATATATGTTTATAAAAGTATTGACGTCTTGATATAAAAAAAGGTTATTACTTATGTAATCAGATAATTAAAACCTTATGGGTTAAACTACCCCACATATGACTTGGAGTAGGTAACAATGATACATTCATTAAAAATCTGAAGGGACAATCTTTATGGATATTAGTACATGACTTTACGGATCATAAGAGTTTAAAGTATTTCTTCACCCAGAGGACGTAACCTTGTGACAACAGAGGTGAGTAGAAATGGGTAAGAACTATGAGTATACTGTTGAGTATTGTTCAAAGGGAGCCAATGAAGTGACTAATACCTTGAATAGAAAGGATGTAGATCCTGTGTCTTATATCCTTAGAAAGTATCCTTGGTAGGCTGGTTTGAAAGGATATATATTGTGGAGACCATAAATAGATACCATGATATTCCAATAAGTAAATGGCTGAGGAGTAATAGCCCATTAAACTTCAAGAGGACTTAAGGTTTGAGGAGTAATATGCACAAAATTTAGACTACGTGAAGTGCTATGGTACATTATGATTAATACTCGAGTTGAGAGTTGGTTAAGTCCAGTGATCGGACTAGCATAATTTAACTCATGAGCTATGTTTATTACTACTGTAATAAATTCCTAATTGTGACTCGGACAATGCTTAGTTCAGTTCCGATGTTACTTATGAAAATTGAGTATCATGATTGGTATATGAAGTATTCGAGATTAGTTGGCTCATCTGTTGATTTTGATATTGGCTGCTTAGTTGACTTGATGTGATTATGGATGAATTAATCAGTTAGCTCATTTTTACCAGTAAGAAAAGATTTTCATGTGCAACAATATGCAAATATCTCTACGATGAGATTATTAGATTTCGTGGGATATCCATAGGTACGGGAATTCTGAAAGTGTATCCGTAGAAGTTACCGAGATTTCCCTCTTCCACAAATATTAACTTTATTGTTGAATTACTTTTGGACTCGTGATTAGCGCCACTTGTTAATTAAATTTCGAAGACAAAACTTTTTTTAAGAGGGGTAGGTTGTAACGACCTAGAAATTCGAGAAGAGTAAATTTGGAAAAGTAAAAAGGGAAATGACGGTTTTTTCCCTTCTAAGGTCAAACGTTGACCTTTTGATCCGAACACTTTCTTGAAGTTCTGTGAGGACCATTATGTAGGCATCAGAATCCTAAGTCTATAGACAGGTAGTATACCCAAATCGGGAATTGAATGGGTTTGTACGAGTCAAAGTTGCCTAGGGGCATTACAGCAATTTTGAGATAAGGGTATTTTGGTAATTTTACAAGAGGAATCTAGGTCCATTTAGAAGATTCTTGGTTTCCCTCCCTTATCTCATCCTTTTCACCGACTTATGCTTGTATATATTTGTAAGTAATTGGTGTTGTGGGTGCTCATTGGGGAGTGGCCAAAAAGAAGAAAAATGAAATAAGGGGAAAGAATAATCAAAAAATGGAGAAGGGAAGGAGAGAGAGAGAGAGAGAGAGAGAGATATATATATATATATATATATATAGAGAGAGAGAGAGAGAGAGAGAGAGAGAATATATATATATATATATATATATATATATAGAGAGAGAGAGAGAGAGAGAGAGATATATATATATATATATATATATATATAGAGAGAGAGAGAGAGAGAGAGAGAGAGAGAGAGAGAGAGAGAGAGAGAGAGAGAGAGAGAGGGGGGGATGAGGAGAAGGAGGAGGAGGTGAGGAATATCAGAAGGAATTGGATAGGTGGAGACATTCTCAAACCCGAGAACCACAAACAAACCTACAAGCTTAAACATGGCCTTGGAATGTTGGACTATTTCGAGGGTGATCAGCTCGAAACAAAAGGACTCTGGAAAGCTAAGTGAGTCCCTATGACCTTTTTGAGCTAAAAAAAAAAGGAAGGTTTGGACGCAGGGAAGGCTAAAATGTAGACCTTAAAACCATAACCGAAAGCTTGATTATGATTTGAGTGGGCTTTTCTATCTTTAAAACTATTATGCATGCATATTCATTTATTTTAAATGTTTTCTTATATGAATTACATGATGATGGTTTGATTATGATTTCTAATGATTTTTGATGATTTTACGGAAATTATTCTAAGTGCACGTTTGACAAGGTTTCACCTAATTTGTGTTTTGAGTATAGGCCCGGATTTTGAATTGTGAATTTGGTTTTTAAGGAATGGATATGTGTTATAAAGATATGTTTTTCTCAAGATTTGAGAATTGTTGTGTTGTGGACAACCCTTATCGGATTGCTAGTTATCGCTCAAATGTTGCACCACTGAGCGAGTTATTGATTAGTCTCAAACATCGAACTAGCCTCCTTTCCTGAGACTGGTATTGTGATGTTGACTTAGACGTCGAACTGGGCTCCTTTCCTGAATCGGTTTTCACTCGGATGTCGAGCTGGCCTCCTTTTTCGAGTGATTTTGTCTACCGATAGTGTAGTTGATATGATGATTGATATTGAGCATCGATGATGGGTTGGCTATGTGTGATTATTGTTATTGTGATTCGAGACATTTTTCAGTTGATTTGATTACTGTTTTTTGGTCATTTACTGATTAATAATCACTATTGATCTTATGTGAATTCTATAAAAAAAATTGTTTACTTTGAGACTCGATTGTTTGTTATTACGGTTTACATATGCATGCATAGTTTTATAAAACTAAGGGCAAATTGCTTATGTTTTCGAATTATGTTTTAAAAATATTTATTTTTATCTACTCACACATTTTTGTGGTTTTAAATAACCCTCCAGAGCTGTTGCACAAAATTCAAGGATGTTCGAGAGACGGAGGTATGCATAGAAAAAAAGTATGAGTACCCTTTTTCTGACGAGTGTTAAGGATATTGTCGGTATTTTGGGTTACTCTTCAGATGGGAATATAACTGGGTGCGGTTAGTAAGGTAATTCTAGGAGTGGGCCATGTCAAAAACAATTTAACCAATATATATGTGTAAGAAGCACCTAGGACACCAAAGGTGTTTAACATTCTTATTTCATAACAATGCTAATAATGATGTGTCCAACATGAATCAATATTTAAAATTACTTCTATGACAATCATTAAGTAAGTATGCTTCAATAATTTCTAATTAATTAAAGTTCTTAAACAATATTAGTATTATGCTTGTTAATGCTGAAAATTATACCGATCGACCCTGGAGACCAGAGCGAACATTTAAATTATTAAGCATAAAAAAAGTTATCAAAGTCCGGGATTTCTTTATCTTGTTAAATGTCTTGAAGTAAGAAAAATATGCTTATGAAGTCGGAAAAATAAATAGAATTGCATAGATATAAAAAGTTTGTTTTGTATGTCCATTCTCCTTTTTTGTTCGCATGAATAAAAAAATTAAACAAAAAATGTCGATTCTAAACGAAATCTAACAAGAAAATACATAAGCGTTTTAAAAAAATTGATAATTCCATATCAATACTACGAAGTAAAAGTTGACTATAAAATTTGAATGAACTTTGCAAGTAAATTAAACGTAGTAAGAAAAGGTTTTTTTTTTTTACTTTGTTTTCGTTTGGATTGAGATAGTTGAATTCACGCAGTGTTAGTGTTTTCCATAACCACCCTTGATGTAAGATGTGTTACTCTCATTTGTCGTGAAAAAATAGCAAACCTTCATGTCTAGGTGTATGAACAACAATGTAGCTGGAGTAACGGCTCAAGATAGCTTAGTTGCGACTAGAGTGGTAATTCGTTAGCAGAAGCAACATCAAACTGCTTTGCTATGTTAGACACTAGGTTATGCATACTTCTTTTTTTCTATACAATATAGGCAAATTAAGGTTAGCGTGTTAAACATAAAAAATACTATAATATAAAATGGCTATAGTTTGTAAATATCACATTTGCTGTCTAGTCACATTCTTAATCAGTTTTTGCTCCAGTTGTTGAATTGATACAAAATCTCCCAAAACATCTTGCATTTTGTTCATAGTAGTTAAGTAAAAAAATAAGCATTGATATATTTATTTTCTATTAAATTGTTAGAATAAAAAAAGTGTTTTTTTTTACATGTAAGGATCACCTTGTTATCAACCCGGGTAGACATTTCGTTGTAATCAAGAAAGTAGAATCGATACTGTGTCGCCTATCTACGGACTCAGGATTTCGAGACTTAGGTAATGGTCTTCACAAAAACTCCAAAAAGTGACCGAAATAAAAAGTCAACTATCTATTGAATTGCTTAGTTCAGGTCGTTACACTTTTTTGATTAACAGTTGATTAAATTGCTTGATCACCATTATTCACAATGTTTTTTTTTTTTGTAAAGGTAAATGCACAAGCCATCTATCTATTGAAGGATTTCTAAGATGAATAGGATATTCAAAAATCCAAATAGCTTCTTGAGGTGCTATATATCTACCATTGAGATGCATCAAAACGTTTGAATTCTCTTGAAAAACCACTCTTGCTCTATGAGTTCCTTACTCACATACTTAAAAAATACACTTTATAAACATGGACTGACAATAGGAGTCAACACTTATGTGTGCATTTTACCTTAAAAGCAATTATGAATTATAATGAACAAAAAACGATTATCAATTTTAAGTCTGCTTTTACAACAAATTTTGTTCGATCATCACAGAGTTTATACATGGGAAAACTATACTAGTTTCATACTTGTACATTTTGGGAAACTTTTGGAACACTTGCCATTTTGCATGCAAGGTGAGTTTGGACTAGCATCACCACAGGGACCATGAATCATGAACTGTTCAACAACTTGATAAAGCCATGGATGAACAGATTTGTCTTGCAACTCAACTTAAATAATAGAGCAATGCTGCAAATTTTGTCAAGGAAATCATATGTTGCTTAATTGTTATGCAGTAACCAATTCATCATAAAGTAATATCTAAACATTATATAACATGGCGATAAAACTGCCAGTTGTATTCAACGCAACATCATATAGTAAATTTGTTTTGCTGAATTTGTTTTAGTATATATTTATTGGGAATAATCTTCATTTTAATGAGAATAAACTTCCTTTAAAGAGCCTAATATCTAGAATTTCTCACCACATCATGGAGTCCAAAATCCATGGTTTGGGCCAAGTCTGGTCGAGCTTTTGTCATTATGTAAAAAATATTCCGACAAGGCTAGGCAAGTTTGATGATAAATATGAAAAGTACAATCCTAACATTGGGCTAGGCTTCAAAAATGTCTGCTTAAACTAATAAATATAAGAAAATTATTGTGGCTTATACAAGTGAGTCTAGCTCTATTGATAAAAACCTTAATGTTGTAGAAAAATAATTTCAAGTTCGAACCCCAATAACTTAGTATGTGTTTAGAATTTCCCCTTCCTTGTAGATATCTTTCCAGGTATATAAAAAAAATGTTATACGCCAAACAGACTGGGCCAAGGTCCAGCAGACCCCAACAAGCCCATTGACTTATGCGCCGAACGATGAGGCATATAGAGTGAAAAATCATGGAATGATAACGAACTTTTTTTTTAACTGAACGGAATGATAATGACTTGAAAAAAGATGTTTTAATTAGGGTCAATATGGGATTGTTATACTTTCTTAAAAAACTGTTTCTGTTGTGTTTTTAAAAAAAACTTGTTTCTATTTTATTTTCATAAAAAATATACAATAAAATATATTTTTTAAAGAAATTTTCAAAAGCAATCTATATACTACTTTAAAAAATATAAAAAAATTAATGGCTTATTTAGAAAATAAGAATTTTTATTTTTATCAAATATTTTTATATCACTCTTTTAAATAAAGTAACTTTGGAGGAAGGAAAAAATGGCGCAATACCAACGGAGTTCTAAAGACATAAGATAGTACTAAGGCTAGCTGGGCTACGTAGCCCAACGATACTTATCAAACGATCGACCTGAAACCACCACCATTAGATTTAGATCGTCCAAACCTTTTGAACATGATCGATTTCACCTCGAAACTCGTGCCCACACATGGGACAAAGTTCTGTCAATAAAAAATTCAACGGTCAACGATGACGTTAGCAAAGTCAATGTTGACATCATCATGGTTAACGTCAAAGTTAACACCGACGTCAGCTGGTTAAAGTCAACGCTGACATCATCAAAGTCAACACTGACATCAGCTGGTCAACGGTCTGATGTCACCAAAGTCAACGCTGACGTCAGTCAGTCAATGGTCAACGGCTCACCAGAGAAGACGACCACTGGCGGTTGGAAAACTCCATTTTTGTCCAATTTTTTGAACCTTCTTAACTCTCTCATTTCTCAACCAAATCCTACGTTCTATATATGTAAATCGTGCTACTCGAGTTTAGGAATCCAAATATGAATCCAGAACTGTGAGAAAGTACCTGGTTTGGAAGATATGACCTCCCAAAGTTTCGGCCAAACTTCGAATCGATATTCCGGCCACTCCCGTCATTCAAAACCTTTAATTCTTGCACCTACAAGCTCGTATGAACTCCAAGAACATGATTATAGGCTTAGAATCGATCCAAAAGTCCAAAAACAAAAACCCAAATTCTATAACTCATGATTACCTTTGTTTTCGCGGTTTCTTGTCATCCCCGCGGCGGCTCCGCCGTCCCTAGCCGTCTCCCAGTCTCTCTCTCATCTTCTCTGTCTCTCTATGGTCTCAAGGAAGGATGAAGGTGATAGTGGTGGGGTGGGTACGGTTTGGGTAAAGAAATGAAGAAGATGATGTAAAATGAAGATGATGATGTTGTATGTATGTGTATGGAAATGGGCCATAGGGTGGGTGACAAGTGTCACTCATCCTATGGTCCAAAATCAGATATTTGGGTCCCACTAAAAACAAACCATTTTGAAACCCGTACAATCATGAATAGTTCCCAAAACCTACAGTGACCCGTAACTTTCACGTACGATGTCTGATTTCGACGTGCCGCCTGTCTACAGACTTGTATCGTCTCGATCTACGTAATGGTCCTTGATCATTGTGCATTGGACCTTTCTGATCAAAAGTCAACTTTTTACCCTTCATAGGGGAAAAATCGTCATTTTACCCCAGATCGTTTGATAATACTCAGTTAATCCCGATTAGTCCTTATTTAATCCTTAATAATCCATCATTAACCTTAAGTAATCCCGTAAATTTGGGACGGGTCATTACAAGGTTGGTTTGAAATGATATATATTGTGAAGTCTATGGATAAATACCATGATATTCCAGTAAGTAAATGACTAAGGAGTAATAGCCCATTAAACTTCGAGAAGACTTAAGGTTTGAGGAGTAATATGCACAAAATTTAGACTACGTGAAGTGCTATGGTACATTATGATTAATACTCAAGTTGAGAGTTGGTTAAGTCCAGTTATCGGACTAGCATAATTTAACTCATGAGTTATGTTTATTACTATTGTAATAAATTCCTAAATGGGTCAATGCCTAGTGCAGTTCTGATGTTACTTATGAAAATTGAGCATCAAGATTAGTATCCGAAGTATTCGAGATTAGTTGGCTGATCGGTTGATTTCGATATTAGGTGCTTAGTTGACTTGATGTGATTATGGATGAATTAATCAGCTTGCTCATTTTTAAGTAAGAAAAGATTTTCATGTGGAACAATATGCGAATATCTCTACTGATGAGATTATTAGATTTCATGAGATATCCATAGGTACGGGAATTCTGAAAGTGTATCCATCGAAATTACCAAGATTTCCCTCTTCCACAAATATTAACTTTATTGTTGAATTACTTTTGGACTCTTAATTAGCGCCACTCGTTAATTAAATTTCGAAAACAAATTTTTTTAAAGGGGGAAGGTTGTAATGACCTAGAAATTCGATAAGAGTAAATTTGAAAAAGTAAAAAGGGAAATAACAGTTTTTCCCTTCTAAGGTCAAATGTTGACCTTTTGATCCGAACACTTTCTTGAAGTTTCGTGAGGACCGTTATGTAGGCCTTGGAATCTTGAGTCTATAGACAGGCCATATGCTGATTCATCATAAAGAAATATCTAAACATTATATAACATGAGGATAAAACTACCAGTTGTATTTAACGCAACATCATATAGTAAATTCGTTTTGCTGAATTTGTTTTAGTATATATTTATTGAGAATAATCTTCTTTTTAATGAGAATAAACTTCCTTTAAAGAGCCTAATATCTAGAATTTCTCACCACATCATGGAGTCCAAAATCCATGGGTTTGGGCCAGGTCTGATCGAGCTTTTGTCATTATGTAAAAAATATGCGGGCAGGGCTAGGAAGGTTTGATGATAAATATGAAAAGTACAATCCTATCATTGGGCCATGCTGACAGGACCCGTCCCAACTGGACCTCGATAACCGTGCCTGGTCCTGCTCCCGTCTGACAAGTCCACTGAAGTCCCGAAACTATCCTTCAGCACCTACCAGACAAGGGATTATCTCCGCTTATGCCTCCGCCTCTCGGTTAGCCCCGAACGTCGTGTCACGGCCTGGAGGGTCATAAAAAAACAGAAAAGTGTGAGTGGACAAAAATAATATCATTTAAAACACGTTTGAAACACATCATTTACCCTCCAGTTTATCAAACCTGCATGCATAGGGAAAAATACGTGGATAACAATCACTGGTCTTCCAGCCAAACCACATAACAAATCAAATTCCTGGCTCTCAGGCCAAACATACGAAAACATAAGCACCTGGCCACACATACCAGAACTCGTACACAATATCAGTACGTAATCACAACCAATCGATCACACAATTCATCAAGAAATCCGCACCATTCACAAGTGCACAAACCACCATATAATCACATCCGCACTCGCACTACGCGTAGGCCATAACCCCAAGCATCAGCCGTCTGGGAACACCCCAAGCTCCGACTATCTGGGAACACATATCACCCCGAGTATCAGCCGTCTGGGAACACCCCTAGCTTCGGCTGCCTCGGAACAGTCACAATCATATCCCTAAGCTTCGGTCGTCTAGGAATTCCCCTAGCTTCGACCGTCTGGGCACTCACAATCACAATGAAAATCATCCGGGGATCTTATCCCAAAATATCTCAATCAACTCCTTGACTTCAAACCAAGTCAAAATCATTACCAACCGGGACTCACGCCCAAATATCATTTATACGTAAATCCGTGAAATCATATCGAAAACATTAATATAATCCAGAAATCATCCTTGACTTATCAATTCATCAAAATATCCATTTTGAAACCATTTTGACTCCGGGACTGGCCCAAAATATCATTTACGCATTTCTCGTAAAATGTGCCCGAAATATCGATTAAAATAATCATTAAATCATAAGTAATCACCCAAACAAATCATGACATCATTGCAACCGAAGTACCTTATATGTGTGGACACGTATCTATCTAACACAAGGCCTTTTGGGAGCTCAGTGGCTTTGGAGGGGATTGGAACCCCAAAGTTAAGCGAGTTGAGGCTGGTGCAATCCCATGATGGGTGACCTACTGGGAAGTTGCACGTGAGCTCCCGAAAATAAAACCATGAGGGCTGGGCCCAAAACGGACAATACTGTGTTAGATGGGCCGGGTCGTGACACATACTTCAAAAATGTCTGCTTAAACTAAAAAAATATAAGAAAATTATTGTGGCTTATAGAAGTGAGTCTAGTTCTATTGATAAAAACCTTAATATTGCAAAAAATAATTTTAAGTTCGAACCCCAATAACTTGGTATGTATTATGTATTAGGAATTTTCCCCTTCCTTGTAGATACCTTTCCAGTTATAAAAAAAAAAAATTATGCGCCAAACAGACTGGGCAAAGGCCCAGCAGACCCAACACACCCATTCACTTATGGCTAGAAAAAAATGGTGCAATACCAACGGAGTTCTAGAGACATAAGATGGTACTAAGGCTAGCTGGGCTACGTAGCCCAACGATACTTCATATGAAAGCTATATGATATACAATATAGCCCAGCCAAACTTTCTTTGAAAAGGAAAAGAACGGCTCCGGAAAATACACTATGGTCTGAAATTATGGCGCTTAATTCTCCGACTCATTGCGCAGCTCTACTGTGCCGCTCTGTTCCTCCTCGCTCGCCTATCGCTTTGTTCAATCGGACCTTCTCCAGACCCGGATTTTTAACCGAAGCCCCGACCGCCAGGCTCGTCTCCGCTCGTTGCCAGACGCCCAGTCCGGACGGCTTCGCATCGAAGCGGTCTCTCAGTTTGGACGAGTCCGAAGCTTCGATCGGATCCGTGGACTCGTCAACCACGTCCTCCGCCATTGATTTTCTCACATTGTGTTACCGTCTCAAGGTATGCAGCGATTCTGTTTGCATGCTACTATCTGGTTGTTTAACGAGAAATTGAGGAATATGATGAAAGAAAATTTGGACGGCTTTATATAAAGATCGAAATTTTGTGTCTCAACTGGATAACTGTTTGTATCTCTGCTCTCCAGTTATATAAAGATTTAATTTTTGTGTCACAGCCTGAGATAAATGTGTCCCTCCTCTATATTCGATGGGAGGCTAATAACAATTCTAAGAATGTTTAATCGGTTTTGAATTTTCTCAGCTGCCAAACAGAGCTTAAATGGGCCTGAAAACTGGGCTTTGATAATGCTTGTATGGAAAACCTTATTTTTTGAATTTTATTGGAGCAACTATGTCACCGCATGTCACTGACTGTGATTAAGAATCTTTCTTATACAATCCATAGCCTAGAGGATTGGTTCATTTCACTAGTTGGAAAAGATAATTCTGGCCGTGTCGCTGTAAAAAGAAAAGAACGTCTTTTCTTTTTTGGTGAAAAAAAATAAAGAGGATCCTTGCATCATCTGTAATTTTTGAGAGAAAGAAATTGTAGCTATAGTAATGTTACAGGAGTGAAATTGTGTTTCTAGAGGGTACAAGTATAAATCAGCGGCGCTATAATAGTTTGAAACCAATTGGAAGAATTGAATTGGATTATGAAGGATGTGGCATATTGGGAAAGGTTGTAGTTTTAACTTCTAACACTATAATATGAAATTATGCATTCACAATAAAGGAACAAGATGCTTGATTGACATAATGTTAGGGTCTTTATTGTGTCCATGAGATATGGATTTCTTAGAAGATCCGCGATATTCATTTTCTCTCTCTTGTAGACCACAAAAAGAAAGGGTTGGCTTAATCATGGAATAAAGGGTGAGTCTATTGCTGATCATATGTACCGCATGGCTTTGATGGCTTTGATTGCTGGTGACTTTCCTGGCTTGAATAGAGAAAGGTTGGAGTTTCTAATGCTATATGACGGCCTTTTCCCTTTACCATTTTCTAATGGTTTCTATTTATTATACTGTGTCCCTTTATTTGAACAGGTGTATCAAGATAGCAATTGTGCATGACATTGCAGAAGGTATCATATGTTCACTTTTCACTACATTTTTGGATTATATTATCAAATTCGTAGTTGAACAAATAGACTTCATGCTTTCTATGGTTGTGGTAATGAAAAAAATGAAATTAAAAAAAAAAAAAAACTGTAGCTTGTGCATGCTTGGTTGATATGGTAATACAGCTGGAGGTGATATGTGTGCTTCATAGAGTTTAGTTTTAGTTTTACCATTGAAATTTGTTAAACATATCATTAGTTTTTTCATGTGATAGTACCTATGAGGATTTTAGCTATGATTTTACCAGTTTGTATTGCATTATCGATTTTGGTATATGTTTGGACGTCAAAACTTTCATTGCTATTAACGTGCAGATGCAGATGTGTGTTGTGTGCATCTGTCTGTCTACTAATACATATATGTACATAGAAACACGAGTGCCTAAATTGTATCATATGGTTTTGACATTTGATTGGTTTTTGACTGTTTGTAGCAATTGTTGGAGATATAACACCATCTGATGGTGTACCTAAAGCAGAAAAGAGCAGAATGGAACAAGCAGCTTTGGATGAAATGTGCATAGTTCTTGGTGGAGGGATGAGGGGTGATCATTAATCCTTGTTTTCATAAAAGTCCTTTATTATCTAAAAAACTTCCAATTTAAAATGAACCACCGTAAACGTTCTTATCTACAGCTGAAGAGATCAAAGAACTTTGGACTGAGTATGAAAATAATTCGTCCGTGGAGGCTAATCTTGTGAAAGATTTCGATAAAGTATGTATATATTGATGTTAACATCCAATGTTACATTGACAGGTTTCGATATAAATAGAACCTAGATGGAACTTCGACGTCAGTTATATTTGTAATGCATGGTGATTTTAATTTAAACAATTTTGTGGCGTGTGTCGATTTCTTTTGTGTGCTTGTGTGTATGTAATGTGTGGTTGCGTGCAGATATGAGGTATGCATATAGACATTTCAGAACTTCAACTGTATCTTAAGATATTCCTTTTAACATGGTTATGCAACTTTGTCCAGGTTGAAATGATTCTGCAAGCATTGGAATATGAAATTGGTAAATTGTTTATCTTTTGATATAACTTTGCTAGCTTCCTTGAGTTTCTCTCTTGATAGTTTTATCCTCATAGCAGAACATGGAAAGGTGCTGGATGAGTTTTACGTTTCCACAGCAGGTAGATTCAACTATTTTTTAATTACTGGTGTATGAAAATGTGTGACTTCTGCAATTTGTTGTTTTGTACCTCAAGTCTTAACTAGCATGCTTTGTTTGCATTTGTTGTTTTTCCTCAGGAAAGTTCCAAACTGAACTAGGAAAGAGTTGGGCAGCTGAGATCATTTCTAGAAGAAAATTGTTGTTGGGCAGGACGCATAACTGATTTCCTCATCCAGACGTCATTCGCAGTCAAGCCATAACCCAACTGCATTTTCCTTCTTCGCCATTTTTCGGTCTTCTTACAAAAAGGAAAACCATATTTTGTTCTAAAGCACCCCCAGTATGATCTGCATTTTGCGGCAGTGAAACCAAGGCATGCATCTGTGATGACCTGGGCGAAAGAGAAGGTATGATAATTTCAAACAGACGAAGCTGCTGCCTGACTATACAAAACTCAACCGAGTAGTTGGCGGGAACTCCTCTTTTTACTTGAACCTACGTTCCAATTTCTCAGTTTTGAATTTCCAAGTAGTGTATTCTTCTTTTCACATGATCGAAAACACTTCTGATTAGATTAGATATGTCATGGAAATACATATCTTGGAACTCTCCTTAATGTCATTGGAATACATGACTTGGAGCTCTCCTTAAAAACTAACTTATCTTTCCACAAACTTCCTTATATTTGAATGAAATTTTGTTTGGCAGTAGACCGTGAAACCGGGTATATTCCTTTATCTTCAATCTTTGGGCTCTCTTTTTAGTGCTGCCCCCAAATGCGGTAATTATGAATTTAACTACAAGGCCTTTTTTCTGTTTAGTTGGTTAATTAAGGTCAGGTAATTGGGTTGGGTTTGGTTTGGTTGACCCAAGTCAACAATGCCCCAACCCAATTTCTCATCATCCCATCAGGCTTAATATTCTATCTAATTTCTATAGAGATGTGACATGACTCCAATTATGAATCATGCCATGCAAGAATCTCTGAGATTTGAGCCTCAAGATTTGCTTGCTTTGTGCGTTGAGTGGACTTTGTACCATCACCTTCAGTTTACATGTGTTTCTCACTAAATTTCAACCTTTCTCATTTGCTTGGGTGACATTCTGCACACGTGTACTTCACACCTCTGGTTGCTTTTACTTTTCTACATCTCAAATTATCTCAACAATTTCTTTTCTTTTTGTGATTATCTCAACTTTTTTCAGAAAAACAAGAGAATCTCTCCACCCAAGTATTAAGATCAACTGGCCCTTTCTAGTCGATCTAATGTTTGGTTATTTGACATATCGGATTATGAATTGTAATATGAATAAAGGTAAGAAGATTAGGAATCGGAATAATTTTTATATCAATTCCGAACAAAGATGATATGATGGGAGGTTTGAAATAATGTCTGATGATCCACAACAACAGCAGAAGAGGGTGGAGGTGCTTCACGCGGACAGCAGAAACAGCGGAAGATACAAGAATAATTAGACCACATGACCCACCACCATGACCTTCAAATATTATTTGCCATTTAACCAGACATCAAACATCCTCTGTGACAGAGACCCACTTCATCATCTGCATGCTTTACTAGTTAACAAGTTTTAAATCCTGTTTGTTTTCCGGGAAAATCTTCACGAGGACGATCGGCCCCGCATCGAAATTTTTGGTTCATTTGACATAAATTCTAATCATAATAATCTGTGATAGATTTAATATAATTACATAAAACTGATCATATGGAACTCTTGTTTTACAAAAAACAGCTATTAATACCGGAGCCTATACGGCAGCATATTAAATCCAATTACAATAATATGCACAATATCGTGTGCTAATACATTCTCCATAAACAAGATTTCATTAATCAATTATGCATATGTACTATGATTTGTTTCCTTAAAAGTAAAAAGAAAATAAAAAATTATGGTTTGAGAATGTCTTTGGTCCTATCGAGGATCTATACATTGCTGACCAGCTGATCGCTCTGTCACCAAAATTCTCAATAAATACGTTAAAAAAATGAGAGAAAATAGAGCCCAGATTTTTGGCATTAAAGAATGCAGCCAAGCTCGTGGCTCCACAAGAAAAAGTCCAAAACCATGCAAATTAAAGTAATTATTCTATTTGTGTATGAGTATTAAATTGTGTTTAAGAACAAAATAAGCATTTAAGGGAGGTGATATTTTACTAATTTGATCACATCACTAATGAAAACAATATTACAGGACCCCAGAATATAAATTTATAAAATGGTATGAAATTTTGTGCTCGATTATGAAATATCTTTTTTTTTATTATTATTTTGGGGGGCAATGACTGAAATATTATTCGAAATGTACAAACAACTGGAAAATGTCCAATTTCCTAGGATTTAAAAACCGCTGACTAGTTTGACAATTGGCAATTTGGGGCATAGCGTTTACGTTGCGTCGTACTAAATAGACATTGGAACGAGCCCATGGATGTAACATTTATGATTTTGATTTATCTTCATTGAATTTAGTGATAATGATTTTTACAGGAAAAAAAAAACACAAATAAAATTATCATAAACCAATAATTATTCTTTTGGGTCGTTTTCGGTTCTAAAATAGCATAGAGCCATAGAGGGTTTGGGACCCCACAATCCGTGTACCTGTGCTGAGCTTCCTCCTGTGCGCAGTTGATAGACGAAGGAAGTTTCAAGAATAAAAGATAGGCTGCAATTTTGGAAAGAGTCTGATTTCCTTTTGGTTTTGGCATCATTCACCAGTTAAAGGTAAGGCCTATGGGATTCTTAGCATTTGGGGTTTTCTTTTGTTGCCAATTTTGGATGGTTTAGCTGCTGCTACTGCATTTTCTCACTCGAAGTTTGGACCGTTGAGTGTTCACATTGGAGAAAGATTGTTGATTGAATTTTGTAGAATCTAAATTCTTTCACTTTTTTCAGCTTAGGCATTTCTTAGTGTCATCTCTGTTTATTGAGTTGGATTTTGCTGTAAACTAGTTGCAGTGATCTGGGATTTGATCGACGGAGAATATTGTGTTTGGTTGGTGAAGTTTGGTGATGGGGATTCTCATTTTTTGAAGTTCGGGAAGTGTTGGTTGGATAAAGACTGAAATTTGTAAATGGGTTTGCTTAAAATTTAAGCTTTTGTATGGAAACCGTGTTGATTTTGTGAAGATTTAGAAATTTGATGATTATGGTGTACTGAGGTATGTGAAATTCAGCACTGGATTTTGCTGTGAATGATGGCAACTATATCGCCATCTCCAAACTCACTACCGTCGGCTGTGCCACCAGCTTCTGGTACTATTTCGACGCCGCCACCCTCAATCATCACACCATCTTCTCAGCCAAATTTAAATAAATCAGCAACCCAGTCACCACCGCCTTTTGTTCCATTGGCTCCTCCTCCAACCGCACCATCATCACCCCCTCCATCTACAAAAACACCTCCTCCGAATCCACAATCAGCTGCACCACTAGCCTCACCGCCGCGGCCTTCATCCAATGTGCCTTCACCAACTTCTGATTCTTCACCACCGCCATCATCCAATGCATCTGCAGCAACTTCTGGTTCTCCACCCCCTCCGTCATTGAATCCACCAAAAAGTTCACCTTCCCCACCACCAGCACCAGCATCTGATCCACCAACAAGTTCGCCTCCACCTCCACAGTCCCCCCCACCAGTGAGTTCGCCTCCACTTCCTGAAAGTTCACCTCCACCTCCATCGTCAGTGCCTCCTGAAGCTTCACCACCACCACCATCATCGAAGCCACCTGAGAAGTCTCCTCCTCCACCATCATCGAAGCCACCTGAAAAATCTCCTCCACCTCCACCAGCAACCCCCCCTGATACTTCACCACCACCACCATCATCAAAGCCACCTGAGAAGTCACCCCCACCTCCATCGTCAAGGCCTCCAGAAACTTCCCCATCACGACCAGAGAGTTCACCCCCACCTCCAGCCTCTGTACCACCCAAAAGTTCACCTCCACCACCGGCATCAACCCCTCCTGAAAGTTCACCTCCTCCACCACCATCAACCCCTCCCAGAAGTGCACCCCCACCTCTTCGGCTTACTCCTCCTTCCCCACCTAGTTATCAACCAACCCCTTTACCCCCTAATTCTCCTCCAAAATCGCCACCTCCACCCTCAAATACTTCTCCACCAGCACCTTCTCAAATTCCAAGCCCACCAACCTCAAACAATTCCGATCCTAATGCACCACAAAGCTCAAATGGCAATGGTAATGGGGGCATTGGTACCGGGGGTACGGTGGCAATCGGTATAGTTGTAGGGTTATTAGTGCTTAGCTTCATTGGAGTGGCTGTATGGTGCATGAGGAGGAAAAAGAAAAAGATCTCTGGATTTGAAGGTTCTGTTATGCATTCTCCTATGGGATCTGCCCCGACATCAGGTGACTTCTCTTATGGTGTTCATTTAATTTTCCCTGTCCGGTTTCTCTGTATGTTTACACATCACATCATATGGATTATGGTCATTCAAGACTAGTTTCATGTGAATGCGGATTTATCTGTTTAAAATCTCTAAGTTACAATAAGGTCATCAATCTACCATGCTAGGTATTTATTTAGCTTCATCAATTGAGTTCATGTTGACCGTTGTAGATGGTATAGTATCTATAACAAAGTTGATCCCATTCAAATGAACTAAAAACGTTTTTGTAACTTGTTTCCAGATTCATCTTTCTTGAAGACACATTCTTCAGCTCCCCTTGTTGGAAGTCGTTCTGGCAGTGACGACATTGGTTCTCCACCAGAACCAGCTGGAGTAGGCAATTCAAGACCATGGTTTACTTTTGAAGAACTAAACAAGGCCACCAATGGCTTTTCCTCTCAGAATCTTTTGGGTGAAGGCGGATTTGGCCCTGTTTATAAGGGATCCCTACCAGATGGGAGAGTAGTGGCAGTAAAACAACTAAAAATCGGTGGGGGTCAGGGTGAGAGAGAATTCCAAGCTGAAGTTGAGACTATTAGTCGCATACACCACCGCCATTTAGTTTCTCTAGTGGGTTACTGCATTTCTGAGAACCGAAGGCTGCTTATCTATGAATATGTTGCTAATGATACTCTTTATTTCCATCTTCATGGTAATTCTATTACCGAGCTTTTACGAACCAGTTAATGATAATGGTTCAGAAATCTCATGTTTTGCACCTCGCAATTTTCAGGAGAAGGTAGGCCAGTTTTGGACTGGGCAACACATGTTAAAGTTGCTGCTGGTGCAGCTCATGGGATCGCTTATCTACATGAAGACTGTAATTGTCTACCCTAGTTCTGGATATTAATAGCCCTAGTTATATAATTTAAATCTTATATGCTATTAGTTTTAGATTTTTCCACCCAATTGTTTGTTTGGATTATGAGATCCTTATCTAATAGTGTGTTTACATGTTTTGTCTGAAATTTTTTATATTTACTAAATTATCTTCATTTACTTTCATTTCAGGCCATCCTCGAATTATCCACCGAGATATAAAGTCGTCAAACATTCTTTTAGATGAAAACTTCGAAGCTCGGGTATCCTTAATGCTTACTCAGAGTACATATTAGATCAGTACTTCTCTATTCCAGTTAGATTGTGCCTCATGGTTTCCTCTTGCTTTACAGGTTTCAGATTTTGGACTTGCCAAATTAGCTCTTGATGCAAATACGCATATAAGCACACGTGTTATGGGAACTTTTGGGTATGTCAGTAATCTAGTGTTGCTCATATGCTTACCTCTTGTAACGGGCCTATTCTTGAGGAACCTTCTAGATATTAGAGTATACCGTCATCACAAGCGTACTTTCCTGCCAGATAATGTAATGATTCTGGTCCATTTTCAGATATGTGGCCCCGGAATATGCATCAAGTGGCAAACTGACCGAGAAATCTGATGTGTTCTCTTATGGGGTTGTGCTTCTGGAGTTGATTACTGGACGGAAGCCTGTGGACAGGTCCCAACCCTTGGGAGATGAGAGCCTAGTTGAATGGGTAAACTTAACAATATTATTTTGCCATTTATGTTGTCAAACTAACAAGGCACTATTTAGCTGGTCTTTGTCAAAAAAATTATCTGTCAAATTCGAGCTTTTCTCACAAGGCACTATTTAGCCTAATTGTCTGCCCTTTTGATTTTTCAGGCTCGGCCTTTGTTGAGTTATGCTCTTGATAATGAGGAATTTGAAGCTGTGGCAGATCCAAGGCTCCAAAAGAACTATGTTGAAAGTGAAATGTTCAGAATGATTGAGATTGCTGCTGCTTGTGTGCGACATTCATCTGCTAAGAGACCACGAATGGGACAGGTAATTGAGAAGCTGAAAACATTTTGGGATTTCTTATATAATTTCTTCATTACACTAAAGATACAGTGAAACCATCAATCATTCTTACTGTCCTCAGGTTGTTAGAGCTTTTGATAGCTTTGCTGCCTCCGATTTAACCAACGGAATGGAAGTAGGGGAAAGTGAAGCATTTGACTCCGCACAACAATCAGCTGAAATTAGATTGTTCAGGAGGATGGCATTCGGTAGTCAAAATTACAGTACAGATTTTTTTAACGACGCGGTATAGTAAATATTGAAAGAGATAGATTCATTCTGCAATTGGAACTGACTCTATTAGATGTAGAGACCCAAATCCGTATAAAGGTCACATTTAAGCTTCCACTTTATATCATACAGGCTTCTGGACCTCCATTTTTTGCCTTTGTAATCAGCTAGCATATGTAAAACCTTACTGCATCTGTTAAAGAAGTTAAAAATTCAATTTTGTAATTTTTTGCCTATATCCAAGTAAAAATTGTAACTTTGAAAGTTTTTCGAAGGGGAAAGCTTGAAGCTTTGAAAGAAGTTTTGCACCAGAAAGAAGTAGAAGCCAAGTAACAATAGCTTTTATGTTTGCCTTCAAATTCTATTATATCTAAGATTGCTTCTGTTACAAGCACCAGTGGTTGAAGAAGCCATGACTCAAATACATCTTTTTAGCAATCTGCCACATTATCAATCCAATTGCTTCACCCTTCCTATTACCTCCCAGAAAGACAAGGATCTAAATTGGTCCTTGACATGCTTCCATTAAACAGTTTTCTTCCCCACCATCAGCCCTTTCCTCCTGACTTTCTCCAGCCATGGAAGATTGCAACATTCTTGCCGCGGATTGTGTAGTGATTTGCTGCTGCTGTCAATGCTTGATTCTCCAGATCACCATCTTCATCTTGTTTAAACTTCCTTGCAAGTTGATCAGAAAGACGAGAAACTTCACCATGAAGAAGCTTCAGCAGAGGAAGAGAAAAGAGGTCAAGGTAGTGGTGGATCCATGGGGAGATGAGTTTGTGAGTATTGTTGGTGAGTCTTCAACGTCCATAGAGGCAGGCCATAGCTGCAGATGCTGCATGGAGGAGGTTGACATGGTGCTGTATGAGTTGTCTCAGAAAGGAGAGTTTGGATTTGGAAGCTTTTGGGGTAGGGGAGAATTGGGTTGCTCACAAAGTCCTGATGATCAGTTTGATACCAGTTTTGTACACTATCATTTGATTGAAATTATTGGCTCTGTATAGCTTAAGTTGGTCTTGAAATGGGTTTGTGTGTTTATATAATATATATATATATATATATATATATATCTTTCCCAATTAGCCATTGATGATGAACATGAAAGGTGCTTGGTCTGAGTTTGATTTAGTCTCTCACGAAGTTACCCGATTATCTAAAATATGATGCATCAGTTTTTACGAATTTAAGTGATTATTTTTTATATTTTATTATCATGAAGATTCGAATATATTAAGATAGATGCTTGTATGTATGTACCTAGAATCAAATGTCAAATGATTCTTTTGTTTTTCTGGTCTCATTGAAATGTCAACCTATGGCCCTATGCGACCAAACCTGGCCACGACTCGGTCGTCATGGAAAGTTTCATTTCATGTCAACAAAATGGCAATTTTACTTAAATTCCACAACTCGAATCTTCATTTAATTGAACTCCAAATGATTGAAAACAATCATGGAAGCTACTTAAACAAGTAACTAATCCCTCAATTAAACGAATTGGATTAAGCTAGCCCAAAAACTACCCAAATCAACTTTCCATTAAACAGTAGTACCTTCTAGTTGGATTTTGAAAGATTTAAACAAGAATATAAGGAAAATACTATAAGTACAGAAGTACTACCTAAAGATTTAATCATATGTAGTGTTTGCCGTTGCATTCTGCATCATTATCTTCAATTATCTATGTCATCATTTTTAATTATTTATCTTAAAATAAAAATAAAAATCAAATCAAACATTAAAAAATCTAAATTAAAATACAAAATAAATAAAATATCAACAAAGATCGATCATCTCCTTGCCAAAAAACTAAACCCTAATATTTTTTAGCATATAATCATCTCCTTCTAGAAAATTATAAACCCAAAAATTATGACTTGATTTTGACCCATCTTTATCAAAGTACTAGGAACATTTTCCATAGAGGTTTATGATAGAAATGAATGCATATGCTCCTAATGATCGACATTTGACACACCCCGATCCGAAAATTCCTCTTAGGCACCAAGATCGAGGCATGCTTGCTGACATCCGGATGGTGATGTCCAAATGACGAAAGCCAATTTAAAATAAAACGATTCGTTTTATGAGGTCGAGGGAAATATAACTAGTGAATACCGATTATATTTCACCACGAATTGATTTGAGCTGAGACCCACGTGATTTGATTTGGGTTGAGTCCCTACGGATTTGATTTGGGCTGAGTTCCCACTTGATTGGTTTTAGGCTGAGTTCACATATACTTTGGTTTACGGTTTTGGGTTAAGGTCCTAATGGTTTGATGATTGATTTAACTAAATGGTTTGATAACTGGTTTTTGAATGCATGCATACTTTTTAGTGAATGACATAAACGTTTTTTTATGAAATGATTTTTTATAAATTAAAATATTTTTTTCGTCCACTCACAGCTTTCAATGGTTTTAATGCCCTTCAGGTTGATCGCGGATGCGAGTTGTAGTAGAGACCGAGACATCACACTCCTCCTCCGTTCCTGACGCACTCTGGAAGCCTCGTTTGGGCTAACGTTGAAATTATCACTTGTCTGACACTTCGTGTCAGAAGGGAGTAGGCACGTCTCACGATAATCCAGGGGATTTAGAATGGGTCCTATCAGAAGATGTTTTAAAAGGTATTACCTTGATATTTATGCACTGTATAGATTGTTTGAACAACCATCCTCGGATACTGGATTACGCTCAGATGTTGTATCCCTGAGCAGACACTCGGATGTTGTATCCCAGAGTCGCTAGCCTGCCGGTAGTACAGTTAATTATGTGGTCGACGCTCAGATGTTATATCCCTTAGCGGGCACTCAGATGTTGTATCCCTAAGTGATTATGTGACAGGACCCGCCCCGATCCCCCGAGGACCACAAGGGGACGTGCCCTGCTCCCGTCTGACACCCGAACCAACATTCCAAATTTAACCTTAAAAGTTCAAATGCATAAATATCCGAAATAAAGTGATACATATGATCCGAATTCAAAAGATGTCAGACAAGGGATAATGCCCAAAATACAAATTCCGAGCACGACTCTAAGTTATCCTGCGGGTTAACCTACCCAACAGGGGTTCAAGTGCGCAGTGTAGATCTATGCCTCAGCCTCAGGATCCTCTTCTACCTCAGTAGCACGGCCTGGAAGGGTCACCAAAACATTAAGGGTGAGTGGGCCGAAGTTTATAAAACAATTTAATAATTAAAACATATGCTTTTACCCCTCCGTTTTCC